>OU963903.1:8881927-9506927 GCA_902850365.2 Chilo suppressalis | reverse complement strand
AAAATTATAACATTATTTAATGTTTATTGTCAAAGTTCAGTAATTAGTTTTGCTATTGATACTTTGCTATTTATTAATTTAAGTAATTGTTTTTGTCTCTAAAGGAATTCCGACTAGAAAATTGGTATCGACTGCCTAATATGTACCTACAAGACAAATTAATTATCTAGATTTTTTTTAATACAACAGACAAGATAAAACAGACTCTATTTTCCTCTTAAAGCAAAGAACACAGGAAAAAGAGAATCTATTTTCTTCATATTATATATTCAACCGTTCTATATATATATATTCAACCGTCACAGTTTACATTAGGTTTAGTCAAATAATTATGTAATTAAGTAAAGTAATTGAATGGATATTGATTTTTTTATCAGTTTTCCTCTCTCGCGTGTACCGTCGTACTTTCCGTGAATTTATGGGAAAAGCCTAAACTAGTATTTGACAAAAAGCCCTCGTGGCACGGTCACCGGGGGCGGTCGGTAGACATTGGGCGGACACTTAGTTAAACTATTTGTAGTTTGGGCAGGAGCCCATGCGCCCGTACATAAGCGGTCTAAGCAAGAAGTACAAATACAAAAATATATCTAAATAAAAGAAATACACTCATCAACTGCAGTAAACCTTCATTAATAATTTACAAATACTATTTATTAAATTTGAAGTCAAAGTTGCGTGTTGTCCCGAATACTAAATAACGTTTTGTCCTATTCTATTACTTATATCTATTGTCGTCTTCTTATTATACTGTTAGCATATTAGAACTTTTATGTAACTTAAGAGAGGGTGAGTGATATTTTTTTTGATGAATCCTGGAATTTCATCTTTCTTTCTTTATCTAATTTTTCCCGATTTAAAAAAATAATTTCCTGGGTGAGCCCCTACATAATTATATTAGGTTAAGGAAGAAAGACAAAACTGATCTTGCTGAATGCGACCTGATTAAAGAAGGTTATGCTTGCTCTGCAGATAAACAAGATTACTATACGCGACTCGTACATTTGCAATCTTATAATTTATTCATATTTTTAAGTGAAAAGTTGTTAATGGCTTATAGTTGTTTATTTTTTTAAACCAAATTTTGTATGAATAGCTGTAAGTTTTCCCATTCAAATAAACAAATAAAATTAATACAATGAACTGAAATAGAATACACACGATAAAACCATTTTAAATTTTAATTTATCAAATATTTATTTATTAAGCCTAGGCTGTGGAATGCTCTTGCCATCCTGTTCACAAAGTGCATACGCTGGAATCCTACATGCCAATACATGGAAAAAAAACACATCTTGATTCATAAGATAGGAGACATAAGGAGGCTAGATTACCATAGACCAATAAGCCTTCTCTCACACTTGTTCAAGCTTTTTGATTGTAAAGCGCATCACTAAGAAACTTGGTGAGAACCAACCACGTGAGCAAGCTGGATTCCGCTCCGGATACAGAACAAATGATCACCTCCAGACTCTGAAAACTATTATTGAGAAGTACAACGAGTACCGCATTCCACTCATTATCACGTATATGGACAACGAAAAGGCGTTTGACTCCCTTGAATGTTGATAATTGACGAGAGATACATCAAATTCATCAATCATGTGCAGGTGAACATCTTCAGTGAGACTTCACAAACTTACTGAACCGTTCAAGATTGGTCGAGGAGTCATCTAAAGGTGATACATTATCTCCAAAAATTTTTACTGTGGCTCTTGAAAATGTCTACACACAACTACAACAGTTGAAGGAGTTTAAGAAAGGTAGGGTATATCTGCTATTTTTTGAAGGTTTACAGCTCCAATTAGAGCGCTCGTTTGGGAAAATTACCTCTACCGTACAGAACACAGAAAAAATACAGTACTATTTGGTGATGTTGTGTTTCTTTCGGTGAGTAAGGTTCCAGGGCTTCAAGGGCTAGGGAGATTGGGTCAGGGTGCGGAGACGCGGTGAAGTCCCTCAACGGGGATCTCGCGGTTCCGCACTTAAACAGCGTAGAGGGTATTCGCAGGATGTTTTTACCGGACAGTATGCCATAAGCGCTCCTAAGCCGCGCGGACTGCTTAAAGGCTTATCCGTTTCGCACCCGTGAGACTTGCGAGAGGCCAGGTGTGAGGTCCGTTCGTTGGTGTGCCCCTTAAGGGCGCCAACGTCTGTAAATAGAGGTTTTTCCTGCGTAATAAAAAAAAACAAAAAAAGGGGTATTGGGTCAGGATAGGCAACGGCGCGCGTGATATTTTTAGTATCGCAAGCGTCTTTAGACTATGGTGGTCGCTTACCATCAGGCGGGCCGTATGTTTGTTTTTCACACTTTTAACCTAAAGAAAAGACTAAATATCAATGGAGAAAGATTGAGTTATATGAGGTTCGCAGACGACATTGTTCTCCTGTCTGACGATACGCTTGCCATGTTTGGTTGTATTCATCCTTTAAGGAGGATGAACTCAACCATTCATGGTAAGCACATCGTCTGACATAAAATTTTATCATCTTTTTCAGCGATATAGAGAGAAGAAATCAGCGAAAAAGTTGATAAAAGTTTATGTCTGAGGATATGCTTACCATGGTTGGTTGAATTCATCCTATGATAAAAGTTTATATAAAACTTCGTAAAATTTTGAAGATAGAAAAAAAAAAGTGTGAGAAAAGTAGATGCCCATGACCAGTACATGGTTATTAATAAAAGCTTAAAATTACTTCTTTTAAAGATTCCTTCCATAGGACTTTAAAATAGTGGATGAAAGTTTTAATTAAGTAAAACTTTGCCATTGTCGAACCTTCGTTCGGACGGACGGACAGACGGAAACGATGGATTAGAAAAAAGATAAGCAAATCTTTTGTTTCGCTTTCGATCCTATAATATACCTATTTTTACGTTTAAAACTTCATGAAAGTTTTAGAAATCTTCACGAAATCTCTAAAAAGTATGTGTTCTAAATATAATCTCTTAGAAAGCAAATAGTGAATCTAGAGGTTTTTAGGCGATTTAAAATAAAATACCATTTTGTGATTTGAACGTCTCCTCTTAACTTTCGTTTAAAGGTGCTTGTTCGAAAAAACTTCAATATCTAGCGAGAACGGAAAAAGACCAGAACAGCCAATTTTGTGAAGTCCATGTGGGCGAAGCTGCGGGGGAAAAGATAGTTTAGTGCACAGATTGGAGGACAGGACAAATTTGAAGAGGTTTTCAAGAAATGGCAACAAATTGGAAGGATCGACAAAGGTTCTCCTCGAACGAAGTGTTTTCCTTATATTTATGAGCGGCCCCTATTCGTATTAATAGCTCCACTGGGAAACAACGCACTACGGACAACCTTGACTTCATTCTTGTTTGACCTTTTCTTTCTGTCAAAACGTTATCTATATTTCTATAAGAATATAATAAAAACTAAAGATTCCTATGTTAATAACGAAAAAATTCTAAGACTACTTGACTGATTACTAAAATTCTTTCAGCATTAGAAAGCATCATTATTCCTGAGCGACGCGATATAATTTTCTCACGTGAATAAATTTGGCCCGTGCAAAGCCGAGATGAAGTTACCGCTACTTACTTATACATTTTTATTACACATAAAAAGTATTAAAATGATCACAAAATAATCTAATTGTTCATATATTATGACGCTAATGAGGTATTTGTATGTATGTAGATAGTTTCAAGTATCTAATGTAATGTTAGTAATCAAAGAAACAGTATAAATTACTAACTGCGAGATATTACGTCAGGTTACGTCCCATAGTGACGTGCTACTTTACCTTAAAAAGTTTATGTGCCAATTCAAGAATTAAGATTTGATACTTTAAGATTTTATTTTATTTTTTTATGTCATTTATTAAGGTTTGTAGGAACAATTAAATAACAAAAATTTAATGTCTATTTACTTATATATATATATATATATATTATATATATATATATATGAGACATAGGAATCATTGACGGAACAATTAACTCTACAAATCCTGTACTGTCAGTAGTGCAATTTCTTCGTCCTATGCATATAATCATACAATTTAATTAAAACCCACACAATAATACAATTCTGTAGTTTAAGTAGTAAATATGTATATATTTATCAATTTTAATAAATCTATACTTTTGATGACAAAAAATACGTGTGGGACTCGGGGACTGCCGCGGTAAAGCTATTGCATAGCATTTTTTATCAACTTATGCAATTATAATTATATATCTTATTTATTATGCAGTATTTTTTTCAAATTTGTGGTGATCGTCAAAATTTATTTCAACTACATATTTGTTTAGAATACCATCTTGTTTTGGGATCAATATACATATTTATATAACAATTTATATAGTGTTATTATAATTCTTGTTTCCCATTCTATATTAAAAAAAACTACCGTCGAAATTATGAATTATTTCTTTCAGCGCTAATACGCATCACTTATTAAATAATAATAATTGTAATATTATACCAGCGAATCGAAAGATTACCTCACAAATTGCCTCAAGCCTGCCAACAAATTGTCTGACTAAATTAGCTAACTTTATTGAGCTCCCGTATCACCCTCGCACAGCAAATAGTTAACAAGATTACGGTACAAAGAGCACCAGCGCGACGTATAGCTATTGAGAAAATTAATAGTACTACCACAGAACATAGAAAGAGATTAGAACCGCTTGTACGGGAACCGATGTCGCATGGCTCGCCCCCACTACA
Organism: Chilo suppressalis; assembly: GCA_902850365.2. Taxonomy (NCBI): domain Eukaryota; kingdom Metazoa; phylum Arthropoda; class Insecta; order Lepidoptera; family Crambidae; genus Chilo; species Chilo suppressalis. Next base: position 9,502,242 of record OU963903.1, on the reverse strand, counting down.
CTTGCACCTAATAGATAACATCCAATCAAACGACGCGACATCGAACAATCGACCCAATCGGCGCTCACACCCGAGAACAATGGTGCAATCAGAACCAAGTTTTAGACAAGTTATGAGCTCACACATTACTGTGGCGCGCCTGCCCCGCCCATAAGGCCCTTGTAACCTCTTTCTGTGTGCTGTGAGTACTACAGAACAATATCATGTCGTTCTTACTAATATAAACAAACCGTTTGATGTTTATATTTTAATATATAAACTACAGAGTGCCTGCGATTTCGTCTACGTCGGGAAAGTTGATTTTTCATACAAACTTGCACCCTTCTTTCTTCTTTTCACCAGGTTTAAGCATGATTTATAGAATAAAAACTATACTTTGTCCTTCCCCGCGATTCAAACTATCTCCATAACAAATTTCTCCTAAATTTGTTCAGCGTGAAGAAGTAACAGACATACAGATACACTTTCGCATTTATAATATTAGTATCAATCCCATACTATTATACACAGTCAGATCATAAGTATTGTCACACAGTAAAAACTTTTCTTTTAGAATGCTGGCCACAAAAATGTTTATTGAATTCTAATTTCGAATTGTTCATGAAAATAAAAATGTATACTTTTTAGAATTTTACTCATTTTTAAATATGGAGTGGACGCTTAAAGAAGACCGTGTTGCATTTATTGCGTTGCATCGTTGCGGTTACGCGCCAATTCAAATTTTTGACATACTGAAAAATTTGAATATAACCAAAAGATTCATTAATAGTACAATCAAACGATACAATGAAGATTAGTGTAGATGACAGGTCAAGAAGTGATCGCCCTCGGTCTGTCAGGACTCCAGCAGTGATAAAAGCTGTTAGGGCGCGAATTCAAAGAAATCGCAAACGTAAGCAAAAACTGTTGGCCCTCCAGATGGGGTTAAGCAGAACCACAGTGAAAAGGGTGTTAAAAGAAGACTTAGGGCTTCGAAGGGCGGCATATCGAAGAAAAACAAGACATCGTTTGAATGCTCGTCTAATGGACCTGAGACTGAAGAGATGCCGCGCTTTGTTGAAGCGGTACGCGGAAAAAAATATCGGGAAATTCTTTTTTCGGATGAAAAAATTTTTACCGTAGAAGAGAGCTACAACAAACAAAATGATAAGGTGTACGCACACAGTAGTGAAGAAGCGAGCAACCGTTTTCCGTGTGTCCAACGAGGTCATTTTCCATCCTCGCTCATGGTATGGTTGGGAGTTTCTTATTGGGGCTTAACAGAGGTACATTTTTGTGAGAAAGGTGTAAAAACGAATGCAGTTATGTATCAAAATACAGTCTTGACAAACCTTGTGGAACCTGTTTCTCATACCATGTTCAATAACAGGCACTGGGTTTTCCAAAAAGATTCGGCGCCAGCTCATAGAGCGAAGAGCACACAAGACTGGCTGGTGGCGCGTGAAATCGACTTCATCCGGCACGAAGACTGGCCCTCCTCCAGATTTGACTTCGTTAGATTACAAGATATGGCAAAACTTGGAGGAAAAGGTGTGCTCAAAGCCTCATCCCAACTTGGAGTCACTCAAGATATCCTTGATTAAGGCAGCCGCCGATATTGACATGGACCTCGTTCGTGCTGGGATAGACGACTGGCCGCGCAGATTGAAGGTCTGTATTCAAAATCACGGAGGTCATTTTGAATAAACTTTATTGTCATAAGAATCTATGTTTTGTTAAGTTAATTTTGGTATATAAATGGTTACATAATGAATAAACTTGTTTCAATTATTTTATATTAAACATGTGACAGAATTTATGACCTGACTAGCTATATAAAAAACGTAAATCTGAAATTGAAATCGAAGTTTATTTAAAAATACGAATGGTGAACGAATAATATGATTAAAATCTAAATGGGCACCAAAATTTTGCAGATAATCCCGAAATTTATTTATAAGAACATGCAGCATCCCGTGGAGAGAAATAAAGATGATTCGTTGATTAAATTTACAAAATACTTTCTTATGTTTTCGGCTACCAATAACAATGTTTTCTACTCAAAATTATAAAACAAAGTAGTCAACTTTATAGATTTGAATTGACAAGTTTATCATTTGTTTGGATAATCTTCAGTTTAGACACAAGTAGTTAAATTGTAGCGAGTCAAAGTTTTGATAGTACTCTATCAAAACTTTGACTCGCTGGAGAAAACTAGCCAAATCTATTGGATTATTTCTCAAATTAATGGTACCACGGATTTATTTTTTAATTTTAAAACTTATCTGTTTTTCCGTAACTTAATTTTTTTTTTCTTTGTTCGTTTATAAAGTATCCTTTATTTTTATTTTACTTTTTTATTTTATCTTATCTTTTATGATATATTCGATACCCTTAGCACGAACCAAATTCGAATAGTTTGCGACTGCGATATTTCTTTGTCAAATATGTACTGATTTTTAATTCTCGTTACGTTACGTCCGTTATAGCGCTGCTGTTCAAATTTCTATACAAAATTTGACAATGACATTTCGCACTCGCAAACTTTAGAATTCGATATTGGTTCGTGCTAAGGGTACTGTAGACGGATGTTATTTCTTCAATAAATTTCCAAATTAATAGCATTTTTTTACATTTCCTTGATACCACGTGAATCATGGTGATGAAGGATGCATGGTTCTAACGAATTGTAACCGTATATTATTGTAATTTTGTGGTATAACTAAATACGTATAATGTATTCCCAAAGTTGAATGAATGATGCGATGATAGACCCTTGGCAAGTGACCAAATCGATGTTGTTTATCGTTTAACGAATAATATACGATTTCCGACATGCTGATATTTAATCGATCGGATTACATTTTGACGTGACAACGTCTTAAATTAGGTTGCGGCTGGGAGTCACTTATGAAAAAGTGTAACGCTCGGTAACGTTACGATGAGTCTCTCGTGTTAAGTTTAAGTTTACATGTACAATGTTTTAGTAAACAAAATATATTTCTATAGTTAAAATTTGTGCAATTCTTATTTTCATTCAATTCCTTGTTCCTATTGTGCAATTTAATTATATTCATATCAATAAATATTCTACCGAGAAAAAGACGTTGTCACGTAAAATCTTCGCCCGTAAAACCGACTTTACAGGCAACCATTTTTTTTAATTTATAATAAATATACAGGGTTTCTAATACATAAATCTAGTTTCATGTTCGCATATTAATGGATCTTGCAAAAGTGACTCCAAATGGTTTATGCTACTGCGTTCCTTTTTAAACTTTTCTTGCTGCAGCGTGTCTAAATCTAAAGACTAGCATTTCGTTCATGATATCGACCGCACGAACAACATGATTTTTCATTTTCTCGTTTTCACAGAATATTGCACATACTTATAAATAAACATACTTACTCATTGCCATGTTCACCTAACAGGGTATGTAATTCGAAGAATACCACAATTTTCAATTTTTCTTAATAATATCTGTAGGAGGTAGGTACTTAATCTATGTCTAAATGTATCTATGTATGTTAGTCAATCATTTACATTCAACAACTCGAGCAGATTCTGAATTTCATATGTATAGACAGAGGTAGACAGTAACTTTTTATATACTTTTTGGGGTAGAAGGATAAGAAGAAATATGAAAGTAAAATTGTTTTATGTAACAAAACGAAATAACTGGATCTGTATATTACTTTTATCCACCTACTCGTATATGCAATAAAAATAACCATTGGGAAACGCGAAACCATGTCGTGATATTGAATCTCTGAAATTTAGGAAACCGACGACGGGGGTCGGACTCTCGGGAAATAATGAGTCCGCCAGTTGCTGTTAACAGCTCAAATTACTTCCGAAATATATTCAAGTGGCTACCTTTTCAAAACATTTGCTTCTTTTTTTTGTTAGGAAAAAGACCATGGGGGATTTTGTATGAACCACGTCCCTACCCTACGACAGACACGGGATATGTGATTTGTTCATTCGCACTACACAAAAATAGAGAAAACTTTTGTTTTTGTTGGAAAATCGATGGGATTTATTTATAATTAAAATAAAACTTTTTGACAAAAATGTGTCCACTTTCATACAAAAATATATTTTTCATACGGTCTCGAACTGAAAAGTTATCTACTTAAAAATATTTTTTTTTACTTAATGTTCGATTTTAAACGACTTCAAAAAGGAGGAGATTCTCAATTCATCTTTATATATTTTGTATTGTTGTTGGCGCATATATCCGAGATGCGTGGACTGATTTTGATGATTCTTTTTTTGGATCAGTAGTGCAATTCTGTAAAACCCATAATCTCATCTCACTATGTGTGTCGGATCCGTTTTGCTTTCGCTCTCTAGGTTTCGCTTCACGGAATTTTCGCATTCTGTAACCAATTGTACAAGCAAGTGAAGCGAGATGTCATTTATAGCCTAAGTAATTTGTAGTGTTACCATTTTAAAAGTTTTTGGTAAATCGAGATATATCGACTTAGTTATTATGCGTGAAAAAAAGCAGGTAAATTTATTTTTTTAGATATATTTGTAGATATGAGGCTCAAGTCTAAAGTTTTAATGAATGTAAAGTTAAAATAGTCTTATTTTTAAAGTTTGGTAACTTGGCCGAATGAGGGCTTACTCTATGCACATCTCTGTAATCGAGTGAAAATCGACGCTAGCGCTACTAAGTGAGAGTGGCGGTTTAGTAAACTATCACAGGTGAGACCATATCATACCTAAATGGCTTTGACGTTTCAATGGCATTCTGTAACGAATTTCAGCGCTTGTTTACACCTCACATTAAAAACCGCACTCGAAAGTAACTGTCAAAATAAAAGTTACTCATTAGCTGCGGTAATAGAAGTGATTGTACGAAGTGAGTGTTTTTGTAGACTATTATCATCATAAAACAAGAGTAATTATTAAATTATTTATAATTACGTTGCTTTTGTTTATTTAAGTAATAATTCTTTAAAATTATGTCTATCTAGTATTTCAGATGACTCACTCTATTACTTGCTTTTTACTATAGAAAGCCCATGTATGATGTAGATTTGGCCAGAAGCCGCCTACAAGCCCAATTTCTGTGTAACCTTGAGTAATTTCATGTGAAGATGAATATGTGACTAAATAAAGATTTTTTCAACAATTGGAAAATGATTTAAAGTATTCATTTAGAAGAAACCAAGTGTAATGGAAAAGGATTATCCAATAGAATGAAGGTAAAGTACCTAATTGCATAACAAAAATAAAACCCAACCAAGAAACTTTTTATAACAATTATATAAGAATATTTTTTTTTTTTGTTTCAGATACTGTGTACACTTTCATTTGTGCAAATGGGAGTTACTAAGGATAATAGGGCAAAAAATTACACACATTTATCCCAACCATCAATATCAAGACTTGTAAATGAAATTGCCACCTTTTTAAGATTTTATGTCATCCAGACATAGCAAAATGCATCACAATGCCAAGTGATAAAGAATTGGTAAGTAAACTTTAATTCACTACAATTAAACAAATACTTGGGCAAATAGGTGTACAAAAGATATAATAAAGTAGAACCCTCGGTATAAATATTACATATAATTCAAGTAGAACAGTGTTTCTTAGTTTTTTCAATCCTTTACTTTAATTATTTTAGAATATTTTATGTGGGTAATAAAATTTCTATTTGTAGTTTATTTAAATTATCTAATACTTAAGTAGTAAACAGAGCTATTCAGGACCACTTTTTATTTAATTAATTTTTAATGCCTTTACATTAAATATGGCGGTCTTAATGCCAGCATAGCATTCTCTACCAGTCAACCGGAAGGAACGAGAGTCAATAAACGACATTTAACTTTGGTTTAGACCAATTTACCTTTAAAAAAACTACTAGGTATATTTTTTTGGAGTTATTTTAATAAACTTTACTTTTGTTACAGATTTTTGGAGAAATTTAAAATGCCTGCAGCTGTTGGTAGTAAAGACTGTACCTTTATCACCATAATAAGACCAAAAGAACCTTTAGTAAAAAGCATAAGGCAACGGTGTTGTGTAAACATTAAATGTAGTTAATGTTAATTGAATAAATATATTTTGATTTAAAAAAATAGTCACTCATATTTTTAACCCTTCACCACAGTAAACTACAAAAGTAATGATTTTATTGAACTATTTCATCATCAGCCTATTCCTGCCCCCACTGTTGAGGCAGATGGAATAGGGAGACTGGCCGTGACCCACCTAGTAGTAGGACCTAGTGCGGACTGATCAGTGCTAAGGACTGCAGATGCAGCTGGGACCAATAGATTGATGTGTCATCTGAAACACGGAGAAGATCGAGATAATAAGTTTTTGGTCACCCATACAATTACCAAAAGTTGCCTAACTTTCATGATTGCAGGACGAAGACTCTAAGCACCTGCGTCTCCGGGCTCCTCTTTATTTAGATTGAACGTTTTAAATGTTCTACATAAAAACTAACTATTTAAGAATTAGTTTGTGTAGTTCCTATAATTAATATACATACCTACTTAATTCTGAATGATTTATAATATAGACCGGCGAGTTGCGTAAACCCCCATTGCAATGAAAATGAAGATAAATTAATAAAAGGGTGATTATTTATAGTAAAACTCATTAAAATAAATATGTAACATTTTTATTCATAAATTATGACAGATGCCTTTGAAACTGTACATTACATTGTTACATTTTTGTCAGAAATGCTCGTCAGCCTATTTGCCAATTTTTATGTTTTTTTTTGTATATAAATAAAGAGAAAATTGAATATTAATCGATGCTTTTCTGAACAAGTATCTGAGTGGTGTTATATAAAGCAGTAGTAGTGGATCACTAAATAGCTCAGTGATTATTACTTCCATCTGTCAAAAGCAGTTGGCGAATAGGCCTACTGTGGTCTGTCTGGTGTGGTCTGCAGGTTGTAGATGTAGCTAGCGCAGTGACCACTTCTCATGAATATAATGTAAGCAGTCTAGCACCGCAACAATAGGCCGTGTGTCATTAGACAAATTTTAACAGAGATCTTTGTTGAGATGGAGGCGAAGCCTGCAAAGAACTTGTTGTGCGTGTTGCTGAAATAAAAAAAAATATATAAGTTGTTGAATAACAACAATAAATGTCACAATTATGATTGGGCCTGGGTCAGAATAAACTTATTAATGATACCTACTCTTTTTTTCTTTTAACACAAACTTTATGATTTTTATAAAAGTAAAGTATTGAGATAAGAAAATAATCAATATTATTACATTCTATTAATATGTACTTGGAGCACTATATTCGGAAATATTCACAACTACAAAATAACAATATGTACGAATCAAATTTTCTCTTATTCTCTTTTTACAATGACACTTATAAATAAATCCGAAAATATATAAAAAGAACATAAATAAAAAAAGAATTAAAAGAACTTATTTTCTAATGTGCCAGTGCCTGCGAGCGAAATATCCATAGACACTGGCTGTATTGCAACATGGACCAACGTTTGTGCGGTGGAAATAAAATAATAAAATTTTATGCCAGTCAATTTAATGGTGGCTTTTCAAACAAGTGGTTAACATAGTCTTACAAAATTAAAAACTACTGTAATTTACGTATACTTACAACATTTCGAAGAAATTAGTGCCCTTTTCCTTCTTGTAAGATTAATGGGCGGGCTTGAGATCTATAATGTTTTCTACTCTACATGGTAAAATTATTTTAAAAAAGTATTTTAGATAATACACGAACAATTTTTAACCTAGAATAAAGCCCGTCACAGACGTAGCTATAATATATATTAATATGAATCATAGCAAGACATATTACAACATATTTTCAATATAAATTTTCGAGTGACCGCACATATATATATATATATATATATTTCTATGACGTCACCAAAATATTTCGACAGATATATTTCGGTATATTACAGTACAGTACGACCGCAGACCGATTGAGGGCAAATATATATATTATAGTATAGCTCCCGTCTGTGGTAGTTTGCTATAATATAATATATATTTCGATATATTAATATATATTATAGCTACGTCTGTGACGGGCTTAAACCAAGAATAAAAACACAGACCACAGATTACAAGATTTTATACAGTAGAGATTATCACATAACGCAAAGGCAATGCGCCGTTCGGCCAAGTTATCAAACTTTAAAAATAAGACAATTTTAAGTTTAAATTCAGTAAAACTTTAGACCTAGGCGTCGTATCTACAAATTTATCTAGAGAATCAATTTAAGTGCATAGAGCAACACGGCCGAAGCGGCCAGGAGGGAAGTAGGCATTCACAGCTTTTCCCTCTGCCGATTTTCCCCCGCAACAGGCCCAGCTCACGAACAAAACTAGTTGTGCTCGGATATTTCTCTAAACTGAATCAAGTCACGTGAGTGTATGTTAGGAGATCGAAAATGCCAAAATGTTCTGTAATTTTTTTTTAAACATGTATGGAACATAAAACTAATAATAGGATGGTGTTATATTTCACATATAAGTAGAATTATTAACATAGTGGTGTCGATTCTGGCATGATTCTCAAAACCTAAATTTCAATTTGACAACATTATATCCTTGTCATTCTCTATACAGAATGAAGAGGAGATACTGATGTAAAAAAAAGTTTTAAGTTGAGAATCATGCCAGAATCGACACTATTATTTCTATTTTACCACTTTTAAAAACACAATGGTGTCGATTCTGTCGTGATTATCTAAACTTAAAACTAAATTTAACATCAATTTCTCCTTTTCATTCTGTATAAAAAATTACAAGGATACACTGTTGTCAAATTTAGTTTAGGTTTAGAGAATCATGCCAGAATCGACACCAATATAAATATTATTTTGTTAAAATTCAATCGTCGGACTTGTTTCACAGAACAAAAACCCTGTCAGTACATGTTTTGCATCCGTTATTCATGCCAGACTCGATTTCATTGATTAGATACCTGTCGAAAAAACGACATTAAGTACTATAAGTAGTTTTCGGAACTCTTTAACGGTCCGCGAGTGACTGTCATCCAAGAAATGAATATATGGCGTGATTTATTCGTACACAAAAATATAAATATGTGTGCAGGATTTGACGGTGTATTGTTTATTTTTTTATGCGTGTGTCATAAGTACAGTTTATTTTTTTTTCGAATGTATATTGGACTGCCTTTGTGTGCATACTCCTCCCCCGCAAAAAGTAGCAGAATGATTTTAATAGTATTAAGGATTATATCCCTACTTCTTTCCGTGTTGCTCTATGAACTATGTCGATGTATCACGACCATAGACACATGCTATACCTATGATCTCGACTTACCGAAATTTCTTAAAATGGTAACACTACAACTCACTTGCGATAAGAATGACATCTCGCTTCACATGGTGGTAATATTTTTTACAGAATGCGAAATTTCCGTAAAGCGATCCGTTGTGCGATGTGAATGCATATCCGCCGCATTCAGTGAGAGCCATAGATACAAAACTATGTCATAGATGAATGATCGGTCTCACTTCAAGCGATATCTATGATTATAACTATGTCTATGATTGCAGCAATTGCTGATTCTGTTTTTCATAAAATGGATTAATTTAATTATTCATTGGTGTCGATTCTGGTATGATTCTCTAAACTTAAACTAAATTTCATCAGAGTATCCTTTTCATTTTGTATAGATAATGACAAGGATACACTATTGTCAAATTAAGGTTTAGGTTTAAAGAATCATCCAAGAATCGATTCTAGTATCTATCTATTAAACTTTTAACAGAATGGTACTCCGCGCACTTGGGCATCGTTCGAAACCTACGACTATGAGTGGAACTTTTTACCAACGTTTAATGTTGACATAAAATCAACGATATTAAATACCCTAGATACAACATCACGAACAAAATCGTGGCTGAAACCTGTCCAAAAGGTAAATTGGACGATACGCGGAGCTCCGTAAGATGATCGCGTAGTCAAAAACAATGTAAGGCATTATTTAAACATTTAAAGTTACATTTAATGCAAAGGTCTTTATTAAAACGCATGCGTCAATGAGTTATGATAGTTCAAAATGCAAGCTCGTAAAATTTTACCACTTATTGCTATACGCGTAAGAATAAAGACCTTATTTCTTTGACTCTACGCACTGAAGATGCGCTATTAGCAACATAGCAGGTACGGACCGCGAGGAAAAGAGACAACTATATTACCGATCATGTATTTGAATATCACGTTTTTGAAGTTATACTTCTTTAGGCGCGTTATGAAAAAATGATGAGAGTGAAATTTTAAGATGCGCGCGCATCACTTGAGCGACCAACTTCATGCGTTACTTTTGTGTTTACCGCACATTAAGAAAATCTACCATCAAAATAGAAATAGAATCTCTATTTAGTGGGTGCTAACGACTGCATTGTGAAGGCCTATCAAAAGTATTTATTAATCTGGAACAACGGAACCAAAGCGCGATTCAGGAGAATACAGCGCCATCTCTTGACCATTGGTGTAGTAGAACCAAAAACCACATCTTTATTTTTTGTAATAAAGTAACAGTTATAGGTATTCATATTTATAATATTTATCCACATGTTTCTAGTTTGTATATTCGGAATACGTGTTTGAGTTTCATACAAGTGCAAATCACATATGTTCTAATAAATTATATTCAGTAGCGATTTTAATTGAATATTTTGATTATTTATTTATTTTTTCAAATTAAAACTGAACTTTATTGACTGTGTCCTTTTCCAGACTTTTTATTAATTTATTGTAATTAATTATTTGCATGCAATTAAAAACTAATTTTAAACGATGCCAAAGAAGGATAACTTCTCACGCGCCTACATAAGTACACACACCCATTTTTTTCTATTAAATCAATTTATAGTAAGTATTAGAACATAATTATTTGCTTCAAATGCGTTAAATTTACAAACATTTATTAGATACCTATAAAAAAGGACACTTTACGTACTATAAGTATTTATTATGCATTTTTTCACGGAGCTTTGCGGCATCTTGATTTTCAACAGTCCGCGCGTAACTATGAGTCAAGTAGTGCTAGAGTCGTGTTCAAGCACTTCTTGATTGGGACACATTTTGAGCGCACGTGTTGCATCTAGGGTATTTAATATCGTTGCATAAAAAAGTATGAAACTGATGTCAATTTTGACATTTGTTTCACCTAGAGCGTAGTTTGGAACGCACCCTGGTAAACGAATGCAAATACCCACTAAGGTTATTGCGCGATTTTATCAAAAGCGGTATTTTTCCATATAGAAATCTCATCTAATATTCCCAAAAGTTCAATGTGGAAATTATATTTGTTAAGAAAATCCACTTCCAAACGTATTGCGGTCATTGTTTAGTTTGTTTTTGGCTCATTTGAAAAACTGTAGAAGAGAGGCGAGATGAAGTAAGTTAAATAAAATGTGGTTTTGATTACTGAAGTTTTAATTTATATTAAAATCATTTCTGTTTTTTGCAGTGGTGTCACAATCGTCGCATCCCTCTGTAGAGCAGCTTAATGTGTTGATCGAGTTCCTAGCAGCTAATAGAGATTTAGCTAAAGATTTCTCTAAGAACCTCAGTGCCAAATAAACCTATCATTGCTAGCTCCAACAAATGAGGCATCGACATGCAAAACATTGAGATCGGCATCAACAATCTGTAACAAAATATTTACAAAATTTAATTCCAGTCTTTTAATTTATCTTTACATAATCTTATTTATTTATATGTTCATGAATCATGACAAGTTTTAAGAAAGTAACAAATAGATGAAAATCAGTTAAAGGTGTAGGTACTTACTACTTGAACATTTCTTGCATGCTTACCTTTACGACAATAATACCGTTCTTCATTTTCTTTGGATCGTATCATGGTGACAAAGATACCATCTATGCAACCAACAACTCCACGTATTTGAAATTTCTCAAAAAAAACTGTAACAAAGGTAAAGAATAGCTCATTTAATATTTACTTTACTAAAGTAACTGCCAATAAAAGTATTTTTTTATGATTTCATTACCTAAAATACTTTGAGACACGGGCCCATAGATTTTTTAGAATTCTGATACTGTTACAGGATTGTAAAAGTTATAAGAAACACTGGTCTACTTGATTTATAATATAATATTTAACTTATTGGTTATTCTAGTTAATCAGAGTTTACTTACTGTTCCTTCAACACTTGGTGTTGAGATGCATTTCGCGGAAATGTTATATATTTTTACGATGTCTGGATGACTTAAAATTGAGGCAATTTCATTTATACTTCTTGACATTAATATTAAGCACAAGGCAATAAAGTGAGATCTGAAAAAAATAGGTGGACATGAGTTTTTGAATTATTAAATAAACAATGAGACCTACATTAATAATACTTACTTTAAAAGATCTTCTCTAAACAAAAATCGTAATTTATTAGCAGTTTGTTTGATTGATTGCCATAGCTACACACTAAGTCACTTTGACATAACAATTCGAGTGCGGATCCGAAAGTGAGTGTAAAATTCGTTACAGAATGCCATTAAACTTCAAATCCTTGAGCATATTGTCAAGCTATATCCTGCGTTAGTTCATTTCACCGCCACTCTCGCCTAGTAGCGCTAGTGTTGATTCTCACTTGACTACAGAATGCCAATCATAAAATCCGAAACGGAACCGCGTTCGAAAGTGAAATGTGTGTTTACAGAATGCCACTCCAGATGTTTGGTGAAATAGTCCAGTATTAATTTGGTGAGGATATTATTACTACTTTCGAAGAAAACAGTGTAACTCCTCAATTACAGTCAGTACCTACTCAATTCATGTTTGGTTATTTTAAGAGCTATGAAAGAGATAATGCAAGCCAGGTACTTATTAAGTTGATCTTTCTCTGGCTTATAAAAAGTGTAAAATAAAAACATTTTTAACAAAAATAAAACCCGACTTCTGACCGACCGAAAATCTAAAAAAAGCCGCGACAGCACATGTCTATATTTTAAGGTTGATTTATTTATTTATTTATCTTTAACAAAGTTTCGACAGCGGTTATTTGTGAAATTTAATACAATAAAATAAAGATACAATCTTAAGGCCAATTACAGAAACTCATTATGTACATATTAGATACTAACGGCATTATTATATGTCAGTAATTATTACATTTAATTTTATTTTATTTAATTTTAAAAATTGTATAAAAATCATATAACTAATTCACTAACATATATTGACTCAGCATAACCTTTTTTTTGGTAATCAAAGTTGTTCTACAGCAGTGGTTCTCAAACTTTTTAAATGACGGAACCCTTTTGGGAAGCAAAATACTTGATGGAACCCTACAATAAAACAATTATTTTTATAAGTGTATTCTATATTAATCAGCATAATAAAAGTACAATGTATCCGTTACTAATTATTATTTACTTCACCACTTGGTAAGGACAATAATAGAAAACATTAAAAAAGAAAAAATCTAACTAGTGGGAGGTATGAAACTGTTTTTTATTTTTCATCAATTGCTTGATATCAGGTTTGATGGAAGAAAGTTGGAGTCTCATATCAGCTTCGGCGTCCAGTCTATTGCGATATTTTGTTTTCGTGGCTGCGTAGGTAGAGAATCCTGTTTCGCACAAATATGTAGTTGGGAACGGGAGAAGAATATCCAGAGCCATTTGGCCAAGCATTGCATATTCATCTTGGATTCTGCACCAAAAATCATTAAGAGGCGTCGTTTTGAACAATGACTCCATACTTGTGTCTGATGACATTTCTAAAAGAGATTCATATATCTCATTTGACATGTTTTCAGGCTTTTCCAAGTTGGGTAAAAAAGGATTATGAATCCAGGAGTTCACTTTAATTTTTGTATTGTGTTCTTCGGGAAAATACTTTTCAAAAGATGCGCGCATCGAACTGAGATATTGGACCAATTCTTCAAACACATTATCTTCAAACATTTCTGAGTCGTTTTCGCTAACAAACTCAGTGAGTAACGTAAAACTTTCTATTTCTTTCTTACCAATGCAAATGATCCAAAAATCTAATTTTCTTTTAAAAGTAGTTATTTTATTATAGGCCTGAAACACTGTTGTCTGTTTACCTTGCAATGATAAATTTAATTCGTTAAGTTTTTGAAAGATATCCGCCATAAAAGACAATCGGAACAACCAAGTTTTATCATACAAACGGTCCTTCAAATTAAAAGAAGTATCTGCTGAAAGAAACATTTGTAACTCGGCTCTAAGTTCAAATAGCCTTGTTAAAGTTTTTCCCCGAGACAGCCATCGCACTTCTGTATGGAGCAGCAGTGTTTTATGTTTGCTGCCATAATCTTCACACAATAATGAGAACAATCGGGATTGTAGTGGTCGTGATTTGATAAAATTAATTATTTTTACCGCTTCATCCATAACTAATTTTAGATTAGACGGCATTTGCTTCATCGCAAGTGCTTGTCTATGCAGAATACAATGACTGGAACTACAATTAGGCGCTTTATTTTTCATTCGTGACACTGCTCCTGCTGTTTTACCTGTCATCGCCTTGGCCCCATCTGTACAAATGTCAATGCAATTGTTCCAACTGAGATTATGTTCTTCAAAAAATATATTTATTTTATTAAAAATTTCTTCCCCGGTAGTGTTTGTAAGCAGCGATGAACACATAAGCATGTCTTCTTCAAAAGAACTTTTATATGGATATCTCACAATAACCAGCAGGATAGCCAAACCAGCGACATCAGTCGACTCGTCCATTTGCAAAGCGAATCGTGTATTTTGTAGACGTGTAACTAGTTCTTGTTTGACGTAGCTTGCCAGATCATGGATTCGTCGTGAAACAGTATCGTTTGATAGCGGAACAGTAGAAAGATGCTTTGCAGATTTTTCATCAAGCATACATTTTGTTATGTCTAATACACATGGTTTTATTAATTTCTCAGCGATAGTGTGCGCTTCACCTGCTTGTGCAATGCGATAGCTAACTAAGTATGATGCCTCCGTGGCCTTTTCGTTGGTAGTTTGTGTTACATGCATCATATTTTTTTGACTTTCTAATAACTGATCTTTTTTGCGAACAAAAAATTCTTTATTCTTGTCTTTAGTCTCGGGGTGTACGGTTTCTAAATGTCGACGCAATTTGGCAGGTGCCATGGAACTATTAGGAAGCAGTTTACTACAGAGCATGCAGAGAGGTGAGCCGTTGGAATCAACAAATCCGAAACTGATATAAGATTCATCATACTTCCTTTTTTTCGTCTTTGAAACCGTCGAGCTTGACGTCGTGGCACTCGTGGCATCATCTTCTGGATCGGTGATTGCTAAATTCTCCGCGCGCATTGCTTTTGAACATTCAGCGTCATTAGAAGATGTTGTTGGAACACGTTTAACACCTTTAAGCCAACGTTCCATTCTTCTTTATTTATAATGTTACAAGTCAGGATAGTGGGGTTTAAATAATGCACAATCGTTACTGCGTATAAGAGACTAAATTTAGAACCTACAGGGAAGAAATGTATAAAACTGAGACAACAGAATACAGCAGGCAGTAAAACAATGAACACCAGTTTCTCGCTAGCGAGCTTGTAAGTAGGTAGTAACTTATCGCTCCGAACGCTAATCATCAACTGACGACGCCAACGCGCGATCGCCGCTTTTATACTTAGTCCTAGACTCGATCTCAAATATTCTCGAAAATACTCGAGTCGGCACCTTTGATAAACAAAAAGCAAAAAAAAAACAGAAATTTAAAAATAGCGTTGTAAACAATATCGACTTTATCCTTTGAAGTTAGAGACGAAAGTCGCTAGTTGACAACTATAGCGTCTAATTCAGAGGCGGCTTTTATCAAAGAGACTGAGCGCTTACAAGTATACTACCCGCTCGTTTTAAGTTTGCCGCTGGCGATAGGTATGAGTGTATGACGTTCGAAATTTTTTATTTAATTGTAACAATAAAAATTGTGTACGTTAGATATTTGGGTAAAACTATGACACATTATAAGTTTTGTTGTCACGTGGGGGAGGGTACGCGCATTCCACAGACCGGCAAACTTAGAGCGAACGCGTTGTACAAGTATAAAATTGTTGAGACCAAACTTATGAGATATTGTACCAGCTAATGTAACACAAGCTTATACAAATACAAATAAATAAATAAATAACATTCATAGCGTTTTGTCTCCGCGCGGCCGCGGAGTCCGCACAGCCGCGGAGCGACCAGAGAGAGGTGTTTTGATTTTTTTATTTCTAAATTCTTGCGGAACCCCGACAGAGGTATCACGGAACCCTAGGGTTCCGCGGAACACACTTAGAGTATAGCTGTTCTACAGTAATGCATTATCTGCGAATGTGTTTGTGTAAACATGATAATTATTCCCTAACACATTATTAATCACAAGTAATAAATTTTTAATCAAAATTGTTCTTGACTTCATTCAATTTCAATAAATATCTTAAGAGATATCATAGTCACGGGTAATATTACCGTGTCATAGTCTATATTAGTATTATTGTTGGTACGTTTTTCAGTCACGGGTCCATGGGGTTCCCGGTCCTTTGAAGCGTACACTTGTCAGTTTTTTTATATATTTGTTCGCGCATCAAACCAAAACTGCTGAATTACAGGCAATGCAATGATAATATGTTTATACAGTGCATCTCTAGGAAACATTTCGTATCGGCATATTTCATTCATATCGGCGCATTCTATCAAAAGTTATTACAATTTAAAGCCACGCAGAAGTACAGTAATGTGAATTCATAAAAAAAATAAGTATCACTGCTTATAATAGATGGCACTAAATTATTCTTCATCGCGACAATGTTTATGATTGTTTTATGTTTATGTAGCTTCAATATAGAAATGAAGACATTGCAGAATTTAAATACAACTTAAGTATTTTTTTTATCATCAATACGTTTATGTTATATAATTAGGACGAGTGTATTCCGTGCAGTGTGCCCCGGCATCGGCTGGAGTGACCGGAAGGATGCGCAGAACTATAAATATCTTATAGTTTTTAAAAATTATGGAACTTTGACTTATCCGAATTCCGGCTTTTACAACTGATTTGAAGTCACGGGAGCGCAGTGCTGCCGGGCATAAGGGCTCCCCGGGTTAGAGGGCACCAGGCGTCGGCGTGAGTGAAGGAAGGCTTCCGAAGGGAGAAAGAGACGGGGGCACTTAAGAGTAAGATAACCCTGAGATTGGGGGTACCTTGGTGTGAGAGTTCCTGGGTAAAAAGACGAAGTTAGGTTAGGTTAGTGTTGCGGCCAGCGGAGCGATAAAACGATATATTATTAAAAGATTTTTTAATTAGGCAATACAGGTTAGAGTTATGTGACGAATTGTTCAGGGAGATAGCGATTCCCCCATGACCTCAATTTATATGATGGAAATGGGTTGCGATAAGGAACATCGTTTGTATATGGCACATTTTCGTTAACCTTCACCTTCTTTATCCTACCGGTACCCCGTGCCCTCCATCACCCGACGTCAGTGGCTCTCAATTAATATCGTTTATAAAGAAGAAGGTGTTATTTTAAATAAATCCAAGAAGATCGCTTCACTTCACCAGAAAATCATGTCACCTACGTACGATATGTTATTATTTTCTTACGATTACTCCACGCGAACGAAGTCGCGGGCACAACTAGTTCATATATAAGTATAAAAACTAAGTACTTCTTATTTCAAGATATTCATATATGCACATATTTAGGAATTTATATAATGACTAGCTGACCCAGCGAACTTCGTACCGCCATAAAAATAAGGGTTGGTGGTAGAGGGTTGAAAATTCAGGGTCATATGTATTTACTAATGCTATATCATAAAAAAAATAAAAAAAATATCTAAAATTGAAAAAAAAAATTAGGGGTGGATTACCCTTAACATTTGGGGGGATGAAAAATAGATGTTGTCCGATTCTCAGACGGTAGGTCTGAGAATATGCACACAAAATTTCATGAGAATCGGGAAAGCCGTTTCGGAGGAGTTTATCCACAAACACCGCGACACGAAAATTTTATATATTAGACTAGCTGACCCAGCGAACTTCGTACCGCCATAAAAATAGGGGCAGGTGTTAGAAGAGAAAATTTAGGTTGTATGTATTTTTTAATAACACATTATAAAAAAATAAATATTGTCCACAAAAAATTTAAGGGGTGTGTAACGTAGTGTTCTATCAATTTCCTGGGATAACATTCCTCCTAACCTATATGAGAACACTACGTTACAACACCCAATAGTTTGAATTTTGGCGCGAAGGCGCATTGTAGGTTTCAGAATACTACGTTTCAGGTGGACAACCATTATCACTTAAGGATATGAAAAATAGATAGTAGCCGATTCTCAGACCCACGGAATATGCATATAAAATTTCATAAAAATCGGTCAGGCCGTTTCGGAGGAGTATGGTAACTAACACTGTGACATGGCCGAAAACTATATATTGAGGAAGACAGGAGACCGGCTTCCTTCTCACAGTAATGGCCGTTGTTGGCGGGAGATCACAACACATGTTTATTTATATGAGATGACTTAATTAACTAATATTTAAAACTGTCTATATCAGTTATTAATAAAATGTGAAAAAATAATTATTGCACTGGAAATTAATAATAAATTCATGATGAGAGTAAAATTAACGTAATATATGCACAGAAAAATTAAAATAATACGTATAAGTCACTGCTACGATCGATACACAAATGAAATCAAAAAAAAATGGCCAATAACTGTATATTGAGGAAGACAGGAGACCGGCTTCCTTCTCATCCCTACTCCGTGATGTTTGCTGGATGAGAGGTGACCCAGGTAGACATCTAGCGGGGATAACTGATCGATTGATCGTTGATCGGTTATCGACCGGTGAAGGCGGAAGATCAAATTGAATTGAGAAAAAAAAATATTAAAAATAAAAATCGCGATGGTAAAATAGGGGTTGATTGTAAAGGGTTGAAAATTCAGGGTTATATGTATTTACTAATGCTGTATCATAAAAAAAAAAAAAAAAAAATCTAAAATTGAAAAAAAAAATAGGGGTGGATTACCCTTAACATTTAGGGGGATGAAAAATAGATTACATCCGATTCTCAGACCTACTGAATATGCATATAAAATTTCACGAAAATCGGTCGAGCCGTTTCGGAGGAGTTTAACCACAAACACCGCGACACGAGAATTTTATATATTAGATTTAATTAGGAGCAACTCATTTCCCTTGGCAAAAAAATTTGTTAAGAAGCTACAAGCGTTATACACATTTCTTTTCGGAAGCTTTCACTACTATTGAACTTTTTTAACATAATGTTGAAATACAGAGGTGCAAATATTACCTTAGGTAAGTATTATAATGAGACGAACGACGAATCCATGGATTCAGCGTGCGGGTGCCCGGTCCGTCGCGTGGCAAAGAGAGAAACTCCGAGCGGTTTTTAAGTAGGTTTAAGGAGGTCCCCTTTGAAATGCGTATCAACGCTCATGTTCACTACCGGAGTCGCCCGCCCTTCCTAGCCAAATTAGATAGGAGCCGCCTGTTAGTGCAGCCTTAGTTGCTCATTCAAAAATTGAACTCAGTGCAGTTCTCGACAGGCCAAGGTCTTTTAGCAGATTATAGAGAGAATTGGCTGGTATACCTCGCTCTTACTTCTACCACATAAAATTAACCACATAGCTATTTTTGGTTAGTTCGTTTGTTAGATCGTTAAATTTATTCAATTTCATTGTATGGTCTTTTGGAATGTTAGTTTCCCATGGTACAGTAAGCCTGCATTGCATGTTATGTGATCCCGTGAAATTTACAAGAAAATATCATATTTTTAGCAAAACCGACTTTAATTTGTTATGTTGCCTCGATAAAGGATCTTTATCACCTCTAATCTGAGCCTCTACGGAAACTTATAAACTTTCAGGCAAAGACATTAAAGTAATAAACTAAATCTATTTGATTACGGACAAACTTAACAGCGTACGAGTATTTGTTTACCTCTGCAATAATTCCAAAGACACGAGTGTGGGCAAAGTCTCCTGTAAGTACCTCTCGAAAATCTTATAGATAGTAAAAGGGTAAGGTATGTTACGGGTTACGGGTTATGCATATTCGAACACAATGCCGAGTATTTGCAAAAACGTGGTAATATAGATAACAATAGAGCTTTTGGTATTTTGAGCTTTTGCTTATATGGTGTCTTACATGCCTTTAGTGAGTTTTATAGGGAAAATTTATAGTAACTTCTATACTCGATTTTGTAAGCATTGAAAATCTCGAGAAACTTTTGTACTCGATTTTGTAGGCATTTAAATGAAAACCTATGTTCGGAATATTAATTTATCGTTGCGAGATTGGTTAAATTGTATAAATTTATGTTTGGCATTAAGTTTGGCATACATTTTGCGAAGCGCTAACGATTTAATGTAGATACATGTGTGTATAGGTAACCGGATTACGTGTGGTCATAAAATGAATCGATTCTCTGGTTGAACAACAGTAGGTAATTTGGTTAACGACAAAATGAATACATAGTTATTTATCAACGATTCTTTGTTCAAGGTGCTGAGTTAAAATGATAACGACTACGCGGGAAATGTAACCGGAGAAGTTCACCACCACATACTGAACTGTGTCTAAGAAAACTGTGAACAAAATCAAAATGGCTGTATCAAAAGGTAACTATTACAATTTAATACCTTTTTAGATGGTGTACAGTGGCAAAATTTCCCCGTTAAAATGGAAATGCTTTGTTATGAAAATACATATTATAATGTGGTAAAATAACTCTTAATAACTCTTAGTAATCGTAGTATTATATGAGAATCAGGTCATCGCTTCAGCACACGAAATACAAATTTTGTTTGATTCGCGTTGCGCGCCTCACTTTCCTTCTTTCTCGCGGCGTTCGCAGAATACCAAGTGTACTTGCGGATTGTTGCGGCATTATACTTGGCAAAAAGTATTTTTGAACATTAGGATTCAAGTTTTTAATTGATCTTTTCCTAATTTCATGCCTATGTTTTAATTAAAAAAAATATATTTAGGTAACTACCTACCAAATAAATATTATTCTTTTAAAATAAATATAGTAAGCAGGCTTGAGTAATGAGCTTTGCTTTTGCTCCTTGGTAGCTTGGTAAAAATACGATTGTTAAAGTGATCTCACTTTCTTGACGTCACAGTCTTATCTCGCGTTGTCTCTTTGAAGTTTAGACAGATACTCGCTTTCAGCTACCTTTTGAAATAAAAACAAACAGAATATTTCGTGTTAATTTTTTTCCTCAATTTAGGTACAGACAGCCACACATCAAGTTTCCACGAACTGTCAAATTTTCTCGATAGATTGTGAATCTAATATAAGGTACCTTGAAGCTCAAAGCCGTTTGGAGAAAATTGTCAGTTTTAGATAATCTGACCTGTACTATATGTACATTATTTGCTAATTTACCAAAATAATTTTAAATACTTTGTCCATTTTTTCTGTAGCGATTAAGGGTAATATAACTTAAATGGCAATCACAAACATTATATTTTCAAATTTTCTACCAGGAAGGATCTATGTACGAGGGGCTACGGTGTTGGTCATGGTTGGGGGGACGTCAGCCCGGGTCGCTGGCAAGATGGGTGGCTACTCCAACAAAATGGGAGGTAAGTTCCACAAATCAATATCACGTCATCTCTATTTTTTTTGTAACCTACACAATAGAATTGTAGGTTGTTTACTAAGTATAAGATTTTAAATAAGTACACTGCTCCCACCCACTCGTTATCTAGGCAGCGCAGTAGTTTGCGACTGTTAAATGTTACCGTATGTTTTGCAAACAGTTGCCTATTAACAGAGTTACATCAAAAGGCAATCTATCAAATGTCATCGACAGATTTCAAACGTCCCTAGAAGTGTGAGTAGGTATAGAGAAGTTATACTTAAAAGTTTGAAATTCTATTTATACTCGTATATTTGAAAGGTCTCCAAATGTTAACTTTTGTTTCTGAACGTTTGGATTTTACTTAATGTCACAAAGTTGCTAACACTACTCTGGGAGCTCACTCAACGAAGTTCAAAATTGGTCCGCATGCTCATTTAAGAGGTAACTTTACGTTACGAATATTTTGAAAGATCGTATTGTATGCTCGATAGCAAACGGTGTAAATTTCAGTATTTTGTGTGATTTTATTAAGAGATTAAAACAGCTAAAGCTGACAGATTCGGTAGTCACGGCCGACGACGCCGCGCCGTCGGTCGCCAGCTAATTGTTCCTTCGCACTCATTGTCTATAAAAACAGTATAGAAACTTCGATCAACATTGGTATTATTGATTGAACCTTGGATTAAAAATTGAGAAAGCTATTGACAGACGTGCAAAGAAACTCACAGACGATGAAATACAACCAGATGGCTACAAATCCTCGAACATCACCGCCTGGTAGCGTGTCTTAATGTTTTCTGCAGATTAAATTTCAGGGAGTGTGCACAAGAACTTGTCGAATTAATTCCGCCTGCGCCTTTTTATCTTCGGACGACAAAACGTGGACTGTGTCTTAATCCGTACGTGGTTGACATTCCTCCATTGCGCACGCATTCGCATCTTCCTTTATTATGCGAACCGCTAGGGAATGGAATTCCCTTCCTTCGTCATTATTCCCCGATTCATATAATAAAGGAATCTTGAAGACAAGCTGGCTGGCAGGCCTTCCTTGATAAATGCACTATCCAATACAAAAATATTCTTTCAAATCGGAATCGCAGAGCAATGTTTCATTTGGTACGACTAGGAAACAAAATTTTTACTTGGAATGGAAGGTTATATGAAAAAAGTCGTCGTGTATAATACAAGCCTGAATATAGACGCCACCGTTAGGTCTATCCAAAATTTACTAAAGTTAGTGTTAGTGCCAGATTTCATTCTAAGTAAACATTAGCTGTCGTCACGTCACCTCTTGACTTGAATCTATATATCTTGAAAATTCCTTGAAAATGAAGCCCTTGCCAAGAATTGTAATGGAATTAAAAATATGAATAGGTATTGAGAAAATGGGTCTTGACAAACAAACAAACGGATGATAAAGTGATAATTTAAGGGTTCCGTTTTTTTCTTATAAAGAGAATTTAAGAAAGGCAATTTGTGA
The DNA here is from genome assembly GCA_902850365.2 of Chilo suppressalis. NCBI lineage: Eukaryota > Metazoa > Arthropoda > Insecta > Lepidoptera > Crambidae > Chilo > Chilo suppressalis. The sequence goes on along the minus strand of OU963903.1, from coordinate 9,479,163 downwards.
TTTTACAATATCTCATGTAAACAAGAGAAAAACTTATGAACACTAAGTTTAGTTTTACAGTAAAAATTCGATTCGGAGAACATTTATTGGTATTTGGAGTCATTCTCTGTCGCGCTATGAAAAATAAGTACAAGAGTTGTAACCCAAGATGATTCTCAATAAGCTATTGTGACTACAATAATATTGGATTAAAATGCAGAAGCGTTGTGATCTGCTATCCATTATTTAGTAGGTACTTAAACTCCATAATAAATTTTATTGAAGTATTCGAACAATTCTAAAAGGATTGGTAAATTTTTGTACTTAAATATATAAATTCTTGAACATGGGTGCCTAGATATATCTGCACTTATCCCAGTGATTCAGAAATGTACCTTTAGCTTCAGCTATGCGACTTCCAGCTAACCACATAATTGAATGTCTTACCTACCAGCATAATAGATGCCTAATGCATTCCATCCAGGAGTTACTTTGTGGTGGTACGTACGTACGTACGTGCATGTGTGTGTATGTACGTCAATTAGCTGATTCCTGAACATCAAACTTTCAATTCCAAGTGATTTAGTAAAACTTTACTTAAACAAATTTTTCTCTCAGAGGGTTTTTCAGTATATTTAAATTAAAGCACCATTTCGCTCGGGCTCATCGTTTTGTACTTTATGAAAACTCCAGACAAATAACACAAGAGTATCATTTGCGTTTCATCACAAAAAAAGTTGCTTCAAACGTAAATCCCAGGGCCGTTGTGTTTTGAAATAGATGAGGCATATGTCTAGCAGTGGACGTCCATCGGCTGATTCTGATGATGGAACTACGTCATAGAGTAACTATATTATATAATAGGTACTAATTACCTATTCAATTCGGCAAGAGCATTGACGCAGCTAAGGATTTTTCCTAGGGGCAGCCGTCTAGTTGACCTTATATTCATTCAGAAATTATTTTTTCATATTCCGAATGAATTTTAGGTTGGGTAAAGGGGTACCTAAGGTGTTACACGATACGCCAATAATCAAGGGTAATGTACTACAATTCTGCAACTACATTCAGTTGATAGTTTACACTGTAAGATGGTGAGTTGCTTATTTAAAAAAACCTTTGACATTTTTATTTATGAAAAAGGCTGGAATATATGTACTTACATTATAATACAAATCGGTATTATCGAAGACCCCTTAGCTTATTTCCCGTTGCTACTTAGTCCAGGAAATAAGGCTCAAAAAATGCAAAACCTCGCAATTTTTATCGATTGCATAAAATTTGGAATTAAGCTCGTCTTACCCTATACTTCAAAATCTATATCATTCCGATGGGCGCTGTAAGGGTGAAAATATTCCCTAATTGTCAAAACTTAAACATTAAGATGGGTAAAATTTGGTTTGGATAAGTTGAACAATGATTGATTTATGCATTAAAATAAAATTATAGACTATTTCAACACTTAAAAATTTGCGCTTGTTAGAGCTTACTGAAAATAACATTGAGTAGGTACCCCCAAAACCTTAATAGCTAGACAGAGTTACTAATAAGAAATGTTACTGCCTGATATATTAGCAATTAATTTAATTAAGTATTTTGAAAATTTTCTACCCTTATAAACTACCACTTAAAACATTTAAATTCTTATAAACTAATTTAATAGATATAAATAGGGAAAAACGAGAATTTATTTAAACAAAATACACTGCCTACTTACAAACATAGATAAATGTAAAACTTACACAAACACAGATAAAAATAAGTTGTTTTGTGCGCATCATCATCCTCATCTTCTTTTATTACTGGTGCACTATTATAACAATTCGCACCAGAGTCGAGAGAAGTCCAATTTCAATGTCATCCACCACACCGTTTTTTACATTGACAAAAATATTTTTAAGAAGTTCTACAGGTGCAGGCGGTTTGTTTATTCTAATGGGGTGCAATGAACGTTCCTTCAAGAACCACCCCCAATCTGTTGTGGGGTGGGTTAGCTACAATGTGAAGAGATGGCGCTGTCTTGCAGCCTAATAATTACTAGAGAAAACTCCCTTTCTCTATCTTCTGTGAAAATTAAGTAAATCCATATAAGACAAAAAATTGCGAGTCATAATGCTTCATTTCCTGGACTAACTACATAGTTAGTTAATTTGAAGGGAATCGCGGAAAAAGTTTAGGTCATATATGAATTACAACTTGATTCTTTTTCTACTTTACTCGTATCACTTTTTTCACCTTCCGCTCATCATTTTCGTGGTGTAAGATAATTTTCTTGTAAAAAAATATGAATTCTAACTAATCACTATATTGGGTTAAATACTTTTTTAAATGTAAACACATAGCTCTCTATTGACAACTAAATCCCATACCCACCGTTACCTTCATAAGAAAGTCACTGGGAAAGTATTTTATATTTTCGGTGGAAAGTGTGCTCCATCGGGAACCCACTTACGTAGTTTTTTTAAACAGAAGAATAATTGATAGTAAGTATTACTTAAGATAAAGATCGGAAAAGCAAAGCAATTATTTATTGGCATGAAAGTCCGCAACGCAGATTAATCTATATGCTGTAGTCTGAGGCCCAAATTTCCACTCCTTCGTTTAGATTGAACAAACAAATGGGATTCTAAAGAAAATTTAACTAGAAAAAATCCACGCCGTTCAGGTTTCAGAAGGGTTTGGCCGAGTTTCTTTACTAGTAAAAATTTCTTTAGATTTAAACAGCCAGCAGTCAAATGTTTAAAATAAAAATATAATTAACAAATGTAATGGCGGCACGCCGGGTTGTAGCAGTAGCTGGCGGTTACCAACTCGCACTTGGTGGTGGAGGGTCGAACATGCAGGAGTCTTGACGGTGCTGTAGTGGACTGTATCGATGTAATAAAACTCCCGTTGTTCGTTATCCAAGAAAATCGGTGGGCGCATGGAATGGATAGCCGGTGAGGAGGCTTCAGGTTCCAGAGAGACCCCTTGTTTCTTCTTATTCCGCTATCGGTAGGAGCGCCGGTTGCTGAATGACGTGTCGAACCTGTTTTCGACCCGATTTTTATATGTGCGTGCTGAGCTGGACAGCGATCCATTACCTCACCCCCGCTACACTTTATTATTCATTTATTTATTACATACATTATCCCGAGCTTAAATCTATAGGTACATACATGGGGCATACAAATTAGCATATTTTAAGCGCATTTGCGCGGCCGAAATCATTATAATTTAGCTGTGGCGGGCGGCAAAAATCCGTATGCGCGATATTTTATATCCCGTGGAGGGCCATGGGCCACACCCGCGACAAGGTATTTTTTCCCCACCACGCGCTCCTCGCGCGTGGCGTATGATCCGCGCTTAGAGCGCTCCATACAAATAGATTTATCCTATTTTTCGCCCTATTTCGATATTTATTGTTCTGAAACCTGTTTATTTATGTAGTTCTATGTCTTATTGACCAATTCTAATAAGATTCTAACAACATTAATCTTATACAATGCCTTCATAGCACTAAAAAGTTCTAAAACTAAAGTCTCTAAAAACTTACTTAAACCTATTTTATACCTAATCTATGTATTTAATCCTATAGGGCAAGTAAAAACACATAAGATAAGCTCTTTATTATCAAACTTATGACTATAAATAACTTAGTAACAACGGGAATCTATTCTTACTTTACGTCTTATTTGCGCCTATAATCCTAAACTAAACTATATAAAAATTAATTATTTCTATTCCTATGCCTATCTATTATTGATATAAACACAAATAATAATGATCAAAACACATTATTGCGATCAGAGGACTATGGTTCGTTACGATGGCAACCGTCTATCGAAATTTGTTACTTTAAATCTTCTATTATATCCAAATTACGAATTATTTCAACAAAATAACAATGAAATCCTATACAAATGACTTATAACTTAACATTCAATGTAAAATGACACTTATAGATCCATTTTGTGATTGTTCATAATTAAACTGTTCATAACGTCACACTTCACTTGTAAGTTTCATATCTTGTTATGTCGGTCGTCTCGTACAAATTGGGAAAACGGAAAACATTAACGCTCTGAAAATAGGACCGAAAATTTTTTTTTCTTTCTTTGATGAAATTGTTGAATAGGTTCCTCTTTACATTTTGTAAGGTATATAATTACGTCGCTTTTGTCATTTGTTTGTTCTTATTATGTCTTAAGACTTATTGGATTACTGTTCTAATCTATACTTACACAAATATTTGCCTCTAAAGACATTGGAGGCGGCCGTAGTTATCTAATACCTATCCCATTTGGTTGAAAGTGGCATCAAGTTCGAACTGCGTCAATATATAACTTCATAATAACAGGAATGTGTTGAACTAACTGTTATTATACCCATAACATTAACATAAAAAACCGGATATGTGCGGGTCGGACTCGCACACGAAGGGTTCCGTACTATTATCTATAAAACATTATATGTCAATCTATTATAATATGTCAATCTTCATTTATAATAAATTGCCCATTTATCTAAGAAATATTGAACATTTTTTTTTGTTCTATTCTAAATTAAAATAATATCTATTATGCAAAAGTCCTTATTGCCTTTAAGAGTTCTATGGTAGCTGAATTTTTCGTGTTGTTAGTGATTATGTTTGAAAGTAATTAAAAAAAATTACAAAAAATGTTTGCAATGCCCTTGCAGGGTTCATGTTCTGATATCTCATTTTAATTTTAAGAACCTATGTACCAACATGAAGCAATAAAGATTATGATTAACATTAAACACAATATTACAATAACGAACAAAAAACGGCAAAAAAACCCTTGGCCCATTTTCTTAACCATCTACGAAAGAATAATTTTTATTTACTTTTTCCTAACTGGATAAGAAAATCGAAAAAATAGAAAGACAATTATTTATGAAAATGTAAAAAATATTGTTATTTACTTACCATTAAAGAAAAAGTGTTCATAAATTTAATTTCCGTATACATATAACTTAGTTGTATGAATTTATCGATTTGAAAATTTTCAGCGTTGTGGATTTTAGCAAAAATTAATAGTACTTATAAAAAATCTTACCTAGGTTAATGAAAATATGAAATTACTTTTTTTAACCAGGTACTTACGGTGGGGTGCACTAACATTGTTCAGAATGAATTAGTATAAAATCTAGTTAACAAATGTTTAATTCTCAAAATATTCAGTATTTCAACCGACAAAAAAACAACGGGGGAGGTTATCATGGTATGATCACGCATAACTTTTTACAGAGAAGTTTAATTTTGCAAATTCTTTTTTTATTGGAACGGATCCTTCAATCTATCTTAATTTATATGGGGCCAACTTCGAAGTATACCCTATACTTCGAAGCGTTAGTTAGCTATGCCGGTCACCGACGGATTCCGTGACGGCAGCCCTCTCCTGTAGTTCTGCCCTACATGAGAGGGCCGACAAGTGGCGATTAAATAAAAACATGATGATACAAAATTCATTTTAATACAAGCGTGTTCCAATTTAAAATGGCCTTTATATGCAATTACATTAAATTGTAAGTGGAAAGTTCCGGATACTTTTAGTGCACTCTATTGAGTTGAGACTGGTTCTGTGATTTAACGGTAGGTTGTCATGAACGATACATACCTACAAGAGAATGGCGATCTCTCATAAATATGAGAGAAATTGAGCTTTGCGTCAATTACATTAAAGCGGGCAACTAATGAATAGTGTAAAGTACACAAAGCACGCCATTGGCAGCCAAATTCTTATTGAATAGGTAGGCACTTACTTTTATGTCTTAATACTTCTAATAATAAACTTACATTGTTTTTGTTTTTCAGGGAAATCTACAAGTGGCATCAACGAAGAGATTATTTGGATCAGTATAAGCATGGCAATAGCCATCGCGGTCCTCATAGCAATCGCTCTATGCTACATCCTCAAAGAGAAGTGTAGTAAAAGAAAAGCATACAGAGAACAGTCATGACGATATAAAGAAGAGTTTGCGAGGCACGCCCTGGCAGACTCGTTGATTGATCTCGACTTCCCGGACTATACGCTCTACCCGCAGTACTCGCCCGATGGCAAGGAATACTATTACAATTTCCACCGCTTTTCCTATATAAGAAATAGTTTTAAATTACCACCCAAAGACTATCCCGTCAAGTCCCAGGAGGTATATATCAATGCATGAATCATTTTTGAATAAGTTACACTGCTTGTGGTAGCCATCTGGAGTTTTAAGATCTAAATATGTTTATGCAGGTACAGTCTACAAATATATAGGATACAGGCTATAATGATATACCTACTTTAACAAGTCCACACATTATTCAATATTCATGGATGACATTGTAGTATAAAAACTTGTCAACATCCCGGTATTCGTTTAATTTGGCTCTCAAATTTTACGGAAGAGAGATTAATTATACTGTTAGATGCATTACTTTATTAAAATAAAATAAGTAACTTCACTTGTATTGCTATGCTCTCTAAGTAAGTAAAGTAACTGAGGCAATTGTGTGGAAATCAGAAACCACAAAGGTACCACAAACACTGTATATACCTGAGACAAAAAAAATACACGGGAATTTGACTGGATCAATGATACTTTACTTAAGTCATTGGACTGAATAGTAAAATTGATGAAATAGTAATATAGATTGTGTTAGAGAGGTGTTAGATATTTTAGATACCTACAAAGACTACCTAATGGCATAGTCCGAGGTGCAAATACTTTGTAAAATATGTGAAATAGTCGGAGTATATAGTTCTCTAAAATAATAAGTAAACTCAAGCCCAAAATATTATATGTTGTATAGTATCATATATTTATGTCGTCTCGTCGCGGCATTTTGGCTAAAAGGCTGTCAATTTATTTATGCCGTGGTGTCGCAACCTTCAATGTTCAGCCCTTCAACCTTCGCATGTGATAAAATGTGAAAACCAGCTAAATGATTTTTTTTTTCTTATTAAGTGTATGTGACTTTGATAATCATCGAGTTATGCATTTTTAAAAACTTTTAGGCGTTGTTAATACCTACATCGAAATATGACGTACCTACTGTAAATAAAAATTTTAGAAAATTTGTGATGTAAGTATGTATAGTAATTATATATTTTTATTTTTGTGTAAAAAATCAAAAAATAAAGTATATCATTGTTAACTACATAGAATATCTTGACAAATATTGAAGGTATTAAACTTATCAACATGTCATGAAGTACTACCTCACTGATTTCAGGAACTAACTGGCAAATTACATAATTATGTGAAAATATTAATTTATAATTACATGTTGTATAACATAAAGAACCGATGCAAGAAGTTGTGTAAATAAATAATATTTTGGTGTTATTGAAATAAAAATAAATCAAAACCAACTACAACAAAATATTAGCTATTCGTTTATTTGTTAATAAAGTCAACATACAAATCAGCATATTTGATAAAGATTCTTTAAGAAAACATTTTTTTGCAAATAGTACCTCTGTACTACCACTTATACAATAAAGTACCAAGCAATATCCATGAGTTAACCATAAATAAATTCAAATATAGTATAAAAAAAGCACTTATTAAAAAAGCTTATTACAAAGTGTATGATTATGTTACAGACAAAGATGCTTGGGTTTGAACTGATCCAATCATTCCAACAGGTTTTCTATATTTAATAAATCATGATTGTATTGACGCTGTAACAACATAATAATTTGTAAATGTAGTTACATTAAACTTTTAATGTTATGGAGTTTTTTTCGCTCGTTTTTCTGCGCAACTAAAAAATATGTCCAATAAATAAGGGAAAAAAAATTTTGGACGATTCAAAACAGTTTTACTATACATCCAATTTGAATAAACACATATTGATTTCTGATGATGGCGGCTACCTTTGATATGAATTTGCAGTTTTGTCTACGAAACTTTCATAACATAGGGGCAAAATTTAAACTCATTCGAACAAATAAGCGTAGGTTAACTTTGCGTAGGGTTAGTATATTGACTTCCAAGGCCTGCTGTCATAATATGTGAAAGGCTCAATCCCAGTGAAACAAGCTATTCTTGAGAATTTCAGCTTATCAAAATTGATGTAATAAACCTGCTCTCAGCTCTTAATCCATAAAATTATACATACGTAAGATTATATATGGAGGTACGTTACTCATTAGGAATTCTATGCGGCCCAGGCTGGAATGGATAAGAAAAAACATGAATAATGTTGGTAATAAATTGAGCTCTCAGAAACTTTACAAATGTGCTTGTAAATGTTTTCATAACCATTTTGGTATGTTAAGATTGCTATACAAATTGGTAAAATCTATTTACCTGTACAAATAATAAGTATTCACAATTTGTAAAAGTGTTACTTTAGTGTTAAATAACATCTACTTATATCCGAATTTTAAAAGGAACACTATTTTAACAAAAACAATGTAGATAATGTGCCAAAGTGTTTCGTGTAATATAAAATTAATTATTTAACGTGGAATTTAATACATGAAATGTGTATTTACTGCATATTAAGCTATTTAATTTAAATTGTACACGATTGAAATACTAATTGATTTATGGGACAAATGATACTACTCTAAAAGAGAAAAAGAGGTGGAAAATTCTTATCTCCAAAAGAATTTGATTAACATATTTATTCTATGTAACACATTTGGTTAAATTGATCAGTACCTAATCATGTTTTTACCTATTTCAAACAAAAGACGTGTACCTATGCATGTTTTAGTGCATGTTGTTTCAGCGGTATTTTCATAAAATTGACAACCTATTTAGATTTTTTTTTACAAGGTAGGTTATACTCCCGAGTTGTCATAGCCACAAAAAGCATTAGATAATGGGGCTGAATTAATCGACCGAACTCTTCAAAAAAAAAATGCAGCTCAAGATTTGAAAACTTATTATTGTGTAGTTTCAATGGACATTTGTGGTCTTCATCATCAGTTTTCATCATATATTTCACCATGGTGATTTCACAAGTTACTTTGATACTTCAAATATTATAATAATATCTGAAGTATTAAAGAGAATATTATAATAATATTTGAAGAGTTCCTTCGATTTCGCCAAGACAAAATCAGATTTCTTGGACGGACTACTTCAGAAGTATACTGTTTTAAACCATTATTTTTAAATCGGTTTATAAACGATGGAGTTCTCAGCTTACAAACAAAAAAATAAAAAACAACATAACGCCGTCCCCGGAGAATGAAATTATAACTGCTAGTATCTTAGTTTTAGTTTTATATCATTTTTGTCATCTGTGCTGGATTCGACATGAGATTTATTTTTCCAAGTTAGACTTATCTAACTAGACTGTTGGTCCTAGGTATGCGTAGTGGTTAAAAATTTCAAATGAAGTGTTTCCAATTTTAACTGGAGTGAGTACTACATATATGGACTATTACATGAATTTTGTCTTAGACATCTTCGACTCGAGACACACACACTTTGGGGCGCACTACTAAGATTTTCTATCATTGTGTTTACATCTTCCAAACTCTCAGGCATAAGGACTACATCATCGGTGAAACGAAGGTGTGTAAGGTACATACCATTAATCTTAGTGCCATTCCACTCTAGACTAAAACTGGCCCGAACGCTGACTATCTGAGCTGGATTTAACGATAGATCTCTTTCTCAAAGTACTTACATAACTGGACTTTAACCCAACCCAAATATAAAGTCAACAACTACGTGTTTCCCACGAATTGGGAAATACTACAGTGTAGTATTATTACAAATTCTTTGGGAAAAACTGCTGAAATCTTCGAACATTGTATTCGGGTCTTCCAATGCACAGCCATAACAGCCATAAAGAGATACCACAGCCATAAATAAGTATCGGCTTACTTGTGCTTAGAATCTATAACCTTCCTTTCATCAGGTGCTTAAAAAGAGTATAAATACCGATAAAAACACTCAATCTCTCACGAATTTCAGTCTTAGAACAAATTATGCTATTGTTGCAAAATCCATCGTCATGTTGCTTAGAATGTCTAGGTTCAAGCTGTTTTAAAGAACTTTGGATAAATTGGACTTTGTTGGATTTGAAAGCTCTAGTGGATTTGGTGTTGTGCTGTAAAGGTATTTATTGGTCCGAGTATGAGCGACCTATTCGGCGAAACCTTTTGACATCTTTTCATCAATACGACAAGGTCGATCTCATGTTGGACTTTACCATTCGGCTCATCCAGATTCATTACATTTTTTTTTTATTTCCTAAATATCTCCCTTCTAAATTTTTGCAGTTATCTTTGAATTCTCCGGGGACGGCAATAAATGATTCAATATTTTTGTGTTTATTACATTTTGAGTTTTAAATGACTGCTTGAGGTTTGTGTAATATTTTGACACACTGCAGCTTTGACCGCCAATTAGCCTTTCAAACGTTGATTTATATTTAATAAGTGGGTGTACCTATACACATGAAGAAAATGAACCTATCTAAAGACCAATGTAATTATTATTAATTTAAGAAAAAATAAAGGTATAAAATTGTTATAGTTTTATTAGTTTCACATCTTACTTTAAACATATACATAATAATTTTTCTCAAGACAGGGGCCGAACCGAATAATATTGAATGCTCCATCTAATAAATAGCCTAACAGTCCCCAGTAAATTATAAATACTTAAAGCCTTATGATAGGCCGCTAAACATAGCCCTAATGTATGATGTAGGTAGTATTTACTTTAGGGAGATATTTAAATGATCCTCAAAAAACACCTAAAAATACTTACCTATAATTTAATTTCATGTACCCTTAGCACGAACCAATATCGAATTCGTATCGTTTGCGAGTACGAAATGCCAAGCGCGCTAAAATTCATCCATATAAAAACTTCGACAGCTTGCAATGCCCCAATGCAAGGGTAGTTTAGGCAACGCAAGAATGCCAATTTATATAATTTATTTTGATAATAATTCGAAAAAATGTTTTTCGAAAAACCCTGGAGTATTTTAAAACAGCGAGCGTTTTTAAACTGACGACGCCGTTTGTGAAACGCGAAATCATACAAATTGCCTGCGACATGTACACGTTTTTCTTTATTTCTGGGTTTTAGTAAAAACACCAAGTTTCGAGGTAATCGAAGTGCGCGTTAAAATTCATCCATATATAAAAATTTCGTCACTCTCCAAATTCCCTTTTAGGGGGGTACCTAGTTTAGGAAAACTAAAAATGACATAGGTACATTATAATTGATTTAGATTAGTATTCGTGCCAAGTTTCAAGTCGATTAACTCAAGAAATGAGTTATTAATACTTTTCATGTCCTCTTTTAAAGCCTTCGGGGGTGAATTCTACCCCCAGACCTCATAAGGAACCTATTTGCTAAATTTGGAGTCTCTAGACCCGGCGGTTTTAGCTGTGCTCTGGTTGATGTGTCAGTCTGTCAGTCAGCCAGTTTCTTCTTTTATATATTTAGATTGAGGAGCTCAATTGCGAAGTACGTTCGGTCTTGATTGTTGACGTTATATAATTTTTAATCGGTCATAGAATGAGTGACCAATAATGGAGCTCCTCCGTGCTCGTGTTAAGCCTTTAGTCCCAGCTGCAGCTGCAGTCGTTATCACCCACCAAGCCGCACTAGTCCTACGCGGTGAGTTAAGACCCGTTCTCACCTATTACAACCACATGGAAGGCCTGTGACCAAGTAGTAGGTAACCCGTCAGTTAGATTTACTTCAAAAGGGTGAGGGGGCAACTGTCCTCCCTCCCTGGAAATCTCGCAGAACAAGTATGAACTCGCCTAATTACTAATTAAAGTGTAAGCGGGGCCTTAGGCTGTAACTTTTTAATAAACCGGGCAGTAGATACTGGCATAATGCACTGTTAGGGTTACCATCCGTCCGGACTTTGTCCGGCTTTTTAAATTTAGATTTTTTTAATTAGATGGAATATGAGTAAAACTACATATTAAGTTATATCAAATAAGTCAAATGATCTTTATTACGTTCTCATTTATTTAAAACAAAATATAAATCATCTTAATTACAACGAGACCCCCCTCGCGATGCGAGCATCTGTTACCACGAGTATAATATCACTGTAACTAAGTGGGTGATGTTTGCATTTTGTGACGTAAATGTCCGGACTTTTATCGAAACCTCCGAATTTTTGTCAGGACTTTTCAAATTTTGAAATAGTAACCCTGTGCACGGTGTAATTGCCAAAATACCGCGCGCGACGATGGCGGACGAATATTACCGAATCTAACCGAGCGTTCGAAAACTCGGCTGTATTCGATAATCTTCAGTAGGGAGTTGCGAGTGACTATTTTAGCATTTATTTTATTCACTGATGCCAGATTGGGGGACTCCCCCAAAATATGGGGTTTTTTAAAGCGATGGGGGGGGGGGGGATTTGGGGGGATTAATGAGGGGAAGAAAGAACAATGGCCAGATTTCTATATGAGCTGGACTAGACTTTTATTTTTGTTGTCCCTTAATAAACTATAGTGAGAATGGTTTGTTTTTATGTTATAAATACTATCCCGTTTGAAAATCTTATATAAATAGCCACGATTTTTTAAAATATCGCCACTTATACTTTTGAGGTTAGCATCAACAAGTACCTTTTACCCGACTGCGGCGAAGCCCAAAATGTCGTAGCGAAAAGCGAAGAGGGTAATATTCTAAGAGCCAGTGATCCGCAGACTTACGGTATAGTAGCAAACTTCATATTAATGCTAGTTATACTAATTCATCTGCCGTAGATCAAATGGTGGTTCACTATTCCCATAGAGGGTTCCTTTAGGCGTGCCGAGAAGTCGAAAAGCATGAAAATCGACTTTCAAAAACGTGATCGCAGCATGTCTACCGTTTTGATATCTTAAAATATTTATTTTTTTATATAGAAAAACTTAATGGCAGACACTTGTTGCGGTTCCTTCTATATTTTATAATATATCATAGTTTCCAAATTTTCATAAAATTTACGTTATTTTAGCGAAGCTAAAAAGTATATATGTTATTTATATTATTGACGTGACAACGTCTTAAATTAGGTTGCGGCTGGGAGTCACTTATGAAAAAGTGTAACGCTCGGTAACGTTACGATGAGTCTCTCGTGTTAAGTTTAAGTTTACATGTACAATGTTTTAGTAAACAAAATATATTTCTATAGTAAAAATTGTGCAATTCTTATTTTCATTCAATTCCTTGTTCCTATTGTGCAATTTAATTATATTCATATCAATAAATATTCTACCGAGAAAAAGACGTTGTCACGTAAAATCTTCGCCCGTAAAACCGACTTTACAGGCAACCATTTTTTATTATACATGTATATCTAAAAAGCCAGACAGATAGGTCGGTTCTAAAATACAGGCAGACAACATAATAGTTTCGCAGTCATGCTAATGGAGATATTGATATTGACTTTCTCTCTCTTCATTTCGCAGGGAACTAGGATTTCAGCAAAGCTACAATTTATGTATGTTTTTTACATCATTATTATACATGTATATCTAAAAAACCAAACAGATAGGTCGGTTCTAAAATGCAGACAGACTATATAACAGTTTCTCAGTCATGCTAATGGAGATACACGATATTGACTTTCTCACTCTTACTGGCAATGCCAGCGAATCAGGATGAATACATGTGAACAGTGTTTTGTTAATTTTATAATTTAGAACTCTTATTTTCAATCATAAATATAGTTTTTATTAGGAAATCAATATTTTTTTTTCAATGACAATAATTTTGCTATTTATTTTGTTTTAGCACAACGAACAACTCGTAATTCAAATACAGAATAAACCTAATTAATATTGGCTACAAAAAAATCAAAATATTTCACTGTTTCTGTCTTCTTGTGTTTCTTCGTCAGAACTGCAGATTTCCGATGACTCGATACAGCACTCCAAATCTTCCAAGTTTTTGAAATTTTCATCGCCTTCGTCATCAGAGATACTACATTCTGTAAAAAATAAAACATTATACATCATGGCAAATGCGACTCTATTAATAGTAACAGGATATTTTATTGTATTTCATTGAATTACCTGATGGACATTGGACCGAATCGGCTACTAAACCTGGCAGCTGATCACCATCAAACCATTTGAATAAATATTTGTCTTGATGATTAATCCACCCATATTCTTCTGGATGTAATGTTGACGGGCATCGTTTATCAGCATTATTCCAAATATTTGATATATATATTGTTCGTAGGAAATGTTGCAACAGCTCGCTCTTGCACGGTGGTAAACTGCTTCCATCAAAATTGCGGACTTTAATACTAAATTGTTCGTTGATATCAGCAGCCTTATATGTATCAACGAACAGCTGAAATGTGGCATCATTAACGTCTATGCATTTCTTCTTCTTCAAATTATATATTTCACAAGTAAATTTATGAATAATAATGAAGATTTTATTTATTCTAGTCTCTGTTAAATTATAATCGCCGAGAACTGCAAAAGCTTCTTGATAACTAGTGTTTTTCTTTAATAAAGAGAAAGGTCTTTTCTTTCCTTTATTATAAAATGAAGGATTGTAATCGCAGCCAGTGAAAGCATGGAAGCCAAGTAAGCTTCTACAAGTTAGTTCACCTAGATGTTCGTGAATTCTTATGACATCTATGATTCGTTCATTATTACCTATTCCTATCTGCATCCAAACATGCGAAGAAGTATTTTTCAACTTATGCATATTACCAAGCATCATCACAAGTATATCGGTATCAGAGCCTCTGATAACGATATTGGCTTCATCACTGATGCTACATGCGTGATAAATAATTTTACTATCAGCTTCTTCGTGCAACTCACAACATAAATCCTGAACAATCTTTGATTCGACTTATTTCCATTACCAACATATGAATAACATTGTCGGAAATTAAGATGTACAGTTTTGAAACAAACAATTACAAAGAAAAACAATTATTTTATTCAAATAGGTTCCGAAATGAATAACATATTTTGGTTTCTTAGGTTTCACGGTTTCTAAGAAACCAAAATATGTTATTCATTTCGGAACCTCACATCACTCATTAAATAAAACTAGTTGTTCACGGGTTAATGTACGAAACTTTATTTATTTATTGACGTTTCGCAGCCTTTACAGGCTACATTTCATTTCATTCTGACGAAGCAGCCGGTAAAGGCTGCTAAACGTCAATAAATAAATAAAGTTTCGTGCATTACCCGTGAACAACTAGTTTTATTTAGCATATATTCATCAAACCTTGTCTATCATTTTAACAACGGTGCTTGAATACTGAATCCCTGCGAGATGAAGAGAGAGAAAGTCAATATCGTATATCTCCATTAGCATGACTGCGAAACTATTATGTTGTCTGCCTGCATTTTAGAACCGACCTATCTGTCTGGCTTTTTAGATATACATGTATAATAATAATATCAATAACATATATAATTTTTAGCTTTGCTAAAATAACGTAAATTTTATGAAATTTTGGAAACTATGATATATTATAAAATATAGAAGGAACCGCAACAAGTGTCTGCCATTAAGTTTTTCTATATAAAAAAATAAATATTTTAAGATATCAAAACGGCAGACATGCTGCGATCACGTTTTTGAAAGTCGATTTTCATGCTTTTCGACTTCTCGGCACGCCTAAAGGAACCCTCTATGGGAATAGTGAACCACCATTTGACCTACGACAGATGAATTAGTATAACTAGCATTAATATGGAGTTTGCTACTATACCGTAAGTCTGCGGATCACTGGCTCTCAGTCTATAATTGGCGATCTCATAGCTATTTTATTCGATGCCTCATTGAAAAAAAATAGGACTGAACTAAAAAGTGGTTTTTAGTTCAGTCCTATTTTGGCGCATTTTTGTGGCTGTGCCGGCTAAAGAGTAAGTCGTTAGACGAGACTAGATACGCTATCTTTCACTCACTGACTAATCGAGTCGAAGTAATAATGGTACCCATCATAAGGTAATGATGGTAGGTATGGGGATAAATGAAAGATAAGTCTTGACAAAAATATTATTTACTTATCAGTCCGTAAATCAATGGCAAGGTCAAAAGAACAGAAGGTAATCCAAAATAGTACAACCACAATAATTCACAACAATAATCTTAGCGAAAGCGTTAGCACAGAATGATCACTGTCACTGTGTGTCAGTCAATCGATGGCGCCGATCGATGACATATAACGTTCCGTTAAATGCATAAACCGAGCAATTAAACAAAAAGCTCATACTCAATTTGTACTTACTTAATTATTTTTATGATAAAAGTTCTTTAAATACCTAATAACACTAGTTAATCAGATACCTAATTATTAATAGAATTACGGTTAACAAGTATTTAGAAAAAGTAATAATTTATACATAGTCCATGAATATTAAATCATTTCATGTGCGAAATTAATCGTCAATGGGTGCGTTCTGAACATGTTATTCCAAATAATTTCAAATAAATAACCAAAACATAAAAAAAGGTATATCTTTTTAATGTGGGAGAATATGGATAATTAACCACTTAAAAAAGTATTCTTCGCTCCATTCGACCTTCGTGGCCGAGTGGTACAGTTTGTCTATAAAGTCGTGACATGAATGTTTGAGGAACATGTGTCTGGCAACACCAAAATGTACATCAGCTGTCATCGAGTTTCAGTTGTTGTGGAAACTATAGATTTCTATTACAGGTTTCTGAACAAATTGACCAAACACACGTTTGGCCATCACTTCTGATATTGGCAGAATTGTCGACATTGGCATCGACACAATTGCCATTAAAAAGAATAGAATAGAACAGTTTTCCTTTTGTATTTTTTATTGTTTGGATTAAACTGTAATTAATTAAGACGAAACTACGCAGAAAGGTATAAAAATGAGTAAAGTAAATCGGAGTAACACGCCGGAAGTGATTTTTAAAGTTTTCCAGCGATGTTTCGAAGACTACCAAGCTGGACGAATTTTGTGGATGTGGATTTGGATGATGTTTATGGGCGAACAGCGACTATGACGGGTATGTAATCGTGTAACTATTTGTTTGTAATCTGCCTGAAGTTACAAATTTACTCAATTTACGATTTTGAGACCAAAAAAGGCATTGTTTACATTGCACATTTTTAGGTTAGATTGACATTGTAAATAGGTAATATTGTAGTACGACCATTTCTTTTGATACGTTATTATGGTTCAACTCGGTCAGGTTTTCTACCAATTTTGAATTAATTGCTTCATGTCAATAAGTTATTGTTTCTATTCCGTTACATATTTTTTTACTTTTTTTCAGGAAAATCAGAGAGTCGGATAGTCAACGAAGGTTTTAAGAATGATGGAAAGTTTGAAACTCCTGGGAAAACAGGCAAGGCCGACCAAAGAAAGAAATGGTCACATAAAGAACCATGGCCAGATGCTTTTAGTGAAGATACCTATCACTAATTTTACTAAGTAACTGCACATTTACAAATTGATTCTCTAAATAAACTTTTTATATACTATAAAATGATTTTTAGTATTATTTTCTTAACAAGTGTGTTAAAAAACGTCGTATGATGATACTTGTGTGTATTGATGATTACTTAACGGCTCTGGTCTCAATTGTACCTCAGCGGTAATCACCAACATTACACACTTTTACACTATAAAGTACTATTTTATCTATAATAATTTTATTCTGATTCAATTAAATATGCTTGGCTAAACTTTTTATAAGCATAGGTACCTATTATATATAAAACAGAAACAAAATACGACTGTATAGTGTGTCTTATTAATCAACTATTTTACTTGAATTAACTGCTAGTATCAAAATCATTTTGGTCAGACTGTATAGGGTTGGTACATGCATACTAGTGGCGCCATCATTTAATGTCACGACTTTATAGACAAACTGTACACCGGGTTTCATGGTGTCACCGACTCCAGAGGTCCCGGGTTCGAATCCCGGTGGGGGCAGATGTTTGTGTGACCAATGCAAGCATTTGTATATGCAAGCATAACAATCCTTACAGTGCTTACTTTGGGGCTAGGCAAATTGGTGTGAGTGTTGGAAATATTTATTTATTTATTCCGTCTCGCTCAGTCGCTAGGTCAGTCACGTCAAGCAAGTCAGTCAGTCTTAAAGGTAGCTTAAACTGCCAATTGAATCGACACTATGTATCCTCTTTGCTTTGCTAATTCGCAATTTGTAAAATAATGGCATCATTAAAACAAAGTTATGTAAGAAGATTACAAAGTAGTGGGAAAGACGACGCGTGTGAATATGTTATCCAGTAATGAATGCTGTTGCAAAAATACATACTATAGACTAAAAATTGTATTTTTAATAAAAAATTGCATGTTGGGGGGTTTTTCTTCAAAGACCTGTATTTTGGGGGAAATTTCGGATAAGTTTTGGGGGGAAGCCGAAATAGCTTTCTAGTAACACTGATTTTATTTGACATGTTGCTCCCGTCATACACGCTTCTAGTTTGGAAATACGCAAATTAAAACTTGCATTCAGTGGGGCGCGCTCTCGCGCCGCGGCTACATTTCACTACAACATGTAAATATTTTACGTTTTTCTAGGCAAAAAGCCCTATATGTGTTTTTTGATACTATACAAATTACACGGGAACAATTAGAGACGTAAGTCAGACTCAGTGACTTAAAGTCCGCCTTGGAGACACTGAGAGTCGCAAAAAGTGCACATCCCCTAGCAAACCTAATAAAACACAATATTAATGATATTAAAGAGAAAGACCAAAATCTACAACTATATTGGCTGCGAGCACATGTTGGAACCGAGGGCAAAGAGCGAGCTGACGAGTTGGCAAAAGATGAAGCCCTCCATAAGAAAACAGCCCCCGACTATGACGTGTGCCCGATATCAAATATCAAGAAGATATTGCGCAAAAAGAAGTGTCGACATCTGGCAAGAAAGATACTCAAAAGCGGAAACTGCTTCAACAACCAAAGCTTTCTTTCCAGATGCACATACCGCCTATAAAACCATTAGGGAGATACAACCCAGCCACAAACTATGCCAAGCACTTACAGGACATGGGGCCTTTGCGCAATATCTTTAAAGATTTAAATTAAAAGACTCACCCGATTGCGCTTGTCAGCCAGGTACTAAAGAAACGATCCTGCGCCTTATAACCGAGTGCCCTAAGCATCAGATAAGTAGACTAAACCTGGAATATGAAATAAAACAGTTTTAAAATAAATAAAATACCTGTCTTGATAGAAAATAAAACTTCAAGAAATAAAGTTTTAGAATACATTGCCAACATAGTGCAGCAGGCAACTAAGAGAAATGAGCTAATATACGATATAAAATAGGAGTGCAATAAAAGCAGAATACACTATAAAACATATAAATACATTTACAATATATAATATACGGGGTGGCCGGGGAGTTGACGTTCAAGCGTAAAATTTAGATACTTTATGATGAGGAGTATCCAAATCACCCCCACGTATGTTCTACGATTTTACGTAGGTTTCGAGTTATTATTTTTTTAATGATTTTTTTCGGAATATTCACCAAACATCAGTTTTCGATTTTTTTCTCATTCTGTTGGATGTTTCTGGTTCAGTTTTTTTGTGATAACTGATTAACATAGTCCAACCTAGCACCGGAAAACTTATGGTTTATCTAGGCATTGCAGGATTCACTTAGAATAGGGGTGATGACGGGGAACAGTAAACGAAATTCTATTTAGTCCGTCAGTTAGATGATCAAAAAATAATGGACACGTATTTTTTCTTTGGGCAATCAACCAAAAAATGGTAAAGTTATGGCGCGTCAAAGTTTGGGAGTAGGGCACGGAGCACCCCCACTAGAGTCCGCATACAAGGGCAAGCGCTTACGCCAAGCTTAAGTAGTATTTTACCTATGCGTGAGGCACGCCTACAGACGTCGCGATACATCGTTTCATTTGGTAACCGAGCGTTGGTCGAACTGCTTCTCTCGTTTTCGTGTTAAAAAACTGTAAAAAATGCCGTACTGTGCAATTAAATTGTGTGGAAAGTCGAGTACAACTTCCAGTCTTCAAAAAAATGGTATTACTTTTCACTGGTTAGTTTAAATGCATTACAAAAAGACAAAAATACTGTTATATTAAATTGCTGTTAATTGTATTTATTTTTTGGTGAACGCGTTGATGTCTTTTTACACTATCCCTTTCTCGCATGGGCTACATCATATATTCTATCTCGCTCTCACACCGGCACGTGTATTGCTAGTGACTCAGACGCAGCTCATGTCTCAACGCGTAAGTTTATCGATAAGTTTGTCAGCTATGGAAATGGAAAAAATAAATAAAAACTATTTATTTCATCGTATACAATAATAGATGTCATAAGTATACAACCAACAGTTTTTATTTGACTTCAAACATATCCTAATAAAATTGAAAAAACGAAAATTTGTATGCATATTTGTTACTTTTTCACGCTAAAACGGTTAAACGATTTGTATGAAATTAAGTGCGCATAGTTTATGACCTAGATATAGACATAGAATTAACGATATTAAATACCCTAGATACACCACGAGCGCTCAAAATGTGTCCCAATCAAGAAGTGCTTGAACTCCACTCAAGCACTTCTTAGTACACATTCACACGCGGACCGTTGAAAAGTCAAGATGCCAAAGAGTTCCGTGAAAAAATGCAGAAAAATACTAATAGTACGTAAAGTGTCGTTTTTTCGACGGGTATCTAATTAATGTTTTTTAATTAACGCCTTTAAAGCAAATTTTATTGTTGTAATACTTACTATAAACTGATTTAATTTAAAATATTTGTGATATTCAAATGCATGGTCGGTTATACGTCGCCCTTAGCCATCTCTTTTCTTCGCGGTCTGTACTTGATATATTGCTAACAGCGCATTCAGAATTGCGAGTGAAAAGTCAAAAAAAATAAGGTCTATATTCTTTCACATATAACAATAAATCGTAAAATTTTACGAACTTGACGCATGCATTTTAATTAAGACCTTATATGCCGTATGCATTAAAGGTGACTTTCAATGTTTAAATAAGGCATTATAATGTTTGTGACCACGCGATCATGTTACGGACCTCCGTGGATCGTCCAATGTACCTTTTGGACACGTTTTGGCCACGATTTTGTTCGTGTTGTTGTATCTAGGGTAGTTAATATCGTTGCATTAATACTTCTTGTCCTGGACGTGTTTTTTTTGTGTTGCTTATATATAATTTAGTATGTAGTTACTAGTCGCGTCATGTAATTAGAACGCTGGAATAAAGTGGAGAGGGTATGATTACGCATTTGCGCACCAAAGTGCTAGGCCTCTATTCTAAATTGTTTATCGATAGAAAATATCGATATTTTCTAAAAACGATCTTACCCTCATCACTTCGCTGCACTGAGTATATGATCTGACCTTGACGCGTCCAATCACAGCGGGGCTGACCTCCCTGCACCCCACCGACTTTAGCGATTTTGATTCCAAATAAAATTTGTGTGATGCGGACTCTAGTGGGGGTGCTCCATGGAGTAGGGGCTCGTGACGTCACTTTTGAGTGAATTTTCACTTATAAGTGTACTCAAACTTGACGTCATGCGACTTTTCAAATTAATATATCTCTGCAATGGGCCTAATTCTGGCGTGATTCTCTAAACTTAAACTTAAATTTGACAGCAGTATATCCTTGTCATTCTCTTTACCGAATGAAAAGGAGAGACTGATGTTAAATTTAGTTTTAAGTTTAGAGAATCACTCCAGAATTGGCACCAATGTTTATATTATGTGAAAAAAGAAAAAATACGTGTCCAATACTTTTTGATAATCTACCTGATAAACGAAGAAAAAAAAATTGTCATCATCCCTATTTGTTCGAAAGTTCAAAATTACGATTTGAGCTCAGTACACACAAATTTTCAAAAATATCAAATAAAAATGTAAATGGGGGGATTTGGAGTTCAAAGTGCTTTTAGAAACTTCCTGAGACATTAAACTTTAAAACAAGGCCAAATAAAGATAGGGTTAATGGGAGTTTATTTTCTGTAACTGACCTTCAAAGTAAATTAAGGCATTTGAAAGGGAAAAAAAATAATTATTTTATTTTATTTAAACTTTGACTTTCTATGAGTTATGATGGATTTGAGTAAAACGCAGTTAATTGTTAACAAAATACATTTATTTAAAGCAAATTTTAAAAATTTCGCCCTCCTACAGAAATACACAATCTACATCTGCGCAAAAAATTATGTTTTAGGTGCCTAAAAGCTTCACGGTTATTTTTCACAGTGGTTTCAGCTTCGCGAATTTTTGCTCTCAGTTCTTCTTCACTCGAAGCTTCTCTGGCGTACACAATTTCTTTAAAGTAGCCCCAGATAAAAAACTCAATAGGGTTGAGGTCAGGTGAGCGTGGTGGCCAGGCAATTGGCCCTCGTCGTCCGATCCACCTGTTGGGGTAGGTCTGGTCTAAATGGCGACGCACTTGTGTCGCGTAATGACATCGCGCCCCGTCGTTCTGGAACACCATCGTTCTTCTTAATTCAAGATTTACATCTTCCAGTAATATGGGTAGATTGTCTTCTAAAAAACTTTTGTATGTGTCGCCGTCTAATCTCGATGGCAGTTCAAATGTGCCTATTAATTCGCCATTCAAAACACCAGACCACATGTTCACGCTAAAACGATGTTGAAATGATGATATTCTGACGGCATGTGCATTTTCAACGGCCCAAATGTGAAAATTGTGGATATTGAAAACCCCAGTTCGCTCAAATCTTGACTCGTCGGTCCACAAGATTTTATTAAAGTATCCGGGATCTTCTTCCTCTTTCTGCAACATAGTTCTTCAGAACTCGACTCTCAATTGATAATCTGAAGGCTGCAACGCTTGTACTTTTTGTATGTGGTAGGCGTGAAATGATTCCTCACGCAAAATATCCTGTATTGAAGATCTTGGTATGTCAAGGTTACGAGCTAATGCTCACGTACTTGTACTACTATTGCATTGCACTTCTTCCAGTACGATTTCCCTGCGTTCCTGATCAACCCTCTGAATGCCTTCACCGCCACGTTGGCCAGGAATGCGGCCTGCTATTAACATATTGTGAGTATTAATGAACACACGATAGTCAGAGTAATGATCAGGTTGCGCTCCGCCACGGCGTTGAAGTTGATCCCTGTAAAGTCTTGTTGCTTCACGACCGTTGCCTTGTGCAACGCCGAAGAAAGATTGCATTTCTGCATATTCACTCAGAGTGTAAGGCATCACTAACACTTCCAAGTAACTACAGTCCATATCGTTAGGCACAACGGAATCCAGTAACAAGCAGGGGTCAAACAAGTAAGCAGCAGCAGTAGCAGTAGGCAAATAGTGGTCGAGAAAAAACGGCAGAACAAGACGAGTAGTAGTAAACACAGGGTGAGTACGACTGAGGGACGGAACGCAGGTGTACTCATTGTTAGCGTCAACGTCTCTCTCAAACCTGTTTCTAATGTTACTGTACTACTCTAACCCACAGACACAAACTAGAGAGAGTGAGATAGCAACATTTTTTTACCTGAACCTTTTTTTCATGATTAAAATCACAACAATGAAATCATACCTGTGTTTCTAATTAAATGCATGCATCTAGAAACTCGAAGAATTAGAATTTAGGTCATTAACAACTGTGTTTTACTCAAATCCATCATAACTGAGAGAAAGGCAAAGATTTAAATGAAAGAAAATAATTATTTTTTTTCCTTGAAAAATCCCTTAATTTACTTTGAAGGTCAGTTTCACAAAATAAACCCCCATTAACCCTATCTTTATTTGGCCTTCTTTTAAAGTTTAATGTTTCAGAAAGTTTCTAAAAGCACTTTGAACTCAAAATCCCCCCATTTACATTTTTTTTATACTTTGAAAATTTGTGTGTACTGAGCTCAAATCGTAATTTTGAACTTTCAAATAAATTCTAAGTAAATTCTGCAATGCCTAGATAAACCATAAGTTTTCGGGTGCTAGGTTAGACTATGTTAGTCAGTTATCATAAAAAAAAACTGAACCAGAAACGTCCAACAGAATGAGAAAAAATTCGAAAACTGATGTTAGGTGAAAATTACGAAAAAAATCATTAAAAAAATTATAACTCGTAAACTACGCAAAATCGTAGAACATACATGGGGGTGATTTGGATACTCCTCATCTTAAAGTATCTAAATTTTACGCTTGAACGTCGACTCCCCGGCCACCCTGTATATACAATTACCTATATATAAAAATCTATGGAAAAATACTATAAAATAGATAAACAAAACATAAAGATATAAAATATCTCTGGTCATGTCAGAGGATAAACTGTCGAAACCTGTATTAAACAGGTTTTAAAAGAAAGAAAAAAAAAGCTTCAGCGGTCCTTACTGGTGCCTCTTTTCGTATGGGTTTAAATTACAGTTAGCTTAGGGGGCGCCGCAGAAATCTCGCCCAGGACGCTGATAATCCTAAAACCGGCCCTGCACGGTTCCATTCATGTTGACAATGACAATGATTTACCTTTAACCAAACATAATTAATGATCAATAACTGCTATCTACATCTGAAGTAATTTGATATTCTAATTAGTCGCTGCTGGAGCGCATTGTTAGTAGTCCGCGGTAAAGCTGTATGGACCGAGTTACCTTTGACTAAATCATCTGTCATTCATCAGTGAGTCCGATTGGTCCAGTCCTTGTCCGAACCGTCAGTCGTCAGTCCAGTTGTTACTTGTGTAATATCACGAAAGTTCATAATAGGTTATCAATCAATGACAATGGTAGGAAATAAAAATTCTTTCTCAAGTATACTTTCATGTGTGTGACTGTGTGAAACGTGAATTGTGCTATAAAAATGTCCAGTATATTTATCCGAAAGTTATTTCTTGATATTAGTCGAAAGTCTGTTCTATATCCAGAACTGTATATAAAACACTATAATTCGACACTACAATCAAAATTAAACTTTAAGGTAAGTAGTTTATCACTTACAACTGTTGTGTTGATAGAGTTCAAATTACCTTATTGCTTTAGTAATTGAAAATAGCGGCTGGGAGCGAAGCGTGTGAAACTGAAATTGAAAAAAAAATCGCTGGTCTTGAGGTTACTTGGTTTGATTTTAATTATCTTGGTGAGTAACTACGCCGATAAATTTGATACTATTATTTTTTTATTTGGTCAATATATTCTTTCGTCCCTTATTTTACAGTATTAGTAAGGGAAGTAAAACACCACATATTCTATGTATAACCACTGACCATGTCCATCGTAAGCTACTAACAGCGTCTGTAAGCAAAAAGAATATTCTTACTTAGCCAGGTAGAGGTACTTACATAAGTTAAATACTTAGTATTATTTTATGTCGTCATTTTACTTACACATTGCTGATAAAAAAATGTAAACAGCTGAGCGTTATAGGCTGATGTATTGAGGCAATAAACAACACAAGTCTTATTTAGTGTTGCGTTATGTATTATCAGTTTCAGGTCACGTTTCTTGATCTTTAAATTGATAGAACGTTATTGAGCACATTCAGTCTTACAATAGGTGGTGAACGAAGACCATTACTTAATAAACAATTACATATTTCAGTTCAATCAGTCTATTAGATCAGTACAGATACATACCACAGCAACAATGAGTAGCAAACTGCTGACTGGAAGTTTAACGGAGACAGACCCTGAGCTTTATGAAATCATTCAAAATGAGTTGCATCGTCAAGAATCAGGTTTGGAGATGATTGCTTCAGAAAACTTCACATCAGTTTCTGTTCTCCAATGTCTAAGTTCTTGTCTACACAATAAATACTCTGAGGGTATGCCTCATCAGAGGTAAGTGTAATACTTACATTGTAAAATTTAATAATGTCTTAACTGCACATTTTGTTTTAACAAATATACTATTATCTAATACTAGCTTAAAACAAAAAGACACTAGAACAATGAACCTAAAATTAAAACCCTTAAAAAATATATATATATTAACTAAAATATATTATTAAAAGGAGTCCCTTTAGGCAAGTTTCTGAAGATACTGGCAACATTCCCCCTTGCATTGTATATTTATACATAAGAACTTTCTTGATATGTTAGTGCTTCAAGAAAATACTTCAACACTATCTTAATTTTTACTTGATTCAAATTCACAACACTTGGCCCGTATTATAGAAAGATTCTCAGTGACTGATCTAGTCTTGAGCATAGTTAGAAAGGGATGTCGCTATATATAGCACATAGCGATATCCCTATCTAACTGTACTCAAGTAAAGTTCAACACTTATTTGTCATTCTGTAATACGTGCCTTAGTCATCTGTGAAATCTCATAATAATTTGCTGAAATGTAACAGCTATAAAAAAGTATTTTATGAGGTTTCAGAAGTTTTTGTTATTTTCAGATACTATGGTGGTAATGAATTCATTGATGAAATCGAAATTCTAGCTCAAAAACGTTCCTTAGATGCTTATAGATTGAATCCTGAAGAATGGGGAGTAAATGTTCAACCTTATTCAGGTATATTATTTAACACAAAGGCCCATATTAACAGAGCACTCTCAATTCTGAGGCTACAAGCCTGAGATACTGTTTCCATACAAAACAGCAACTCAAAATCGTACTCAAGATCGCTCTTAGATTTGAGAGTGATCCATTAATATGGGCCTAAATAAATTTACAAACCTTTTCTATAATTGTAGAATTATTGATAAACTAACCCAAAAAGATATGTTGAATTAGATAATTAAATATAGATTATTTGTTCTATTATTGTATTTGTCAATAACTAATTTAAAAATGTTTTAACAGGTTCTCCAGCAAATTTTGCTGTTTACACAGGAGTAGTGGAACCACATGGCAGGATCATGGGACTTGATTTGCCTGATGGTGGCCATTTAACACATGGTTTTTTTACAGCTACAAAGAAAATTTCAGCTACATCAATTTTCTTTGAGAGTATGCCTTACAAGGTCAGTACAAATCTTATCCTCCTGATTTTATGGTCAGTGACCTATTTCAAATTAACTAGTTTTTTTTTATCCTAATTCAAAAGTGCTGCAAATTACAATTTAACTTTAATTCAAAGATTTCTGTAAAATTATGATCTCAATGAAACAATTTTATATAAAATGAATATAGCATGAAATTCTTGAAAGATCCAATTTATAAATATCAATGGTCCCTATATTATGATAAAAGATTTAAGAAATAACTTTCAATGAGGTAGATATAATGTAAAGTATAATCATGTCTACAAAACTATTCGTAATAAATAACAAATGTTACATTATTATCACTAAAATTATGTGTGTTCTTTAATAACAACACTATCATATTGTCAATAAATTAAACACACTAACTCAAGAATATTGTATAAATAACAGGCAGTATCATATCTATTACCAATAAATCTTTAATTACATTACAATCATAATATTTTATTGCAAACACAAGATAAGAAAATATACTTTGAGAGCTTTCGTCAGCTGAATAAAATACGTCTAGATTTCTGGTCAGCCATATTCTAGTTACTTTAACAAAAAAATAAAATATATGTTTTCTTTCCAGGTTAATCCCGAAACTGGTTTGATTGATTATGACATGTTATCAGAAACAGCAAAACTGTTCAAACCTCGTTTGATAATTGCTGGCATGAGCTGCTATTCCAGATGTTTAGACTACAAAAGGTTCAGACAAATTGCTGATCAGAATGGAGCATACCTCATGGCTGACATGGCTCATGTCTCGGGGCTAGTAGCTGCCGGTATATTCTTATATTTTCTGTCTTTTTCATGTTAGTTTAACTATAGGTTATGGTGGCCGCATATCATCAGGTGCACCATATGTTTGTTCGCCACCCTTTTAACAAAAAAATGTAAACTTCCGTTTCCGCAGTATTTTTCTTTCAGAGGATTCCATTAATAAGGCATTCGAGATTTATTCACAGATATGCAAAATTAAAACATTTAATCTATAATTTGCAAATACCACAATCGTCAACACTTGCTTTTTCTGATGAATCTTAATTTGTTTAAGAGACATTTATCAAGAAGGATTTATTTTGGCCCAAGCACACCAGTGCTTCTTGTAAATGTCGAGATTTTGTAAACTTAATCAGTGTGTAAAGCACTTGTTAGATTAAACTATATATTTCATTGCTCTCAATCTCTGCTGCAATTTACAGTATATTTTTTAGACTAATACCAATAAGCCACATATGAAAAGACCACATACTAACAGATTTCTCATTAGATTGTGAATCTTCAATGAGAATCAGCGATAAGAAAAATAAAGCTAAACCATTTTTCAATATCGGGTATGATCCATAGCTTTGTGTACTTAAATGAGCAAAAAAGATTTTCGTATGTCGCTTACCTTTTTACTCAATACTGAACTAGACTGACAATATTTTGCAGGTGTTATCCCCAGTCCGTTTGAACATTGTGACATTGTGACTACAACCACTCATAAAACACTTCGGGGTCCCCGTGCTGGGGTGATATTCTACCGAAAGGGTGTTCGTTCTGTGAAGGCCAATGGAACTAAAGTAATGTACGATTTCGAGAGTCGTATCAATCAAGCCGTCTTTCCCGGCCTACAGGGTGGTCCTCACAATAACGCAATTGCAGGCATCGCCACAGCCATGAAACAAGCTACTTCCTCTGAATTCGTTTACTATCAACAGCAGGTAATTGTTACATAGCAACATATAATATGCAAAGGTCAAAGATCAGTAAATCGTTTTATCAGCAAATGTGACGTTATATTACATCAATAAAATTATTTACTATATGAAATAAAATGATCTATTGGATAATTTTATGATGATTAAATAATCACTGTATATCACATAGTGTATCATATTTAGGATAGCACTTACTGAAGTAGAATTGCTGTATTAATCACTAATAATAAATTGGATATTTACTTTGCAAAGTCAAATAGTTTTATAATTTTACTATAAAATAATATTTACATTTGTGACTAATCATATACTACAGAATGATTTTTGTAGTATAGAATTAACCCTCTACTACAAAAATCAAAACGAAACTGGATCAAAATCTTCATTTCATTGTTTATTACATGGCCTTCTTTTGCTTAGCAGTAAGGTCGAACTTGGCCTATTTCGTTTAATTTTTTTTTGTCTAGGATAATGTTTTTATGAGTCATAAATTGATACAAACAGTGCAATACTCGAACTTCAACCTTATTATTAATATATGAAGAATGTGATTGGATTAGTTACTCCATGCTTTGTCTCTGTTCATTGGCATTAAAGCGACATGAAGTAAGCATAGCATAATTGATCATTGCATCCGCCCAGATTGCGGAGGGTGCGGGTTCGAGTCCCGTCTGCTACCTGGCTCGCGTGGATTTTTTTCTAGTAAAATTTTCTTAAAATTTATTATTTTATTTTAAAATTTTCTTCTCCGCCAGGTTGTGAAGAACGCCCAACGTCTCTGCCAAGGTCTGATATCGCGAGGATACGACATCGCCACTGGCGGCACCGACGTCCACTTAGTACTGGTAGACTTGAGGGGCGTCGGCCTCACCGGAGCGCCCGCTGAGAGAATATTAGAGCTATGCAGCATCGCTTGCAACAAGAACACAGTGCCCGGAGACAAAAGTGCCCTCAACCCAAGTGGTATCCGGCTAGGTAAGAAACCAAAAGACAAAGACCACGTTATCATAAGCTTCATTAAAGTTGATAGTGGCTTGAGGGGTGTCAGCTTGTGCCAGCGTTGCCAGATTTTATTTTTGCCAAGTCGGGATTTCGGAACTTTTTGAGAGTCTGGCAACGCTGGCCTGAAGGGCGTCGGCCTGTACCCTCAACCTGAGTCCCATGTGATAAGGTTAGTATAAAAGAGGATAATAATAGGTAGTTAAAGTTAAGAATTAAAAAAAACCGTACAACTCACAACAGGTATTTTGTTTAATAATAAGCAGCACTTAAACTATGGTATCTTTTAAAAAATGTCGTAATAAGCGTTTAAAGTTAAAAGGCATGAACGTGCAACGAGAAAAAATCTGAACTTCTTACTGTACCCACTTAAGTATTTGATACCTAAAAAGTTGTAAATTAATTTGTTTGTGAAAGCAGCCGACAGCCAATTGCGAATAGCACAGGACAATCATACACCCGATTTGATTATAAACACCTTCCCCCTTATTAATAAACAAAGTAAAAGCTTAGACTATTTACGCCGTGTTTTGTTCATATCACTCAGTGCCATTTATCATTCAATGAACAGAGACAAAACATAGAGTAACTAATCCAAGCTTTGTCTTCGTTTATTAATAAGGGGGCTTATGTTTTGCAATATACTTAACCAGTGTTTATAATACAGCTAATCGTCAGGCTTTGTTTTCTTATAAGGGTTTTTTATTTGTTTCAGGAACACCCGCTCTAACTACGAGAGGACTCAAAGAAGAAGATATCGATAAAGTGGTCGACTATATAGACAGAGCTCTCAATATCGCCAAAGAAATCGTTAGGACGTCTGGACCAAAACTAGCAGATTTCAACAAAGCCATCGAAGAAACTCCAGATTACAAACAAAAGATCGAATCTCTTAGAAATCAAATAGAGAACTTTAGTAAGACATTCCCACTTCCTGGTAGTAACAAATAGTGATTGTAGTTATCTCCTATAACCGCATTTATAATTGCTGTAAAATTGAGCAGTGCCTTATATTTTTAAAACCAATTTATTAGCTTACTGTGTAAATGCCTCATATTATTCCCTAGAATTGAAGCTGTGAAACAAATATTTTTATATAAATCTTTTACTTATTCATGGATTATTCTTAGATATGAGATAAGCAAGAAAGAAAATAATTATTATTAAGTATACTTTAAAATCGACGCCCCCCGCGAATAATCCGGTAATCGTAAAAGAGTAAATGTTCAGGAAAAATAAAAAACCATTTTTACTTAATAACTCCATTAAACAACAAGTATGAGAGACTTTTAATATCGCATATGGAAGCTAATTTTTTCAGCTATCTGGTTATTTCAACAAAATTTGAGTAGTCCCAAGGGCTCGTTATAATTTAGCTGGATGCATTTTACTATATTAGTGTAGGTCAATGGTGTCAGTAATAACACTTACGATATTGTTCATGTAAATTTATTTTTTCGACGGCCGCAGTAAAATCGTGTTGCAATATTATTCGTTTAATTTGTTTTGTTTACTGAACATTTGTAAAAAGCAATTATTAGGTTATTCGATTGTTTAACAGTAACGTCCATTTTATTGTTATGGCTATTATTGTTTATTCAAATAGTTTACTTAAATATTATTTGGTGATTATTAAAGCATATTTTATGAAATAAAGGACATTCTAGTTAATGAAACAACTTTGGTTAATTTGACAAAACACGATAGTTATTATTATCATAAAAAAATAGACACTGCACTGAAGACATACATTTACACATGCTAACACAATCATGATAATTATAATAAGGTCCTATTACAGTTAAAAATCTTAATCAGAAACCTCATCGTGACCTGATTCAATATCACAAAAGCTTAAGTTTCTATAAAATGGTTGATAATGGTGGGGAATTGCTTGGGAGTTACACAGGCATAGGAGATCATTATACAAAGCTTTTTTAATAGGGAGGGGCTTGTCGTATGCTGGCTTTAATTCAATACTTTCAATTGTTTTGGACACCTGTTTTTGCCGACGCTGTCCACTTCTGCCTGCATTGTAATCCAATTCAAAATAATCCTGATCAAAATCATATTTGAAAAGAAAACAGTTAGGTTTACTGCATGACACACTAACCTCCATCACATCGGACCATCGTCCTTTTTCTCCTGTCTTATCTTGAAGCCATCTTTTGGGTTCAACAAGTTCTTTTATGTTGAGGATTTCAGATTGTTGCATTTTTTAGGATATATTGGTCACCGGAGACTTTAGCGTTCATGATGATACTATATACTTGGTCCGGTGTGTACAAAACTTTGTTTTTCAGAGCTCTTTCAATACAGGCGTGCAAGGAGTCGCCTTCATTTTGGCTATGCCCGCCAACAAAAAAGCGATGGGTAATGTCAATTTGAAGAGTCATTGCAATGTAAAGATACAATGCAAATATGTATCTGTTTTTATTCTGGCCATAACAACCATCAGAGTAAAATAAAAATTTGCGTAGAAACCTTTTTTCGTGTACGGTCTTGACAAATTGAAACAAGCAACTCCCTCTTTCGATACGCCCTTTTTTCCGATTTGAGCTTGCCAAACGTAACAGAACCCTAGTTTGTTAAGAGCGTCAAAAACTGTAAAATTATTAATCGGGTATTTACGTTTGCAGTAGAAAATTAACACTTCAGACTGTGGTACATTCAAAACTTTTTCTAAATCAAAAATGGCCACAACGGTGTCATCCTTATTAAGTGTTTCTTTTTATTCATTTTTAATTTCGCGAACTCTTTTTTTCATACTCAAATGTTTCCTGTGATTTTCTTCTAAAGATGCCTTTTCAATGGAGTCAGCTTGCTGATATTGTGAAAATAAAGTACACTGATCCTTTTTAGGCTTAAAAAAGGAATAGTTGTAGTTACTATTAAACACTCTTTCATACTGTCGTTTTGAAGCCATCACATGATTTAGAAAAAGTTTTGAATGTACCACAGCCTGAAGTGTAAATTTTCCACTACAAACGTAAATACCCGATTTATAATTTTACAGTTTTTGACTGTTCAAATTGAAAAAAAGGGCGCATAGAAATAGGGAGTTGCTGAAACCTGTTTACCCGAATAATATCGTAAATAATGTTTGCTGACAAATCATATTAATATTTCTTTTCGTAAAAATCTAAAACTATATTATTCGTTTAAAATACATTTTAAAGAATTTTTATGGAATATACGCGTAATTTTTCATATCTTCGTAAATAAAGATAGAAAAATTGTGAAAAAAAATTACATGGTGTATTTTAACTTCTAGATACCGAAAAACGCATAACATGAAAAACCCCGTAATAAGTCATTACCGGATTATTCGCGGGGGACGTCGAAATGTATTAAATTTATTTCATGTATATCATGGACTTATAAAAAAAGGCGGACTGAGTCCCGGTAAACAATAAACTGTGTCGCTCAGAGTCGGCCAGGTCGCTGTACGTACAAGCCGGCACGCACACATTCACACAATAGTCAGCCACTACGCGTGCAAACGTCAAAGCAGCCGACACGTTACGTGGAGATAAAAAATAAGCTAAACAAGATATCTTGCTTGTAAAAAGGTGTAAAAACCGTAGTGACCGAAAGAAAAAAAATCCAAAATCACGTTTCATAGGTAAATGAATAATTGAATCACTTTTTTCTAGTTTTTAGAAAGCGAAATCAATTTTAATTCTAAGGACAAAATGATTAGTCTAAAGCCCAGTGTTGCCAATGTTCATGTAACCATATTACCTAAAATTTGGGAAATTGGGTTGACATTAACTTCAATCTATTATTTATTATTCTTTTTTATCAGATTTCTTAAAGAAAATGTAGTATGGAGAAATTACTGGAAAATGAATGATTTCCAAACAAATATGTAGTAGGTGTCATTTTTAGTCTTCATTTTGAAGCTCAAGACTTATATACAACTAAAGGAGGACTCCGGCGTGTTATTACGTATGCATTACCTCAAAAGGTTGATTAAAATTTTTAACCGACTTCGAAAAGAAAGAGGTTCGCAATGCGTCATATTTGTTTTTTTTTATTGTTGTTCGCGCAGATCTCCGAGATTCGTGGACCGTTTATGATGATTCTTTTTTTGTTTTAATCAGTTTACTAGCGAGATGGCTGCATATTAGTTTACTGGAGATCTGATGAGTACTTTCGGAGGAAAACAATGGAACTCCTCAATTACAAACAGTACTCAATGGGTGTTAGTTTATTTTAGGAAATATGAAAGAGATTGCAAGCCAGGCCATGTATATTTAGTTGATTTACCCAATATTGAGAAAATTCGATACATTCTAGAATTTCGAAAGAGTCCGACTGTTATGTAACTTTGTTCCTTATTAAACAGAATTCTAGACTACTGGACTTGTTTTTTTCTTTTTAGTACATTTTTTTTTATTTTCGACGTTTTAATTTCATTATTTTTTTATTACACGAGTTGTATATTTTCTAAATATTCTTTTAAAACCCTTCACTTTGATACCTCGCTTGACGGGTTATAAAAATACTTATACTTTTTTTTCAAAATGTTTCATTTTGGCGCATAAAATCTGTTATTTTGATTTTTTGAAATTTTAATATACCGAGTGCCACTCACACAATCACGACAAATCAAATGACACCTCGCATATCAAAATCCGTCAAGACGTTCAGGCTGTAGGGCGTGCCAAATTATTGGACATAGATACATGCATACATACGCTCGAAAAACATTATCCTCCGCAGTCGGGCAAAAAGTAAAATTTTGAACAATCAAAATATTTTCATGTTTTTACTGTGTTTTATTGGTAAAAAATTGGCTAACCTAGCAACCCTACAATTCACTCACTCATCAATAGCCGCCGCCATTACGGTGCCTCAGTATTGTCTTAGCCGAAACTCTGTCCGCCTTTTTTTATACGTCCATGATGTATATGTAGACTTTCATTTAAAAGTATAGGTAAATACAAATACCAGTTTCGTATAGATTAACTAAATCGTGGCCTAAAACTAAGGTCTAAGCACAAATTTAGACAGCTCCATAATCGTACCTCATCGATAACGATTATTTTGTCTAAGATCACGATACATATATTGAAAATCAACTTAAAGCGTAAAGGAACTACATAGGTCGTCAAAGCAAAACGCGTTAATGACCTGGAATACTCTTATTTGGCCCAGGATGGCCGTTAACATCAGACTCTTTTTTTTATGTGAAAAGGGTGGTAAACATGCATATGATCCGCGGATAGGCGGCCATCATAGCCTATAGACGCTTGCGATACCAAACATAATAGGAAGATGCAATATTTTTATTTTTGTTTTCATTTTAAAGAATTCCATGTAGAATAAACCACAGATATATTAAAAAATTAAAACATTGTAATTTATCGGAAAAAATGCGCTTTTAAATTGACAGTTTAAAGTTTCGCGCGAAAACGGACCTATGGTTCGAGTTCCGACGACGTCACTCCTGTCTGTCACTGGTCGTACTTGTTCGTCGCTGGCTTTTAATTTTCATACTTTTGCATATTTTTTCGACTTACGAGATATATGTTTGTAAAAATTTAAAATGTACTATCCATCAACATCAGGTGATCATAACAATACCACTAATATTCCCAAAAAAAGCCGTGTTGACTCATGTTTTGTCCAATGTGTCCATCTACTTCAACAAAGTATCCTAATAAATTGTTTTTGAATTTTGATTGAATTAATTTAATTGACCCAAAATTGAGAAAAAAGTGGTTTCAAGCTGCGAAGAGAAATGACAATTATTCTCCAAAGACCATTATTCGATGCTGTGAAGATCACTTTGACGTAAGTCGGCGAATATATTTGTTATATGCTTAATTAATCTGCTTGTACGTAAAAACGCGTTTGTAACCTACCTAATACTTACAAAACCTGTGTATAACATATTTTTAATTTTATAGTTGGAGAACGACGTCGAAAATTGGATAAAGTTTAAAATGTGTGGCACAATCTTCACATTGGCAGGACTGAACCAAGCTTTGCGTTTCATTTAAAATAACTGTAACACGATAACTTTCTTTATCCTATAGCTCCGGAGTAACTCGACTTTTTGCTGTACATAATTCTCCATCTCTTTTAATTTGGACATAGCCGATTGCGTTTACGCCGTAAGATTCTCTTGTTGAGCTGAAATAATTGCTATGTGTAGAAGCCGCTGAATAAAATAAAAAGTTTAACAACTATGATTTATACCTACCGTAGTAATTTAGTTCCTTTCATTTCTACACTTGAAAACTCTGCACTTTGGACAAAAAAAGTTACAACCATGTCAACACTACCTCTTGGTAATTTCCTGGAGTCTGCTTTGATAAACCCAACTTCCATTTTTATTAAAAAAATGGTTGCCTGTAAAGTCGGTTTTACGGGCGAAGATTTTACGTGACAACGTCTTTTTCTCGGTAGAATATTTATTGATATGAATATAATTAAATTGCACAATAGGAACAAGGAATTGAATGAAAATAAGAATTGCACAAATTTTAACTATAGAAATATATTTTGTTTACTAAAACATTGGTGCCGATTCTAGCATGATTCTCTAAACCTAAACTTAAATTTGACAGCAGTATATCCTTGTCATTCACTATAAAGAATAAAAAGGAGAGACTGATGTTAAATTTAGATTTAAGTTTAGAGAATCACGCCAGAATTGGCACCATTGTACATGTAAACTTAAACTTAACACGAGAGACTCATCGTAACGTTACCGAGCGTTACACTTTTTCATAAGTGACTCCCAGCCGCAACCTAATTTAAGACGTTGTCACGTCAAAAACGCAATTAATATTCCCATAAAATAATATTCACTTGTATAACCATAATCTCATATAAGTTGTCATAACCGGAGTGACGTCACTAAATGCTGATTCGTGTTTTAAAATACGTTTTTTTCAAGTCATTTTTAATTCGTAATTATTGTTAAAAAACAACATTATGTAAAATAAAAACGTTGCAGAGGCCTTTCTTTTATATTTTTCTAACATTTTAATCATAAAATTTTCATAAATATTATATTTGCATCTTCCCTCCATAACCTACCCTGACCCAATTCCCTCCCCGATAAAGCCCTGGAACCTTAGCGACAGAAATACAACACCACCAAACGGTTGGTAGTATTGTTTTACTGTGATTTATTTAAAGTGGAGGTTACTTCCCGAGACGGGGGCTCCAACTCGAGCGGGAAATCCGCTATGCCCTACCTCGCTTAGACGACTAGCAGCAGATAGATGAGGAAAGAAGGAGCTGAGAAACAAAAGAAAAAATATGATATCGCAACCACACTTGCTGTGACAATAATCTATGATTCACAGTTTCGTGGTTGTATTATTCTATGGGATTTTCACTCCTTTTATGTAAAATGTATGAAATAAATGATGATGATGCAATTTGTTTTCAAGGAAATGAAATATTTCTTTAAATAAAGATGTGTACAAAGAAATTTTAAAAATCAATTACATTTAAATTGGTAGAATAGAACCATGGGCACGGCGCGACGGACTCTGTGATACAACTTACGAGTAGTCCAATGACATTCCTTTTTGGTATAATAAATAGTAAGTATGAATGACTTGGTATCGTCAGATGGAATATACTAGTTTAACAAAGCTATGGTCACCCTATTAGAAGTGATAAAAATAATCAAAAAACTCTTGAATATAAAATGGGTCCCGACTGTTAAAATAGCTTTGTTCCTTACATAACAGAATTATAGACTACCTACTGGACTTGTTCTTTTATTTGAAGTAATATTTTTATTGAAGTCAATAAGAGATAGATTTTGACGTGACAACGTCTTAAATTAGGTTGCGGCTGGGAGTCACTTATGAAAAAGTGTAACGCTCGGTAACGTTACGATGAGTCTCTCGTGTTAAGTTTAAGTTTACATGTACAATGTTTTAGTAAACAATTCTTCGTAAATTAAGTAATTCTTATTTTCATTCAATTCCTTGTTCCTATTGTGCAATTTAATTATATTCATATCAATAAATATTCTACCGAGAAAAAGACGTTGTCACGTAAAATCTTCGCCCGTAAAACCGACTTTACAGGCAACCATTTTTTTTAAATACGTTATTTCCTACCTTAATGTTTAATTTTTTCGACAAAATTAGTAAAATGTAACCACTTCCTATGTAATGGTCATCTATATGAAAATTGTATTTTTGTAGTTTTACCTGTTTAACAAATAATTAAAATTTTGGTGTGTCATTCTTTGGTTAATCTCTGGTATGGAATTGTCAATGATTATTGGCACATAAGTTAATCACTGAAACGTATAATATTTTTTTGCTTTGCTGTTAGAATATTTATTAGAAGATGACAAAAGTGACATACTGATTATGTGCTAAATGATAAAATAATCATTTTTCTTTACGTGTTGATAACCTACTGCCAGTATACTACAACACACCCCCTTAATCTACATTATAAAAACACAAAACAAATAAATAATAAAGAGAAAGCTAAATTCAAAAACCTATTAGCTAGGGTAGCTTTCCAATTACAGCATTTTATATGTTATCGTTAGTAATATTATTTATTGTTGAAAAATTATTAAAACTTTCGTTTCACTATAGTTTTCTTTTAAATAATCAAAGTTAATTCAAACTGTGTCAAAAAATTAAATATAAATATGGATGAAGGTACAAACATTGACTTTTTTTTCAACACTGAACTTAGCGCACTCTGCTGGTGCATTTGAAAACTTATTCACGTTCCAATTAAGCATCCGCATAATTCGGCATTGTGCGCCACTGAGTCGCATTATGCTCTGTAATTGGAAAACCACCTAGATTGCTAAAGACGTGGAGATGAGACATTTTTTAAATTTAATCTGGAGCGGTGAAGTCTGCTAGCATATCGGTCGAAGGTGAACAACTAGCTAAGCGGATAGCTACAAAGCTAGCTACGCAACAAACTAAGCAAATAGCTAGGTAGCTAGCTAGGCTACTAGGTAGGCAGCCAGCTACATAGCTAGGCATAGGCTCCTAGTTAGGCAAATAGCTAGATTGCTAGCTAAGAATCTACACAGCTAGCTAGGCAACTAGCGACCCAGCTATCTAGGCAGCTGGCTAGGCAAATAGCAAGGTTGCTGCCTAAGCAACTAGCACAGCAGCTAGCTAGGCACCTAACTGGGCTAGGTTGCTACCTAAGCAGCTAGCTACACAGCTAGCTAGGCAACTAGAGAAGCAGTTAGCTACACAGCTAGCTAGGCACCTAACTAGGCAAATAGCTAGGTTGCTACCTTAGCATAGCTGCTTAGGTAGCAACCTAGCTATTTGCCTAGTAGCTAGCGCTACACAGCTAGCTAGGCAACTATCTAAACAGCTAGCTACATAGCTAGCTAGGCAACTAGAGAAGCAGTTAGCTACACAGCTAGCAACTAACTTGGCTACTAGCTAAGCAACTAGCTAGAAAGCTAGTTACACAGCTAGCTAGATAACTAGCTAGGCAACTAGCTTCACTACAATAGCTGGGTTGCTAGCTAGCTGAGAATCTACACAGCTAGCTAGGCAACTAGCTAAACAATTAGCTAGGCACCCAGCTAGGCTAGGTTGCTACCTAAGCAGCTAGCTAGGCAACTATCTAAGCAGCTAGCTAGGCAACTATCTAACCAGCTAGCTAGGCAACTAGCTTGGCTACCAGCTAAGCAGCTAGCTAGGCAACTAGCTATGCATATAGCTAAGAGTCTACACAGGTAGCTAGGCAACTAGCTAAGCAGCTAGCTAATCAACTAGCTAGAAAGCTAGTTACACAGCTAGCTAGATTAGATATTCAAGAAAAGATAAAAAATTTCAATAATGTGTCCCGACTGTTAAAGTAGCTTTGTTCCTTACTTAACAGAATTATAGACTACCTACTGGACTTGTTCTTTTATTTTCAGTTTTTATTAGAAGTAATATTTTAGCAGTCACGTTTTTTTGATTTTTTAAATTTATTGGATTTCTTCGATTCTGTTGCTGTGGATCTTAAGTCGGGTCTCCAGCGCATGTTTTACTCTACACATACTTTTATTCGTCGACTATCTAAAATTGGCAGATTGTAATGTCAACGTCCGGCTTTAAAATTTTGATATACTAGTCTCATAATTTGGACGTAGTTACGCGAAAACGTTCCAACCCACAGCGACCACATTTTGAGATAAACGCAATTTTGTGTTTTAGCGGTACACTTTTTCCCTGTAATTATATCAGGCAAATACTATTGGTTTTACTGTGGAATGCCAAACTGGTTATTGAATGAAATGCATATTTTTTCTAAATACATAATACAAGGCACATATAAATAGGTTTAAACGAGTTTGAAACGTTTTTGCTAAATTTAATTTTGTATGAACCTTGTTAAATAGCAATTATGCATAAACGTTCCAAAACGAATTTAAGTGTATTATTTAATAAATATATCTAAAATAAATATGTAAAATAATAAATAACAATGAGGAACATACAAAAACAATAAAAAAAATGAAAATGTATTGATTGTGTATGTAAGATGGGTTTCATCATTAGGACGATTTTGATGTTTCTGTTCTGACCAGCACAGCAATCACTCCATAGGATTAAATGTTCAGCCGTGGGTTTTAGTTATTGATTTATATATTTTATTAGGCACGAACCTACTTCCTGTGCGCCTCTTCTTGCCTCTCCTTCTACCCAAACATAACAATGCCCAGTATCATGAGATGCACTATGGATACCACTATTGTAGAACCACAACTGCTTTTTGTGCAATGCAATATTCGTGAATGCGGGGTAAAGGCAATGTTTTCTTCAAATCAAAGGTTAAGCATTCCACTGAGGGTGAATTTTGTGCTTGCTCAAAATCTCTCTTCATTTGCTTTAAGCTCTCATCCAACCTTGAAAACTACATCATGCCGATTCCTTGAGTCTGGCCATACTTTCTTACCAACTGACAAAGATTTCACAAAAATTGAAACCGCACTCAAGCCCCATTAACGCGTATATACACCTGAAGAATACATCAATATTATTAAAACCTGTAAAAAAGTTAAACCTCTTTATGTTTACAAAATGACAAAAACTGATTTTTTTAGTACAACTAATCTTAGTTGGCTACATACAAAAGAAATTAAGTTGGATAAAGATAAAATGTTTTCTATTTTTATGCAAACGAATATCAATTTTCAACTCATTGAAGACAATTTCAATGAGTTGAAAATTGATAAAAGAATAAAGCTAGAACTGCAATACATAAAAGAACCTGATTTTTGTTTATTGTGGCCTAATGGCAAACCAATTGCTCCAGCGAAATTAGTGGACTTACAATCCATGTACCACTACATACCTGAGGATTGTCTTCAATTTTATAGAACGCTTCAAAGTTCTGAAGAAGCTACTGATGATGATGATGATGGGTTTGGTGGAGTTCCGGGCTTTGAGATCATAGAATACGATGATGAAAATTGAATGTTTATAATGTAAGTTTTTGATAACTTTTGGAACCATATCAGCTAATTTTTGGCATAGGTTCTAAGCTCAAAAGATCACGTTCAATTTTTTTTTGTAATACATTTTAAATTTCTTTTTGTTGTTTTTGTATGTTCCTCATTGTTATTTATTATTTTACATATTTCTTTTAGATATATTTATAAAAATAATACACTTAAATTCGTTTAGGAACGTTTATGCATAATTGCTATTTAACAAGGTTCATACAAAATTAAATTTAGCAAAAACGTTTCAAACTCGTTTTACCTATTTATATGTCCCTTGTATTATGTATTTACAAAAAATATGCATATTATTCAATAACCAGCTTGGCATTCCACAGTAAAACCAATAGTATTTTCCTGAAAAAATTACAGGGTAAAAGTGTACCGCTAAAACACAAAATTGCGTTTATCTCAAAATGTTGTCGCTGTGGGGTGGAACGTTTTCGCGTTACTACGTCCAAATATACCATAGTTATTTATTTTGGTTAAAAATATTTTATTCTCTAGAACATATTTAATAGCAAAAATAGATCAAGTAATTGTGGATCGTTTATAGCAAAATATTAGAAAATAATATATTATAGTAAAACGTTCCAATTTATTTAGAACAGGGTTCGCAACTTAAAAAAAACAGTATGGATTAATCTAAAAGATTTTAAATTATATGGAACATTTTTGCAGAAATAAAAAATGTATAAAGATTTTGCAAAAACGTTCCAACCCACATGGATCATTTAAGTAACAATTAAATGTGCGTTTTATGAATTTAGTATAATGTTCCAAGACAAGTGGAACATTATAACGATATGTTATTCTATTAAGAGTTTTTAACAATATGTTTCAGTATGCATGTAATGTTTTTACTTTATTTTGAGTACACGTCCTTGGCATAATGGTGGGATGGAACATTTGGGTGAAACTTTATTGATGAAACTAACCTAAAAATACTACTATCTTTGTGTGCACATGATGTAATATGTAAAAAATAGTACCCTGGTTATGGTAACTCATTTTCGAGTGACTTGTGGGTTGGAACGTTTTCGCGTAACTACGTCCATTTGATAACCTACATAATTCACAGAAACCAAATATGTAGACGCCAGAGTTAACTTCAAATGTTGTTGATCACACTATATACAATACCAATCAATGACGTTAATGTCGCAGGTTGACTAAAGCAATAATTCCTGACTATTGTTTTGGACACAGGTGGCAACTGCCTTAGATCGCTAAATAAATAATTATGCAATCACCAAAGCAAAGTTTATAATATTTGATTAAACTAAAGGCGCAGAATAAAATTTTCATAGCTTTAGTAATGTATAGATCTTTGTCGTTCTCTTTTAAAGCGTTCACCAGTTACAGGTCGCAAACTTTCTGGTCTACCCTTTTTATTACTAGTGTTAAGCTCGAATGAAGAGTACTTACACCTATCAATCGGGCTGCTACCAGCCTAGTAGGTATTACAAATAGTGCAATCATAGCAATTGAAGGGTTTTTTACAAAAACAGCACAACTATTTAGCAACAATTTAACAGGAAATATAAAAAACATTCTCTAAACTATATTTTTCATTTAATAACTTAGAACTTTTGAAAAGTTATTCATGTGAATGTATTGGATTGAATATGTAACATTTTTTATTATTTATACCTACTGTTATGGAATAAAATTATAAAAAGTAGTATGTACTAGTGTTCTTTTTGTAAAAAAAATGCATTTATGATATTTTTGTAAAAATAAAAGTAAAAGTTTTGGAATAAAAGACATCTAATTATTCATAATTAAGTATTTTATTGACATACAAACAATCACAGCCATTATAGAGTCCAATCAACTTATTATTTACTCTTCTCCTTCACTTACATCTTCATTATCAATTTCCATATCTTCTCCTTCCTCTGCTACAATTTCACATATTTTATCATAGATAATCATTTTGTATGGTTCACTCAAAAAATGTTTCAATCTCTGAATATCCTTAGCTTTATTAGGGTTCAATGGAATTTGAGCCTTGTACAATGATCTAAAATTCAGTTCCAAAGGCAGTGGACGCTTTGTCTGTATGGATTCTTGTCCATTCTCCAGTAAAGTTATACTTAACCAAGACAAATGGTTTTATTTTTTCACAAAAACTACTTATCTGCGTTCAGATACGTAATTTTTGTAAAATTTGCACGTAGTTGTGTAGTTTTTGTAAAATATGTGTTTTTTTACTGTGCGAATCTGTGCTAATTAAACTGTTTTTGTAAAATCGAATTAAACTGTCTGGTGTCACTTTTTTCATAGATCATATTGCCATCATTAAAAAAAATCCTTAAACTTGTTAGTTATGTAGTTTTTGTAAAAAACCCTTCAATTATTTTCCAAATTTTTTTTCTACCTTTAGACAAAATAAGAATAAGTATTTATAAATCACCGAATAACGAATCCCTGTTTACCAAAAATGGTAAGTAACTATTACAAATATAATCAAACTAGTGGCCCGCCCTCGCTCTTCTTCGGTGTAGAGCTGTAGTGTAGACTATAGTTTTTGTTCAAAGGCTTGTATTATACACAATGACCTTCTTCCTAATAATAAAATTATAAACCTTCCATTCCAAGTCAAACAAATGATGCGTAGTTTAGGACCCGTCGTACCCAATGCAACATTGCTCTGCTGTTCCGATTTGAAAAATCTTTTTGTATTGGACAGTGCAAATATCCAGGAAGGCTATAGGCTATATATTACCCGGCTACGACCAGTAGCAACGGAGCATCGATGAAATTTTTCGCAAAAACGGGTAAAAATATTCCATCTGTGAGATTCCGTTGCGTGCGCTGGGTAAACGGTTAAAGTTACACAAAAATCATGTATGACGGAATTCTTTCCCTTATAAGTTCTATAAAATAGCCCACGACAGCCTATATCTATATTTTAAGTTTGACTCACTATAAACCTTTTTCTTCAAATTAACGCGGGTGAAATCGCAGGGTACCTCTAGTTGTGACATAACTCTAATAGTTAGACATATAGTATCGATGACTTTTTTTGTAGATATTAGTATCCTCTATAAAACTTTGCTCACATCACTTTGCTCTATTGTCAATGACTTCCGCAGCGTACGCGATATAAGGCTATTTCTTACCCGACTGCGCAATGCAAGAGCGCAAAGCACGACGCGCAGACAGGGTATAGTGTTTAATAAAAAATAAAAAAATCAAAATTCAATATCGTTTATTCAGTCTAGGCTGTTATAAGCACTTGTGAATGTCGAAAAGCTACGCCATCGATTCGCAAATCTACGGCGGGAGACCTTCTACTGAGAAGAACCGGCAAGAAACTCAGCAAGGGCTGCTTTTTTCTCCCTGTTTTATTTCATACAGTGTCGTCCAATTGAAAGTTGACATCAAACTTGCAAACATGTGTTGAGGTCAACTTCCATCCAATAGTCTATATATGTATGTTTGTTCATTTGTGGAAAACTAGAGACCAAACGCCTGGACCGATTTTGACGATTCATACATCAATCGATTCGTCTCAATCATGGGAGTGCTACTAAAGATATGATAGTAATCAAAATTCAATATGGGCAAAATTAGACGCCATATTGTGACGAAGTAAAAAAATAAGTTGACAAAATATGTCGAGTGGGGTACCACTGTCTAGGTAATCGAAAATCATGTTTAGGTTTCTAACTCCATTTTTCATTTTATATGATTGTTTAGAATCTACAACGCTTTAAAGTTGTATATTAACCACTTGCGCGTTTAATTTCAATCTTACGTTTGTATGGATCTTTGTTACTC
The DNA here is from genome assembly GCA_902850365.2 of Chilo suppressalis. Classification (NCBI taxonomy): domain Eukaryota; kingdom Metazoa; phylum Arthropoda; class Insecta; order Lepidoptera; family Crambidae; genus Chilo; species Chilo suppressalis. The sequence goes on along the minus strand of OU963903.1, from coordinate 9,434,332 downwards.
TTTCAGCTAAAAAATACTGAATGGATTTTAATGAAACTTAACAGTAATATAGCTCATATATGATAATAACATAGGTATATATAATAATTTATGTAATTATTGAGTGAATTGGCCAAAATATAACAATAAGTGTCACATAAGACGGAAAAAAATCTCCCATCTGCGAGCCATTTTGGCCTGCACTGCAAAAACAATAAAAGTTACATGAATGTAATGTAGAGTGAAAATGTATCTCTTAAATAGTTCTAAAAAAAAGTCCGTGACACCATGTATATATTTTTAATGTGTAAGCCATTACCGCTAAAATAGTGCATCAAAACTAAAATATTATTTGATATCTATTTCCAAAATGCACATTTTATATTAACAAATATTTTTTTATCAAAACAAATACTTTTATCGCTTTTGATATTTAAAGACGATAAACTTTGCATTTTACGCTATGTCATTTCGACAAATATTTAAAAAGTTACAACGATGACAAAGTGATAGCGCGGTGTACTATGTAGAAGTAGACTGCGTGAATACGAAGAGAAGAAATTTAATTTAGGTGTTTATTATCGTGGGCTACTCGCAGTATCTGATCCTATACGAAGTACTTACAATAAAACTGTCATACAGTTCTTTCTTATTAAACGATGAAAAATAAATTATCATAATAGGTATTTATGATTATTGAATTTAAATGAAAAACTCAGAATTATACTGTTTTTATTTTTTTTAACGATATGACTTAATGTTACAAAAAGGGTATACTTAATATAATGACAAATAACCCATTTTTCGCTAGAAGGTACATACTTATTGGAATCCCTGTATTTATTAATCAGCTCGCGATAATATTGGTTTTGTAATTATAAACGATAATTCTTCAAAATTCAAAGTAAATAATAAGATTTTCATCACCCTACACCTATAAGTATTGCGATATTGTAGCTAAGAACCAAGTTCCCATCTACTTCTATAGGGTAATTCATTATAATCGATTTAGCTATTAGGATACGGAAGCGCAACTCACTTTCGCATCTATAATATTATAATGTATTAACTTACTAGTGATCCACCCCGGATTTCCCATTATTGAAAAATATTATGTATTCTTGAATATCTAATGGGTCCCGACTGTTAAAGTAGCTTTGTTCCTTATTAACAGAATTATAGACTACTGGACTTGTTTGTTTCTTTTCAGTTTTTATTTGAAGTATAGTTCAGCAGTCGGGTTTTTTGATTTTTTAAATTTACCTTTTTTTAGGTATTTTTTACATACGTTGGGTTACATTATCGAAGTTTTCATATGGAACCCTAACTTTTTTGAAAATACACTATAGCCGAGATTAATCAGTAATAATGTACCATTAAAATGGTAAAAGAATTTTTAAAATCGGTCCAGTACTTTTTGAGCCAATTCGTTACAAACATAATTACATACAAACCTTTCCTCTTTTTAATGTTAATATAGATAAACATTTTACTTACTTTAATTTGAAATCTTTTTTATCAATTAAATATTATTATCCTATCTATACTAACATTATAAAGAGGCAAGAGTTGTATGTTTGTAACAAATAATCTGTCAAACTACTGAACCGATTTCGAAAATTCATTCATCATAAGGTGGCTACATTATTTATTATTATATTTTCATGCATTAATCTCAATATCGTTGATTAATATGCTCGATTTATAAATCTAAAGAAAACTTGAAGTTGAATAAAATCCACTGGTGTCGATTCTGGCGTGATTCTCTAAACTTAAAACTAAATTAAACATCAGTCTCTCCTTTTCATTCCGTATAGAGAATAACAAGGATACACCGTTGTCAAATTTAAGTTTAGGTTTAGAGAATCGTGTCAGAATTGACACCACTGTAACGTTGTTACATATTTATTTTATTAAAACTTATAATATTCTACCTAAAAATTAAATTACGCTTAATATTATTAACTTAAATTGAACATTATTTACACGAATCAGTTTTTTTGAATACCTATTGTTTATAAACACAAAATTCATTTAACATCGGGCAATGAAATTTCGCTGCACGCGCGCTTTCAAGTTTGGCGACTCGTTTGTTGAGTTCCTCCCCCCCCGACCTGCACCGCGCGCTGGCTGCGGCGCGGCCGGCCATCTCACTAGTGTTGGGTAGGACACGACTTGAAAACGAGTTTGTAAGAGTAGCCTCCCTTTTGTACTGAGCCAGTACAATGTCCCACTTCAAATGAGGCGAGGCGTACTGAAGCTCGGCAATACATTTGAAGTGACGAGTACAAATATGACATTGAGGCGTAAAGAAGCTTGACATTACGTTTGTGTGCACGAGTAGCACCTCCTCTACGTACTATCAATCTTGCTGGATCCAGCATGCAGGACAGCGCTATACACGTAAAAGAAATAGAGATCAGATGGATAGTGCGTAGAGGACTTAAATGAAATGTCGTGCCTCGCTCTCTCTCAGACTTACGAAGAGTGAGTGAGTAACGAGACGCGACTATCGCGACATTTAATGTGAAGTAGTACATTTTAAAATTTTGAGCCGCTCTTACATTTTGACCTTATGTCCGGGACAAATGTACCGCCTCTTGTAAGTCCTACTCAACACTACATCTCACACTCCGAAATTGAACTCCAAGCAGACACGCGCTCGTTCTGTGCTCCCAGCGACCTTGCGGACAACGCGCGATCTTTATATTTTTTTTTATTTTTTCTTAATATTACAGGGTCCATGGTGTGGCGTCCACCGTACACCATCGTGTGACAACGACCAGCAATCCATCCCATCACGGTCACCCCATCGCCTGGCGACGACTTCCGACTTCTTTTCGGGACTTCACTGTCGACCAGTACGACCACCGCTTCGTGACCATCTCCATCTTCTCTGGGCCCGGACTTCTCTTCGGCGGAACTACCAGGAGAGTACCAACCCTGGCCGGGAAAGCAAAGAACTTTCAAATACTGTAACGGTTTTTTTTTACCCGGGCACTTCGAACCACGCCCAAATAAATTTGTTGTTCACACCAAGAGTTGGTTTCATTTAAACGCCCTGGCTCGTGACACCACTCTGACAACTTCGCCAAGAGGAATTTTTTCTAGTATTTTTTATAACTACATTTTATCCGAATAAAATGGGCTACATTTTATCCCGTTAAAATAATTTTCACACGTGCAATGATGGGATGGTAAGTATAATATAATATTACTAGCGGACCCGACAGACGTTGTCCTGTCTACACGTCTTTGTGAATCTAAACCATTCTCAGATCCCCTTGAACACACATAAAAAATTTCATCAAAATCGGTCCAGTCGTTTAAGAGAAGTTCAGTGACATACACACTCACAGAAGAATTATATATATAAAGATAGATGCGAAACTGAGTTTGATTTTTACGCTTCCGCGCCCTAATAGCAAAATCAATTATGATGAATTTCCCTATAGAAATAGATGAGCCTTATAAAACTTATAGGCGTAGGGTAATGGAAGGGGTGATTTACCTATAAAACTTTATATTATTTACTTTGAATTTTGCAGAATTATCGTTTATAATATTATCGCGAATCTATTCATTTATGAATTGTTAATATTATTGTATTGTGTATTGTAATATGCTGTATTTAATGTATGATTATTGAAAAACTCTCGTTTTCATTAAATTACAATAATCATACATACCTACTATGATAATTTATTTTTCATCATTTAATAAGAAGGAACTGTAAAATAGTTTTATTGTAAGTACTTCGTATAGGAAAAGATACTGCGAGTAACCTATTTTGCTTTTTCGCCTAGGTTTTATCTACGTTTATAAACACCAAAATTAAATTTCTTCTCCCACTATTCCCGCAGTCTACTCTTACTTAATACTCCGCGCTATCACTTTTTCATCGTTGTAACTTATTAAATATTTGTCGAAATGACATAGTATAAAAAGCAAAGTTTATCGTCTTTTAATATCAAAACCGATAAAAGTATTTGTTTTTATAAAAAATAATTTGTTAATACAATATGCGCACATCAAATAATACTTTATTTTAGATTCACGATTTTAGCGATAATGGCTTGCACATTAGAAATAGATATATGGTGTCGCGGACTTTCTTGTAGAACTTTATAAGAATGTAAGAAACTTAATTATGATTTTGAATTATCTAGATAATGATATCCCACTCGACATATTTCGTCAACTTATGTTTTTTATTTCGTCACAATATGGTGCGTTATCAGGCGCGGTCCGAAGGGGGGGGTCACAGGGGACATGACCCCCCCCCCCCCCAAAATCTAAGGTCATCTTCACATTTGGTACAAAGTAACGTCTTATAGTACCTACAACTGATAAAGAAAAAATTGCGAAAACCGTGAATTTTTAGTTACATCATATAATAAAAAATATTTTTGAAAATTCAGGTGTGTACGGAACCCTCGGTGCGCGAGTTCGACTCGCTCTTGGCCGGTTTTTTTATTAGTGTAATGAGTGACCCCCTCCAAAATTTCAGGCTGCGACCGCGCCTGTGTCTTATTATCCGCATATTGAATTTTGATTACTATCATATCTTTAGTAGCACTCCCATGATTAAGACGAATCGATTGACGTATGAATCATCAAAATCAGTCCACGCGTTTGGTCTCTAGTGTGCCACAAAGGAACATACATACATTTATTAGACTGTTAAACACTATACCCTGTCTGCGCTTCGCGCTTCGCGCTCTTGCATTGCGCAGTCGGGTAAAAAGGCCTCCGTAATATACCTCTCAACCGCCTTGTTGCATCTGTAAAAGTGTGTTCCATTTCCAAGCTCTGAGGCCAAGACATAGTATATAAAATAAGTAGTAAAGTCCTAAATATATAATATAGCGTTGTATGAACGTTTTCGTTCTATGTATATGGTGCGCGATATCGTGTTACAGATGCTATATTGTTAAGCATAGTCTGAACGCACCTTATAGACTGACTGACTGTAGGCCCGATTCTAGCATGATTCTCTGAACCTTAAATTAATGTTGACTACGCTCTTTCCTTGTCATACTCTAGAGAAAGAAAAGGAGATACTATTATCAAATGAAGTTCTGAGAATCAGACCCTCTTATCATGCTCATTCAATTTCATTCACTCATTCATACTTTCTGCTACTATTTATATCATTCAGTATTTCTACCGTGCTCTGTGATTTCTACATGGGTTGTTTTTGTGTCCAAAAACGAAATAAACGCAAAATTTCGAAATAAAGTTCACTAACAAAGCTCAAATCTCCCATTCCTATCTAACTAGTTACACATTTATTTGATCAAATGTGTGACAAAACAATTGTAAGTTTCGACCTTGTGTAAATAATTTCTGTATATGTATTTTGGTTGACAGGGCTCAGTGATGTGAAATATACATTATTTATTACCAAAAAGCATACCATTGATTGCAGATTATATTGTTTTTTAGCAGGATATTGTAACGAAATAACGTGAGAGATAAAGTTTGATACACTATTATGAGTTTTGCGTGTGGTACAGACCACCTGGAAGTCAGGCTAGTAAGTTCACCATGACTATGTTCTCCGCTTCTGGAATGGGAGCAGAACCTCAACAGGCAACGAACCAAGTAGCCCAGAACGGCAGTACCACTTTACCTCGCTCACACCATCAAAGAACAGGTAATTAAGTGTTAACCACCTGTATTGGACCAGAATGTCACTTAATGATATCACATCCTTATTTTAATGTATATACATTCCTAGACTTAAAATATATGGTTATGTTGTGTCACACATCACAATACACTCTACTATAGTATTTTAAAGAAAAACTTTCATATACTTTTGACTCAAAATAACACATTGTTTTGTTGTAATTTAAGGTCGACCACCTGCAGCACCTAAATCCTATGATTATTTGCTAAAAGTCCTTTTAGTTGGAGATTCTGATGTTGGAAAACAAGAAATACTACAGGACTTAGAAGATGGATCAGCAGACTCCCCATTTTGCAGTGGTAGTGGTGAGTATGCATAGCAACATTGTCTCCTGAATTTAATATACTAAATCTACTTACTATTATATTACTGTCTTGAGGATCAATTTCTCAACATAAGCTCAAATATGTTTGTAACTTCCACAACTTGTAATAATATATGATCCCTTTACAAACTTTCATCTCCTCTTATAGGTAGGTGCAAAGAGTTTATTTCTTATGAAAACATACAGTTTAAAACATAACTATAATTGCTATATTTTCTTCTTTCAAATGTTTAGTACTTGAAAAAGTATTCATTTGACATTTTGTGGGTTACCTACAATGCGAAGAGATGGCGCTGCCTTGCAGCTTCAGGCTAGGAAAATTTCGAGGCGGCCAATAGGGCTGTGGTAGCATAATGGTCAGTGCATTCGCCTGCATTGCGAAGGGTGCTGGTTCAAGTCCCGTCCGCTGCCTGGTCCGTGTGGATTTATTTCTAATAAACTTTTCTTTAGATTTAAACATCTAGCAGTTAAATGCTTAAAAATAAATAAAAACATAACATACAGTTTTCTTATAATGAGATTTACATTCGACTATTACTTTGTGACTGCTTCTGCAGTATCGTTTTGTATACAAACATTTACATTACTGTGACTTATTGTACAGCTTTATGTTAACAATATTGTTAAAATTTCCCTATTATTAAATATTAAAGTTAAGTGTGATATAGTCTTTTGATTTACTTTTAAATGTGTTTTTACAATAGCAATTTTTTATTTCATCTGATAGCTCGTTAAACAGTTGTACTCCCTCAGATAATATTGTTTTCCTCCCATAACTAGTCCGTGTATTAACAACATGTAAATGTGTTTGTGTTTCTTAAAGAATGCTTAAATTTTCTTAATTCTTTCTATAACTTGAGATAATATGAGATCCCTATATAAAATTTCTTCTCCTCATATTATTTTATTACCTACCACCTTTATTTTTCTAACAAACAATATTAAGGAATTTATCAAAATAGGATCATTAGGTTCAGTTTGTAAAAAGGCAGATTATACTACACATTTATAAAAAAAAGTAAGGATTAAGCTATTAATTTATTATTTTTGTAGTTTGTGACTTACTTCATTTAAAAGAGTTTTATCAAGAGACAACAATTATGTAGATAGTTATCTTCATTGTCTGTAAGTTCAGTCAAACACTGGATTTGCAACTGAACACCGACTGAAGAATCTTAAAACTAATCTAAAACAATCACAAAAATGAACTATTATTTTTTGTTTTCCAGCTTATAAAACTACAACAATATTATTGGATGGCAAAAGGGTTAAGCTTCAATTATGGGACACATCAGGACAGGGTCGGTTCTGTACTATAATAAGGTCGTACTCACGTGGGGCACAAGGAATACTACTTGTATATGACATTACAAATAAATGGTCTTTTGACAGTATTGATAGGTGGCTTGAAGAAGTAGAACAGGTAAAGTTAATATTATTTTACACAGTAAAGTTTATTTACATTTATGTTTAAATTAATATAAATAGTCATAATATTGTTAAAGTTAAGCATTGTAGTGTTTCATGTCTTTAGTAATGAAAAGTTCTTTAATTTTAGCATGCACCAGGAGTCCCAAAGGTATTAGTTGGCAACCGACTACATCTTGCCTTCAAACGCCAAGTTCAAGAAAGAGATGCAGAGTTATATGCAGCCAAAAATCATATGGCATTTTTTGAAGTCAGTCCTCTATGTGATTTTAATATCAGGGAAAGTTTCTGTGAGCTATCACGGATGGCATTACATCGTAATGGGATGGAAAGATTATGGAGAAGTAATAAAGGTCTGTTCTAATTATTTTTATAAACATATGATCTTGAGTGTAATATAGCTCACAAATTACTATTGTGGAAATGAGAGAAGAAAGAGATTTTTTTTCTTATATTTCCTGAACACCTACAACCTACATAATTGAAACCTGATTTATATTAATCTTTTAGCTTGAAGTATAACACCCATCTAGGAAAGCAATCTCTTCCTTACTGATAACCATAGTGAAACAACACTGAAATGAATAATTTTAAATGAAATTTAGCTCAGATAGTTTGGGATGGCATAAAGTCTAAAAGTAAAAAAAAATATATATTAATCATAACCTTTTATTTGGTTATGATTAATATAATATTTTTTTATTACCAAAACTAATTTTACCCAGACAGAGAAAGAGACAGATTATTGTTAATTTTCCTTGCCTCCACGCTTGTAACAATATTTTTATTTATGTTTTAAGAAGACTAAATATCCCTCTGGAAATAATAATAATTTATTAATAAATGATTTGGTTTACAATAGTTAGTGGCAGGAGTCCCCTTTTAAGCAAATCAATGCTTATGCCAGGCGACTCCGCTCCTCCATTACACATCCATTTTTTATGTAAATTTCACAAACTTAAACAAAAATTTTTTTTATTCTATTTAGAACTTAGATATAAGTTTGCCTATGCATGAATACGTGTATGTATGTATGCATGTATGTTTGAGCTTGAGCATATGTGTGTGTTTAATAAGTCTTTGTGTGCGCATGATTGTTTTTGTGTGAACTTGAGTGTTATAATTTAATAAAGGAAATGAGTTTTAATTGTCTGTGTTATTTTATCTGTTGCAAAAATAATTCTACTTTTTCATAATTCAGGGATTCTAACCAAGTATGTATTAACTTTTTACATTCATTATATGGGAGGGGGTAGATGTCAATTATTTTGTTGATGCTATTGTAAATATGAGATGAAAGACTATTGTGTTGTCTACTTGCAAACTTTGTTTTTGTTTGGGGAACTTTGGCTACGTTATGTTTTCTTCTGCACTCCCTACCACTGGGTACAAATGGCAAATTTCTATGTTTTTTTAATATAATGTGTTTTAAAAATAATTTCCTTACTAAGAGTAACCCGTAATCGACGTAAAGTTGATCAGTAGGGTATCTTACACGTTTAAAACACATTACTTTTATCAGTGCTCGTTGTGAGCGCTCAACCTCAATAAACCTTGTTTTCGCTGCTCCGCCCCACACAGTAATACAGTATACCAAGAGAAACTGAACCAATGCAACGTAAATTCTACTCAAAAGGATCTTTGAAGTATTTTTGTCCATTATATCAGATTTGAAACTGCCCGGTACCACATATCTTAGTGTGCGGAATCCCCATATCAATTTTCTCACTCTTCCAGCCAATTGCTCAAGATGAGGATACCAAGCAAGCTTCTGATCGATAACTGTTGTTATCTAGGTGTTCCTAGATACTTATAATTAGTAACCTTTGTGATCATTGGACAATTGCAGTTTATGTCTGTTGGGTCACTGCAGTCATGGACCTTGAGGCAGAAACAGTTTGTGGGCTGATTATTGTCATAAATACTAAAACATATATATTTAGTTTTAGATAGGAAATAATCATTTATAATGTTAAAATCCATCTAAAGTGAACCAAAGTTACCCAGTTAGTTGAGTAATTTATTTATGTTAAATATGTTGACAGTTGCCCTGTCCTACATAAATCTATATATGTAAAAATAAATCTCTATTTTCTTTCCTCACGCAATAACTCGAGAATGAATTTACCGATTTCATCCTCTTAATTTGATAAGTTTTAAGTTTTCATATACTTTGTAGTAGGTTCTTAGGTGGAATAAATAAGAAAGACGCACAAAAATAAGAAAACTTTATATGTATACTCTAACCAATAGGTACCGCTGCAGCGTGATTTCAGTTTTGTCCATTTTATTTTCTGCAGTTTTCTGCACGTCTCCTTACCTCTCTTATTTTCATATAATAAGTAGGAAACAGAGTTTTGCACAACTCAAAAGAGCTTCCAATTTGTAAAGGGGCATTATAATTATTAAGTTGCGATATAGCGTGATCTCAATGGTACAAGTGGTTTGCGCTTTAGGCCTGTACCCCAGCATTGGGGACATTAATAGGCTGATTATGATAACATTGCGTTCCAAACTTTATGACGGTAGTTAGTTAATTGCGAGCACAGCTATGCGCAGATTTCGGTTCAGTGACATCCCGCGTGCGCCTACATTACTCATCCCACATTTCATTTACTGCGTCGCGACCTTATTAAGATTAAATTACACTCTACCTACAGATCTTTAGGCTAAATTCATATGGTCACGCTTCGTCGCGTGCTCACGCGCGTAAAGAATTTTTAAATCATTATACAAAGGACCGTCCAAATGATCGCGCGTTCACTTTACGCGCCACCATCTGGAGGCCTACTCGCATTCAACGAAAAACGAAATTTCGATCGAAACGTCACACTTTTCTTACTATGTTTCTGGTTCTTTTTTAACTATAATAAATAATATTCGTCGTCGGAATATAGACTGAGGTGTAGATTTTCTGAGCCTACTCAAAGAAAGCTGCAATTTGATAGTTTATCGTTCAAATTAAGTGTAACCTTAAATTGACGAAATTAAATTTCGTTTGAAATTCGTTAGCGAAAGTTAGTTTCGGAGAAGGAGAGACTGCCTGGACTTAGCCTTAATGTGGTACTTGTGTTGTTTCCCACAGTGCTCAGCCTTCAGGAGTTGTGTTGCCGCGCGATAGTGGCACGCACTTCCGTCTACGGGCTGGAACGGTTGCCGTTACCGACGACGCTGAAGTCTCACCTCAAGTCGTACGCGATCAACGCGGCGCCGAGCAGACACCGCGCCCGGCCGACGAAGCATCCGCACCACGCACGCCTCAACTGCACCGGCCGAAACTCCTGCTCCATAGCCTGAACCCGGTATTAACCTCTTTTATACTAAATTTTTTACTGTGTTGATTCACGATTGTTCTTACCCAGGCAACGGCACAACGGCTCCCGCTCCATAGTCTGAACCCGGTGTTATCCAACCTCTTTTATATGATTTTTTTAAAGTGTTGATTCTTAATTGTTCTCAACCAGACCAAGGCAGATCGTCTCCTGCTCCATAGCCTGAACCCGGTATTAACCTCTTTTATACTACATTTTCTACTGTGTTGATTCTCGATTGTTCTTACCCAGATAACGGCACAACGACTCCCGCTCCATAGCCTGAACTCGATATTATCCAACCTCTTTTAAACGACGTTTTTTACTATATTGATTCTCGATTGTTCTCATGCCAGACATAGGCACATCGGCTCCTTCTCCATAGTCTGAACCCGGTATTATCAAAGTTTTTTACTATGTTAATTCTCGATTGTTCATACCAAGACAACAACAAATTGGCACCTGCTCCATAGACTGAACCTGGTATTATCAACCTCTTTTATAATAGGTTTTTACAATGTTCTTTCTCTATTGTTCTCAACCAGGCAAAGGTAGGAAATTGTAGACTTCACTTCTTCATCTTCGGTAAAATTTTTCCTCAAAGCTCTTTCTTTAGTTTTGGAAACAATAATCAAAAGGGGTTAAATCTAGACTTATGGGTAACAATCCGGAGCATAAATTCATTTCTGTCCTCGCTATACAATTACAAAATCTTGACGCACTGTTTCTTTTGTCTATTTGAGCAGGTCGCATCAATTGGCCGCTTCGAATTCATCTTTGAATCGATTTTCTGCCTTATTTAAATAAGCTATACCACTTATAAATTATCGCATGACCAAGGCAAGAGTCCTCATAAACGGATTACATTTCCATAATGATCTGCAGTGCTTTTCCTTGGTTGGTGAGAGAGGCACTTACTCGCGGCAGGAAAATCGATTTTCTTCCCGATTGACTTGTTTATTTAATGATATCTTAAAGGTTCATGACCCGATTGGACTGTAACTTGGAATTTTTAGGCATGTATAATGCATGCATGTATTGAGACGACAAGTACTACTAGGTAATAACCTTTCTCCCACCCATATTCATACCCTCTATAAGTACTACTTTTATTGACTAAGCTATGGTCTTCTCATTTGCTTGAAATTCTCCAGTGTTTTCACTTCTCAATCAGACAACGTTGTTGATTCAGACAGTACTACCGATGTCGAACGGTGAAGAAAAAGAACAGAACAAAGAAGATAAACTTTAAACAAATATCTTTGAAAAGTGGTCCACGATATTTGTATTCGAACTGAATTAATCCTTTTATTTTGCTTGGAGGTCATTGGTTTTTCTGTCTTACTAAGCGATTTGCCCTCGTCCATTGTTCTCTCTGGTTCGGATCTTGTGGAACTCCATCAATGGATAAGTTTTCTTTAATGCAGTAAAGCGGACACAAAAATACATTTTACTTCAAACATTCAACATCCATTTACTACTAAGTTCTTCCGGCATAACAAAAACCCATGAAAAAAATTCATGTTTAAAAATTATACTTATACGTGATATGATAACTAATTCAGCATTTTTGTTATGCAGATGAGATCGATTTGTGCACATTTCACTACAAAAGAAGACGTTTAGACTTCTTAACTGAATAAAAATCTACCGATGACAAGTGCCGCCACAGCCACGCTAAATTCATTCGTGGCACAATTTGCAAGCCCTCTGTACCGTGGCACAATTTACGTTGGGTTTTTTTCGAGCGCTAGGAATGTTTCTGTTCTCTTTGTTCACCGGCGTCGGACTTCGATTGTTCGTTTAGTTGGCAACAACTGCTTATTTATCCATTACCCACAACGTGCAAGTAATTTTTAAAAATTTTGATATTCGAAGGTGAAATTGTGTGATAGAATCACCGAAACACGATACGATTAAGACTATAGTTGATTTATCGACCTCAAACTCTCAAAGTCTACTGTAATTAATCAATAAAGGAATTTATTACAATCATAATACATACTCTTATTATTAGTATATCGTGTTTCAGTGTTAATGCTATGGGGGCCGGTAAAAATCTCACAAATTAGATAATGTATATATAATTTCTACATATAAATAAACTAATTTGATTTGACAGTTTAAGATAACCAGTTGTACCTATTTATTGAGCGAAAAATGGAAGATTACGTAACTGTATGTAATCTAATGAAAGTGAAGTGATTAAAACACTATAATTTACATTGCATGTAGGTACACGTTACTTTGTCACAATTGTATGAAATAATCCTGTGCTAATGTATATTCAAGAATTAATTTGTAATAGCTATACATTTAATCGTTTTAATTTTAAGTAACTATGCATGTTTAATTATTCAATCATAACTGCAAACTATATCTAAATATTGAAATGTTTTTAACCTTCGTACTTTTATACTATATTCTAACTACCACTGGACATTTAAACTGCCAATAAATTATATCAACATGTAATTACTGTTTTCTAGACATAGATATAAGCATTCGTGTCCAAATTGATTTAAAGTCGTTAATTGATCCTATCACTTTCACTGGCTGTAATTGACAACGGATTTGCAACTAATTCATAAAAATATTATTAATAAGTGCTGTAACTTAAGTGTTATTTAATTATAAATATGTGAATATTTTGTAGAGGGCAACTGCATAGGTTATTATGAGGATTTACAAATTGTCTGTATTTTTCGATTGTATAAGCCGATTTATATGAGTATGTACAGATGAATCAGTGATATGTTCTAGAAAAGTTAAACTGATGTGCAATGGCAATGGAATCATTAATGACAAACTTTTCCGAAATTGATTTGATGAAAAAATGTATCTTATACTCGCAGAATATACGCGAAATTCCGTAAATGAAGGTAAAAATAAATTTGAATAAATCTGTATTAACTCTGAACTCATAAACAGTAATTTGTGCCTAGTGATATAGAAAGAGCTAGATGGTGATAAAAACACTGACAGAGAATGTTATGAATTTGTACTGCTTAGCTACTCACGCAACAGTGCAAAGAAGTACATAACTGCAATAACTGTACTTTGGCAGTAAGCACACATACTCAAAATTACAGAGAGATAGATACAATTACACCCTGTTCTTAATACAACAAACATTTCCGACACATTGTACTGTAAATAGATACATAATGTAAAGCAATATTCTAAAGATTATAAATATATTTTTTGCATATTAATTCTGATAATATATAGCTGAAATATAAGGCCATACAAACTAATAACGTAAGATATTTATCATGTTATTTTCCTTTTAAAATGTAACTTTCTAAATTACCATAAGTACAATTAGTTCAAATAGCGATATTTGGATGTCTAGCCTGCGAATTGTGAAAATCAATTATTGTCCATTACCATAAGTTAATTTTGATAGGGTTTCATAGTGGTATGTTGTCTGTAAGATTGTAAATATATGTATCTAATCTTATTCATAACTTTTTGAGTACTTCATACCAAAATTTTGTATAATTTTAGCACTAAATTAAGAAAATCAGTTATTTTGTGAAAATAATGTTTAATGGACGCATATTTTTGGTATTATTCAATAAGTGGTCATTATAACTTGTTTAGTTTACTTATATATATATATTTTAGATTAAAATGGTTGTGTACATTTTAAAGTTATGACAAAATATGCAAAGAACTCGACGCAGTTACTCTGTTGCATTTAACATTTCATAATAAAATAATCTATGATTAACAAGCTCATTGACATTTTTAAATAAAATTAGGTTACGCGGTATTTGAATTGATAATTGACAAAAGGCTTTTCCATATCACATTTGGACTGTTACCTAAGTTGTTTAACCCCTATAATGTAACACAATAAGTAGCATTATGACTAATAAACTCGTTTTAGGAAATACTATGATACTAATAGATTGTCTCAATCCGTCCTTAACGACATTCACCAGTCCTCACACCCAGCTAGCATTCATAACACATTTGGTGTCACAAAATGTTTTCGTAAAACTATTAAGACTTTTTTTATTTTATTTACCGAAATATGTTTAGTATAGGTACTATCTTCATTTGGCTATACTGCAAGCTTCGCGTCTTGGGTACAATGCGTGCGATTCATACTATTTATATGGCAGTTGTGTTGTGTTAGCAACGAGTGCAGGTTTGTAAGGTGAACACCTTGCGTGTATCACAATATAGTGTGGCCTTTCCTTAACCTTAGCCGTACGGATCGTCAATGAATTTCTAATGGCGCGATTAAACTTAAATGAAGGAAATCGAAGACGCCCGCCTGTATACGGGTAGTTTTCGGTTTAGGTACCCGACACTGGCTGCCAGCTCTTATTTCAGTGTAAATATTGCTTCGGGTGCCCGAATTCGAGTAATGTCTCGTGCACCCGAATACGGGCTAACGACCAAGTGTAATTGAGCCATAAGTTTCATTAAATTTATCGCTTCTACTTTCTTAGTTATAATCATAGATTGAGACAACACGTGTCTTTAAATGAAATTGAAAATTGACGTATCTGAGTATGGCCGTTAGTGTCACAATAAAAAAATATGTCAAAAATTTTCTGTAATGAAAAGAGATAATAATTTAATAAATAATTTATCCGTTCTCGCCTCGGGCGCATATCATAAGGTAAAACGACTTGCGCTGTTATAAATGATCAAATAATTTAAATTGTTTAGCAAATGACATAATGAATGATAATTTCAATTTGACTTTAAAGTTGCCGTCATTAATCTGGCAGTGTCCTGTTTTAATGTTGTCATAAGTTTCAACACTGTATATTGTAAATCTGTATACATTTGCAGTTTTATATACAACTTCTGCCATCACCCACTTTTGTTAACATAATATACCTAATTGAATATAAAATGATAATTATATATTTTAAGAAAGTATCTTGTAAAAGAATCTTTCTTTGGCATGTATTGTTTTTTTTTCTGTACATATTGTTTCATTTTGCGAATTATTTTCATGTATTATTTGTGATAGTTGTAGTTTATATGATTATTATTAATTCATTATCCAAATAAACTAATGCAAGCTAAAAGTTTGGGTTAGGTTGGTACAGTCATAATGTTATTACGATATTATAAGTTGTGAAATAAACATAAATTATAAAGTACTTGCTGTAATTTGTTTCAATTTCAACCCTATACAGAAATAGTTTGGACCTGCGTAGCGGTAGATGAAAATCTTTTTGGGGGCGACGCGACTCCGTTACAATTTTAAAAATCAACTTTTGTAATACTACCATAGAGTCTGGTAGTTTCCGGTACCTCAGTTGTTTCTTAATCTTTAACACAAGTGCTCCAGACTTGCTTCGGATATTTAATATTATTATTTAGGCCTATGTCACATCCGCCAGAAATTCAAATAAATCGGAGATTGCGACGATGTTGATCTTTAATTAGACATAATACTGCATTCGTACCTTTTGCCTTATAACACAATAGGTATCTATTTTTAGATAAAAGTCAAGAGATCCGAATAGCATATAAAATTCGATATAAAACGATTTTTGCAGCCATTTAGAAACTGAAGGAAGCATCAGAATCCATATTAAACAATAAAAAAAATTACAACAACACAGTTCAATGTCGCGGCTCGTAGGGAAAACACTATATTTGCTACACATTTTTTTCAATATGCCTATAAATTAAATTATGTATGTTTGTTTGATTCAAATTTTACACACACATGCGCGTAACGCAGGACAAAAATAAATCAATATAAAATATCATGCGCCACAGCCTCCATGTCCATGACAGTACCCAGGAATCACACCAATCTTCGCGAATCTAAACAATGTTCTCCTGTTTTTCTGGCAATGCTCTGTAGTGATAAATTATACAAATGTTCGACAGAAGTAAGCAATGTAATTTATCTCACAAAATGATGATTCGGCTTAACAATTTTTTGTATGTTTTCAATTTACGACAAGGGACAATTCTTATTGCCGTCCATCAAATCGTGAGTAATGTTTTATTTACTCGAGCGATCGCCTTGAGGCATTTTCTGAATATAACATTGTGTTTCAGGCGTTGTCATCTTTTGTTTTGATAATATTGTTAGTCGGCATATCGCATGTGGGAGAAATGCTGTCGATGCTCCATACTGACATGGAGGATGATGCTGAGAGTCGAGGGTTTTACGAAGTGGCTTATGGGCAACAGCTCACATTTCATGAAGGAGACGTCATTAGCACCAACAATCAGCGCAGATTTGCTAAGGCACAACACCTTGCTTCGGGTAAGTAACAAAAATGCTGGAGGCATTGCATGCAAGTAGGAACAATCGTCGTGAAACAAAGTAATATGTTAACAAATTGATCAAAATCTTTCAAGCTTTCCAATAGCTAACTTGACATGGAAGGCATTGAACTTAAGAAATTATAACTATAAAGATGTCCCTCTTGATAGACAATAAGTAGGTATATCATGTTATATAATTGTTACAGTGACCGTGATTTTCCTATACACGAGTACGATCCTCACATCCATATACCTGATGTGCTGCATCTCTCTGCTTCACGGCGCGGTAAAGTACAAACGAGAGTATGTGCTACCTTGGATTATGGCTGCGTGCGTTGGCGTGGTTCTGCTCATTGTAGCCATCGTGGTGGGCGACGGCTATCCCTGTGTGGTCAGCCTCTTCGGAGGCCATAATCTATATCGTAAGCAAACTAATTATTCAACATTAAACTATTTAATAACCATTCGTAAATAGTTGCATTAGCTGAGCTCGAAAGACCAATAAATTTTTGTTATGTAATTTAGTCGTTTTTTGTTTTAATGGAATGGAAATTAATTGTTCCTCTATGCTTAATTCAACACCGATTTGAAAATAATATCTCACTTCATTCCCGCGCACACTTACTGAGTGAGTGTTTAAGTTATATGAAACGTCTAGTATAAGACGTTCGCCTAAATATTCCATAAAATACTTATTGAATAAAATTCGTTATTGTTTGATAACCCATTCCATTACCAATTATTAAGTAGGTAGGTATTTTGCTTTCAAATTCAAAAGAAATGACGTTAACATGAGACATTACAAATATTACAATTGAAAGGTACAGCTTTGTAACATTAAATGGATTGCAATAAAAATGAGCGTGAATTATTAACTTGATTACAGATTTTGGATGTGCGCTCTTCGTTTTAACATTTATCTACGCTATCTGCGCTGTGAGCAGTTTCGCACTGGAGACCGGCAGCGGCAGGTGTGCACGCACATCGCGTGCTACCAGCGATGAAAGAGGCGAACGACTGCTACTCCTAGACCACGCAGCACACTCTAGCTTACTTTCTGCAGCACAACTCAATAAGCTATCTAATGCCACAAGATCGCAATTCGTCTAGGTTTTCTTGCTATCAAGTATATGTTCCTTCGAGGCAGAAGACACGTGATCGCTTGTCAAATTTTAATGTTGCATTAATTTACTCACACACAATAGAATAATGATGTGTGAATAATGCAATCGATATAGTAAATAAATAACAATTTAACTTCACTTTCAATTATTTCAAGCTTCCGTCCGGGAAAAGTGTTTAAGTAACTATGTAGACTTACATTGGTTACATTTGTGCATGTAAAAATAATACAGAAGCCTTATTATATAAAAAAAACTGAAATTAAAACAATTATTCATGGAGGTATTTAGGTATCGTGTATGTATGATTTTTCTTATACTTACTGCATATATTTTATTGTTAGTTAATGTATTTTTTTGGAAAACTATTATGAAAGGAAGTCAGGTTTGATTGGCGTAGTGGATTTTTATTGGAGCTCCCGTCTGGGGAAGTGCCTTCGCATTACAGAAGACCGCCATGGAAATAACACAATTTTGTAGGCAACATACGACCGCAAGTGATACTGTGGTCGCCTAATACCAGGTGGGCCATAATGCTTGATGGTTGCCACAAGAAGGCTAGTAAAATGTTTTATATCCTTACTTTACGATCCCTAGATGCTAAGCTAGATGTACATACTTATATACTACGGTTAATGTAATAATAACACTTATTAATAATTTCAGCTTGATTAATTCCCACAGTAGCTATCACATACAAAATATAAGAAAGTTGTGCAGCTAATTGGAAAAATAAAAACTTAACTCCACATGATAGGTGGTGCTGCAGTTAGGTTTCAGGTATTCTTTTATATTTTTATCAGGTGGACTATAATGAATATTGGGTCGATAATTAATAATAATACTGGTAAAAGAGATAAGACATGCCCTTGTAGCCTTATTTGATAATCATTTCATGAATAATTTACTTTTACCATAACATACACCAAATTGTAAATGTTTTTAATGTATACTGGTAATTTCATCTAAAAATAAACAACCTGGTTTTACTAAAGAAATAATTATGTAATAACCTTTAAGTTGATGTATATATATTTTTTTATTAGGTGCAAAGTAAGCTTATTAGTTATAAAAAGTATTTTAAATTATATTGGTTAATCAATGCACAAAGAATACATAGCTATTCTAAATATTTATTAAAAATGTTAGCCTTATAGACTTTAACACTAATTTATTTACATATTGGTGTCGATTCTAGCGTGATTCTCTAAACTTAAACTTAAATTTGACAGCAGTATATCTTTGTCATTCTCTATACAGAATGAAAAGGAGAGGCTGATGTTAAATTTAGTTTTAAGTTTAGAGAATCACGCTAGAATTGATACCATTGTTTCTTTTAAAATTAATATTTTTAAAAACAATGTTTATAACAGCCAACAACTTTCATTAAAATTATGGTATCTTAAAATACACAACTTTAATAACAAATAGTAGATACTGTAACAATAAAACGTTCTAATGAACAAAACACAATATTTTCCTGTGCAATTTTATTTTCAATGTAAAAAATTGCTGGAAATGCTAAGTTTAAGTACCTGTTATACAACTGTAAGTATTAAAAGCTTGAATATGCATGAATAGAAATAAATATTTTTATAATATTTGAATTTGAATAACAACATAAAATGCAATGATCCTGTCATATTGAACCTGTTTCCTCACACATAACATAATGCATAAATTAAAAGGTACTAATTCACAATGTTTTCAAAATATTAATTCAAACTAACATTTTTAGTACAAGCTTCTTAACCCCAGCGGCCATTTTTAAGAGGTCTTTCTATACCCTTAAAGCCCCTAGCAAGAATAAATTTCTCAGATGAATCAGACCTACTTGCATTTGGTTTCAAAATTTTAATGCTTTTATAAAACCTTTCCAAATCCATTTCTAATATGGGCACTTCTTTTCCATCCCAAACTTTGATTAATAGATTGCCATCAACCTTTGTCACTAATGCAGCAAATCTAATAGCCATATAGCAAAGACCTATAATTCGGTCTTTATCAAGTTCTCTGACACCAGTAGCACTAGGTGCCATATCTGAAAGGACAATATCTACTTTGCTGTCACCTATTAATTGAATAACCTTAGTATGTGCTTCCACAGTAGAAAAGTCCAGGTTACTCATAATTGTAGCTCCCTGTAAACAATTTTTTTTTTGTTACATTGTAATAATGCAGTGTCATTTCTCAAGTTCCTAGTTAAACTATACTTACTTCAATAGGAAATATTTGTAGTTTATCAATAGATAGTACTTTCCCTTTTGGTTTGCTCTCATCTGCTCCATCAGAATTTGTTTTTTGTACAGCAACCTGGGTCCATGATCCGGGGGAAGCACCAAGATCGATAACAGTTAGTCCAGGTTGTAGGATATTGGTCTTGTCATTAATTTCCAGCAATTTAAAAGCACTTCTACATCTGAAAGTAATAATATTAAGACTAACTAGATAATCTGAGAAAAAATTATAAGTAATGTGAAGTAAGAGGTCAAAATATGGGCAATAAAACATAGTTCGTCATGTCCCCACTACTGGGGCACAGGCCTTCTCTATGAATGGAATAGGAAGATTCGGCCGTTACCAACCACGCGGGCCCAATGCGGATTGATAGGTGCTAACTACTGCAAATGCAGCCGCACAAATTAGATATTTACCTGTAATTGTACATTTTGGCCTTTTCGACATAATGGTCTGCTCTTTGACGACTTAGCCATTGTTGTGAACTTTTCCACCTTTTCAAACAATCTACAAGGAGAGCCATTCTAGCAAAATTCATTTTTTTACGTTCCAATAAAGCCCAAGGAAACATTTTTAATAATAACTATGAAACTGAAAAAAACTATGATTCAAAACAATCCAATATAAATTTTTCTTCAGATTCAGCTATCTCTTGCTGTTGCCGGTATTTCTATTTTCTAAACTTTGCTTGCTACCGTATGAAATTATTCTTTGTTTTGTTTAAATATGAATGTTTAAGATAGAATTGTGGGCTGTACCTTAATTTATGTAGGTAAACAAAGACTTTCCGTTTCCTTTTCCGACAAATATTATTGACCTTCTTTTTAAGATTCTTTTTAGAGAAGGCAAAGGAAACAATGCTCATACAGCCTAAACTTTAGTTTTATTAATCTTCTTTTTTTACATTAGAATGTCGGTGTGAGTTATTCTAATGTTTCTTGAAGTGTGTTTGTAAACTTGACAACAGTCTCTCCTTTTCACTCCCTACAAAGTATGAAAAAGACCACCAGCTGTCAAAAAGACAAGCTATGTGAAGTGCCGGCATTATTTGTAATTTTTGTCTGTTTGTATTTTTTTTGTGTGAAAAACTAATCAGCTGCGGCGGCGGATACTTAAATAAATTTATTTAGAATCTCAGTATGCTGTGTTTATTAATTTAATGTTTTAATAATTGTTTAATAACTTATTTGTGGAAAATGTGTAAAAGTATATTTTTATATACTATATTAAATTAAGTTAATATGAGAACAATAATATCGCTTTCCCGCTATAACCTTCAAAACCGTCTATGTTTACAAAAAAAAGCATTTCATATTACACAACGATATAAAAATATCATAATGAAGTATCTAAATGTTGCTGAAAAAAATGATGCGGCAAAAAATATCGCACTACATCTTTCAAGAGGAACGTCTAGACGGGTAGGTATTTTACATACAATATCAAGTATTCTTTTATTACTATTAAAAAATTATTCAAGTATAATGCACTATCTTTTACAGCGTGAAGGCTTATCACAGTACAATAAAATTTATGAATTTGATTCAGAAGTAAATGGACAAAAGTGTCAGATGGTTATGACATCAGTATCGGGACATTTGCTAGCTTTAGAATTTGTGGGAGCTTACAAGAGCTGGAATTCTTGCAACCCTCTTACTCTATTTGATGCACCTGTATTTAAATATTGCCCAGAAAACTATGAAAAAATTAAGGTATGTTGATGTATGGTAGATCGTTCAAAAAATAAGAATTTAGGGCAAGGGAATGCACTGTATAAAATGATAAATTGGTATCTTATTTGCAAACAGAAAACTTTGGAGAGAGAGGTGAAAAGTTGTCAAGGGTTAATAATATGGACTGATTGTGATAGAGAAGGAGAAAACATTGGATTTGAAATAATTCAAGTATGTACTGCAGTGAAAACCAACCTACAGATATTTCGTGCGAAATTTTCTGAAATCACAGCTGTTTCAGTAAGGAGAGCACTTCAAAATTTAGAGCAACCTAACAAAAATATTAGTGATGCTGTGGATGTGAGACAGGAACTGGACCTAAGAATAGGTAAGAAAAATCTATTTAAATCTAAAGAAAAGTTTACTAGAAAAAAAAAACACGTGGACCAGGCAGCGGACGGAAATCGAACCCACACCCTTTGCAATCCGGGCGAATGCACTGACCATTATGCTACCACGGCCTTTTTTCCTTGCATTAAGCTGCAAGGCAGCGCCATCTCTTCGCATTGTAGGTAACCCACAATGTTTAAATCTAAACAAAAATTTACTAGAAAAAAATTTTTGCTGACGAAATTTCGACGCGGCGTATAGGGCCGTGGTAGCATAATGGTCAGTGCATTTGCCCAGATTTGCGAAGGGTGCGGGTGGAAATTCACAATTAAATGTATGAAAAAAAAAACAAACTGCTTTTCAATTGCCATATTACTTATATTTCATATTAGAATGTGTTAAAAATGACAAAGGTTTTGTTTGTTTGAAAAGAGAGATAGAAGGTTTCTGTTTAGGTTGTCTCACTCATTTCCTTTACCATAGATCGTTTTCGCTGGTCCATGTGTTTTTTTATTCTCTGTGGCTTAGCAAGGCTTCTAGACTGATGCCTTTGCCTTTTGGAAGGAATAAAAGGAAAAAATATTTTTTCTATTAGCTTTACACCTGCGTACTATAATAAATGTTTATTTTTGGGTCATAGAGATAATTGTTTTTCAATTGTGCTTTACGCCCAAAATGCATCTGAACATAATAATAAAAATAGACGTAAAGAACATTTTATTGATTTTTTGAGATGTAAGGTACATCTTTTTTCTAAAATAACAAACTTGACTAAAAGCTACTGCAAGATTTTAGGTATATTTTGTCTATAACACTTTAATTTAAAAACACAAAGGTAATGAATTTTAGTATGTAATTTAAGTTAAGCACCAAACACGACTTTACAGGAGTGTAAAGTAAGTGTAGTTTACTTTAATTGAAATTACAAGTATTGATAAGTTGTTCAAATTTGTCATATTGTAGTTTCAATAATTTTATAATTACAAAGAAGGTAATTTAAGATGTCAAAGTTATTTTATTATTGCAATTAACACTTAATTTATAATGTCTTTACACTTTGTTGTGACCACAAAACAAAATAAAGGATATTAGTCACTTTATTCTGTTAATTTAACACAATTTCCTTATTATCTGTCCATTGGTGTCTATAAACAAGTCAATGGTATCAGTCACAAAAACTTCACTCAGCAATATTTTTATTTTGGCTGGGTGTTAAAACTATAAACATCCACTGAGTCTATTTGGTTTACTAGCACACTAATAATAATATTTTAAAAAGAAAATATCAACTTAGAACAAAATTTAAGTATTTAAATTGCTGGAGGAGCTGTTGTTTACTGAGACAGTAGCACAACTACCCTCGCCCTCAAGTAAGCAATGTGGACGGGCATTAAGGCGTAGGAGGCTCTTGGACGTACCTAATTGTCATGTCACCGTTTCTCCCCGAGAACCCGTAGGATTCCCTGTTTAAAAAAATTACGGCATGACCCGATCATGCTTCCACCCGTTTTATATCTTCTAGACTAAATAATACCTGTACTGTTGTTGTACGTCCTGTCATGCATGCATGATCGTTTAGTTGTATTGATAAATGTGAATGAAACGTAAACTACGTGCAATTATGTAGCACAATATTCCACATAAACGCTATATACGGAAATGTATTTTATGCTGCATAGTCTTTATTGTTATTAATTTCATTTTGCTGTCTGCATGTTTTCTTTATCTGTATTAAACTTATATAATTAGGTGCAGCATTCACAAGATTCCAAACACTTCGTCTCCAAAAAGTGTTTCCCAGAAAATTAGCAGAAAGCTTGGTGAGCTATGGTTCGTGTCAGTTTCCAACACTCGGATTTGTGGTTGAGAGGTACAGGGCAGTAGAAAGCTTTGTAGCTGAACAGTTTTGGAAAATCAAAGGTAGGTATTTTTTTATTATTTTATAGAATTACACTCTTCTACTCTTAATTCTCGATGTTGCTTGAAATTATTTTGTCTTTAGTCTTTCATAACGGTATAGGATACTTTATTTTTATTATGTTTCAGTAGTCAAAAATCATATTTACTGTATGTAGTAAGTAGCCATTCTGGAGTCATACTAACGGGAAATGCCATTAATTATCGCTATTATTATTTAAGCTACAGTATGCGCGCGATCTGAGGAATACGCTAGTGCTCAGTAACACAGCTCGAGTAAATACACTGCAGGCGTCCGAGGCGCTGGAGTATGGCCTCTAAGCTCATACCCCGACTGCACTCAGATCGCGCGCATACAGTACCTTAAACGTCCAGGCCAGGATCGCGATTATGAGGATCATTACTAGGTCAGCAAACCAACTTAAAAACAAAAAAAAAGCAACAGTATAATGATCTAATAATCTTTTTAATTAATATATATACTTTTTAAATCATCGAAATCGGTTCATTCGTTGCGATTTTATAGTAGCCAATATTCACCGGCGGCCGAAACGTGTGACGTCACAGAGCTCGATCGTGATTCACTCTGGTCGAATTTCAGTAGCGTCTCTACGCACGCTCGCGACCGAGCACTAGAGCTTTGTGACGTCACAGCCACCACGCGACCAGCCGAAAATTCGTTTAATAATTTGGTCATAATCATAACTTCGTCAGTATTTGTCGTAGAACAAAAATGTATTTTACTATATATGTAATATATTGTATTATCCACTGTATTTTATGGAATCCTCAGCTCCATAAATCTACATTCACAACTAAAATCATTACGGATCCTCATTAATGGCATTTCTGTTAGTGTGACCCTAGCATTACGAAACCCAAAACCTTGTCACTGGGATTGTCGTTCATGAAATTTAATGCTTCAGCACTAGGTCACACAGTTACTAACGCCTTACACCTGATCGTTAATATTTTTTCCGGTCTTACCGCCTTATTCCTTATGATGATCCGTATAACAGAATTAATCGCTCTTTAATTGTATCATAATAATAAAATGACATACTGCTTTGTCTTTTTTGTAACAACTATGTTATTGTGAAGCTTGGCAGTGTTGCCTTGCCTGGTGCTGAGTCAATTAAAGGACGATTAGGCTGATTGCGGCTAAAGAAAAAATAATAGTAATTCGAATAGTACTTGATAGAAGTATAATTGTTTTATGTAGGTACCTAACTTTCGAATATATTCTTTATGTTATAAGGAATAAGGATGGCATCAAGCGTATGGCATGCCTGATGGTTAGTGGCCACCGTAGCCTACAGACGCTTGCGATACAAATATTATCATTGATACCCTTGCCTTCCCTGACCAAATCCCCTACTCTGTGGAGCGTTACTGACCAACAGAAACACAGCACCACCAAAAGCTAGTGTTATTTTACTGTGATCTTCCGTAAGGTGGAGGGAGGCTACTTCTTCTACTTGTACTCTTTTCTTGAATTCTATTTTATCTTAAATCTATTTTAGTTAACCACACAATGGACAATTTAAGTGTAGACTTCACTTGGGATCGTATTAGACTTTTTGACAGAGAAGCTTGTCAAGTTTTACATGATATTTGTACAGAAAATCCCCAAGCTAAGGTTTGTGACGTTAAAACCAAGCCTAAATCCAAATGGAGACCACTACCTTTGGACACAGTGGTAAGTTAATTTAATATCATATATTGTAATTATGTAACATGATTTGCTGCGAGCATAACTTCCGAATGACACAATCAAATTAAATGTATTTTTTTTTGTTGTTTTTGCTATATCAGGATAAAGTTCAGTTAGAAGTTCGTTTTTTTATGAAAATCTACTAGAACACTCTAGATATTTCGAAAATCGGGCGGTGTTTTTGTACTTAAATCTCAATACGTACTTAATTAAAATAAATCTTTAGTTACACGTACAATGCATGGCTTGCGAGTCGCTAGTTATATATATTCTTTCTATCCGTGTTTGTGTAATTGAATTCCTTTAAAACAGCTGGTTGATATCAACAAAATTTCACGTTCGAGTTGGTAACGCCACATAGTATAGATTCACAAATGGCATGAAAGTTAGCACTACAATCGGGTTCAAGGTCTTATTGATATATTTTTCTCAGGCGGCACAATGCCTCTTGGCTCCGCGAGTGCCTAGTAGGTATGTAGATTAAACTAAACCAGAAGCGTCTGTTGCCCATGTAGTTCCCTTGTGCGATCATTACCCTAGCACCCTCTAATAAGCACACGGTTAAAATGTAAGTAAAGGCAGCGAGTGGCGTTCAGCGCCTGTATGCAACGCACTCTCTACACCATAGGTAAAGCCGCCTCTGAACAGTTGTAATAATCAACTACAATAATCAATATTTTCATTTTAGGAATTAGAAAAACTAGCCTCACGAAAATTGAAAATTAATGCAAAGGAAACAATGAAACTTGCGGAGAAACTGTATACACAGGGATTCATCAGCTACCCCCGTACTGAAACGAATGAATTTCCTAAAGAGATGAACCTCACTCAATTGGTGGGGTTACAAACCGGTGATGCTAACTGGGGTGCCTTCGCGCAAAGAATCTTAGATAGTGGTGGGCCTGCACCACGTCAAGGCAATAAAAGTGATAAAGCTCACCCTCCAATACATCCTACTAAATATACTAACAGTAAGGATTTATATTTCATCTATACTGATATTAAAAAGTGGTAAAGTTTGTAAGGTTGTAGGAAATGAAATGAAATGAAAAGTCATTTATTCAGTCTAGGCTGTTACAAGCACTTGTGAAAGTCAAGAAGCTACGCCATCGGTTCGCAAAAATACGGCGGGAGACCTTGTACTGAGAAGAACCGGCAAGAAACTCAGCAAGGGCTGCTTTTTTCTCCCTGTATTGATATATACAGAGTCATCAAGTTGAAAAATGACTTCAGACATACTTCTGAAGTCACCTTCCATTACATTATTTAGGGTATAGATATATAGTTACAACAAATTTTATATTTAGTATATATAGGAAGCGGCATTAGATAGGTACCATACTACTGTTACAAAACTGACTCATACCCATCAAATAAGAAATTACAAGAAACACTATGTCCATGCATTACGATCATTTAGATAATCATTAACTTTATAATAGCCCTTATTCATAAGAGTATTCTTAATCTGAGATTTAAATTTGGTTAGTGGAAGCTCAATCAGATCTTGGGGAACTTTGTTAAACAATGCAATACTACATCCCAGAAATGAACCTCTTGATTTTTGGAGTCTGAAACATGGAACGGCAAGCTTGTTCTTAAATCTCGTGTTAAAGTTATGGGTTTGACTTTTTTTGCAAATGCGTCATAGTTTCTTCTTACATATATTATATTTTCATAGATGTATTGCGATGCCAGTGTTAAAATATTAATTTCTTTAAATTTTTCTCTAAGAGATTCTCTTGCCTTTAAATTATATATGGCGCGAACAGCTCTCTTTTGCAGTACGAAAATACTTTCTATATTAGCAGCTGAGCCCCACAACAAAAGGCCATATGACATAACGCTATGAAAGTAACCAAAGTAAACCATTCTTGCCGTTTCCACATCAGTTAGGAGTCTTATTTTTTTAACAGCGAAGGCCGCAGAGCTCAGTCTACTTGATAAGGCATCAATATGAGGATCCCATTGCAGATGCGAGTCTAAAGTAATACCCAGAAACTTTGTAGAATGCACTAACTCTACAGGCTGGTCATTTATTTTTAAACTAGTATTAACCTGCCTCACATTAGGTAAAGTAAACTTAACACATTTTGTTTTGCTAGAGTTTAGTTTTAAATTATTTACCGTAAACCAGTGAAGGACT
Organism: Chilo suppressalis; assembly: GCA_902850365.2. Taxonomy (NCBI): domain Eukaryota; kingdom Metazoa; phylum Arthropoda; class Insecta; order Lepidoptera; family Crambidae; genus Chilo; species Chilo suppressalis. The sequence continues at coordinate 9,406,134 of OU963903.1, read as the reverse complement.
TCAGAGAGAGCACAATTTACCTCGTCATAACAATCATTTCCTCTCCTAACTTTAAACACTAAAGAGGTGTCATCAGCAAATAGTACTGTCTCACACAAATCTCTTGTAAAGTGAGGAAGGTCATTAATATAAATAAGGAAAAGCAATGGGCCCAATATTGAACCCTGGGGCACGCCCATAGAAATGGGTGCTCCTATAGACTCAGCTTCATTTATAACTACTTTCTGAATCCTAGCAGAAAGATAAGACTGTATCAGACTTAGTGAAATATTTGATACACCATAATGCTTCATTTTATTTAACAATGTTTCATGGCTAACGCAGTCAAACGCCTTAGATAAATCGCAAAAAATGCCAATAGCCTCGTGCTTACTCTCCCATATATCAAAAATGTGTTTGAGAAGTGCAGTCCCAGCATCAGTAGTACTTTTGCCTCTAGTGAAACCAAACTGTTTTAAACGAAGTAGCTTATTTATAGAAAAGTGTGCTAGTAATTGGTTATAAATTATTTTCTCAAATACTTTACTTAGCGCTGGTAATACAAATATAGGCCTAAAATTGCTGGGATCTGATTTATCACCAGCCTTAAAAAGAGGGATAACTTTAGCACATTTCATTAGATCTGGAAACACTCCCTCATCAATACATTTGTTAAATATAATGGCCAGTTGTGGCGCAATGACAGTGATAATCGGTTTTATTATATATGTTGATATTCCCCATAAATCCTCTGTCTTTTTAATATTAATAGAATCAAATGTTTTTATAATACAATCACTACTGATATGTCTAAAATAAAAATCATTACTGCACTTATCAACACTTGACTCAAGGAGGGTCATTGCTAACCTAGAACAAGAATTAAGATTTCTAGTTGATTCAAACGGTGCACTAGAAAAGAAATTTTCAAAAGTGTTGGCAACGGCATCATCTGTCCGAATAATCTTGTTGTCAATTTTTAAAGAATATGTGCGTTCATTGAATTTATTTCTTCCAGTTTCATTATTAATTATATTCCAAGTTGTCTTTATTTTATTATCTGATAGACTAATTTTTTTTGATAAAAATTTAGCTTTCGCTATGGCACACACCTTTTTAAAAGTTTTTGAATAGTTTTTGACATATTCTATAAACTTAGGATCAGATGAGGTTGCTTTGAGAGCATATAATTGATACAACTTATTTCTACTTTTGTAAATACCAGGTGTGGCCCAATCACTAAATTTCTTTTAGAGCTATGGCATTTAATTAATTTGCGTTTGAATATTTTATTAAATTCATCTTTAATTAAATTGAATAAATCTTCATATAAAATATTATTATTATTACAAACTGGTAAGTCCGACATTTTATGATAGGGGGTAATTAATCTCTGGATCTGCTCAACCGATTTAGAAAATTCTTTTACCAAAAGAAAGCCACGCCATTTATATGTGTCATAGGATATAATTTAATATTAACTCGATAAATGAAAGGTTTAACGCGGACGAAGTCGCGTGCGGCCGTTAGTTTCTAATAAGAGTGCAATTATAAATGTACCGTCTACAATGTCTCATCTTTAGTAATCAAGGTGTCTCTTTTATATATACGAATAGCAGTAGATGAATCCTTCCCTTACCTGATGTTGTGGTAGTGGAGTCCAGTCACGAAGATTCAGCAGCGGCAGAAAAGTGTGCGGCTTCCAAGCACGGAGGAAAAACAAAGAGGAGGTGTGGTGATTAAATTTCCTTAAGAAACGACGCGTGATAATTTGCGGGATGCGGGGTGTTCAGCTCCGCCCACTTCTCAATATTTCATCTATCGGCTAATAGCAAAACTAGCTTAGGTTGATATTTATGTTACTAAGTAGTAGTTCAGCTATCTAACACTAGATGTCAAAAGTTTTGTATATAATGGGACGTACTCAGAACTTGAAGCTTCAAAAAAATGAAATATGTAGGTAAATAAATAAAATAAGCGTTAACAAATTTGACCGATTTTAAAATTTTTAAGGTATAATTTTTATTATTTTAAAATATGTAACTGCTTGATGAAAAAAATCCAGGCAGACCAGGCAGCAGACGGGACTCGAACCCGCACCCGCTTCCGTCTGCTGCCTGGTCCGCGTGGATATTTTTCTAGTTATATTTTCTTTAGATTTAATTTTGAATGGTAGTTTAAAAATAATAGACAAAATGTTATTACAAACATAATTTTATTAAAAAACATCAATTACCTGTAAAAATAATAGTTTTGGTTAGTTGTTGTCGGTTGGTTGCCCTATCGTTTTGTATTGTGGCAAAATGCTTAAAACGAATATCAATATATTTTTCTGCAATCGATTTCATCACAAGTACAACATGATTAACTGTAGGTGATTGGTCAAACATATGGTTGGCCGATTTTTTGAAACAATCTTGTCCAATAAGTGATTTTAATGTATTTGATACAATTTTATGTTTACGAAAGTTAGGAGTATTCAAAGATTGCGATTTAACACAACGAATACTGCCTTCGGTCCGTATACATATTTTTATGACACCTCTAGATGGGAAAGTAAGACCACCCTTATTTTTAGTTTTTATCAAATCAAGGTCACTATCGTCGTAGTTATCAGCATATAATTCTTTGAGACAGCTCTCACATTTGATCTTGGAATGTAAATATTTGACCACATACCCAGAAATATATGCTACTATTTGACGGCGCAAATAGTCACCTATAGTTGTATTTAATTGTTCATCAAATTCCAATAACATATCGTCAGGCATAGGCTCGACATCCGTGCTATCCGAAGACTCGAAACTCATTTTATTTAAAATGCGATAACGATCTGATGTAATATTAAGTTTTTGCACAGAAGATTCATTTAAAATGGAAATATCTTCTTCTTCTATGGTGTCCAATCCGGTCTATTAAGTTTTGAAATCCATTGCTGTTTTAAATTATCGTTGGATGGAAATCTAAAACGAACATAAAAATAATTAAAATTAATTTACTTGGTAAAATAATTTAATACGTATTACGGCCCTGGATATTTGTAACGTTTAAAAAGTTATTCTATATGACGACAGATGGCGGCCAGTTAGTAATATATTGATAAAATTACTGTTTTAGATACTAAAAGTTATTTAGGAATAAGTGTATAACAGTTTTCAGTATTTACGTATGATTATTACAATATACTACTGCAAAATTATACGTAAACTTATGTATTTTCTTCCTAAAAGTGTCGCCATCTGGTGTCAAGTAGTAGAATTTTAACGCTGATAGCTGAGGCTGAGAATGTTCTAGAACTTATATATTTTATTACGTATAAAATTACTTACAAATGAAATGTGATGCCATTCATATTATCAGAACGTCTGTCTGAGTAACTTTGACATAGTAAAACACAAAACTTCATCCTTTTCTTGTTAAAAACGCAAAAAAACATTTATAATGCGAGTCTCGTTAAGTGTGCACCTGACGAACGCTGAAAGCATACTGACTTAGGCCCCGCCCACAATGATGACGTCAGGACCTAGTTGAAAATCACAGTGCACAGTTGCTTAGGCCAGCTCCTCTTTGTTTTTCCTCCGTGCTTCCAAGCGTCCTCTCCTGGCCAGCTTGAACCTAATTCCTACCCCGTGGAGCCCTGGAATATATTTCGTTTCTAACAGAAACAATACCTCCAATATACCAGGGTTATTTCACTGTGAGGTGGAGAGCGCTCCAATAGGCAACTGCGCGATTACAGCAAGCCGAACGTTACCATGCCAATGGCTAGGCATCACTTGGTGGACAAATATCCACGGCTTTCAATCAGTTTGTAGAAGAGATGCAAGCTGATGGAGAGATATAAGTGGGTGGACGGCGAGACGTTAGCGGTGGAATGATTGACGTAAACGTGTGAACCGTGGAGTATGGAATACAGTTAGGAATTTTATTCAAGTAATAGCTACTGGCATTAGTTTCAAATCTTATATCCTATGCACATACCTTTATGCTTGCCAATTTAAAATGGAAGTCTCAAGTTTATTTTCCTTTCTCCAGGTTTGACGGGTAATGAACAAAGATTATACGAATTCATAGTACGCTCATTCCTTGCGTGCTGTTCCCAGGATGCCAAAGGCCAAGAAACAACAGTTGTTATCGAAATCGCCAGTGAAAAGTTTTCAGCCAATGGCCTCATGATTACAGAGAGGAATTATCTCGAAGTATATCCCTACGACAAATGGTCGTCTAAGGAGATTCATGTCTATCAAGTTGGTAATACCATAGATATTACAGAAATTAATATTATAGTAGCGCTAGGTATATTTAAACCTTACTGTAACCTGAAATTCTGTAAAATCATTATATACACTGTGAATTTTGAGTTATCTAAGAAACTTTACTAGCTTATTCAGACAGCGATTTATGTTATACTTGCGCAAAAAAATAAATTCTGCAGTTAATTTTTTTCACCACCTTAAACTCACTATTTTTGTAATTATGAAACCTTAACAATTATCATTGTTTTGAATTGATTCAAATAACAAATTTAAACGGGCAATAATTCCATAATAGGTATGATTTATTTGCACCATTTTAGGATATTTTGTAAACAACATAAATTAATATCTTGTATGGGGGTGTAAGTTTACTGTTTATAACTGTTCGCACTATTTTTATTTACATGATTTTTAAGTTTTTCAGATAATTCAAAATTCATGGTGTATAATCCGTTTTTAAAAAGAGAGAATACTGTATAAAAATATAGAGTTATTATTATAATTAAAAAGATTTTACACACAGCTTCATTGTTCATCGCTTACCAATCGCTCGTATTACAGGCTGGTCAAACATTCAGTCCAACAAGCATAGATATGCTGGATGGCAGCACAAGTCCACCGAATCTCTTAACTGAAGCTGATCTTATCGCTTTGATGGAGAAACATGGCATTGGTAAGCATTCTTCTTTTTAATTAATACATAATTTAATTACCTGATTGATCTAAATACTACGACTTATACTTCTGCATCCACGAGATATATTTTTGACAGGCCGACTGTGGATGATTATAGGACACTAAGGCTGTCTGTCCTCTGGAGCGGAGCAATGCTGCGGAGCGGAGAAACAGAGGAATATTAACCGTTAGGATTGTACAAAATCTGCACTCTTCAGTAGACAGATTTTGTGTAATCCTTTTAGTTAACATATCTCCGTTTCTACGCTCCGTAGCCTCGTTCCGCTCCAGAGGACAGTCAGATTTAATGTCCAATAATCGTCCCCAGTCGGCGTGTCAAAAATATATCTAATGGATGCAGAAGTATAAGATGTTGTATTAAGATCAATCAGGTAATTTAATACATGCTATTTTCAGGAACTGACGCTACGCACGCGGAACACATAGAGACAATAAAGAACCGTTGCTATGTCGCTTTAGCAGATGCTATTCACTTTGTTCCCGGACTTCTGGGTATGGGACTCGTAGAGGGATACGACGCAATGGGCTTGAATATATCCAAACCGCACCTCAGAGCGCAATTGGAAGCAGACTTGAAAGCCATAAGCGAAGGAAGAAAGAATCCACAGCAAGTGTTAGCCGAACAGGTAAAATTATGCAATTTAATGAATGTGTTTAGGGAAATTTTTGCCGCCATGGGCCTATTTCATAAAAGAGTATACTGCAGTTTTTACTACAGTAAATTACGCAACTAGTGTAGTAGAATTATTAAGAAAGTGTGATGTTTTTAACATTTTTGATATGTAACATCTTTCCTCTCGCTTTCACAAATTGCAGGGCATTCCCACATTGCAAATGGGACGGAAGTATGTAACAGAAAGTCGCGAAAGCGCACGCTATTTGATTTGATTTTAGAACAATGTTCAAATGGCGTATTTCTTTTGTAGTAGGTTTTATTTCTTTTTTTAATTAATATAAGGTGAGGTTTTAAATGTTACACATCAGACGCGACTACTGTAAGGCTCGCTCGTTTTTATTTTTAGTTACTGCAGTAAGATAAAAAAATAACACTTTTATGAAATGGGGCCCAGTTGGCGCTACTGTGGCGTGAGGTCTTTGACGATGAAAGTTTTGGCGCGTACTAATCGAACGAGAGCTTAAATTGATCCATAAACTATGAACATATTATACGTGATTTGACGGATGAGTACAACTTTCGTCTTAGTGCCAGGTGGCACTTGGTGCCCGTCCTTCCAGAAAACCCTCATTCCAAACCAACTTTCATAAAATATATAAAAAACACTCGCATGCATTTAGGTCTGCTCATTTCACAACTACATTGTATCCACTTCTTGCTCATGGTTTTTTAACTTTTAAGGTGGCAAAATACAAAGACGTTTACATTACAGTTACTGCAGAAGCAAATAAAATCGACAACGCACTTGCCGAAAGGTTTAGCGAAAGACCAAACGAATACAATCCAAGTAGTGAAATACTGCCTATTGAAATGCCTTCAGGTAAGAATAATGAAAAAACAACACTTAGAAAGAGGATGTGAATTTATTTATATATGTATAACAGTATTAACAGTATATCGTTGATTACATTGAAAGTTGACCTAACTTCTGTGATTATAATAAGGTACATAAATAATGTCTTCGTATACATATTTTATTAAAAAGAAATCCTGTTACAGCACTAAAATGTCCAAAATGTGGCTCTGATATGGTAGTGAGGCAGAAGAAGAATGCCGACGAATATTACATTGGCTGTCTGTCTTACCCTAATTGCAAAAATGCAGTTTGGCTTCCATCTATAGTGAAAACGCTGACTGTTTTATCTGAAACTTGTTCAGAGGTGAGTTGTAGAAAGCTTTCAGTTTTGAATCAGAGAGCGAATAATCTAACTTTCCAATACAATGGTGTCGATTCTGACATGATTCTCTAAACCTAAAATTGACAACAATGTATCCTTGGCGTTCTCCATACAGAATGAAAACGAGAAACTGATGTTAAATTTAGTTTTAAGTTTAGAGAATCATGCAAAATATATGTTCATGGTTTTCACGCGCAGGGCCGGAGAAGCAACAGAGAAAAAATAACCAAATTTGGACCGATTGCCAAATTTACCGTCTTTTTTTTCCAAATAACCTTTTTCTCATTTTGACAAATATTAACATTTGCATAAGTAGTGCTTTTTATTCTAAATTCGGGCCTGCGCGTAAGGTTATTATTGTTAGTTCTGCATCATATTGACTAAGTGCTTTGAAATAATTAGGTATATAATCTTATTTCAGTGTGGCCCTAACTATAAAAAAATAAAATTTGAGTGGAGAAACAATTCGATCAGTCATTTGTACCCTCCTCCTTATATTGCCTGTATAGGGGGATGCGACACCACTTTGCTAGAATATTTAAAAATTAACCTGGGCAGTGTGAGACTTTTATCTGAAAACACAAGACCTCGTACCACCAATCCAACTAGAACAAATAGCATGGCTGATACAATAACCAGTAATAATGTAAGAGAAACGAATACTAGAAATGTTATGCCTGTAGTACAAAATCAAAGAAGGCCGAATAACAACCAGAGACAATTTGTGCCGCCGCCCCCAGGGAACACTTTTCAGAATTCCACAAACAACACAAGAATGCCAATACCAAGACAGAATAGTCTTCCTGACGACAATAATGTTATGTGCGGGTGCAATCAACCAGCAATATTACTTACTGTTAGGAAACAAAATGCTAATTTTGGTAAGTAACTTTCGGTCACACGAAACATTACCCTTAGTACGAGTTTTACAATTACGGAAACTATGATAGTTTTCGTGAGCTCGCACTCGTACTAAGGGTACTGATTTTTGTAATAGAAAAAATACAAAAGCAATTGTGGCAAATGTAATAGTTAAAAATAATAAATTTTTGAAATGGACAGGCCGAAATCAATTAAAAAAGAATATTCGGGCGCCTGGACTGTACCATTATTATTAGCCGGGAGAGCAATGAACCATTAATCGCGAGGGGAGCTTAACGCAAATCCATACTCATTTTGGGTTGTCAATTTTATTTAAATTTAGTACAACATTACTGGTCCGAAAGAATTACTGCTAAATTTTGAAACTAAGACTAAGATGTAAGTGAAAATGTTACCTTTAATATGGGGGCCGAAACACAATTATAAATTTAGGAAATTACCTACCTTGTTGCATCTTTGGAGTTAAATATGTCTGGTGTTGCAAGTATGTAGGGGATGGCCGTTTTTAGATCCCGTGGGTTCACCTCCACCTCATGGGAAACGTCGTAATTTGAATAAAATATCCAAATAAAAAATCCAAATAAAAAAAATCCACGTAAAAAACGCTTTTCGCTGAAAACAAACATTCCTCAGATTAGCACATGGCTCACAACAAAGGAAAAAATCTAAGGAAAACTCTAAGGTTCTTACCGTTTTACAAACAAATCAAGCTTGGAATGCGATCATCCGCCATTCCGCGCAAAAGGTGCAAAATGTTACATCTGTAAACAAAATCAATCCTCATGTAAACCATTGAAATATATGAATTAAAACACTTTTCGAATTTGGAAAAACACCATTAAAAAATAATAAGATTAGTATGAATTACCTTGTAATTCATTAAGATTAGCAGCGAGACATTTCGCTCTCTCTAAAATTGCGACGTGAAGTAAAGTGACAGTTTTTTTCTTAAGTTCATTTTCTCTTGCCGGTAGGCAAAGAGAACAAGGTCCATTCAGCCTACTGCTTGATAAAGTTAGCAACATAATTATTCAAAAGTGCACAGATTACAGAAAATTGGCGCGAGATAAAAACGACCAGAGAGAACCAAAAAAAATCTTCTATCTCGCTCTTCGAGCGAAGGAGATCCATGTGACGTTTTTAACACGTTACATTTTATTGTTTTCGTTTCAATACAAATAAACAGTGTTTAAATTCTATCATTAAATCATTTGTGTCTTCTAAAATTTTAAGCACATTTGGTTACTTTTCACCAAAATGGACAGAGAACCATAATTTACAATTACGAAAACTATGATAGTTTATACCTTAAAATTCAATCAATCGAGTTTCATACCAATACACTTGCTGTAATACAAAAATACATACATTTATAATTATTATCTTTTATTTTAGGGAAAAAATTCTATAAATGCTCCAACGCTAGAGAAACAGGTGGTTGCGATTTCTTCTTGTGGGCGCCTGAAACATCCGAAGGGAATTTCGAAACCCCACCACCTTCCAATGGTTCATGGGGTAATGAGACAGTACAAGGTACCAGTAGTAACGATACTACTAGGGGATGGGGTATAACTCCCAGTTTTTCTAGAGAGGAGTACCCCACAAACGAGGAAAACGTTACGTGCAACTGTGGCTTGCCAGGGAAAAAGTAAGATTTAAAATCTATTATTATCTATACATATAATAAAATGGTAGGAAAGTCAAAACTGTACATTAAATATTTTTTTTAAATAATACTTGGGGTGTGATCTGCAATCGATACCGAAGCCAAAAATATAGTTTTTAGAATTTTTGTCTGTATGTATGTCCGGGATAAACTCAAAAAGTACTGCATGGATTTACTTCAAATTTGGCACGAATATTATTAAGAAGTCGGGTCAACATATAGGCTACATATTATCACGCTATCACCTACGGGGAACGAGCAGTGAACCTTTATTTATAACTAACTCCACGCGTACGAAGTCGCGGGCGGCCGCTAGTAGTAATATAATTTAGCTATGTTGGGTAATTTTTTCGTAATTTACGTTATTCTTGGCATCGTTTTTATTAAAGGGTGTAAAATATTACATACGCTACCTGATATTAAGTGTAAATGGAGTAGTCGCGAAGATGCCAGACAAATGTACCACTTCCGTTATCCTCACCTTGCTGGCTTGAACCCAATCCTCTACCGTGTGGAACCCTGGATACTTACCAATTTTAACGTAATACCAACTAACAAAGGTGGATAATTCAATTCTAACTGAAAATCGGTTATGTCCTACCACTTTTATTGCCGGCATTTCACTTGGCTAATCGTTTTTTTTTTAATATTTCCAACACAACAATTAGCCTGGCCCCAAAGTAAGCACTGTAAGGCTTGTGTAATGGAATACTAGGGTAACAGATAGAATACATATACTGTACGTATATAAGTATATTTATATAGAAATGAATATTAAACATCCATGACTGGAGTACAAATGCTTGTATTCATTACAATAATATCTGCCCCGATCGGGATTCGAACCAGGCGACTCGGCGACACCATGAAACCCGGCGTATAAACCACTCGGCCACGGAGGTCGTCAAATCTATTTTGTCGTTTTTTATTTGTAAACTTGCCATCAGTCTATCCTTATCAAGGAATAAAAAGGACAGACTGGTGTCATGTTTACATATAGCAAACACGAATAGCCAAGCGAAGTGTCGGCATAAACACGACTACTTTTATTAGTGTTTAAAAATGTAATCAAACGATTTGTGAGTAGAGTGAGATAATCCGGTTACTGTTCAAGAAGCCTTGTTTAATATGATCTCGATTCTGTTTTTTAAATAAACAAACAACAACGTTTTTCTTTGTAAGGTTAACGGTTCAGAAAGAAGGTGCAAATAAAGGACGGCAGTTTTACGGATGTCCAAAAGAAATGAGCTCTCGATGCAATTTCTTCCAATGGGGCGATGATGGTGGCAGTAGCGGTGGCTCAGGTACGTTAATAGAGGACAAGCTCAATTCTTCAGTAAATTATCTTATGAGATGTTTTTAGTAGGCCCACGTTTCCATTGACTTACTTTGGTCTCCATGGAATTCTTAGCCTGTACACTTGTTCCCAAGATTCTTGTCATCAATGTCATTTGCTGCTCTAACTGGGAATCTTTAACTATTACATAACGGTAGTATAACTGTTAGTGCATTCGCCGGGATAGCGAATGATGGATGGTTTGATTCCAGCTCGGTAATCCGGGCAGAAACTATGGCACAGGTGTTTGCGCGTTCAGTCTATGATCCTCGAAGTTAATCAACTTTCGTAGTGCCCGGTCATTGAATGGGTGACTGAAACTTATTATTTCGAGCTCCCCCGTGCTTCAGAATGCACGTTAAGGCGCGGTTCTGGCAGTATCTACAGTCCTTAGCAATCACCATATGCGACCTTTAGGGTCCCAGCAGTGGGGACATTAATAGGCAGATAACGATGATCATCTGGCCAGAGTTTATTTAAATTAACTATCAAACTATGGAATATATATTAATAAATAAGTATCATGATTTAGAAGATATAGGTTATGCAACGAATTAGAAATGGTATGGAAGCCCTTAAACCCTTTAACAAATATGGTGTCAAACTCATACAACTAAACCTCAATACTAACGCAATACGCACACAGACAAAACAAAATAATGTGACAAATCAAATATCTGCAAATGAATTCGGCTATACATTCATTGGTTAAGATAATGTTAAACGGAAATCCCAACCTATCTCATGATCGGCGTGTTGATCGCATTTTTTCGCAGTTTGCGTTGAACCACTAGAACTCACTTAGTACCTTGGAACTGTAATTCGATTTTTTCATAAAGTATAAAACTTACATATATTAAAGCTATATCTACAGAAAGTGTGTTCCATAATTATTAATATGAGTAAAGATTTATTCTAAAGTACTCTCAACTTTGTAGTCGAGCAAGAACAGCAATGCTAACAATTTGCTATTTTTTTAATAAAGTCGCGACGGCCTTTTTTTTTTATGAAATGAAGATAGTCTCATACTTCTTATCATTTCCTTATAATTTTTCTCCATACATTTATCAGACGTCAGTATTTTTGCTTCGTACGTTACTTCCGAATACCACAATTGGAAAATGATTCTTCCTTGAATTTTTATTAATTGATTAATCTCAATAAATTCTAGTTGATTTTAATCACCACGAAACGCACTTTCTGTAATTATTATTTTGATAATTGTAAGTTTTATACTTTTTGAGAAAATCAAATCAGAGTTCCGTGGTAGCAAGTGGCCCAGTTTATTTGCAGTCGAGTGTATATTATAATCCATTGTTGTCAAACAGAGTGGGGTGTCGGCGGTGCATCGCGGCCGCGGGGTAGAGGTCGCGGGCGCGGGCGAGGGGGCGGTCGTGGCGAAGGGGGGGAAGGGGGGACGCGCGCGCGACGCTGCGGCATCTGTCGCGAGGAGGGGCACGTGCGGAGTAACTGTCCTACCAACCGGTAGCCGGTCCAACGTACAATAATGACTGCGGGGTGAGGGGGGGACTAGTCAGCGCGCGCGTCCCTCCGGCTTCTGTCGCCAGGAGGGTAACGTGCGGAGTAACTGTACTACCAACCAGTAGCCGGTCCAACGTACGATGACGTCACGGTGCGGGGCGAGGGGGACTGAGCAGCTCGCGCGACGATGCGACATTTGTAGGAGCACGTGCGTAGTAACTGTCCTACCAACCAGTAGCCGGTCCAACGTACAATGATGACGTCACGGTGCGGGGCGAGGGGAGACTGAGCAGCTCGCGCGACCATGCGACATTTGTAGGAGCACGTGCGTAGTAACTGTCCTACCAACCAGTAGCCGGTCCAACGTACAATGATGACGTCACGGTGCGGGGCGAGGGGAGACTGAGCAGCTCGCGCGACCATGCGACATTTGTAGGAGCACTTGCGAAGTTACTGTCCTACCAACCAGTAGCCGGTCCAACGTACAATGATGACGTCACGGTGTGGGGTGAGGAAGAAGAATAGATCCACTTTCAGATCCAACGTGTACAATAACCACGCGCTGATGCGCTTTTATCCGAATTATCAGATAATTATTACCATGATTTGGAGGTAGTTTGCGTGGAACGCATGTAAACCTCGTGAGTATATACGATAGAGTGGCCTTCTTAGGATGTTGGTTTTTTAGATATTCAATTCTTTTCAGTCAGTAAATTCATCTATTTTGGTTATGCTCCACGCTCTCCGCCGCCCTGATGGCGCCCGGTCCCTTCCCGCTTCAGACCTCATACCGCAGAGACCTTTAAATCGTCTACTGCCCAAGTCAAACCACTTGGGATTTTCAAGTCTCATCTTTCGCTAGCCGTTCTTTGTCATCTCTTATATGTTTTGAATTGTACAAATACAAATAATTAACAATTAATTCTATCTATGAAAATGCGGGAAGTACTGAATATTGTACTCACATAAGTTTAACGTTTACTCAAATAATTGTTGTGTAAATAGGATGTGCCTTATTTTATAATATGTATTCCACTTTATTATAATAGGTTGCTATTATTAAAATTTATTTTTATAATAAGTTGAAAAATAAACTGTTTGTAATGAAAATGTTTTTATTTTGGAAATAAAAAGGGCATTTAGGTGTGCCGTACATTTATTTAGTACATGTAGACTGGAAGCGAGCGTTAGAAAACCATAAATAAGCCAGCTTCTACTTTAGCTGTCACGGAAAGTAACGTACGGTCAACGAGAAGCTATACAAAATGTAAACAAAGTCAAAACAGTTTTGTCATTCCTGGGTTGGCAACATTTTTAAAATTATTTTTTATTATGAAAATTTACATAGGACTTTTATCATTTTAACATGCATATTGGGACCAATTCTGGCGATACATTCTCTAAACCTAAACTTAAAATTAGAGAGCTAATTTTAGTTTAGAAAACTTAACATAAGTTTGTTATTTTACTGTATGAGATATTATGAATCGTTCTAAAGAGTCAATACTTGCCTACTCTGTGGTACTTAGGGTTTCTAGATTGGGAGTGTTTATCCGTATTTTGGTGAAAAATATGAACTTGGAGAAATTAAATCTGCGGGGAGAACTTCAGGAATCATATTTTTCTTAGAGCATGCCATGGGAAAGCCGCCACTTTTAAAATTAAATTTAAATATAGTTACCGACAAGATTTTGGTAGCTACCTAACAAATCTATTAAGGATGATCAGTGACGATAGACCGTGTCGAGTCCGAGCCGAGCTTCAGCTGTAACACGGTCACCGAGCCGGTCCCGTACCTGTAATTTACAAAGACTTGCCTCGACCGAGCAATTAAGTAGGTACCGTTGCGCTGTGATGCAGTCTTATCATTTAGATAAAGTAAACAAGGTTAGTGTACTCGTCCGAGGAAAACGTTTCTGTTTTGTCTGAGGTATCACTACGATTGCCCGGCGGCACCGCGCCAGCGCGCTGTATTCATGCAACGGGCCGTGACCGAGCCGAAGCGGGACCAAGTTTTTTCCGAGCGTTGTTTCATTTGGTGCTCGGTTGTCAGTGGGTTAGCACACGGAATAGCGTGAATGTATCCATAATCCATAAAAAATATATTATATAATATAAGTTAACTAGAGGAGCTGGATGGCGCAAGTTGAAGTTAAGCAACTTTTACAGTTGTCGGTCATTGGATGGGTAACTAAAAATCTTCTATCCGGAGTTTCTCCGTGCTTCTGAAGGCACGTTATGTCGTTGGTCCCGGCTGCATCTGCAGTCGTTAGCACCCGTCAATCTGCACTGAACCCGCATTTTGGGTCATGGGCCAATCTCCCTATTCCATTCATAGGGAAGGCCTGTGCCCCAGCAATGGAGACATTAATAGGCTGTGATGATGATGATGATTAGTTAACTCTGCTACGGCCAACACGGTCTAATGTAGGTAAATCATCCTTGAAAATTTCCTAGGTACCTAGGGTTATAGATTTCGGTTTCGGTCAGAGGTTGTAATTATCCTCTCGGCTGTTTTGTGAAGATTTTGTACTCATTTATTTTATAATCCGAGATGCGTAACCTATTTTTATCTTTTTTATTTCTATCAGTTTTTGGCGATATCGTCCCAAATCCCAATAGGGAAGATGCAATATTTTTGTTTTCATTTTAAAGAATTCCATGTAGAATAAACCACAGATATATTAAAAAATTAAAACATTGTGATTTATCAGAAAAAATGCGGTTTTAAATTAACAATTTAAATTTTCGCGCGAAAACGAACCTATGGTTGCGATGACGTCACTCCTGTCTGTCACTCGTCGTAATTGTTCGTTGCTGGCTTTAAATTTTCATACTTTTGCATATTTTTTCGACTTTCGAAATATTTTTTTGAAAAATTTAAAATGGACTATCCATCAACATCATGTGATCATAACAATACCACTAATATTCCGAAAAAAAGCCGTGTTGACTCATGTTTTGTGCCAATCTACTTCAACAAAGTTCCCAAATAAATTGTTTTTGACTGGAACTTCTGACCCAAAACTGAAAAAAAAGTGGTTTCAAGCTACGAAGAGAAATGACAATTATTCTCCAGAGACCATTATTCGCTGTCGAAAATTAGATAAAGTTTAAAATGTGTGGCACAATCTTCACATTGGCAGGACTGAACCAAGCTTTACGTTTCATTTAAAATAACTGTAACACGATAACCATCTTTACGTACTTTATGCTCCGGAGAACTCGACCTTTTACTGTACATAATTTTCCATCTCTTTTAATTTGGACATAGCCGATTGCATTATCGCCGTAAGATTTGTAGAAGCCGCTGAATAAAATACGAAGTTTAACATTTACGATTTTTACATACCGTAGTAAATTAGTCCCTTTCATTTCTACACTTAAAAACTCTGCACTTTGGACAAAAAAAGTTATAACCATGTCAACGCTAACTCTTGGTAAATTCTGGAGTCTGCTTTGATAAACGTAACTTTCATTTTTATTAAATGTAAGAAAACGCAATAAATATTCCCATAAAATAATATTTACTTTAACAACCATAACCTCAAAGAAGTTGCCATAACAAGAGTGACGTCACTAAATGCTGATTGGTGTTTTAAAATACGTTCCGTTTCAAGTATTTTTAATTCGTAATAATTGTTAAAAACCAACATTATGTAAAATAAAAACGTTGTAGTGGCATTTCTTTTATATTTTTTTAACATTTCAATCATAAAATTTTCATAAATATTATATATGCATCTTCCCTATTATTCATTTGGTGAATGCCAAGTATTTTCGGATATATACAAGCAAACTTCTCAATTACAAACCGTAGGAACTTATTTCGTTATAATTAGCTTATAAAAAGTGGGAAATAAAAACATTTCTAACAAATATTAAAAATTGCTTCATAAAAACTAAACCACTAAAAACAAAGGAACAAATAATACATTAAAGTCTAAAGTACCTACATTAAAGTCAAAATAACATTTGGATTGGACTTGGTGATTAAAATGCACACCATACCTATTATTTGTTAATTATTTGACTATGTACTTTAGATATAAGTAGGGACTGTAGGTATTACAAGGAATTAGCACATAATTTATGTCTTACGTTTTTAGCTTGTTCATGTTTTGTTATGTTGTGGATTTTTATTTAAGTTAAAAAAAGATTTTACCTTAAATTATTTAGTATTTTATACAGGATATACGTATACATTACCTACGAAGGACCACAATAGCGCAAGTGTAACGCGTTCGTTCTGCGATCGTGAACGTTAGCAACTTTCACAATGGCCGATCTTAGGATGGGTGACCAACCAAACATGTATTAAATCGAGTTTCTATGTTGTTGCTCGCTGCATCTGCAGTCATTAGCCCCCACTAAGCCGCATTAGGCCTGCGTGGTGGCTCATGACACATTAATAGGCTCATAATAAATCCGCATAGTAACATAGACTTAAATACCTTTTAAAAAAAATAAAAGATCTAGCTAATAAATTATTATCACCGTCGTAGTTCATTATTGTATAAAATTTATGGCTTTTTTTAACGAAATACTTGTATCCAACCTTAACAACAAGTTCAAAACTTAAGTACATCAATCATTTACCTTCTATTTGGCCCGATTATTCACATTTAAATTTAGAGAGGACCTCCGTAGGTCCTTCGTAAATTTAGTGTGACATTTCTAATTTTAGAGAAAATATGACATTTAGAACACGTTTCAGAATACCATTTAATCATCTAAATCTAAGTTGAATAACTTAGTGACGTCAATTTTAAATTTAGAGATAGTGTATCATTACAGAATACCAAATTGGATTTGACAACTCTATATCTAATTTTAGTTAGTTTTAGATATAAGTTGGCACGCCAGAATTGGGCCCATTATTTAAATAAAATTTAGAAAACTGTTTCGGAAAGACTGAACGAAATGAAAATTTCATAATTTGAATTTACTATGAAATCGCCGCCCAAATGTTGTCGCTTTGCTGATTACGTGATATGACCAAATGAGACCTAATGTCATTTAAATGAAATGAAAGAGATAGTTATTAAACTGTCAATTCCAGTCTTGTCTAAGGTGAATGAACTTTTGTATCGCTTCTCATTGGCCGTACTTTAGTAACTAAACAGATAACAGGTGAAATTCTATCCTCAAACAGGGCAGTCCCTGTCCGAGGATAGACTTTTACTATACGTCCTGGTACTTTCAATCGGCCGATTCGAAAAAACAAAATATATATATTTCTGCTTTCTAAAACAGTTTCCAAAAAATATTAATAATTCTTGCATCGAAACTCGGCGATTAATCAAACAATCTTATTATATTTTTATTTTGAGCATCAATCAAAATCTTAATATAGGTATATAAATTACGCGTCACGTTGTTTGTCCCGGATGGGCTCCTTAACTACTTAACCGATTTCAATCAGTACACCGTGTGCAGTTTGATCCAACTTGAAAGAAAGGACATCTCAATTTATAGTCGCAATATTATTTTATTGCAAATTATTACTTTTAGGAGGTGCAAAGTTCGCTAAATCAGCTAGTATCTTATAAAATGGGAGGCATACAAGTCAGGGCCAGACTAATGGTAAGTTACCGCCATAGGGTGCGGCCAGAGTGCACTCAGATTCAGATTCCGAAAACAAGCGCGAGAAATAAACAGTGTAGTCGAAGGGTGCGGCCAGAGTGCACTCAGATTCAGATTCAGATTTCGAAAACAAGCGCGAGAAATAAACAGTGTTGTCGAAGGGTACGGCCAGATTGCACTCCTGATTCAGATTCAGACTCAGAAAACAAAGCGCGAGAAAAAGCAGGCAACCTGCTTAGACTACACTGTTTATTTCTCGCGCTTGTTTTCAGAATCTGAATCTGAATCTGAGTGCACTCTGGCCGCACCCGAAGGGTATGGCCAGAGTGCACTCCTGATTCAGATTCAGACTCAGAAAACAAAGCGCGAGAAAAAGCAGGCAACCTGCTTAGACTACACTGTTTATTTCTCGCGCTTGTTTTCAGAATCTGAATCTGAATCTGAGTGCACTCTGGCCGCACCCATAGGCTATAGACGCTTACGCTACTATAATATCATTTCACTTGCGCTGTTGCGTACTCTGACCCCATCACCTGCCCCGTGGAGCCTTGCTTTTAATAATATACCTTAGTTCACTTAGTCTTGGGGAGTAATTTTCAGTAATTATTGCATTATGTTTATTAATTGAATAGGCTATTTGACAAGTTTTTGAAAACGTTTTTAAGTTTAGTTGTCGGTTACGTGGCGTGACAATAGATCAAAAATAAAGGAAAAGTTTTTTGTGGGTGATAATAATAAAAAACCAAAGAGTCGTTTATTCTGACATTCCCACAGATATTTATATTTTATATTTATTTTATTATATTTATGTGAAAAAAGTGTAAATAGAAAAGTTGTAAGTTGATCTTTTGCCATTGTAATTTTTTCGATAGATGTTGTTGTTAAGTTAGTTTTTCCGAGAATCTATTATTATATTACTATTACTATCCAGACCCCTCCTTACCAGTGGGCACTTTGGGCAAGTGCCCAAGACCCCGCGATCAATAAGCCTCTCAGATCAAATAGAAAGTCCCTAGTTCCTGTCAGATCACCAAATGATAACCAATATTTATTACCAAAAAACTTATATAATTCGAAGAAATCGAAGCTAAATTCCTTACTACAATACCCACTTACTAGCTTTTACATGCACGAAGCTATTCTACTCTCGCCCAAAAATTAGGCTTTCCGACTTCAGCATTAATTATGTAATGGGTGTAGATACTCGCAAGATTATCTAAACTTAAAAATAAAATTAACATCAGTCTCTCCTTTTCATTCTCTATAGGGAATGACAAGAATACACTGTTGGCAAATTTAAGTTAAGCTTAAGAGAATCATGCTAGAATCAAAACCAATGGTATACTAAGCACATATACATTTAAAAAAATCATCAATAGTACACTCATCAGTGTGACTCGCTCCATTTCCTAATCCGTCATAAGCCACATCAAAGTCCTAGGGGGGTCCATTATTCTAATATGCCCAGGTCCTCTAATAGGTTAAAGGCGGCCCTGTTACTACCTAGTTTACTTTTACTATCTGTATTAGTGGCTGATTGACAGCCATTCTGAAACTGTTCAGAATGTCGAAACCATTTCAAAATATGCCATCGTCAAGGTTCGGAATATTTTACTGTCTAGTATAACAGCATATTCTAAAACTTATCCTCAGTTACTCATTCCTTTTAATTGCTACCACTTATGCTTTTTACTTTTTGGTTTCAATGAACCCATGCTTTGTGCCCTTTGTATGTCCTGTTGTTCAGCTTCCACGGTCTTGTCTGTCATCATATCCAACAGAATTTCGAATTTAAGACGCAGCATATTGTTCTCCTCTTCCAATCTTTCTAGCTCTTTTTTAAGTTTTTGGTTTTCTTTATGTGCTGCACCCGCTTTGCCTGACGCTACAAGGTAATCAATATTAATAAAATAATTCCATAAAAGTTAATAGTTGCATATTTATAATAATATGAATAACTTCAAGAAAATTCTACGTTTACATAAATTATAAAATGTGATTTTGTATGTTTCTAACATTTACCTATTTGTTTGTTGTTTGTTAGGTACTCAATAGTGCAAAAACGGCTGAACGGATTTATATGAAATTTAGCACACAACATCCCGGAAAAAAGTTAGCACCTACGCGATTCTTAAAAAACTAAAATTTCGGGCGGAAGCTAGTGTGTAGATAAATAAAGTGTACCTGGAATCCATTGGCCTTCATCAAAAGATACTTCAAAATCGCCTAATTTTAAAGTCAATGGCCCTAAATCGAGAGACAATTCTTTCGAAGCATAATCACTACCAAACTCATTTTTTATCACAGAGGTGTCGTGTTTTCTGACAGGAATAGTTTTTGCCGAAAACTTATTACTGAATAATGGCATTTCGTATTCGATTACAGTAATTCACATTAAATTAATGCCCATTCCAATCACTTGTATCCATTTATAGTAAACTTCGATAAGAATAGGTTCATATTTCAAAACAATCCGTTTCCATGGTAACTGTTACCACTGTTGGAAATCGTAGAAGAAATTCCTTAATTTGTTAGTCTATGGTTAGTTGGATACTCTCATTACTATAAACTTATGGCAAAACTACACTTACTGAGGGAGCCATCACTGAAGAAATCAATATCTAACTTCACTTAGCTGATGTGTTGTGTTGTGATTGTGACGCGTCAGATGGGTATCGGTTTCATACATTTAGTATTACATTTGTGTCGCGATGTGTTGTGCCGATGGTTTTTGATGTGGCGCATCAGAGAGATGGGGGTAAAAGGGGCAAGGTAGCACATAGGTCATTGTTAGGACCTCAGGTCTACTACAAAAATCAGGTCATTATTAGGACTCTCCATATGGTAAAAACGAAGAATCATAGTTTAGAATAAATAAAACCAAAACTTAATTTAGAAACAAATTTAATACTGTTATTCGAGATATATTCACAAAATAGTTTTTTAAGATAAAAATATAAAATAGAGCAAAAAGTGTGTAAAACAATAACAAAAAATAAATAAATGGAATTGTTCATTACGACTTACTTCTAAAGTTATTGCTTGTTGTAAAAAGAGTAAATTGGACGTGAATGCTAAGGTAGGTACATTTCATGTCTTCAGTCTATAAATCATCACAGCTGGAATTATCAAAATTACTGATCCTATAGTGTAAGTGGTCGCTGCACCCGAACACCAGTAAACTGTGAACAAACGAACATAGACTATAGGTAAAGGTGTAGGTATCATAGAGGTATAAGAGTAGAGTAGGGGAGATATAGACTCTACTACAAGTGGAAGTGTCCCTCTAATAGAAAGAAGATGAGTCTGCTAGCTTTCTCTCTCTAATCGCGCATGCGCATTGGCAACCGTAAGCAAATTACTATTTTGATGTGATGCCATTGGATGCCATGCGTCACAAGAGAGAGAGATAGCTAGCCGTCTCTCATCTTCTTTCTCTTTCTACTAGACGGACACTTTTAGAGCCGCCTTCCCCACTCTATTCTTATACCTCTATGATAGGTATAGGTAGCGGCAATATTCTTGAGCAAAACCACACACAAATAAGTAGACATTTTTGTATATAAAATTGCAACTGCGCTGGCTTGCTTCCCTGTGGTCGATGTTCAAGAAGTAATACTTTAATTTGGGGACCAATTTAGGTTGAATATCGGACAGCAAAGAGATATTTAAGAGGTATCAAACCATTTCTGAGATATTTAAGAGGTATCAGTATTCTTAGAGATTACTCTAGATTCTAAGCTTCAATGGGGCCCACATATTGATAAATTGTCAAATAGACTTAGTTCTGCAGCATATGCCGTAATGAAGATACGCCAGTTAACGGATGTAGATACGGCCAGATTAGTATACTTTAGTTATTTCCATAGTGTAATGTCGTACGGAATTTTATTGTGGGGAAACGCCGCCGACATTCAAACTATTTTTGTGCTGCAGAAGAGAGCTATTCGATCAATTTATAATCTTAAAGTTAAGGATTCCTTAAGAGATAGGCTTAAAGAATTTGGTATAATGACGGTCGCATCACAATACATTTACGAAAATTTATTACTTGTAAGAAAAAATATTAATTTGTTTCTTAAAAACAGTGATGTTCACACACTTAATACAAGAAACAAAAATAAACTAACTTTACCTGCTACTAGGCTTCACAAAATCAATAATTTATTTAAAGGTCTTTGTGTTCGCTTATACAATAAAGTCCCAAGCAATATCCAAGAGTTAAGCATAAATAAATTCAAAGATAGTATAAAAAAAGCACTTATTAAAAAAGCTTATTACAAAGTGTCTGATTATATTACAGACAAAAATGCTTGGGTTTGAACTGTTCCAATCATTCCAACAGGTTTTCTATATTAAATAAATCATGATTGTATTGACGTTGTAACAACATAATGATTTGTAAATGTTGTTACATTATGCTTTTAATGTTGTGGAGTTTTTTTCGCTCGTTTTTCTCCGCAGCTAAAAAATATGTCCAATAACGAGTGGTAGGGAAAAAAAATGTTTGGACGATTCAAAAGTGTTGTACTATACATCCGATTTGAATAAAGATATATTGATTTCTGATTTCAACAGAATACGTTGATGAGACTTCTCGCTATGAACGAGTTGCTGATATAATAATACTGATAAATTAATATTGCTACGTGATGCAGCAATCATGGGGCCTATTCCCCTAGCGAGTGCGCCCAAAGAGCGCAGACTTCCCGCGGCCATCGACGTCATACATGACACTGCGAACGCAGTCGAGTTGCTGATATAATTATACTGATAATTAATATTGATACCTGATGCAGCAATCATGGAGTCTATTCCCCTAGCGAGTGCGCCCAAAGAGCGCAGACTTCCCGCGGCCATCGAAGTCATATATGATATATGGCACTGCGAACGCAGTTGGGTTGCTGATATAATAATACTGATAATTAATATTGATACCTGATGCAGCAATCATGGGGCCTATTCCCCTAGCGAGTGCGCAGACTTCCCGCGGCCATGACGTCATACGTGACACTGCAAACGCAGTCAAGTTGCTGATATAATAATACTGATAATTAATATTGATACCTGATGCAGCAATCATGGGGCCTATTCCTCTAGCGAGTGCGCCCAAAGAGCGCAGACTTCCCGCGGCCATCGACGTCATACATGACACTGCGAACGCAGTCGAGTTGCTGATATAATGATACTGATAATTAATATTGATACCTGATGCAGCAATCATGGAGTCTATTCCCCTAGCGAGTGCGCCCATAGAGCGCAGCCTTCCCGTGGCCATCGACGTCATATATGATATATGGCACTGCGAACGCAGTTGGGTTGTTGATATAATAATACTGATAATTAATATTGATACCTGATGCAGCAATCATGGGGCCTATTCCCCTAGCGAGTGCGCAGACTTCCCGCGGCCATGACGTCATACATGACACTGCAAACGCAGTCAAGTTGCTGATATAATAATATTGATAATTAATATTGATACCTGATGCAGCAATCATGGGACCTATTCCCCTAGCGAGTCCGCAGACTTTCCGCGGCCATGACGTCATACATGACACTGCAAACGCAGTCAAGTTGCTGATATAATAATACTGATAATTAATATTGATACCTGATGCAGCAATCATGGGGCCTATTCCCCTAGCGAGTGCGCCCAAAGAGCGCAGACTTCCCAAAACCGCGCCGCGCGCCTCCTCCGGGGCCTGCCCCGCGGCCATCGACGTCATACATGATACTGCGAACGCAGTCGCTAAAAACACCGGGCATAATTAATGGTGGGCAACCGTGAAGAATTAGAGGGATAATAATAATAATCTTTATTTCTTCTTCCACAATCTACAAATCACATGACAACTTATTATACTATAACTTTACATATGAACAATAAAATATATTGTGAGAGACTGGTGCCTGAACTAGGCAGAACACCTGTATCTCAGAGCACCAGGACTCTCCCTTTCGCTGGAGAATGCACAGCGAGCAAATTATAAGGTCATTGATCTTAAATTTAAATTTTAGGTATAGGAAGAAAAGAAAACATTTTATTACAATAGTGACACGATTACGCTTAAAATAAGAATAAATAAATACCTACAAGCTTTGATTTTAATCAAAGCCTACAAGTAACAACTTGCTTTAATGTTATAACTTTAACGAGTGTGTAAGTATATTTGGTACTTCAAATGTGAAAGCGTGAGAGCGATAAGGTCAGGCTTAATTATCGATGGGAGTGTAATAAATATAAGGTAAATAAGACTAAACCTGTTAATAAAAATTTAATGGGGTCCGTCGGTCAGAGACACTAGTGTCAATACTGGCATTCTCTAAATCTTAACTTAAATTTGACAACAGTGTATTCTTGTTATTCTATACAGAATGAAAAGGAGAGACTGATGTTAAATTTAGTTTTAAGTTTAGAGAATCATGCCAGCATCGACACCACTGTCAATGAATTAAAGACATGAAAGATTAAAGTTTTGCTCGAAGGCGCAAAAGGGAAGCGCGTTTGGTCTGCGATCGTGGAAGTTAAGCAACTTTCGCAATGACCGGTCAATGGATGGGTGACCAATAATTCGTTATCTTGAGCTCCTACGTGCTTCGCTAGGCACATTTAACCATTGGTCCCTAGGCTGTATCTGCAGTCATTAGCACCCACCAATCCACCACATAATAAAATGCCAGAAACAAAAAAGAACATAGTATTTTAAAGATAGCGCAAAACCTGTTTTAATCTTTCATGGTCACTAACATTTTAGTTATTTGCGGGATTGTATATCATGTAGTTTTTAATTACTCCGCGATCATGGCACTTGCAAGAGCGCCAAAATATCGGCTTCAAAGAAGAAGTACCTAGTACATGATAGCAATCCTGCTAGCAACGATGAAGCGAAAAAGTTGGGTTTTGAAGCATTTCCTATTTTACCTACAGTATCCTTAGCACGAACCAATTTCGGATTCGTAACGTTTGCGAGTGCGAAATGTCAATGTCAAATTTTGTATGGACACTTGAACTGCAGCGCCACGCAGACATAAAGTAAACAAAAAAATCAGTAGACATTTGACGTACATCTAGATCGGGTCGTGCTAAGGGGGCATGTTTAGACTTTTACTTACACACGGCGAACAATACAAGGCCGACCCACAGCCAGGTATTGGGCGTTACGATTGTTGAATGCGTCAGCGCAGCTAAGGCGACGCATAGGAATGACGGAGGCGTGAGCGCTAACGCCGCGCGCGCAGCTTTCTCGGCGCCAACTGTACCGAGCCTGCGGGCCGCGCCGCCTTGTAGTACGGCCATTATTAAACCTATTTTAACGGTAAATATTAGAGCTAGAATACACTTGCAACTAATCGCTTTGCAATAATCGCGTCGTCGCAAAATTCAAGTGTCATATAATTTTGTATTTGTATTTTGAAAAAGATAAAGTTGAGAATCTAAGAAGAAATACAGTCTGAAATGAAAAAAAATATATCTCAAAACTAAGTTTGGGTGGGTTGGATTCTTTTCATTTAACAACGTCCTTATTGAACAGACAGACATCAACCTCATTTAAATACTTTTCGATGCTAATTATTGCGTGCAAAATATCGTTGAAGGTGCGCGCTGCGATAGATTCATATGGAAACGATCCCTGTGCAACTACCGCGTTGCACCAAAATTGCGGGACCAAGCAACTAATAAAATTGCAGATAAATCGTTTTAAAACTATAGCAAGTGTGGACGCACGTGCAAATATGTATAGTATACTTTCTTGCAGTGGCATGGCAAGACCTAAATTTGATGTGGGCAAGACAGATTTCGCGAGGCCCTGTTCTGTGGCGACCTGAAGACGGATTTTATAAAATAATAAAAAAAAGATGCATAAAAATTTTTGAGGCGCGAGGCCCCTTGTACCGCGAGGCCGTAGGCGGTGGCACGTCGCCCACGCCTTACGCCGCCTCTGCTTTCTTGAGGTCCGCAAAACTATCGCACTGCAATTAATTGTAAGTGCGCTCTAGCTCTTAGTTGTCCTGCTAGACTAGAAGTGAAAGAAAATTGATTGCAAGCTGCAAAATTTTTGCGTGCCATGAACAGGGTATTCGAATACTATAGAGACAATGGGCTGGTAATATACGCAGAGCAGTTAATGCGACGCATAGGAACGACGGATACGAGAGCGGTAGCGCCACGCGCGCTACATTCTCGGCTCCGACTGCATCGAGCCAGCGGGCCGCACCGCCTTGTAGTATGGGTATTATTAAACCTATTTCAACGGTATATATAAGTTGTCCTGCTGGACTAGAAGTGGAAAAAAAAATATTGCAAGCTGCTAAATTTTTGGGTGCCATGAACAGGGTATTCGAATACTATAGAGACAATGGGCTGGTAATATACGCCGAGCAGTTAATGCGACGCATAGGAACGACGGATATGAGAGCGGTAGCGCCACGCGCGCAGCGCTCTCGGCTCCGTCTGTACCGAGCCAGCGGGCCGCACCGCCTTGTAGTACGGCCATTATTAAACCTATTTCAACGGTATATAAAAGTTGTCCTGCTGGACTAGAAGTGGAAGAAAATTGATGCCAAGCTGCTAAATTTTTACGTGCTATGAACAGGGTATCCAAATACTGTAAAGAGAATGGGCTGGTAATAGAGTTTCTAATAGAGAAATCTGTCTTAGTTCGGGACGCGAAAAAAAAATCGTTACACTCACACACACAAATTAGTGTTACCTAATACGATTACAAAAAAAAACTTTCTGAAGAAAACGATGAGCCTAAACATATTCTTCAGAAAGTTTTTCTTGTTATTTGTAGAAGAGTAATAATAATCTATTTATTTCTCTCAAGAAGGGGTACAGAGTCTTATATAATAAAGTACTTTTTAAAATATGCAGGGGTCCATATGATAATACGTGCTCTTTTGAAATCTGGCGCCACGGGCCACAATATAATACAATTATACAATTGTATTATATTGTGGCAAATAATACATACGTGTAAAATAATACAATTTGCGGAACAAATCTATAATGGTAGTTGGCTCTATAATCCGCCTAAAATTCGGTGCGGTCAAATGTGTGATCAATATTTTTATGGCTTGCGCAGACGAGGTACTTCTGTCCGCAAAAATAGCTTACAATTGCATTAAGTAACGCACACGAGGAATTATAAGTCTCGCGTACAAAAAGTTCCCTGAACAAACGAGAGGCAGGACAGGACAAAAGAACGCGAGAGTCCCCGAAAAAAATAAGACTAATGTGACTAGGCGCAACAACGCACACAGCGTTTACTTGACAGAGATGTGCGCTCGATCAAAACGTCTTCTTATTTTCTTAAACTTTGTGTTCCTTAAAACACATCGTAATCTGAAAATATTTACTTCCATAAAGTGAGCTTCTCTTGTTTTCTAGCAAAAAATGTACGCACGCCGTGTGCGTTGAGTCCGTGACAATTTCAAGGGACTTGTCCTACGCGGACAAAAGTCGCTCGCCTGCGCAGGCCATGGGCTAGGCAACTTACCTATAACCAAAAACATTTTCCCTTGTTGCATTGCGGTGTAACCAAATGTATGGTGAGTTAGGAATGTTATAGTAAACTCGAGGCCCGAGTATATAAACAAATATAAGAAGTAAATAAGACCCAGCTTGTTAAGGACTTTGTTTTGGTGAGAAGATAGTTTCTTTACCGCCGTAAATCTTAGTAAATGCCAAGGTGAGACATAATCCACAGATTTAGAAATCGTGAGCGAAAGAGGTGCACGTTTTTCCTGAAAACAATGGAAAATTAAATACAAAGTCATTAGATACATTTCATAGTGCTATTTTGATTCAAGACCAACTCATTGGGTGCTGAAGTAAGGTGGGGCATTAAAAAGAATCATGTTAAAAAAGGTAAAACTGAGCAAGCATACTATTTCTTTTTTATACAATAATTTCTTGTGCATTCATAAAATACTTACTTTAGGTAAAGTCTCCGGTATACATAGCAGTACAACAAAAATATTCGCTAAGGCAAGAGTTAGAGCACAATAAGCTGGTTTCTCTCCCCAGGCACCAGATGAAATTTCGCTGCTTTTTGCAAACCACGCTCCAGCTAATGGGCCCACTATAAATCCAACGGAGAAAGCTAATCCTATTAAAGCCTGTAAAGTAACAAAATAAATAAAAACAATTGCACTGACGGGTCGGATCCGCCATGCGAAACGCAAAGGGCCAAATGTAAAGCCGCGTATCCACTAGAGGCAGCCTCGCGTCGAGCGGCCTCGACTTGAAGCAAATAGCCTTAGTTTGAGGCTGCTTTGTTTGAAGCTGCTTTCTCTGAGGCAACGGCTACGGATCAGCTCGAGGCGTGTCGCCTCAGCTTGATCCGCTGGCAGCGCACTGCGCAGTTAAAAGCCAAAAAGCGATGGCACCAGACGCGCGTCGAGTAGCTGCTGCTTTAATAGCAATAACCATTATTAAGAAAAAGAGGAGGCAACAAAAAGCTATACAAAAGAGGAAGCATCGCTGGTGGATAAAAGAATTATACCGCAATAAAACTATACATGGATGTGAACACTTGCTATTGGACATGACGTTGGAAGGTGGCGATAGCTTTCGAAATTTTAGCGATCGTCTCCATTAAACACACGGCTCGGACTGAGGCGCCTTTGAGCACGGCACAGAAACCGACAAAATATGGCTCGGCTCGCGGCGACGAATTTGCCTCGCGTCGCGGCGTGCCTCAGGTTGAGGCAGCGTCTCCACTTACGCAGCCTCGGAGTGTGGCAGCCGCTCGACCCGAGGCTGCCTCTAGTGGATACGAGGCATAAGCCAACTACCAGTAAACTGCTAGTACTACTTGAGTAGTACTGGGGTTTTATGAAAATTCTATGAAATATTCTCGTTTAAATCTTTGTCGCAACAAATTGTTGTAATAAATCGGCAAAATTAATTTTGTGAAAATTTCAGGTGTCTACTATTTCTGTTCAATGGAGAAGAGCCCTGTGTGACAAACTGACCGATAACGAAGGCATATTAATATTGTGTTTGTCAGTTTTAGGTGTCAGTAGATCGGGGAGCGGTACGGTGGGAAATAGGCTGCCTGCTTAGCTCCAAGCGCGGGCCATCCTGTGCAGAATGATCACCCGATAGATAGCCCTGGAGATCCCTGCCGTGGAGTCCCCGCTAGGCCTGGGAGGCTGTCAGGTACAGGGACATGGTGAACTCCCTTAACGGGGATCCCATGTTTCGCACTTAAAAGTTGAAGAGGGGATTCGCAGGGGTTTTTAGTGGATCGTATATGCCGGAGGAGCTTGTAAGTCGCACGAGTTGCTTTAACGGCTGGCGCCCTCGCTTTATCGCGCCCGTGAGACTTCGCCTTTAAGGGCGTCAGTGTCAGTAGATAAAGATTTTGCCTGCGTTAACAAAAAAAGGTAATGGTATATACGAAGTTTGAAAATTCAAATAACTAATGCTGTTTCAATTTGTTTTATTAATTGTGACTCGGATTTAAACACTGGCACTATCTTAAATAATACGTGCCAGTGCCGAGATTACCAAGAAATGTTAAGAATTTATCCTCTTCTTAATTTTTGTACCTACCTGGCATAATTTAATGAGATTTTAAGTTTAGGTTGACGCTTCAGCAGTGGCGCTCGCCTTCAAACTGCTTTTGCCGATGTTCAGGCCTTCTTTATGATGGCACATAACAAGTGTCTGTGATAATTTTTCTTTTAAAGCATTTAACTGCCCGGATAGCGAAGGATGCGGGTTCAAGCCCCGTCTGCTGCCTGGCCCGCGCGGAATGTTTTCTAGTAAAATTTTCTTTAGATTCAAACATCAAATATTTGTCATGTTTGAAAAGTAATAGAAATGCGTATTTAAGCGGTTAGTTTAATGATTAAACGATTTTTATTTGCTAGGTAAAAACATATTAATACATAGGTACATGATTTGATTTTGATGATTTTTTACGCGTATCATATCAGATAGAAATGGAATATCGTAATGTTTGGAAGGTGTTTAGAGGACGATTGTTAAAGGTTAGGAATTTAAATAATAATTTCCTGTTACGAGAGCCAACTTGTCAGCCCAATACAAATCAATCCTAGTAGTAGGACTAGTACCTACAAAATACAATGTTTAATATTTATAAGGGGCTAGTTATAAACATTAATAAATGATATCATATGACCCATTTACGACTTCTGATACGAATTGATAATGCCTTTAATATTATCAGAAAGATAGGTAGGTACCACATTATTTTCTCTGCCAAGATAAAATACTATAAAAATTACGAAACTACCGATCTCACTGATTAGAGAGATTTTATTGTTTCATATTGTATCAATTTTAATTCATGTATGCGTATACTCAGGTTTGATTAATCTAATATAACATGATTAATAATAGATTATATTGAGGACCTTGTCTAATCAGTTTATTTAATAGTTATACACACAGGTTAAAACTGTAACGGACGCGCCGCGCGCGGCCTTCTTGCGACTGAAGAAGACTTAAAAAAAACAAATACCTATCTATGGATACTCTTATGAAATTAACTAATTAACTATTTTTTTATGTACTAGCGGCCGCCCGCGAATTCGTCCGCATTAACATAAGTTTATTAAGAATCCCACATGAATCTATTTTTTACCAGAGTGAAAATTATCCTTTGTCTCAGTCTAGTTTATATCTACATGCGAATTACGTAAATGGACGTAAGGAAGATCGCTTACGTAGCAACCACGGCTTACTACGATGCACCGACACCAAGGCCAAGCTGCCACGAGTTGCCGACGCTGCATTCTTATGCTGTTCAATTCATTAATATTTCGAAGGCATTCTGGTTCCGACCTCGAACCGATCGTTAGGTTATTTAGACGTAATTTTTACATGTAAATTTTTCTTTTCTATTAAACTCATATAAAAATAATTGGTTTTTTTTTCGATCCTCCGGCTGTAACAAACGTAATTGGCGCAGTCGGTAGGATCCTCGCGGCCGATTCGCGAATAATTAGGGATCTGTATAGCAATTCCGCGATCGCGAGTCGCCCGGGCGGCTTCCTAGCCCCGTTGGCCGAGGATCCTGAATCTACGGACCTGCTGCAGACCAGAGGAGAATCCAAATATCGATTCCAGAGGGAAAACCAGTTATGCTGTACATGTAAGTACACTTGAATTTTTCTCGTGTTGCTTTTCCTTATTCCATTATTCCTAGTTTTTAAAAGACGTAAAAATTTTTCATCCTAAGAGTTTAAGAGTTCGGCAACCTGTATCGCAACAGGCTCGCCAACACGCTGTAGATTTATATAGGGATATAGATACAGATTTATTAGCTGATTTAAATTTGATAATGATGTCATCAGGCAACCCCACTGAAAGTGTAGCTCCTGTTAGAATGGATACGGATACAATTTTCAAGGCCCTTCGCCTTGTACCCGATTTTGACGGGAACCCGAATATATTAACCAGATTTATTAATATTTGTGACCGAATAGTGACTGAATATGTTAAGGAAGGCCCACAGTACAGTTTTACTAACGATTGCTTACTGAACGGAATACTTAACAAAATTTCTGGTAACGCTGCTTCCACTCTCAACTCAAACGGAATTCCAGACAATTGGTTAGGCATTAGAACAGCTTTGATTAATAACTTTTCTGACCAAAGGGATGAAACAGCCCTTTATAGCGATTTATCCCTGGCAACTCAAGGGAACAAGTCACCCCAAGAGTTTTACGAACATTGCCAAACCCTATTCAGCACTATTATGACTTACATTAGCCTACACGACCCAGCTAGCAAAATTTGGTCTTACAGATATCCTAAGACCACTTTTATTTTACTCTTGATTTACACTTTCAAAGATCTGTAAGTGTCGATTTGGGCGCACTTTGTAAGTGTGTTTGCCCTTACTGTTATTGCATTAAGGTCTTGAGGAGAGTATTTTTAATCTTACAATGATCTGCATATTGCTTATTTAGTGCTTTATACTCTTACAAATACCTTACACTGGCAATGTTAAAGGGCAAAAAGTCCTAGTGAAGTCTTACTAATGCCGTTCTAAGAGTGATTTCCCTGATTTAAGTCTTACTAATGCCGTTCTAAGAGTGATTACCCTGATTTGTCTCTTCGTGACGCTCCTTTAAGAGTATTTTTGACCACTACCGAATATTGTTTGTATCGCGACTGTGCGCAACATTTATTCTAATCTTCAAATGTGAATTAAAGTAAGTATTTAAGTTTAATTTAATTTTGACTTGTTGCTGACAATTATATTTGTGCTTTCGTGTTACTATAAGACTATAAGTTGAACTACTTGCGAAGTACATTTATTCGAAGGAATTGTAAAATAAATAACTTTGCATACTCGGGCCATTTCTCATGTGAGTTTTAAATAATAATTTCATTATTGTTTTTTAGTCGAAATATTACAAAATCTCTCAACTTTTCTATAATGGCCGATATCGCAATAGTGTGCTCTTGGTTTAGCGCGAATAAAGCTCGATGTATCT
The DNA here is from genome assembly GCA_902850365.2 of Chilo suppressalis. Classification (NCBI taxonomy): domain Eukaryota; kingdom Metazoa; phylum Arthropoda; class Insecta; order Lepidoptera; family Crambidae; genus Chilo; species Chilo suppressalis. The sequence continues at coordinate 9,373,913 of OU963903.1, read as the reverse complement.
TATATGGCTCTTGTTAAATACGTTGTAAGTTCAATGTTCTTTATACACACTTGCATAAGGAATGTTCGACCGCCATTGTTGGTATGTAATATTTAGGGTTCCTTGGGCCAGATAGAAGGATCCTTTTTTGAATCGCGTGAAATGCTGTATGCCACGGTGGCCGAAACAGCATTCCTGAACACTGAAAATGGAAGAGTCATTAGGAACTTCTAATACTTTATTAAACATTTTTTTTTTATTGTTGTTCTAGAGTAGCCTGCAGTATTAGAATGGTTATTATAATGGATGTCGATTGTTTTTTAAATAAGAAAATAATCAGAAAACTCAAGAACAAAAAATGGCCTTGGACCTTAACGCACTTTATACTGTCTAAAAAATGTATCGCTTGTGAATACGCTACATCATACGACAATCCACAGAAACCCCTACATTTTAAGATAAGACATAATGATATAATTAAATTATTGCACTCAAGTTTCTTCTGGTGTCAAAACTGCCAAGAATTTGCAATATACGACCACTACCCAAATGACGAATGTGAAGTATGCAACTAACTAACCGATTATAATAAGCTAAAAATCCTCATAAAAATATAAATACGTAAATAATAATAATTTAGGTAGGTAACAACTATTTATCACTAGGAACACTCAAAAATCGTAGCGCGGCGGGAAGCAAGTGTGAACTGCCGGTGAATCAAAAGGAGTGTTCTTATTGGTTCGTCAGTTGACATATCTGAGAAGCGTTCCCCCACCGCGCCTGTACATCACTTCATTTCACCAACATAAACAAAAGTCACGCGTTCGGCAAGTTCAAGGCTAGAGTTTGTTTAGTTGCGCTGGCGTTATGTTGTGGGTGATATGATACTGCCGCGCCGCATGATTATCATTATTACTTGTCGCTTATCACGAAAGAAATAAATATTGCATTTTATAAGTATCGGTATGTGTTTAAAATTAGTGAAAGTGTTTGTTTTTAGTGTTTTTATAGGTAATATAATGCAGTTTTGTGACTTAAGCAAACTTTACTTTTTTCAGATAAGCCAAAACTATGCCCTACAAAATAGTTCAAACGATAGAAAAAGGAAGGCCTGTATTAACTGCAGTGCCGGACGGGTGGGAAATTAGTGGAACTTTATTTTGGCCAAAAAAGCATGAAAAATTGAGGAGAATTGAACATTCCAAACCGGAGACTAATTGGCGGCCAATAAATTGCATTCTAAAAAGATCAAACTTGTCAAGTTTTTCCCAAGCTGAACAAGAAATTGATAGCATGTCCAACGCCTCCGATACCGAGACTGACAATGATAATGTTAGTCACACAAGAAATCACAATAAAAAGAACATATCCAAATTTCAACAGGCCTTTAACGATATGGCAAGACAATGTTGTGATGTGAGTATTGTAGAAATCATGTAAAAATGTTTTTTTACAGGCAAATTTATTGCATGCTATTATAATTTTTAATCCTTATAATCCTGCCTACTGCGCGGGACTCGCAGATTTGATCCCCGCCAAGAGCAAACATTCATGCTAAGAACATTTGCGTTTGCCCTGTTTCTGGGTGATTGTATACACGTGTATGAATATACCTACAAGTTTATAATGTAGGTACTGGGTTTCTATCTTAAAATAAATAAAATATTTTAGTGCGAAAGGATCAAATATTTAAAAAAATATATATTTTTATTTTCCATTTCTTCTGTAGATGTCGTAAAATGTGACTAATTAATAGGGCGCACTAGGTACCTACCTTTATTTTAGGCGACAGGCTAGCAATCTGTCACTATCGAAGTAGTTCCACCTAGTGCCCAGGTATGCTAAATGTGGTCTCGCTCTGGTACCATTGCCAAGCGAGTTGAAGCGAGGCTCTGCTCACCCTTCACGGGAAATGAGCGTGACTTGTATGTATGTATGTAAATTTTATTATTATTTTATATTTATAAATTAAATTTTAAATTTACTACGTGTTAAAAAAAGAGAACTAAGTAAGTATTTATGTATTATATCCTGTGATTGATTATATCAGCTGTCAAGTACCTACAGTACAAGAGCGAGACCTTTGATTTATCTATGAGTACAAGCTTTGCTTAGTTCAAGACAAGAAAGCGCTGTGTGAAATGTCTCAGATATTATTACATTTATGTGACAAGTGGACCCGTAGCGACTTCGCACCGTACTTACGTATCGGTTAAAATCCATTCTGTAGTTTTTGCATGTTGCGCGTACAAACGGACAGACAAACAGCCAAAACTTTTTTTTTTAAATTCTATTTCACTAATAGAATATTATTCTATTTTAAATATTTTCAATGTACAGACATCGGCGTTTACTATCATACATACATATTATTATACCTATGTATAGAATATAGCTTAACTAGAACATCTAATATTGTTTCATGATTTCAGGAGAGTCAGCCACAACTTGTCAACCAACTCTTGAAACCTAGAAAAGAAAACATGATGTTCATGAATTCAGCTCCCCTTCAGTGTACTATCACAAGTAACGAAACGACGTTCCCTACTAGTCAGAACCATACAAATCCTGCTCCTCTTCAGTATACTATCACAAGTAACGAAACGACGATGCCTACTAGTCAGAACCATACAAATCCTGCTCCTCTTCAGTATGCTATCACAAGTAATGACACGTCAATGCCTACTAGTCTGAATACTGTAACTAAAAACCTAAATCAAGAAACCCCGATTCTTATATCAGAATATCAGAATATTGATAACATGTACTCTGAAGAGCCTACTGGAATACGTGACTTAAATTCGACAGGTCCAATTTATATGGCTGACAATACCATTGCTCCAACCTCACCGGACCGAATTGTTGCTGATGTTATTGGTATTGATGATGCAATGAGTTTAATCTTACAAAAACTTGATTCTTTGAAAGAAGATATCAATAAATTGTCTGAGAATCAAAAGAAGATAATGTTTAAACTAACGGAAACTAACACTCAATTTGAAGAGTTCATAAAAACAAATAATAATCAAACAACACGTCATAATGAAAGTACACCTGTCATTAAACCTGTATGTAACCTAAAGGAATTACAAAATTTAGAAAACATGTTAGCAGATCCGGATTTCAAAGCAAGAATCAAGAACAAAATAGACCTTTTATGCAGTAAGGGTAAAGGCAGAGGAACAAATAATGCATATAATCTTATTGATGTGTTTTTTCAAAGAAACTTTTTATGTCAGTGTTCATGGGCTGGTGGATCTAAATCTGGTAGTTCAAAAATTTGTCTCAAAAGTTTCACCAATGTATTTGATTTATTTTTGTCGACTATTAACGAATCAGACCCCTGCTTTAAAAAACCTGACTGTGAAAAGTTCATAAAGACAGTATTGAAAAATTCTCGTCAACGTCTTGAGAGTAAACAAATAAGATTATCTACAACAAGATGCCGTCAGAAAGTAAAAACAATCACTAAATCTGTAGTAAATGAAACCTCAAAAGGGCCTACTAGCACTTCTGTTCGCGAAAATCATGACATGGATATAGTAACTAATAATCCAGAAATGCTAGCTGGCCCTTCTGTTCGTCAAAATAGTAATGGCGCTTTAGTAACTGAAAACCCAGAAATGCTAGCTAGCACTTCTGTTCGTGAAAATGGTAGCATTGCCATAGTAACTGATGAACCAGAAATGCTAGCTGGCACTTCTGTTCGTGCTAGTCGTAAAATTGTTGTAGCAACTGAAACTACGAAAGTGCCAGCTGGCACTTCTGTTCGTGAAAATGGTAACATCGCTACAGTAAATGATAAACCAGAAATGCTAGCTAGCACTTCTGTTCGTGAAAATGGTAGCATTGCCATAGTAACTGATGAACCAGAAATGCTAGCTGGCACTTCTGTTCGTGCTAGTCGTAAAATTGTTGTAGCAACTGAAACTACGAAAGTGCCAGCTGGCACTTCTGTTCGTGAAAATGGTAACATCGCTACAGTAAATGATAAACCAGAAATGCTAGCTGGCACTTCTGTTCGTGCTAGTCGTAAAATTGTTGTAGCAACTGAAACTACGAAAGTGCCAGCTGGCACTTCTGTTCGTGAAAATGGTAACATCGCTACAGTAAATGATAAACCAGAAATGCTAGCTGGCGCTTCTGTTTGCGAAACAAGTAATCAGGATGAAGAGTCGTTAACCGACTATTTGTTGTGAGGCCCTTGAAGAAGTTTGTTACTAGGTATTTGTTATCTTTTAGGTATTTGTTACTTTAATTTTCAATTTATCATGAAAAAGATTATTACTTTTCTGAGGGTTTTTATTTTTCTTGTTTTGAGTTTATTATTGTTATTTCCTAATGTAGGACTCGAGGATTAGTGTAGGACCAAGTCATTTACGACTTAAATAATTATTAGTATTCATGGCCCAAAAATGTTACTAAACCTACTTACTCGTATCTAGTTTTGTAAGTGAAACAAGATGTTTTGTATGGCAAATATCACGATAAAGATTGTTACTTTTTTAAGGATTATTATTTTTCTTGTTTTGAGTTTAATATTGTTATTTCCTAATGTAGGACTCGAGTATTATTGTAGGGCCAAGTCATTTACGACTTAAGTAGTTATTCATGGCTCAAAATATTTTTATATTCTTACTTGTTTAGTTTTATAAGTGAAGCAAGATGTTTTGTATGGCAAAGGGTAGGTTTTTTAATATTTCATTTAAACGTTTTTTTCTAAGGATTTTTTAAAGTTTAGTTTTTAATTCTCAGGGCCAAGTCATGTTTAAGATTACGAGTAAGACTTAATTATTGTGTACATGGCTCAATATATTTTAATTTACTTACTTATCTAGTTTATCAAGTAGAATAAGATTTTTACGAGTAGTATGGTAAAATATTAGCTTCCAAACGCGTAAACTGTTGTTGTTGATTGTGCATTGTTAGTAGTTAATAGTAATTATTATAGGTTTATAAGAAGTTACTTAATTGGTATAAACTATGCACAGGTTGTAAGTGACAGGTTAACAAAATTTTTGTACGCATCAAACTGGGGCCATATTTTTGAACCGTTCGAAATCAAATCGCATACGAAAACTGACTTCGCGCATGTGCAGATCCCAAAAATGTATGGGGCTTCACATGCAAATTGACACTTTCGTATGCGAATTGTTTTCGAATGGTTCAAAAATATGGCCCCTGAAAGCACAAAACTTTGACTTCCTATACTGATTGTCGAGTTGGTATAGAAGGTCAAATTTTTTTGTAAAAGGTGTTCAGTTTGATGATCAAAATGACGATTTAAAATGTTTATCAGTATTACAGCCTGACACTCACACAAAAACTTCTTGTATAAGGGAGTATAAATTTTACCATTCATCTTTCAGAAGTGAATTTGATTTATTATAAGTATAAATAAGTACTTTCAGAAGTGAATTTGATTTATTATAAGTATAAATAAGTACGTGAAATAATAGTTTTGTGATAACAACCGATTACCTCACAAACTGAAGACTACATTTTAAGTAATTTAAGTAGTACTACTAAACAAGTACCATGGTTCATGTGGAACTTATTTTTATTATTTAATAAGTATTTAAATAACCATCTCAGAGTATTTACTAAAGATTAAAGACTGTTTTTGTAAACTGATTAGACTTTATTTTCAAGACATTTGTTATCTAGCTAATTTAAGTGAAGACTCTATAATAATAAATACATACATAACATCACGCACCTTTTCCATTAAACCCTTCCCCTTTTATAGTAGGTCTCTCAATATTAAAAATAACGGCTATTTAATAAATAATCATATAATCAATGCATCTAGTGAAGTATAAGCATACTTGCGCTCGAAAGTTGCTTGTTACTTATCTATCTAAAGTAGATTTAATTTTACTATAGGTACTAAATCTTATTTTTATGGCTAAATAAAGTTCTCAGTTAATGATGATTCGAAATAAAAAAGTAAAAATGATGTGTTATATTTTTAATCTCACAATGTGTGTAGCAAAGGTATAAAAAATAATTCTGAATTGTATTCAATTTTAACTAGTTTACATTTAATTTTAGTAACATCACAAATCACTTCAGTTTTATTGTAATTGTTGAGATCGCATTTATAAATATTCAAAAAAGAGGACTTCAGGGGTTCTTCAAAGACGTCAAAAACGTTGTCAATACGATATCCATGTATTAAAATATCTTTGGAATCATCATCAGTGGTTAAACTCTGTAATTTAATAATTTCGTCATTGTTGCTTAAAAACCATTTGTTTTGATCTTGCGCAGACAGAGAAAACGAATCGAAACAAAGTTGTTTAACAGTTGATCTCCTTTTAGTTTTATTCTTTTTAATAAATGGTTTCCTGTTTTCATTTACACCAATATTTTCAAATTCTATATCAGATCTTTCACTCAATCGTCGAGCAGCTTGCTGAAGAGGCTTATTTCCTTGTCGAATCATTTTTTTAATACCGTACAGCTTATTTTCAAACGGATAAGCGTTAAAAGATTGCAGTACTCCAAATTTTTTCACTTCATCAACAAGATGTGACAAATTGTGTATATTGCTAGAAATGTAGTCTTTTCCATATATATTTTTGTAAATATCAATAAAAATCTGCAGCATTTTTTCAGCAATCGAAAGAAATTTAAAATATTTCTCATTTGAGCAAATCGTAACAGCGCAAAACAGCAGTAAAAAATGATAATATGCCTGACTTGGTAATGTATCTTTAAGTATTACAATACCCAAATAGTAGAAAAATGTGCGGTATTCTGAGCCTTTCCAATGGGCTAACACATCGAGTTTTCTCACGGATCTATGGATTTCTTTAGGCAAACTGCATTTGGTTAAAAAATCGTTAACCTTTTCTATATCTTGGCTGCACCATTTAGTGAGGTATTTACCGAAATTGCCATCTCTCCATCCAGTTAGCAATCGTTTCATAACGCCAAGATCAATCAAGTGAAGCGAGTCACAAACTGGGAAATCTTCTACCATATCGATATTGAGTTTCAGAAGAGGGGAATCTTGCTTATGATGTTCCTCATCGTTTTTTGATCGGAAATCATTGTCATTTCTTTTAGGACAACCATGATTTAGAAACGTAACAGTGCGAGAAACATGAGAATATTCGCCTATTACGGTACATTTTAAACACCCGTGTTTGCCGTTGAAGTTGACAACGCCTTTAATCAGTGCTCTGGCAGGAGAGTCACATATAAAAGCTCTGACTTTCACGGGAATTGTTTTTTCAAGTCCTGTCGATTTGACTGTTACCGTTAAACCATTCGAACTAGTAAGTTCATTTAACTCCATTATAAGAGGACCGAAGAAAGATTCCAAATTTGATGGCTTGCTGCTACCCGTGTATATACCTAAAGACAAACAGAATGTATTATTATTTTGCACATCTAGAAAGGAGCGCATTATCTTAAAATGGTATAACGGATTTTCACTAAATATAGTTAATAATCGTACGTGTGTTCTTGTGTGAGAAGGTACATGTGTGTATAATCAAAAGTGTAATATGTGTGTGAATGTAAGAGAAAAAATGTATTTGTTAACCTAAAGAGATCAGACTTGGGTACCTACCTACTTAATTTTTTTTTATCCAAAAGTGTATTTATGTAGGTAACTTTAAAAAGCTGGGATGAAAATTGTTTACTTATTATCTTTAGTAACTGAATTACGCATAAATTAATAATTTAATCTATACTTACTTATTATCAATGGAGGTAGGCGTGGCATTTCAGAAATATTACACAATATTGGCCAAAACTGTTGTCGAGAACTCTTGTATAGTGGCAAACCATCGATATTGAAATTCAATGAAATATTATCGGGCAAGTCATTAGCACATTCTATAATTTTTTTTAATTGTTTGATTAAGCCATTGTACCAATAATTTCCTGTCCCCGAGGGAATAATCTGTACATCTTGACTCGTTTGAAAAAGCGTTCGAGCATCTTTAGGCAAAATTATATTTCCATTTTTATTTAAAATTAAAGAAAGCTCATTATAAGCTGAATGTGGAATATTGTATTTAATGGCCCACATTTTAATATCTTCGCGCAACTGTAGATTATTTTCATAATTTACAAAGTCAGATTCATGTTCACTGTCATCACTAGAATAATACATTTTTTCCTGCAAGGAACCATCATCACTAGAACAATTTATATCTTCTTGTACGGAACCATCACAAATGTGACTGACTTCAACTTGGTTAGCTCTTTGTACGGATGGTTCACTTGTTAGTTCAACGTATTGTTTATTTACTCTTCTGCGATATCCTCCACTTCTTTTGAAACGTTTCCATTTACTTAAATCCATAATTGTATCCACAGTAGCCAAAAGACAAACGAGAATGTTGTAGACAAAATAAGAAACAGCAATCAACAATATTCTTTGTAAAGCATGCTTATAACGTTTGTAAGTTCAAATAATCTTATAAACATCTTAGCTAAGACGACTCACGCTTATAAGATTTTAGTTATAAAAAAGTTCTATGTCATGCTTTAGTAAGAACAGTACTCTTATATAACACTTATCAGAGACGCTTTAAAGAAGAAACAACCTTAGTCAGAGCCTTAGTAAGTATAAAAATAAATAAAGAGTAAATGGACTTACAGCGTGCTCTTGTATGACCTATATACTTGTAAATGTTTTATAAGGCTGACTTAAATATGCCTATAAGAGTTTCTAATAAGCTTTTATACTCTATAAGTCCAAAATGTCTCTATGCATGCTTTAATACGACGTTTGTTCTTAATCAAGATACTTATAAACTACTTATAATACTATCACTCTTATATGTAACTGAGCCCAAGACAATTTTGCTAGCTGGGGAGATAATAAGTACAACGATAGAAGCAAAACGCAATCTCTATAGGAAAGTAGCTATGCAAGCCTTTGTTAGGGGGCTAAACGAACCCTTAGGGTCGCGCATCCGTTGCATGCGCCCGCCCACTATCGAGAAAGCTCTTGAATATGTACAGGAGGAACTAAATGTTATTTATTTGCAGCAACGAGGAGATGCACCCAAAAGTCACCATGTACCAAAGGTGCCTCCCCCGTTACTATCACTGCCACCACTTCAGCCGCGACCCCATTTTATGCAACCACCCATGTGGCCAGCACCGGCAGGTCAACGTGGATACCATCCACCACCTCAGGCTTTTAAATTTAATAATCCGCCCGCTCAATACCCACAACGTATGGGCCCAAGTCGAACTCAGCAAATGTTTCGAGCTGCACCCCCTAACTACAACCCCAATAGTAACGTTTTTCGCATACCTAATAGAACTAATCCACCACAGAACGTAGCCCCAAAACCTATGAGCGGAGTCCAAACTTTTACACCTAGACAGTTACCCCACACTTTGATGACTGGACATGACTGGCGTAGGTCAGGGAACCCTCCTCCCTCTAATTACTTCAAAACTCGTGAGATGAATTTTAATGAGTTTTATAATTATGACATACCCTACTATCCGACTGAATATTACGATGACACTAACTACTATGGCTACAATGGACCAATTGACTACGACTATTACTGTAGCAGTTCTTACGATAACCCCGATCAAAGTGATACCCCTAATGCTATCCCAGACAATACTGACTTATGTGACATTAACGAACCACAGCCTGGACCCAGTACCTCTAACCAGGATTTTCACAGGAATCCATTATCAAAGAAACCAAAATAGAAATAAATCTTCAAACCCAGAGACAGCTGCCCTACGTACAAATCCTTGATCCCCCATTGAAATTGCTTATAGACACTGGTGCAAACCAGTCTTTTATAAGTCCAAAAGCTGTCGATAATTATTTCAGTAACTATACTCTTAACTATGACCCGTTTGAAGTGACAAATGTACACGCTACTAGCCGTAACGACTACTCCATAACATTACCATGCTTTAACGAATTTAACGACAAAGACTTTATAAAACTTTTCATTTACCAATTCCATGACTATTTTGACGGACTAATAGGATTAGACCTCCTAACTAAATGGGAATCCAAGATAGACCTGAAAGAAAAGACACTTGTTACTCGATCATCATCCAACCCAATTAAAATGTACAATTCTTACAATGTTAATCTTTATGAAGATATTATTCCCGCGCAGTCTTCGAAGTTGATTAGAGTTCCTATAGATACCCAGGATGGCGAAGTTTATATTAAGGAACAGATAATATGTAATTGTATCATTCACGATTGCCTTACTACAGTAGTTAATAACCGTGCTTACTTAGAGATTGAAAACCCTACAGTAAACGATATAATCTTTTCATTAGATCGGCCAGCTCACGCAGAGTTATATAATACTAATTTTGAACAAACTAAACGACCTCAATCTCGAACTGAAGATGTAATCTCGCGACTTCGAACTGAACATTTAAATGCCGAGGAAAAAGCTAACCTCATAGCTCTTTGCTCTCGTTATTCTGACGTGTTTTACGTAGAAGGCGAAGCACTAACCTTTACCAATAAAATCAAACATCAAATAAGAACAACTGACGAAATCCCAGTCCACACAAAAAGTTATCGGTACCCATTTATCCACCGACAAGAAGTTCGCGATCAAATAGATAAAATGCTGGAGCAAGGTATAATTAGACCATCTGACTCAGCATGGAGCTCACCAATATGGGTAGTCCCAAAAAAATTAGATGCTTCGGGTAAGCAAAAGTGGAGACTTGTAGTCGACTTCCGAAAAGTCAATGAAAAAACTATAGACGATAAGTACCCAATACCAAACATTAATGACGTACTTGACAAATTAGGGAAGTGTCAGTATTTTAGTACCCTAGATTTGGCAAGTGGCTTCTATCAGGTAGAAATGCACCCCCAGGACATCCCAAAAACCGGATTTAACGTGGAACATGGACATTACGAATTTCTTCGTATGCCCATGGGCCTTAAGAATTCACCCTCGACCTTCCAACGCGTAATGGATAACGTGTTGAGAGGGCTCCAAAACGAGATATGCCTAGTGTATCTCGATGACATCGTGGTCTTCAGCACCTCGCTCCAGGAGCACATCCTCAACCTGGAAAAAGTCTTCCAGCGACTTAGGGAATCGAACTTTAAAATCCAAATGGATAAGTCCGAATTCCTTAAGCTCGAAACTGCTTACCTTGGCCACATCATTGGCAAAGATGGTATTAAACCAAATCCCGATAAGATCACAGCTATCAAAGGCTACCCCATTCCAAAAACACCAAAGGAAATAAAGCAATTTTTAGGACTTCTCGGTTATTACCGAAAATTTATCCCAGATTTTGCCAAAATAACCAAGCCCCTTACACAATGTCTTAAAAAGGGTAAGAAAATAACATTTGATCCAGACTACGTAGAAAGCTTCGAAAAATGCAAAACTCTCCTAACAAACGACCCTATATTACAATATCCTGATTTTAATAAAGAATTTCTTCTAACAACTGATGCTTCTAATTTCGCTATTGGAGCAATACTATCCCAAGGACCCATAGGAGCTGACAAACCTGTTTGCTATGCCTCACGCACTTTGAACGAAAGTGAACAAAATTATAGCACTATTGAAAAGGAGCTTCTTGCTATAGTCTGGGCTACTAAATACTTTCGCCCGTATTTATTTGGAAGGAAGTTTAAGATACTGACTGACCACAAACCCCTGCAGTGGATGATGAATTTGAAAGAACCTAATTCTCGTCTCACCAGGTGGCGACTGAAACTTAGTGAATACGACTTTACTGTGATCTACAAAAAAGGCAAGGCCAACACTAATGCTGATGCCCTTTCACGTATCGAGATTCACAACGAGGAGATAGACTCAATAATAGACAATCTCAAAGAACTTAGTTCGCTGATAGGAAATCCATCTGAAAGCTTACCTCCGAACCGTGAACATAGATCATCCACTGAAACTGCTCATACCAGTAACGAACATCCCATCTTAGAGATACCTATTGTAAATGACCCACTTAATAAATTTAATAGGCAAATATCCCTTACAGTTGTAGAAGATGTAAAACGCAGACCCGTAGTAACAAAACCTTTCGATACACACACGCGAATTTCCATACAACTCTCCGAAACTAACCTAGAAGAAGACGTTGTTAAAGCTATCAAAGATTACGTCAACCCAAAAGTCAAAACAGCTATCATGATACACCCACCTCTAGCTATGTATTCAATTATCCCAATACTCCAAGATAAATTTCGAAGTTCAGCTATGAATCTTGTTCTTGCCAAAACAGAGCTAGAAAATGTCAAGGAATATTTGCGTCAGCAAGATATCATCCGCCTGTATCACGAAGGCAAAACCAACCATCGTGGAATAACCGAAAGTTATTTAGCTCTGTCCCGGAAATATTATTGGCCTAAGATGAAGGACCACATAACTAAATTCATTAACGAATGCACAATATGTGGTCAAGGTAAATATGACCGTAATCCCATTAGACCTCAGTTTAATATAGTACCTCCTGCGACTAAGCCCTTCGAAATTATACACATGGATCTGTTCACAGCACACAATGAAAAATACATAACGTTTATTGACGTATTTACTAAATATGGTCAAGCTTATCATTTACGAGATGGAACAGCAGTTAGCATATTACAGGCTTTGTTAACATACTGTACCCACCATGGAGTACCATTGACTATTGTGACTGACAACGGAACCGAGTTTACCAACCAACTGTTTTCTGAATTTGTTAGATTATATCAAATAAACCACCATAGAATACTCGCACATTCCCCTAATGACAATGGCAATGTAGAACGTTTTCATTCTACACTCCTTGAGCATCTTCGCATCCTGAAATTACAGCAAAAAGATGAACCCATCATAAACCTTATGCCTTATGCTATAATAGCTTATAATAGTTCCATACATAGTTTCACTAAATGTCGACCCTTCGATCTACTTACTGGACATTTTAACCCCAGAGACCCTATTTCAATCGATTTAACACAACATCTATTACAACAGTACGTACAAAATCACAGAGAACAGATAAAAAAGGTTTATGAAATTATTAATGAGACAGCTCTGGCCGATCGTACAGCTCTTATAAATAATCGCAATAAGAACAGGGAACCTGAAATAGAATACTTACCTTCACAACAAATTTTCATTAAGAACCCTTCTGCCGACCGACAAAAAACAGCTCCACGTTTTACCCATGATACAGTACTTGCAGACTTACCCATTCACATATATACATCAAAGAAACGCGGCCCTATAGCAAAATCACGATTGAAACGAATTCCTCATTCAGCCAAATTGTTGCAGACTAATCCTGATACTGACCAGCCAAATGACGAGAGCTCAAGAGATCAGACTTGAAAGCCTAGCTGAGGGACCGGGACTACTACCTTATAAACTTGGAACAGCGAGACTTACTGAACAATATCATACTTTCCTACAATACATACGACTAGACGAACTTGAAAATAATATCAACCTAGTACAGACTCAACTCCAGACTTACCGTTCTCGACTTCCTAATGACACCTTCTTGTTGTACGAACTTCAAATAGATTATCTTTCTAGTAAAATAAATAACGCACTAACCCAACTACAATCCTTAGAACCTGAAAATCGTGTTAAAAGAGGACTTATAGACGGATTAGGATCAGTAGTGAAAAGCATTACAGGAAATTTAGATCATTCAGACGCTATTCGATATAACACACTTATTAAAGAACTGCAGAATAACCAAAACAAAATTGTATCCGAAACCAATAGTCGAACAAGTCTTAATAAAGAATGGATGTTTAAATATCACGCAATCCTTAACAAAATTGTCGATAATCAAAGTAAGATAAATTCTACTTTAGAGTTATTACTAGAAAAGGATGCCTATAAACAAAGTAACTTAATAAAATACGCTAAATTTGCTCAATTATTAGATATACTTAGTGAAAACGTAGAAGATATTATAGTCGAATTAATGAGAGTAGAAAATATGTTAGCTTTTATCCGAGTTGGGACCACACATCATTCCATGATTACTGTAAACGTACTAAAAACTATGTTAAATAAACTTGAGAAACTATACAATAAGGAGCAGATTTTAAATGTAGCATATAGAGATTATTACGACGTTATTAAATCAGGTTATTATTATCTAGGGAAACAAGTAGTTGTAATTTTCAAATTCCCCATAGTTTCTAAAGAAGAATTTAGTTTTTATAGACTTTCCCTAGTCCCAAACAAGGACCAACAAATCCTCATACCACCCTTTCCTTTCATGGCAACTAACGAGAAATCATTCGTGTACATGGAGGCTGAATGCCCGAAGTTGAGTTCCTGGTACCTCTGCGAACGAAAGATAAGTACTCAGCTCCGTGCGCAACCGGACTGCATACAGAAGCTCATCACAACGCAGACGCTTAGCGAATCCTGCCAGTTCACTACTGTCTCCTTAGCCAAGGAAGGCCTAGAGAAGCTCGACGATCATCACTACGTGATATCGTTCCCACATTCAACAAGGGTACAATCGACCTGCAGTAGCCAAGACACCACATCCCTACAAGGTAGCTACCTAATCAAGATCCCATTAAAGTGCTACCTGAAGACAGCTGAATTCACCATCATCAACGAGAATGATGAGATCAACGGCCAGCCTCTGAAACTCATGAAGATCCCCTACAGCAATGCAAGTACTATCAAACCGCAACACCTTAAATTGGTCTCTATAGATTTGCAAAGGCTACACAGCATCCAGAATAGAATCATGACGGAACCAAATCTACAACTGGAACAGACACAGGAAGAAGCTCTATATCATACGACAATCCCTTTTTACGCCGTGATCCTCTTAAGCAGCATCGTTTTAATCGCAGTCTTTATGAGTCGAAGACTTAAAATCCGGAACTACAAGGAATCTGAAGACCAAACCTCAAATACCAAGGAGCATACTTACGAAGATCCTGAAGCAGCCAAGAAGACAAGACAGGATAATTCCATGCCAGCGACATTTTCTCTGAAAGTCCTAAAATAGTCGCTGATCTCGGGGTGGAGGAATTACGTAAATGGACGTAAGGAAGATCGCTTACGTAGCAACCACGGCTTACTACGATGCACCGACACCAAGGCCAAGCTGCCACGAGTTGCCGACGCTGCATTCTTATGCTGTTCAATTCATTAATATTTCGAAGGCATTCTGGTTCCGACCTCGAACCGATCGTTAGGTTATTTAGACGTAATTTTTACATGTAAATTTTTCTTTTCTATTAAACTCATATAAAAATAATTGTTTTTTTTTTCGATCCTCCGGCTGTAACAAACGTAATTTGCGTGAGATATGCATGTAATTAATCCAAATCCCATCACTAGTAACAAACATACAAACCTTTACATTTACAATATTAGTAGGATGTGTTTTTCTAGTTAAAATAAGACACATTTGTGGGATATCAAGCAGAATTTCTGCAATAAGGATTTTTTTTGTATTTATGCATAAATTAGCTTTAGTTTTTTGTTTATCCTATAAGAAACTTAATATTTTTTCAGGATAATGTCCTGAATAACCTATGTCTCCATCTAAGTAATATACTATTAATGTGTACCAAATTTCATAAAAATCAGTTCAGCCTTTTTTGCGTGATAGCGTTTTGCATAATAGCATATAAATATACAAACTTTAAAACCTGATAAAAATATGTAATCAGTAATTTTTCCACACCCTTTTATTCATTCAATAGTATCATAATCTCTTACCATTCCCTTTGCTCTGGTTTTTTCGCTGGAAGCATCAGTAACAATTGCCATACTGAGACTAACATTGGCTTTACTCAATCCACCAATGAAGCGTGCCAAAACAAACAAACTAAATGTACTTGCATAGCTCCAAAGTGCATGGGATATTGCTATACCAATCTGAAAATAATAGTTCTGTTCTGTAATTACACCTAATTACACTTATTCAATGCTATGCAGGTGAAATCGAAGGAAGGATAAGCAAATGTCCAAGGATATTTTTTGTTAACAAATTTCTGTTTTTTAACAAAGATAGTTAAGTTTATATTCACTGGCTATATCAGGGCTCCATGATACAGAAGAACACATTATAATTGATATCATTTATATAAAATAAAGGAACAAATAATAAAAACATTAAAATACAAAATGAGTCAATGGTGTCGATTCTGGCATCTGGCATTCTCTAAACCTGAACTAAAATTTGATAATAGGGCATCCTCTTCATATAGAATAAAAAGGAGAGACTGATGTTAAATTTATTTTTAAGTTTAGAGAATCATGCCAGAATCGACACCATTATATAGACATAGTGTAGAATTTTGAATGAACTAATTAAAAATTAGACTACTAGAATTTACTAATTCAATGTAAATGTATGAAACAGGAATGTATGTATTATGATACTTTAATTAGAAATATGTATGTATTTTAATAGGTAGGGGATTAGGTCAATGTAGGCAACAGCACAAGTATCTCAAGCATCTAGAAGCTATGGTGGCCACTTGCCTCCAGATGCTATGATTGTTTGCCACCCCTTTAACATTAAAAAAAAGTTTTAGATGTCTGTCAACATTAATGCAATATTCCTTTTATATACATTGTAATCATTCAAGAGCAGTGTCTACATCAAAAGATAACAATGTCAAGCTCTTGATCTTTTACTTTAAGAGTAATATTAAGTAAGACAACCTCTGTGATCAAGTGGTTTGTACGCCGGGTTTCATGATGTAGCCGACTCGAGAGGTCCCGGGTTCAAATCCCGGTGGGGGCGGATGTTTGTGTGATGATTACGATCATTTGTATTCCAGTCATGGAAGTTTAATATGTATTTCTATATAAATATACGTATATATGTACAGTATATGTATTCTATCCGTTACCCTAGCATCCCATAACACAATCCTTAGAGTGCTTACTTTGGGGCTAGGCTGATTGGTGTGAGTGTTGGAAATATAAATTTATTATATATCACTAGCTTATCACAATATTATGGTTGTTATCTGTTGCATAGGATAAATATTATATTAAGATTTGTATCTTGTTTTATGTGTGCATGATCATATATATGATAACCATCTAAAAAGTGTACACCTCTACATGGAGTGATAATAATGTTAAATTCTTATTAAACACTCCAAGTATTTAATTAGATTAGTACTTACCAAGCAAAACAGGAGCAAGGGTTTTCTACCATAAGCATCAGACAAACTTCCAATAATAGGGCTTGTCAAAAACTGTAGAAAACTATACATTGAGCCAAGAGCCCCTCCAAACAAAACCGAGGCAAATTGATCTGGTGCTCCAGTTAATTTTTGGAAACTTTTAACTGCTTGAAGTAGGGATGAATATAAACTGTCTCCATGACCTTCCTCTCTATTGTAGTAATCAAGTAGTGTTGGAAGAAGCGGCAGTATCATGGTAAAAGCTAATAAATCCAATAGAAGTGATAAAAAAACAAGCGCGATGATTCGGCCATTAGAAACCGAAACTTTACTTAGTTTTTCTTTCGAATCACTTACAATTTCCTTATCAGGTGCTTTGTTCAGTAAATTTACTGTCCTTTTTTTAGTAATATTTCCATTAAGTTCTTGATAATACTAAAATTTAAAATAACAAGTAAGTAAATAATTTGAAAAACTTATGAAAACTTTATTTTGTATTAATCATTAGTTATACTTACCATTATTCAAATATTATTACGTTAAGACAGGTAGATACTAAGTTTTACTCAACGTTTTTGATATATGCTCCATTAACTTTTATTACATTTCTGAACTTTCACTTCCATCTGTTTACTAGCAGCCCGAATTTGATAGTGGTAGGCACAGAACATTTTATAGGAGGTGATAGTCGTGGTGTCAACTGTCACTTATTTTTTTAAGATTCTGTAGATCCCTTTTTAGGGAAGGCAAAGGGAACAAGGTCCATACATCCTAGATTTGTGTTATATTAATTTTAATTTATTTTACATTATAATGTCGGTGTGACGCATTCTAATAATTCTTGGAGAGTAGCGCGAAATGTTTCGAGTTGGTTTTTTCGATAAGCTACTGCGAGGTAGTCGCCACTACAATAAAGTTCTCATGTCCACTTTTCCAATTTCTCAGTTTCGCCGATGGATTTTGTGTTAGATTGTAACAAAAAATCACACCAATTTTATTTTATAATATTCACTAAGAACGAATTTAAGAACATTTACAATCCCCGTACTTTACATGGCTATTCGTGTTTCTTTTTATTTTTTTATGGCATGCACTGTTTTTGCGTGTTTTTTGTTATTTTCACAGCATATTGTCGTTATCATATTCTATAGGGTGTGAAAAGGAGAGAATGTTATCATGCTTACAAATAGCAAATAAGTCACTAAGGCTATATGGACTTAGTATCCTTTGCCTTCATTTAGGAAAAAATTAAATAATCAATCAAACAGACGCCATTTTGTTTGATTGATTGAATGCGGTATTTTTTGCGTTGGTATTGTTCAGTCTCTTGTTGAAGATTTATATATCTAATTAATACAAATGGGTGAAGATAAAGGTGAGTTGCGTGGGTATAATTTAATATACGAATTTTGATTTGTCTATTATTAAATATTTGCTTTTTGAAATGCAGCAGATCGCCGACGCAGGTCGCGCTCACGAGAACGAAGACGTTCCAGATCCCGCTCTAGAGAACGTAGAGAAAAAAGGAGAAGCAGATCGAAGTCTCAATCAAAGAGATCACGCCGCCGCAAGCCTTCTTTGTACTGGGATGTACCACCGCCAGGCTTTGAACATATTACTCCGTTACAGTACAAAGCTATGCAAGCAGCTGGGCAGATTCCAGCCAATATTGTTGCTGATACACCTCAAGCGGCTGTACCAGTTGTGGGTTCTACCATCACTCGACAAGCGAGACGTTTATATGTTGGAAACATACCATTTGGAGTGACTGAAGAAGAGACTATGGAGTTCTTCAATCAACAGATGCATCTTTCTGGCTTGGCACAGGCAGCTGGAAATCCTGTCTTGGCGTGTCAGATCAACTTGGACAAAAACTTTGCATTCCTTGAATTTAGGTCTATAGATGAAACAACACAAGCTATGGCTTTTGATGGCATTAACTTTAAAGGGCAAAGTTTGAAGATTCGACGGCCCCATGATTATCAGCCAATGCCTGGAACTGAAAATCCAGCAATAAATGTACCTGGTAAGTACTTAAAATTTGTTAATTCTGAATATACAGAAGTGTAGGTGGGTTGTCTTTTGCACACTCGTATATCTTTGTTTATAGGTAAAAAGATTCATGTAAAATTTTGTTCCAGCTGGTGTGATTAGCACTGTTGTTCCCGATTCTCCACATAAGATATTTATAGGAGGCCTGCCTAATTATCTCAATGAAGATCAAGTAAGACTCCTTTTATGTTCTGCTTTATTTGTTTATAAACACTGTGAAACATCATTTCTAAGAATAAATTTTATCAAGTATTTTAGAAATTGATGTATTCATATAGACAAAATATAATCATCCCCTGAACTTTCATCTTCAAAAGTCTGTTAAAATTAAATATATTACTGCCCCAATTTGTTAACATTATACTACCATTAGAAGCAGTATTCAGTTATATTGTTTTAAATATTTCATCTGCGGCCTATATGAGACTTATAAAAGGTTGACTTGCCATATATAAAATTAACATAAAGAATCAAGAAAGAAAAGGTTTCAAATATATTCTTCAATACTGTTGAAAGATTATATTCAATCAATAATTATTATGACTGAAAACTGGATAATGGAATGCACCCATGTTCAAACTAATGAACATTATCATTAATACAAAACATTTGGTCATTATAAAAAAAGTGTCCATACCTCTTTTTGTTTTATGAGACGGTCATCTATTTGTGAAACTGGTTTTGATTTTGCAAAATTATGTTTTCCAGGTCAGTACCCAGACTTCCACATTGTTTTATGTAACCACAAGTAACATCGTATTTTTTCTACACATTATACTCACGTATAAATTAACAATATTAAAGTTCGCCTTTGCACACATAAAAGCAAAAATTTTTTTTTTAAAGTATTAGAAGATTGCTTAACATTTGATAAATGTACAAAGGCGATACTAAAGTCCATAATAGGAGTAGGCGTTCCCATTAGGTAGCTCTAGGAGACAATTACAGGCGAGATTCAACAGTTGACACAGCTATGGTGGCGTCAGCAGTGAGCCGCGTTATATTTTGATCCGTTTCAGGTATTTACAGGTACCCGTAGCGGGGACGAGCGTGCCCGCTTCACGCTCGATATTCACTTAAACAACTCACTGATAAAGTTTGCTTTCTGCCCCTCCCTAGCTTAGATTTGGCACATTCACGGCCCGCGTGTCACTGTTGTCTCTCATTCTCACCTATACGTCTTGTACTTGAATGAGACGTCGGCACTCCAAGGCAAGTCTCCTCCATACACATCTGGTTCTAATATGCAACTAGACAGGTCAGATAACATTCATTTCTGTTTGCTGAATATATCTAGCAAATATCTTATGGGAACAATCAAAATTAACAATGATGGATGTAAGATTATAATGAGTTTTGTGTAAAATTATATGAATGTATTTTTATCCTGTTGTTAAAATTATATATGACTTATACTAACTATGGCTGAAATATACAGGTAAAGGAGCTCCTCATGTCCTTTGGACAGCTACGTGCTTTCAATTTGGTGAAAGATTCTTCAACTGGACTTAGCAAGGGTTATGCCTTTGCTGAATATGTTGATATTTCTATGACTGATCAGGTAAAAATGCTTAAATATACAAAAAACTTAAGATTCTATTTGTTACATCAATTTTATTATTCAAGCATTAAAATGCTTAATTTTTATTTCTAAAGACAATTAATTATAAGATTTAATAAAACACTGTAACAAGAACTTGATTTGAAGTATTTGTAAAACTATTATTACATTTTATGAAGGAGAAACTAATACATAAAAAAAATTTACTAACAGGCTATTGCTGGACTGAATGGAATGCAGCTTGGAGATAAGAAGCTAATTGTACAACGAGCCAGTATTGGAGCCAAGAATTCTACACTAGGTATGAATTTGTAAAGCATTTAGCTAAGCTAGGTGTAAATTTATAAGTAAAACCAAGAAAATTCTGAGCTCCTCTCAGTAGCTCTTGATTGCAGATGCTAATAGATAGTTTTATGTAACAAGAGTGGACCATGCTTATAAGGAAATCTTTTTCCTAAATTTATTTATGTGTTTAACAGCATTTTTATATCTAATAGCCTCACTTCACTGGGCCATTCGGCTTGCGTTTTTGTGTACAAAGTTTGGCAAAACAATGACGAAAACGGCAATACAAATACACGACAATACGACCATCCACACATGCGTCTAAGAAGAATAACCACAGATTAACAAAGATAACACAAAAATATTGCAGCGAGATATTAATACATAATTCCCTGCTGATATTATATAACTGAGGCATGAAAAGTAACAAAATGTTGTTTGGATGTGTACCTTATTTATGTTTATTTCAACTTCGTTCCAACCTATTGTTGCTCACATATGCGTTTTTGTTACTGTGTAATTTAGTTTAAAGATTTCGACACCATACCTCTGCGCACTATGGTTCCTGATGGATGGATACACTTTAAAGATATGCATAGACATCTTAAAAGATCTCCTTCTCTTTTACTTGTATAGTGCTGTCTCACACGCTAGATCCAGCAAGTTGGATAATGCGTAGAGGACCATAGTTACTTTTTATTTATATAATTAATTAATTGGTTAATTTATTATTTAACATTCCTTTACCCTGATTGTACGAAAATTACAATTCTTCCCAATGATTATGATTCCTAAAATTGGTTTCTCTACCTTTCCTACTAGAAGTGGCAAATTCACAAGCTGTGCAAGCCAAAAAAAGGAGCTATACTAAAATTGCATCTTTTACTAGTCTGTGCTGTCTCCTTGATGTGCGCTGAAGAACCGACAACGGTGTGGTATCGCGTGTTTGTATTTGTCCTGTTTGTTAAATATGTGAATAAAGCCATTTTTTGTCAAATTAACATACCATACTTGGCCACAAACAGGCCAATCGCGAAAACCATAGACTTGCTATTCTATATCTATTTTTATGACAAAAATCTAGCCACACGTGGTGCCAAAGCACTTTCGAGAGCATTCGTCCGGACAGCAAAGAGTGCTGGTTCCTGGGAGCCTTTAGATATTATTTCTTTTATGGCGGTACTTCACTTGGCCATTCGTATTTGCCTTTTTGTCACGTTTGACTAATAATCAACAAGTGTGGTTAGTTTGATCCCCAAAACGTTTACTTTATTGACAAACAAAACATTTTTGACAAATGCACTGACCTGTACTGCTACTGGAATCTTATCAGACATGTACATTTTCCTCAGTCTGTCCATAACATTTTTTATAAGGAATTGAAAGGACAGACTGATGTCAAGTTTACAAATAACAAAGACGAATAGCCAAGTGCCGGCATCGCAAATAAAGTAATTGATTTAAACTGGAGTATTGTGCGTAGCGATGACAGGCGCAGCGCCGGTGCAGCTGCAAGTAGCGGGGCTGACGCTGGCTGGGGCGGGGCCGCCCACCGAGGTGCTCTGCCTGCTCAACATGGTCACGCCGGACGAGCTGCGTGACGAAGAGGAGTATGAGGACATCCTCGAGGACATCAAGTCAGTATCATCATAACCACACGCCATCACCATCATCAGTAGCGTACACAGGCGTGGTGCCAGTGCAGCTGTACCGAGGTGCTTTGCCTGCTCAACATGGCCACGCCCGACGAGCTGCGCGACGAAGAGGAGTATGAGGACATCCTCGAGGACATCAAGTCAGTATCATCATAACCACACGACATCACCATCATCAGTAGCGATGACAGGCGCGGTGCGAGTGCAGCTGTACCGAGGTGCTCTGCCTGCTCAACATGGTCACGCCGGACGAGCTGCGTGACGAAGAGGAGTATGAGGACATCCTCGAGGACATCAAGTCAGTATCATCATAACCACACGCCATCACCATCATCAGTAGCGTACACAGGCGTGGTGCCAGTGCAGCTGTACCGAGGTGCTTTGCCTGCTCAACATGGCCACGCCCGACGAGCTGCGCGACGAAGAGGAGTATGAGGACATCCTCGAGGACATCAAGTCAGTATCATCATAACCACACGACATCACCATCATCAGTAGCGATGACAGGCGCGGTGCGAGTGCAGCTGTACCGAGGTGCTCTGCCTGCTCAACATGGTCACGCCGGACGAGCTGCGCGACGAAGAGGAGTATGAGGACATCCTCGAGGACATCAAGTCGGTATCATCATAACCACACGCCATCACCATCATCAGTAGCATACACAGGCGTGGTGCCAGTGCAGCTGTACCGAGGTGCTCTGCCTGCTCAACATGGCCACGCGCGACGAGCTGCGCGACGAGCTGCGCGACGAAGAGGAGTATGAGGACATCAAGTCAGTATCATCATAACCACACGACATCACCATCATCAGTAGCGATGACAGGCGCGGTGCGAGTGCAGCTCTACCGAGGAGCTCTGCCTGCTCTCAACATGGTCACGCCCGACGAGCTGCGCGACGAGGAATATGCGGACATCAGTCAGTATCGTCATAACCACAGACAAAGAGAATAGTCTGATTAAGCATGGTATTACGCAAGTGGTTATCGCGTTCGGCTGTGATAGTTAAGTCCCTTTCGGACTGGTCGCTCAATGGATGGGTGACCAAAAATTTTCTATCTCGAGCTCCTCCGTGCTTCGGGAGGCACGTTAAGCCTCTCGTTGGTTGGTCTCGGCTGCATCATCAGTCGTAAGCACCCACCAATCCGCTCGGGCTGGGGTGATGGGTCATGGCCCAATCGCCCTATTCCATCCATAGGGAAGGTCTGTGCCACAGTAGTGGGGACCTTAATAGGCTTACAATGATAATGAGCACATGGTATTGACAACTCTTAAATGAAAAATAATAAAGAGGGAAAGCGATGGTGCACGCAATACCTCAGCTACTTATTGACATGATGACCTCCTTGACCGAGTGGTTATTACGCCGGGTTTCATGGTGTCGCCGACTCGGGAGGCCCCAGGTTCAATTCCCGGTGTGGGCAGATGTTTGTGTGATGAATACGAGCATTTGTACTTTGTAGCTCCGCTTGGTATACATTTTGTATAGCATCTGGAGCTCTTCTTATATTTGTCGTATTACAGCAAAGCAAGGCGCTCCACGAGAGGCTTTTACAACTTCGAAGATTACATAATTAAACATGATAATTAGTGTAGTGAGTGTCGCATCGCTCGTGCCGGTACCGGCGACACCTGTTTCAATGGTTTGAAAACATGCCGGCGATCATATTGCGGATATGTGAATTCGACTGTTTAGAATAGAAATGAAGTTAAAATGAGAAGATAGAGCTCTTTAATGAAATCTATCTATGTGTCGATATTTTAAATTATTTTTTTCGAATATGTTAATTTCAGTGTTCCCAAATCTATCCATAGCACATTGGACTTTACCTCACATTGCCAGTCACAGTAGCACACAAGGAAAGATCATTTTCAAAACCAAACATAGTTACAAACTGTCTTCGCTTAACTAGTTATTCGTCGTGTTATTTATTTTGTTTTGTTATTCTTGACCCTCCTTCCTCTCTAAACATACATTTTACTCTTGTACAGTGGGCCTAGAGGTATAAGAATAGAGTAGGGGCAGTGTTGCCAACTACTAGCATTGCCCAGTTGCTAGACATCTTACAAAATGTTGCTAGATTGTCAGTTTTTATTACCCCAAAAAGTTGCTAGAAGTAGCTAAATCTTCCAGTAGGTAAAAAAGATATTATATTACAAGAAGGTATATCAACACTGACGTATAAAAATGAGTTTGAGACCTTTATTTTAAAAAAAAAACCTTGTAAACTAAAATTATCATACTAGTTTTTCCCGTCGAAAAAGTCTGCTTTCAACAAAACGAGTTTTAAATTCACGTACCTGTTCGGAACTCTACTTCTGTCTAAGTTTTTTGTCCTAGTATGTTTCTTTATGTCAAATAGTTTAAGAAGAATTTCCGTCGAACAATTAGTACAAAACGCTTTGCTTGAATCTCCACTTGCTGCTTTTAACCAGCCTGTCTGTATTTCTGTACGTATGTTTTTTTCTCAAGGGTTAATCCATTTTTACATTAAAACAGCGAGCATTAGTTTATATGGATAAAAAAACACTGGGTAGAATACGAGTAGTAAGTACACTTTGGTTTAGTAAATAAGTACCCACGTTCTGTCTAGTGTATTCTTTCGTAGCGCAACATTAAATGGGGAATTCCCGGGTAAGGCCGACCTACGACCAATACCATAGTATCTTTAATCTATATAGAGTCGCGTTCAGTTTTTATTTTTTCGTTAAAGATTTGGTACCCTACTCTATGAATCTCTCATGAAATGAAAAGTTGCTAGAAAAAATAGCTAAATAGTTTAGCTACAAAGGAGACCCGGCACTTTTCATAGAAAAAATGCTAAACTTGTATACAGTTGAATTTGGTCTCAAAATAAAGCCAAAATTATTTGCTACATAAAACTACTTTTGCCTTATTTTTAGTGAATCGTGGAAAGAAGTTATTTAATGATTAATATTTTTTGATATAGAAACCCTTTTGATGACAAACCTACGTATTTGACATTGTCAGCTAGCTGCTGATGACAAATATTGCCAGACTACGTTACCCAATTATGAAACACAGATAAAAAAATTAAAAAAGTATACAACTTTGGCACAAAATGCCGGGTGTCCTTTTATTAAATTGTAGCTGTGTGATACCAAATAATAGCTAGATCTAGCTATAAAGTTGCTAAGATGGCATCACTGAGTAGGGGAGATATAGACTCTATTACAAGTGGAAGTGACCCTCTAATAGAAAGAGAAAGATGATGACAGACCGCTAGCTTTCTCTCTCTAATCGCGCATGCGCATTGGCAACCGTAAGCATCTAACTATTTCAATGTGATGCCATTGGATGCTATGAGTCACAAGAGAGAGAGAGATAGCTAGCGATCTCTCATCTTCTTTCTCTTTCTACTAGACGGACACTTTTAGAGCCGCCTGCCTCACTCTATTCTTATACCTCTATGGCTACATGGGCTTGAGCCGCCTCTGCCTCCTCTTACACTAGATTTCCCCTGCGGAAGGAATGTGAGTAGCCGGCTTTAACCTTATGTGCCCAGTTTAGTTTTCAGCTCGATATGGAACACTCAGTCATTTCTCTCCCCCTTATTAAGAAAACGAAATACGAGCTTGGATTAGTTACTCTGTTCATTGAATTAATTACAAATAGCATTTTAGTGACATGACCAAAACACGGTGAAACTAGTCTAAGCTTATACCGACTTTATTAGTAAGGGTGTTTGTGTCTATGCTCTAATTGATCATAATTAATAATCTCTTAAAATTCGCTGTTGAATTGAGTGCTTAATTTTTCTTCTTTTATTTCACAGAGAGGAATGCAATAAGTATGGTTGTGTGCGAAGTATAGAGATACCAAGGCCTATTGAAGGCGTCGAAGTACCTGGCTGTGGAAAGGTAAAATGATCTTTTAAATATATATTTAATACCTTAAGTTTGAAATTAGATACATATATTTTCTTATTGTGTTATTAATTTGTTTGCAGGTATTTGTGGAATTCAACAGCATCGCCGATTGCCAGAAAGCCCAACAGACATTGACTGGTCGTAAATTCAGTAACCGTGTCGTCGTGACCTCATACTTCGATCCGGACAAGTACCATCGCAGAGAGTTTTAATAATGGCATAAGTACCATTCGCATGGCTACTTCCAATGCCCAAGTTTCATTCTCCCAATCAAACTCTTTGTAAGCGACATTTTTATTTTTAGTGAAAGAATGTTTGTCTATCCATCTTGATTATAATATTATTAAAACTACGAATAAATGAATTATGACACCTAATTTACGTGCATTTTGTTTGCATTATTGTGTGAAGTTTATCCAAGCTAGGCTAGATAAAGGTGTCGATTCTGACATGATTATCTAAACTTAAAACTAAATTAAACATCTCTCCTTTTTATTTTGTATAAAGTATGACAAGGATACACTGGTGTCAAATGTAAGTTTAGGTTATGAGAATCATGACAGAATCGATACGAGTATAAATTTATACTAATAATAGTTATGAGGATATTGTTAGAGGGTAATCTCTGGTCTGGATCTACTGAACCGATTTTGAAAATACACGTTATTTGCCGTAGGGCCCGAGAAATGAAAGGACGAACGCGAACAAAGTCGACCGTGAGCGCAAGTTTCTCATCATCAGCTCTGTGACAGCGGTATAGAGTATGAAATATAGGTACTCAATGAGAGTTATCGTGTACTCGAGGCGCTTGTGAGGTCTCCGAAATGTCGAATGTTATTGCCTGTGGGTTGACTTGATGTGAATATTTAATAACAACTCAGATTAGTTATGGCAAATGTGAGTTACGTATCAATGAATGCCAGTTATTTGAAAGCGGAGCTAAGAAAAAATATTATGCCCTATGTTTTTTTCCGAACAAAACGGACCTGCGCAACGCTGGCGCTGGCATGACCGATTATGTTTACGATACGATTCTTTTGTATTAAAATGTTAACTGTTTTTGTGCGTATTAACACTTAGAAATCTAAAAACAGTGACGCCACCTTTTGAGAAAAACGGTAGCCCTCATTACATTCTCAACCTACTAACGTGACAACCTACGTACATATTCGACTGAATCTTCGCACAACATTGCGAAATTACCTCTGGGGAAAGGAGTTAAAAACATGGTACTGAAAACACACATTCCAATCAATATAGTAGGTAATATTCCTACGTTATTATTAAGAGCGTGCGTCGCGTTGCGTGTGCCATGGTAGACCCGCTTCAAGCAGCACTGCTCTATGAAATAACATGAAACAAACACGTGGCGCAAACGTCCGCTCCGTGCTCCCGCTTAACGCAGCGCAGGCCCTAAAGTAGTAGAGACGGGCCATTTCCCTTACTTCTATAGGTACCAAAATAAACTTAGATTGCTGCCTTTACCCATGGAGGTCAGAGAGAAGGAGAACCATCGATCGCTGTAGAAAATAGTGTCCCAGAAATATGGACAAAATAAGTGAGGCGCTGCGATTGCTAAGCTGTCTTAATAAAAACGGGCTAATTTGAAATGATCAATGCCTCGAAGAATATTTGTACAATATTCAACTAACTTCATCTACTTGTACTCATAAACAGCTTACTTTACGGATACTACTTACCGAAGGCAACGCGGGTGGTGGCAGAAATATGAACTATAAATTCTACAAAATTTCAGGGCAGGCGGGCTAATGCTTTATTACGAAGCGATCGTTCTCCTTCTCGCTAACATGCATGCGTGCAGGGGTAAACCCTGTAGCCTCAAAAACCCTCAATTCATCCAGTCAGGGGCGTTTACCCGAGGGTCTACAAATAAAATAAATTTTCGTGGTGCCTACTTATTTAATTATGAAAAATAATAAGACAAAACTTACAAAAAAACACAGTTTCAGCAAAATCAGTTACTAAAATAACGTTTACTTAAAATTAATCGATGGTTTAAAACTAAGTATAAGAATATTCTTGCTTTATCGTTTTAAAATTACACTTGATCGTTTTGCATCGCTGGTTGGTATGTATTTAATGAGCCAGTCTCCGATGATAAGACTACTTTTCTCATAACCACATATAGGACTCCTCCTATTAGCAGCATTCCTATTCCAGCTATCAAGCTTATTGCCCAAGCTGGAACCGCAAGACCGCCTAAAAATAAAAGCATTGAGTTAGTGTTTGCCAAGGCAGAAGATACCTTTATAGGCACGGCTAATTTTCCACTCGAAATAGAATTCCCCCATGAGAAAGAAAACCTTCACCATACATGAAGCCTCGATGACACGGGGCGAGCACGGAGAGAGACAAGCTGCTAGTCGCCCTCTGTCATCGAGGCTTTAAACTGCAGTCATATAAAACACATATCAATGGTGTATTCCTACAGTCAGTAAGGTTACCAGATGAGAAGACGAGAATTTAATCACACATGCGGTCACGGTTTTTTATTTTGGGGCTGGGTTTTGTCTATAGCCCAGGCCCTGTCGCTAAAGACTTTACTACAAAGAAAAGAAAGAAAAAAATTAAATGACGTTGTAACACATATACAAAAACAGAACACAGAAAGACAGGCCAACTAGGTCCCTGCCTCAGCTTAATACTACAGCAACAACAGGGCTGCTGCAGCGCTGATAATTTTGGCTACTAGTTAATTTTGTTTTCGTTGCTGATAGCGGGATGGTCGGGGCCGCAAATGTCCAATAAATGACAGGTGAAATTATACCCACACCCCACACCTTCAATTTAGAAGATCTACAGCAGAGCAATGTCTCGACTTGAATTTGAGCGCCCACCAGGGGATTATTCTACACATTTTTTTGGACCAACAATATTATTCTTTTCTCTATGCTTTATTGTTAGGAGTAGTAGGAGTATTTGCTATTGCTCCACGTGAGTGAACGTATTCCGCGAAGAGAAAAAATAGGATCACTCACGCACGGTGGACAATACGCGAGCGTACAATGACTCGCGGCTAGGTATAGGAAGGATACGTTTAGAAATTGCGGTGGCCGCTTACCATCATCAGAGGCAAACATAACTATTGTTTACCACTTTCTTTACATTATAGTATTACAAAACTTACGATAATAAGTGCGAGTCATCACCCGTCTTCCTCGCAGGATTTTTCGTCGAGCTTCAGCCTCATGTGTAAGCGTACTGAGGATAACTGAAAAGAAAAACTATTGATATTGCCTAATCATTCTTATACCTAAATAAAGTCAAGGATAACGAATGGTGCAATGAACATGCAAAACTCTTTATGAACCGTGATTTAGTGTTTGAAAATACCTAATTCCCTACACATCTAGCATTCGTTGTATAGTATGAAGAAATACTTGCAAACCCACTAACAATATTGTAATCTTTTGTTTGTACCTATTTACTAATAAATAAGAACTTAAAGGATTAAATAAGAATAATTTATTGATAAGGCAGGTTTAAAAGAAAGGATTCCGGTTTTCATTACACCAAGAGGGGGGAGGGAGATGATGATAATAAGAAGACTTGCATCCTGCACAGTGGTTTTTAACTTTTTACGTTCACGTAAATTGGTAACTACCTATCTTATGCATATAAATAGAGATGAAGAAGATGGAGTTAATGCAGATACAATGTACATAATTCAAAACTTGTTAATTTGGAATATTTCCAGTCCATCTGCGACAATGGCGGTCCATTTGTTGATACAAGATGTATTATTACCATTACCTATATTACCTATATAGTTTTTTTAACTTTTTATATTAAGTAGTTTATCTGTTACGAACAAAAACAAATTTAAACTAAGGAATCGACCTCGTTTTTAGAACCAAACACTTACTTAAGTACGTCTACTTACGTTATAAAAAATACATATCAGTACGATTCATTACAACCAGATACCTACTACGATGGACACTTTACTACCATTATGAATTTTATTGCTACGTAATAAGAGCGTAGCCAATTTGAAACTATATCCACCAATAAGGTTTTGGCAGTATGTGGTTGATTTTATAAATAGGTAACACTCTTATCAACATTATTCGCCCATGACGAAGAACAGCTACTTATTACTCACATTTGCAATATTTAACAATTAATCTAAAACTCACCCAAGATTGCTGCCAAATAAAACAGAAACGATCGTTTTGCTGCCATTTTGATAAAATTCACACACCAAATAAATTATCACTTAATAAGCACCTCTTTAACCCGGCTCAATGGAACACTAAACACCTCTAAAGGTGTGTTATTCACACAAAGCTCTTATCAGTTAGATAAGATAGTATTACTAATACGCAGTTGTACAGGCAGCCGCACCTCAAGTCACCACAAACTCAATCGATTGTGAATCATATATCAAGTATTATAAAGCTCAGGTACAATAATTTGACAGCTTTGATAACTGGAGTAGCTTTCTGTGATCTGTACCTACTGATTATTGCAGTCACTTCATGTCCTAGTCAGGATATATGACTCAATGTTTTCGTAGAACCCACCAAATATTTTATAAGAAATTGTGTAGGCGTGTTAATAATAAAGATGTTTTAAAAATGACGCCAGGGTCCCTTAATGTTTTGGAAAGCAAGTTAGGTCCCGTATGCATCTGCAGTCGTCAGAAACCGATCCGCTCTGAACCTCGTGGTGAGGTGCGGATACGGCCTATTCTCCCTAAATTCCCTAACCATGTAATTTTCATTCTAAGTTAAGCCTGCAGTTACAGGGAGTACAACACAACCCCTTATTAATAAACGAATAAGGTTGAATCAGATACTCCATGTTTTGTCTCTGTTCATTGATTTAAATTACAATACAAAAAACATTTGAGTGATATAAACAAATTACAACGTAAGTAATCTAAGCTTATTCATCGTTTATTAATGAGGGTCATGTAGTTTAGTAATGGAATACCGCCGGTATAGGTTGAGCTGCATTGCAATAAAGGCAAACACATTTCAGTAGGTACTAAGAATCGCTATTATTACATATTAGTATTAATGAAATAACTAAAATTTACAAAACAACTAATAACTTAGATATACATTCCAATCACTTTTCGCTAAATATATTTTTCAAATCTGCTTCCGCTAAAACTTTGCTTGTTACCGATTCCGGGTTGTCCGTTTTTGGGATTTTAGAGCTCTTGTTTTCTGGACGCGGTTCACTCGCCACCATTGCTGCTGACTTTTCAACCAATTCTTCATCTGGGACGCCTTCAGATTTTAGTTTTTCGTATTGCTTAATCAATCTTTTGATTTGTGGTTCGCTGTTCGGGTTTAATATATTAACAGCACCCATGCCCAATCCTTTCGAATGAAATTTTCTATAACAAGACAAATATGATTTTAACTTTAAAAAGTATTGGGGTACTTATATTTTTATTTGATTATTTTCATATCTTTAACTAGGTACCTAACGTAAGGAGAGAACCATTTGTTCGCATTTGGTCGGATTCACAAAAGGACGGATTCTCATTTCGCCAGAATACAATTAACAAGAAAAACGAAAATCCCAAGCATTTTCTGCTTAAGTTTTTTTTAATAAATACAATAATATATATGAATCAGTATAAAATTTAATTTTGTATGAAATCTGTATTAATTTTGAGTAAATGTGTTTTATGCATTCAAAAAAACAAAAAACCATTATATCGATATTATTTTTTCAATTTTATTTCCCATCACTTAAAAGTCGTAAATAAATAGTCTCGCTACACTCAATTCAACTTATATAATTTTTATTTCGAATCTTAAATGCGGGGCCTAAGGTCGAAACTTGATACAATTAAAAAATGTAGTCTCGTGGGGAGTGCGTTTGCAAGTCTCGTGGGCATGCAATAGACTATATTCGCACTTAAATAGTTAAGGTCACTAAAATGGACTCTATTTTTCAATTATAAGGTATTAAATCATATGAATATGTTTCGGCACATATTCGAATTGGATCTCACTCGATTACTTGCAAGTTTCTATTCTCGGTTATTGTAAAATTCATTTTTAATTGAAAAAAAAGCACTGAAATATAGAAAAAACACTTACATGTGAAATGATATCCCGTTTTTTGTAAATTAGAGGTGTTTGATCTTTTTTTGCACGTTAAAACGGCACAGGTTAGCATTTTTTGAAGTGAAACTTCTTTATCGGCGTTGGAAAAAAATTTACCGTCACATTTTTCGGTTACGCGTCACATTTTTCCGTTACGCGCCATCTTTTTTTATATTAATAGTTGATAGCTGAATGATCACACTGTCGCCGGCGAGAACTCTCTCTACTCGTTTGTAGCTGAGTGACAATAGTTATTAAAGATAAGACTCGCTCAGCCAAACTCGCATAGCGATATTCGCTCAGCGATACTCGCTCAGCGATTCTCGCTCAGCGATACTCGCTCAGCGATACTAGCTCAGCGATACTAGCTCAGCGATACTCGCTCAGCTATACTCGCTCGGTTAAGCTGGCTTGGCTGTCAAAAGCCGTGCGCGTGCATTTTAACTCAGGACTGCCAATTCGTTTCTAGTTTCTACTCGCTTATCGTTCATCGTCGGAGGTGGAACATGTGCCTTAGATTACTGAGCCGTGTAATCATAACAGTTTCATAGGCAGTAATTTGTATTCATGTCTATGATAATAAAATCCTTTTGTTTAAACTTTATCTAATTTAACTTTATTTAACCAATTTTTGGAAAGTTGCATGTAGATCATTTTTCGAAAAATAAGGCCATAAAGAAGTTTCACTTCTTACGTGTGTACACTAGTACACGCACACATTTTTTTGCGAGGAGACACGGGCTGTTGTCACTACGATAACGATTCTCACACTGTGGAAATCTATCGATTGTAAGTAGTTTTTATGAACGCACTGAATCATTTGATCTTATACCTTGACAGAGGGGAAAGATCTTGCGAGGCTAGTCCTGTGGTTTAATGGTCTAAGGTTTTTCCAGTCAAATAAATAAATAAACATAAAAAATACGAATTAATCTAACATACACAACTGAACTGAATGTATTATTAATATGTATTTCTCCACGTAACTGTACTGGACCCGTCCTTTTGAGAATCCGACCAAGTGCGAACAAATAAAGAAAACGAATGCTTTCGTTTCTTGCATTTTTAAATATTTTTAAAACTCGGTGCATTACATAATACGCTAGCTGGCGGCGTCTGACTCAATTAATTCTGGAAGAAACTTATCATGATTGTTTTTTTTCATCCTTCCACTTTCGCGTCGTATATCAATTTCATAATTCTCTCATTCGACATACATTTCACATTTCCTCCCCATCTCCAACGACCAGAGCAATGCATGTAGGGATTGCAATCCCGCAGCCCATTCAATCTCCCGGGATTACCCAACTCGGCGCGGGACATGCATCTTTGAAATTATGTTGTAAAATCAAATTGATTTTTGTGTAAAAATCAACTTTTATTAAACACTTCTTACATTAAGTAACAGAAATTATTTATTTACATACTATTTATTAAGTATAAGTAATCGGTATTCATAGATACATCTTTAAATGTTTGGCATAGTTTAATAGCTTTGTTTAATTTTACCCTAACTGCCGACAACAGTTTTATATTTTTAATTCGTGTTATTCATATCAAATCAAATCACAACTTTCTCTTAGATGCTATTACTACCTATGGTGGTAGCTTTTGAAAATACGCTCTTAAAAAGCAAATAGCATTTATTGTATCATAACCGAGTCTGCTTCTGAGTGAACTGCAAATATATCAAGATGCTGACAACGGCCTCTCGGCTTCTACGCTATTAGAGTGAACCGTCAATATAAATATTTATAGGCGAGCGTCAAGTACTCTCCTCTGAAAAGCAACATCGCGCTCATGCTACGCAATTTACGTGAAAGTTTTAATTTCAGCGCTTTCTAGGTGCGGGATCCAGCAGATTAATAAAAGTAGCGACATCCCGCGGGAATGCGTGATCCCGTTTTGCGGGATTGCAATCCCTAAATGCATATATTTATTTAAAACTGATACTGTTTATCAGACTGACTATTGCCACGAACACTGTGCTGTGACTTTTTCGAGTTGGTAAATATTTCTTCTAAAATACTGCAATATCGTATCGTGCCAACCACCGGAGCATTCAGGAAGCATTATTGCATTGGAAAAGGAAACGAATATAATGTTGTTTACCTATGAAAGAAACCATAGGCTACTCAAATAATTACTGACAATACGCTCTGAAAAGAGATTATTTTACTTCCTTGGTAAATGTACTGACTACGTGTTAACCTTCGCAACAGCATATTGAACCTCACCGCCAAAGCTCTATTTTCTTGAGAGTACCTACCTACGTCCTCTAGATCGACGGAAGGTGGAATTTAAATCAAGTTACAATCTGCAACGCAGCGCCTGCCGTCATGTCCAACGGGAAATACTCTTCGTTATAATAAAATGGCTCGTGGCGTAGTGTTTGCCATATGACCAACAGTTTATGACAACTTCTGATCGAGGGACCATGTCATCTGATAGCTGATATTTATTACAGTTATGTTATCAATTCAGCATCAGACATGCATGATACTCAATCACTTCATCAGTTCTTGAAATAAATTAGGCAACGTCCCCTCGTTTACACGACGAAACAAGTCATATACCTATTATGTTTACACAAAACTTGTAAGTTTATTTGTTGAGACTCTTTAAAACATTATTTCGTTTACACTGCATAGACAACTAGTAACTTTACAAGTACAAATTACTATTCACTTCACATATTTTGTTAATCCAACAAGTATTGTTGCTTCATGTTTTATACATGTTTATAAGTGTGAACAAAAAAATAAAACATTGTATAAAATTCGTTACATACATGTATTATGTATACGAGGGGTTAGGCGACGTTGTGCCCTACAAGTTTAGTCTAGTGTATATCGAGCCCTTACCGCCAAATTATCGTAAGCGACACTTTTGTCGAAATGCGTTTTTTGTGGAAACTAATATTTTTAACCGTAACGGACCCATTTCTGTTGATATTTCCCTCTATTCTTCCCTCTATTATATTGTAACGGTGTTCTTTTGGAGGGAAATATCAACAGAGATGGGTCCGTTACGGTTTAAAATATTAGTTTCCACAAAAAACGCATTTCGACAAAAGTGTCGCTTACGATAATTTGGCGGTAAGGGCTCGATATTAGTTTCTGAATTTGAAATAAATTACTTATTAAAGTAGATATTTACGCTCTAATGATGTCTTCTTGATACAATATTTGTCTAATAGGCTTGATTTCAGGTTTAGGTTTGGCTACTCTAGGTTCAGCGAATGGTGGAAAGGCTCGGTAAACATCGAACCACAGAGGTCTGTCATCAGGTTTCATTCCTCCTTTCGTAAGAAGACCTTCCACTCTGCAACAATAAAACAAAAAGTACAATAGATTTTGCATGTAGGTCATTAATGATCGTTAACGTGGTGTCTCCGATTCCCATTGGATATTTGTGGGTAGGGCTGAAAGGGTATGCGGGATTTGAGCGGAGAAGTAGCACATAACCTCGTCTCTCACCCAGGCGCGAGGTAAGCGTCGAATGAATTTTCCCAACATAAAAAAAAGTCATCATGATCGCAATTAATTTACCTTTTTTTAAATTTGAAAGCATAAATTAATTGATATTGTTGCGCTATTCTTCTTTGCGTACCTTAGCTCAGATACGATTAGTATTAGGAACAATACTAGAAAGCTGTATTTTAGTAAGGGTATACATATCGGTCACGCCGAGAAACTGATCCTCTTCCCTACACATAATGTAAGATATTGTTGGGTACAAACTATTCAGTACCCCTAGCACGAACCAATATCGAATTCGAATCGTTTGCGACTCCGAAATGTCTATGTCAAGTTTTGTATGGAAACTTCAACAGCAGCGCCACAAAGTACGTAACTAGAACTAAAAATCAGTACATATTTGACATTGACATTTCGTACTCGCATTCGATACGAATTCGATATTGGTTCGTGCTAAGGGTACAGTACCGTTTGCGTTTCGCTGGGCAATCTTACGGCCGCACTCAGGAAGTCAAGTTTTAAGTTTGACTAAGGTTGATGCTGTCACTTACTTTGCGTCATCAGTAGAACGAGACAACACATATCTTAATAATGCATTAATTTAACGTGTCAGAGTACGTCTGTTAGTTACACTTCTACTACATCTAAACTTCTGCTTCTATTAGCCACGCTTGACAGCGTCAAAAGATTGAGAGGCGTCATAGCTTGCTATCACTGCATTATTGCATATATTGGCCGCGTACAGCCCTAAACGCAAAGGAACAGATTCAAAAACTCATTTTATGACTGTTTGCCACCAAAGCTGAATAAACATGGAGAGCTAAATGAATGTATACAGATCTCCATACAAAACTGCTATTTTCTTTTGTATGTAAGACAAATGTTGAACTGAAGAATGCCTAGTTGATTCATATGGTAGATAGAAAGGCAAGAAAAAATAAAGCCCCAAATCATTTATTGTTTGCTATATTTAACATGAAATAACAGTACATGAGTATCGAATCAATTAAAAACAAAATGAATTAAAACTAGGATAATTAAAAGTCATTCTGCATTGCTTGGAATATTGTTCTTCGTAATGTTTCCCAGCCACTACGTTTAGTTTCAGATATCAGCTTTTGTTGTAATTTCTTGATG
This sequence comes from Chilo suppressalis, assembly GCA_902850365.2. Classification (NCBI taxonomy): domain Eukaryota; kingdom Metazoa; phylum Arthropoda; class Insecta; order Lepidoptera; family Crambidae; genus Chilo; species Chilo suppressalis. The sequence continues at coordinate 9,336,645 of OU963903.1, read as the reverse complement.
TCCTCCTCTAGTTCATCGGCTAGTTTATCAGTTTCAGCTTTCTGATCATTATCCATGTCCTCACACCTGATAGGATGTAACAAATATATAAATTTTTAGAATCAACATGCAAGAAAATGATTGCCTTAATATGCATTAATGTCATTTTTAAATACATTAAATTTTATATGATTAACAGTTCAGTTAAGATTGGACCTAAGATGGTGTTCTAAACTAATAGTAAAAAAATAATAAAAATGAATAATACTCTTTCTTAAACGATGTGTGAATTTCCTTCAATGCTTTAAATTTTTGCTTGTGAGCAACTGTTGACTGTTGTATGCATTTTATGAGAGCTGATGTGAGGTGTTCCAATTTTTGTTCATTGTCTTTCATTGCATTGTAATCAGCTTCCAGTTGAGTCAAAATCTCTGACAATGATTTGAGTAAGTTGTCATTGCCTTGTTTTCTAGAATCAGGTAACAGAAATATAACATTTTTAGTACTTAAGTGTAATTAAAAGTTTAAGTACTAAATGATTAACAATAAAAAGAAAAAACTTACCTTGCTTCCAATTGATGGCTCATCACATCTAATAGTTTTTGACGAGATTCTTTACAAGTCTCAATTTTAGTTTCAGTCTTTCTTTTTTTTATATTACTCTGATATTGTCCTATTAGTTTTGCAATATCCTCTTCTTCGTTAATATCTGTTCTCAGCCGTTTAGGATTCTTCTTTGATTTGGGAGATTCTTTGATAAATTGAGATTCACTTATGAAATCGCTTACTTCACCAGATGCAAACTTAGAGGCCCTTACCGATTTTTTCATACCCGACATGTTAATTATTTGTTTAAAGCAATATAATTCCGTATAATCAAGTTAAGACTACCTATTGCAATCACAAATACACCTATAGATATTTCCCGCTAAAAAATAGAAAAAGGCGCAAAAAACTTTGTGTTCTATTTTTAAATTTTATACTTTTTAATTATTTTTGTAGTAGGTGTATTACAATTTTGTTATACATACCTTGTTAGTATAGTTCCAATACGTTCTAATCGGCTGCTTGCCATTTTAAACTATAGGTTACAAAATAACTGTGAATTAGGTAATTAGAATAACTTAAAAAGTCTAATTCACATAAAATAAATAAATAATTTGAATATTAATTTTAGGTTAGATTGGTTAGTTTTAATGACAGTGACACTTTGTTCTTAGGTCTTGTCAAGTTGTCATCTTTCATTATCATAAAAAGAATGTCAAAGCTAGTTGACCCTTGTTGGAAAAAGGTTTTAAATGGTTAATAAATGTTCTATTAGACCGAAAAAAATGTATTGTATTTTTTTGAGCCCTAGAAAGCTACAAATCTTTAATTTTAATATAGACTTTTCATGGACATAAAAAAACGCTGTCGGCCATTTTAGTCTATACATTATCTATGCTATGACGTCAATCTGTAGTAAACAAAAACTCGGAAGCACGTTGAAAATAACTTAACTGAGTTTATAATAAAAAAAAACATGATTTCTAATAAATACTACGAAAAATAAAGTAATTGTCATAATTGTATTGTACGAGAATATAAAAACACATCCTTGAAGACTCTAGGAAAGTTGTGGATTAAAGTGCCGAAAGAAATTAACCTACGCAACTTTATTACACTTATTCATATGTTGTATCAGTTTAATGTTTATTATTGTAATACTAAATGCACTGTACTTACATAGATGCCTTGTCGTTTCTCTGCTCCGCAGAGCAGAAATCGAGGTTTAGTGCAAAAAATTAACCAACCATCAATGCGTCAATTCTTGGCAGATTTGTGCTTTCTGCTTTCACAAAGCCGGCATCCATAATAGGCTAGTTGACTCATGTCGAATTGTATTAAATAAATGTTTATTTCTTAAAGTATTTGGTCTAAGGAACCTAAATATATCGATTTCACTTCATAAAAGCAGAAGATTGCTGTAGAAATGTAATTTTAAAAAATATTTTTTAGTCTATATTTTTTAAACATTAAAAACGCTGTTCGCCACATCCGCCATGATTTTGACGTCTCTTGTGGTAAACAACTAAATGTCATTCGCGTGTTACTGTGGGTGGATTCTTTCGTCTGACTAAATTTATGTTAAAACACTTTTAACTTTAGGAAAGAAAAAAACAGTAAACTTAGTTTTTTTGGTAAAACTGTACTTCCAGGGCCCAAAAGGTGATACTTGTTTTTTTTTGTAGAAAAGGTCTTTTTAACAGATTTTTTCTGGCGCTTCGCAGGCCGCATAAGTGTGACATTTTTTTTAATAATGTGGTTAACAGAAACCTTTTTAACAACAAAAATGCGAAATTACAACCAACAAACCTGTGAAGTTTTCACTTTTGGGCCCTGGAAGTACAGTATATCCGTTTTTTGACAAAACTAATTATGGATGCTGGCTTTGTGAAAGCAGAAAGCACAAATCTGCCAAGAATTGACGCATTGATGATTGGTGATGAATTTTTTGCACTAAACCCCGATTTCTGCTGTGCGGAGCAGAGAAATGGCAAGGTATCTATGTAAGTACAGTGCATTTAGTATTACAATGTAGTAATAAACATAAAACTGTTACAGCATATGAATAAGTGTAATAAAGTTGCGTAGGTTCACAACTTTCCTGGAGTCTTCAGGGATGTGTTTTTATATTCTCGTACAATACAGTAATGGTAATTACTTTATTTTTCGTGGTATTTATTAGAAATCATGTTTTTTTTATTATAAACGGAGTTATAAGTTATTTTCTACGTATTTACGAGTTTTTGTTTACCACAGTTGACGTCATAGCATAGATAATCTATAGACTAAAATGGCCGACAGCGTTTTTGTATGTCCATGAAAAGTCTATTTTTAAATTAAAAATTTGTAGCTTTCTAGGTTTAAAAAAAATACAATACATTTTTTTCGGTCTAATAGAACATTTATTAATCATTTAAAACCTTTTTCCAAAAAGGGTCAACTAGCCTATTATCTTTGTCAAAAAAAATCAGTAAACGGAAACTTTTCTAAAGTTAAAAGTGTTTTATGATAAATTTAGTCAGACGAAAGAATCCACTAACAGTAACACGCGAATGACATTTAGTTGTTTACTACAACAAGAGACGTCTTCAAGGATGAATGTTCAAGGATGTGTTTTTATATTCTCGTACAATACAATAATGATTTTTCGTGGTATTTATTAGAAATCATGTTTTTTTTTATTATAGACTCAGTTATTTTCTACGTGCTTACGAGTTTTTGTTTACTACAGGTTGACGTCATAGCATAGATAATCTATAGACTAAAATGGCCGACAGCGTTTTTTGTATGTCCATGAAAAGTCTATTTTAAAATTAAAGATTTGTAGCTTTCTAGTTCTCAAAAAATACAATACATTTTTTTTCGGTCTAATAGAACATTTATTAACCATTTAAAACCTTTTTCCAAAAAGGGTCAACTAGCCTATTTGACATCAATAACATTTCATCTAATAGTAGGGGGAGCCCAATCGAGGATTTTGCGAGTTACTCGAGCGCGTCAGAAAATCATATGGGGAGAAACCTTGCACCCTGTAATATACCCCTACCAAATATAAACCTTTAATATATTGGGGTGCGTTTAAGACAGTCCAACGACAGTCCGTCAGATTAGTAAAAAAAAAATGGGTGCGTGTACTTATGTAGGCGCGTGAGAAGTTATCCTTCTTTGGCATCGTTTAAAATTAGTTTTTAATTGCATGCAAATAATTAATTACAATAAATTAATAAAAAGTCTGGAAAAGGACACAGTCAATAAAGTTCAGTTTTAATTTGAAAAAATAAATAAATAATCAAAATATTCAATTAAAATCGCTACTGAATATAATTTATTAGAACATATGTGATTTGCACTTGTATGAAACTCAAACACGTATTCCGAATATACAAACTAGAAACATGTGGATAAATATTATAAACTAGCGGCCCGCCCTCGCTTCGCTTCGGTGTAGAGCTGAAGTGTAGACTACAGTTTTTGTTCTCAGGCTTGTATTATACACAATGACATTCATCTATGATTCTTCTTATACCTGCATGCAAAGTCTCAGCCCGATCGGTTTAAAATTGATAAAGTTTCATACAAACTTTCATTCCTTATTTTATCCCCTTTTTCCGTAAGAACCTTGTACAGAGTATTAGAAAACTACAAAAAAAAAAACAGCCAAATCGGTCAAGCCGTTTTCATGTTATGTCGTGACAACGGAAAACGGGTTTCATTTTTATATATATAGATATGAAAACAGTCTCTGTTCTAAATTCAAAACTCGTAACTTTTCCCGATGTTTGCTGTACGTGTTTCCCGCGCTAGGACCGCGAGTGGCCGCGCATGCGTACGGTGCGGCGGGCGACGCGGTAATGGTAATGGCAGCGCGGCACATGAAAGCGACCAACTTCATGGTGTTAATTTTTTGTGTTACAGATGCGCGCGCATCTTAATATTTCACTCTCATAATTTTTTTATAACGCGCCTAAAGAAGTATAACTTCAAAAAATCGATCCTCAGAAAAGCTCGAGCGCGTCAGATTAAGAACAGGTAAGTTAAGTACAGCCAGATTCCAATAATCTGACATTTTGTTCGTGACTTATGGAAATGGGAGAGTCGGAAAGTTGTAAAAAAAACGTCACATCGAAATACTCGAGTGCGATTTTATTTTTTTATTTTGAAGGGAATTCTATCAGGATTACGAAAAACATATAATCTGACGGTTTTCATGGTGCGATGTAGCTAAACCAATCGATAAAGCATGTGCGTACAAATGCTTAGAATTTTAAGTATTTTCGTTAATTTTATGAAATAAGTTTCATATCCATTACAATTATGAGTGATGTAAATGTGAAATGTTATTTTGTGAAAAAGAAACATTTTCGAAGATACGTCGAATTCAAGTACGTTTCCATATTTAATACTATAATATCAAGAAATAAATGAAAAAATTGCGAAGTATCAAAACCATTCTTGCTTACAGAAACACGAGATAACAAGGAAGTTGAAGAAGTAGAAACCAACCTCGAAGACGAATCCAGTGATGATGAAGATTTTTTTTTTAAATATTTTTTTTATCTACTTTTATATTAACGATTGATTTTCTATATGTGTGTATATGTATATTTTTTTTATTACATCCAGTAATAAACAGAAGAAACAAAAAAAATGTTTTATTCCTTAACCGCAAAAAAAAAAGTTATTACATCAAAAATGTTTTAAATTGTCAATTTTCTGTACCCCTTTACTTAATTGTCAGATTATCATTTGGAGTGACTCTGACATCGAGTTGAACCCACAGTAGAAAAATCTATCTAATAAAGAGTATTTTAAGATAACATTATTTTTAACATTTTCATAAATCAGTCATGAGTGTAGGTCACGTCCAAATCGTCAGTAATTTAAATCAAACACTGTTTTAAGTTCACTTAACATCCCTTTCAATGTCTGAAACGCTGGAATAACTTATTCTTTTTAAAAAAGAATTTCTCAGCCACCCCCACTATCTAATCGTCAGATTAATATTCATCAGTTATCAGATACACAAAGCGAGTATACTCTATTAATATCTGACGTGCTCAAGTAATTCCAGGTTTTTATTTTACATTTTTGCATTTTTTTACACGCTCTTCCCCCCACTAACATAACATCTTATCTTCACAATCCAATAGGTCCCCATGACGCTCTGGTAACTGCAACTTTAGCATCACGGGCTCCCCTACTATGTAATAACTCGTGTTCTTATACACATCTATCGAATTAAACATTACATTTAATATCATGCTCATAATAGGTATGTTTCATGAAATACGTAATCTCGTCATTTAAGATCTAATAAAGAATAATCAATGTCGCCATGCTGGCACTTTACTTGGCTATTCGTAAACTTGACATCTTCTGTCCTTTTCATTCATTATAAAGCACGATAAGGACAGACTGTTGTCAAGTTTACAAATAGCAAATACGAATAACCAAATGAAGTTCTGGCATTAAACTAACTATGTATATATGAAGGTGTGGGACTCAGGGGATGGAGGTAAGAAAATTATTTTATTATATAAAAATTTATTAAGTATTAAAATAAGTCTAGGTCAGAGAACGAAATAGAAGTCACTTTTTACTAATATAAATACTCTATTCAAAAATGTACACATTATCTATGCTATTTACAAAATAGTTTTATTTTAGAAATACTATGCTATGATTGCGACCGATGTTTCCTGAAACACCTTTTGTCCGCTTGGCGCGTTAAAATTTCAGATACGAAATTTCTGTGAGTAAATACTCGAAGTATGTCCTCGCGTGCTTCTTGAATACCTTCACAAACAATCTTGCTTCTTTGAATATTGCCCTGAAATACAATAAAAAAGAGAATGTTATAAAGATGAGTTTATAGCCTTAGTTAATAAAAATAAGGTCTCTCTTTTCAAGTTTGCGAAGACCCACCGCTACGCTACTGCATTTTGATGCTCTCTTGTGTCGTAGTTATAACAGCAGTTAGTACATAATCGAATAAAATTTTAGTATCCAATGTAAAAAATCAATACAAATGCTTTTATATTATTTATGTATTTAAAACTTTTTTTTGTAACATATAGACACATTTTCGCATTTATAATATTAGTAGGATAATAAATGTTGAACTTGCCTTCAGTAACTCTAGCATGGAATGAGAGTGCGGCTGCAACGCGGTGATGGTGCGGCCCGACGCAGTCTCCAGCGCTCGCAGTAAGCTCGCCAATTGCTCCCCGACGTCTTCTTCTAACGATACCTAAAACGAAACACAATTAATAAAAAACGAGCGAGCCTTACAGTAGTCGCGTATGATGTGTAACATTTGAAACCTCACCTTATATTAATAACAAAAGAAATAAAACCTACCTACTACATTTAAACATTATGTTCTAAAATCAAATCAAATAGCGCGCGCTTTCGCGACTTTCTGTTACACACTTCCGTCCCATTTCACGAAATCACTCCCACAAATTTTAGGAATGCGAGAGGAAAGATGTTACACATCAAAAACCCGGCCAAGTGTAAGTCGGTGAGGTGGTGCAGCTGCTAGCCCTCGGCGCTGGTGACGCATCCCTCGGGGGCGTTGCTGTGAGTGTACAGTGGGGGAAGGGGCATGAACCAGGGCATCCATCTGCGCGGTGAAGTGGTGCAGCTGCCAGCCCTCGGCGCTGGTGACGCGTCCTTCGGGGGGCATTGCTGTGAGTATACAGTGGGTGGGAAGGCATGTACCAGGGCATCCATCTGCGCCTTGAAGTGGTGAAGCTGCCAGCCCTCGGCGCTGGCTACGCGTCCCTCGGGGACATTGCTGTGAGTATACAGTGGGTGGGAAGGCATGTACTAGGGCAGCTATACTCTAAGTGTGTTCCGCGGAACCCTAGGGTTCCGTGATACCTCTGTCGGGGTTCCGCAAGAATTTAGAAATAAAAAAATCAAAACACCTCTCTCTGGTCGCTCCGCGGCTGTGCGGACTCCGCGGCCGCGCGGAGACAAAACGCTATGAATGTTATTTATTTATTTATTTGTATTTGTATAAGCTTGTGTTACATTAGCTGGTACAATATCTCATAAGTTTGGTCTCAACAATTTTATACTTGTACAACGCGTTCGCTCTAAGTTTGCCGGTCTGTGGAATGCGCGTACCCTCCCCCACGTGACAACAAAACTTATAATGTGTCATAGTTTTACCCAAATATCTAACGTACACAATTTTTATTGTTACAATTAAATAAAAAATTTCGAACGTCATACACTCATACCTATCGCCAGCGGCAAACTTAAAACGAGCGGGTAGTATACTTGTAAGCGCTCAGTCTCTTTGATAAAAGCCGCCTCTGAATTAGACGCTATAGTTGTCAACTAGCGACTTTCGTCTCTAACTTCAAAGGATAAAGTCGATATTGTTTACAACGCTATTTTTAAATTTCTGTTTTTATTTTTGCTTTTTGTTTATCAAAGGTGCCGACTCGAGTATTTTCGAGAATATTTGAGATCGAGTCTAGGACTAAGTATAAAAGCGGCGATCGCGCGTTGGCGTCGTCAGTTGATGATTAGCGTTCGGAGCGATAAGTTACTACCTACTTACAAGCTCGCTAGCGAGAAACTGGTGTTCATTGTTTTACTGCCTCCTGTATTCTGTTGTCTCAGTTTTATACATTTCTTCCCTGTAGGTTCTAAATTTAGTCTCTTATACGCAGTAACGATTGTGCATTATTTAAACCCCACTATCCTGACTTGTAACATTATAAATAAAGAAGAATGGAACGTTGGCTTAAAGGTGTTAAACGTGTTCCAACAACATCTTCTAATGACGCTGAATGTTCAAAAGCAATGCGCGCGGAGAATTTAGCAATCACCGATCCAGAAGATGATGCCACGAGTGCCACGACGTCAAGCTCGACGGTTTCAAAGACGAAAAAAAGGAAGTATGATGAATCTTATATCAGTTTCGGATTTGTTGATTCCAACGGCTCACCTCTCTGCATGCTCTGTAGTAAACTGCTTCCTAATAGTTCCATGGCACCTGCCAAATTGCGTCGACATTTAGAAACCGTACACCCCGAGACTAAAGACAAGAATAAAGAATTTTTTGTTCGCAAAAAAGATCAGTTATTAGAAAGTCAAAAAAATATGATGCATGTAACACAAACTACCAACGAAAAGGCCACGGAGGCATCATACTTAGTTAGCTATCGCATTGCACAAGCAGGTGAAGCGCACACTATCGCTGAGAAATTAATAAAACCATGTGTATTAGACATAACAAAATGTATGCTTGATGAAAAATCTGCAAAGCATCTTTCTACTGTTCCGCTATCAAACGATACTGTTTCACGACGAATCCATGATCTGGCAAGCTACGTCAAACAAGAACTAGTTACACGTCTACAAAATACACGATTCGCTTTGCAAATGGACGAGTCGACTGATGTCGCTGGTTTGGCTATCCTGCTGGTTATTGTGAGATATCCATATAAAAGTTCTTTTGAAGAAGACATGCTTATGTGTTCATCGCTGCTTACAAACACTACCGGGGAAGAAATTTTTAATAAAATAAATATATTTTTTGAAGAACATAATCTCAGTTGGAACAATTGCATTGACATTTGTACAGATGGGGCCAAGGCGATGACAGGTAAAACAGCAGGAGCAGTGTCACGAATGAAAAATAAAGCGCCTAATTGTAGTTCCAGTCATTGTATTCTGCATAGACAAGCACTTGCGATGAAGCAAATGCCGTCTAATCTAAAATTAGTTATGGATGAAGCGGTAAAAATAATTAATTTTATCAAATCACGACCACTACAATCCCGATTGTTCTCATTATTGTGTGAAGATTATGGCAGCAAACATAAAACACTGCTGCTCCATACAGAAGTGCGATGGCTGTCTCGGGGAAAAACTTTAACAAGGCTATTTGAACTTAGAGCCGAGTTACAAATGTTTCTTTCAGCAGATACTTCTTTTAATTTGAAGGACCGTTTGTATGATAAAACTTGGTTGTTCCGATTGTCTTTTATGGCGGATATCTTTCAAAAACTTAACGAATTAAATTTATCATTGCAAGGTAAACAGACAACAGTGTTTCAGGCCTATAATAAAATAACTACTTTTAAAAGAAAATTAGATTTTTGGATCATTTGCATTGGTAAGAAAGAAATAGAAAGTTTTACGTTACTCACTGAGTTTGTTAGCGAAAACGACTCAGAAATGTTTGAAGATAATGTGTTTGAAGAATTGGTCCAATATCTCAGTTCGATGCGCGCATCTTTTGAAAAGTATTTTACCGAAGAACACAATACAAAAATTAAAGTGAACTCCTGGATTCATAATCCTTTTTTACCCAACTTGGAAAAGCCTGAAAACATGTCAAATGAGATATATGAATCTCTTTTAGAAATGTCATCAGACACAAGTATGGAGTCATTGTTCAAAACGACGCCTCTTAATGATTTTTGGTGCAGAATCCAAGATGAATATGCAATGCTTGGCCAAATGGCTCTGGATATTCTTCTCCCGTTCCCAACTACATATTTGTGCGAAACAGGATTCTCTACCTACGCAGCCACGAAAACAAAATATCGCAATAGACTGGACGCCGAAGCTGATATGAGACTCCAACTTTCTTCCATCAAACCTGATATCAAGCAATTGATGAAAAATAAAAAACAGTTTCATACCTCCCACTAGTTAGATTTTTTCTTTTTTAATGTTTTCTATTATTGTCCTTACCAAGTGGTGAAGTAAATAATAATTAGTAACGGATACATTGTACTTTTATTATGCTGATTAATATAGAATACACTTATAAAAATAATTGTTTTATTGTAGGGTTCCATCAAGTATTTTGCTTCCCAAAAGGGTTCCGTCATTTAAAAAGTTTGAGAACCACTGTACTAGGGCATCGATCTGCGCGGTGAAGTGGTGCAGCTGCCAGCCCTCGGCGCTGGTGACGCGTCCTTCGGGGGGCGTTGCTGAGAGTGTACAGTGGGTGGGGAGGCATGTACCAGGGCATCCATGTGCGCCTTGAAGTGGTGCAGCTGCCAGCCCTCGGCGCTGGCTACGCGTCCCTCGGCGACGTTGCTGTGAGTATACAGTGGGTGGGAAGGCATGTATCAGGGCATCCATCTGCGCGTTGAAGTGGTGCAGCTGCCAGTCCTCGGCGCTGGTGACGCGTCCTTCGGGGGGCGTTGCTGTGAGTATACAGTGGGTGGGAAGGCATGTACCAGGGCATCCATGTGCGCCTTGAAGTGGTGCAGCTGCCAGCCCTCGGCGCTGGCTACGCGTCCCTCGGGGACGTTGCTGTGAATATACAGTGGGTGGGAAGGCATGTACCAGGGCATCGATCTGCGCGGTGAAGTGGTGCAGCTACCAGCCCTCGGCGCTGGTGACGAGTCCCTCGGAGGGCGTTGCTGTGAGTGTACAGTGAGATGAGGGGCATGTACCAGAGCATCCATCTGCGCAGTGAAGTGGTGCAGCTGCCAGCTCTCGGCGCTGGTGACGCGTCCCTCTAGGGGCGATGATGTGAGTGTACCGTGGGTGGGAGGGAAATAGAGGTACAAGAATAGAGTAGGGGAGATATAGACACTACTACAAGTGGAAGTGTCCCTCTAATAGAAAGAGACTTTCTCGTAGATGAGAGACCGCTAGCTTTCTCTCTCTAATCGCGCATGCGCAATTGGCAACCGTGAGCATCTTACTATTTCGATGTGATGCTTGGACCAAGTATTGAACACGCATGCGTCACAATAGAGAGAGATAGCTAGCGGTCTCACATTTTCTTTCTCTTTCTACTAGACGGACACTTATAGAGCCGCCTTTCCCACTCTATTCTTATACCTCTATGGGGAGGGTACGTACCAAGGCGTCCATCTGCGCGGTGAGGTGGTGCAGCTTCCAGCCTTCGGCACTGGTAAGGACATGCCTCTGGCTGGCGATGGCGAGGATGTCTTTAGCGCGAGGCTCTCGACGACGCACGTCCGAAGGCCGCGTGAAATGTAACGCGGTGCTGCGCCATCCACAAACGTAGCCCGAGCTCAATAGAGGACCTGCCACGATCATCAAGCAAATGAGTACATCTATACATATAATAAAATGGTAGGAAAATCAAAACTGTACATTGAATATTTTTTTAAAAGAATACTTGGGGTGTGATCTGCAATCGATACCGAAGCCAAAAATATAATTTTTAGAATTTTTGTCTGTTTGCCTGTATGTATGTCTGGGATAAACTCAAAAAGTACTGCATGGATTTACTTCAAATTTGGCACGAATATTATAAAGAAGTTGGGTCATCATATAGGCTACATATTATCATCATCACCTACGGGAAATGAGCAGTGAACCTTTATTTCTTCAACGCATTGTGTAACAACGTGTAGTCTAACGATGCATATTTGAATGTTGTTATTATGTTAACCACGCTAAACGCTACTAGCTTCACACTAACAGTAACTTAGGCCGATAAACATAATAGATAATTTTAAAGCAGCGCAATAACCCTTTTGGTGTCAAAAAGTATGTGCCAATAACTAACTCCACGCGTACGAAGTCGCGGGCGGCCGCTAGGTCTTTATATACACTCGCGAACAACCAAATCGATTCAAGCGCTACCTGTGCATTTAAACATAGTTTTAAGTAAAAGTATACAACATTTTAATAAAAATTATATGTCATTTGAAAGCTTGAAACTTCAGCTTTTATGAGTTATCATCATTTTATCATCCATGTATAATTTTTTTCAAGTCCATTGTGCGCAAATCGACTTCTCGAAAGATCTGCTGAGTAACGCGCGCTGCGTGGCATCGAGAATTGTCGTGCATTAGGATGAAGTCTTCGCCAACAAATCCTGCGTAGGGCCCAACATGTTGCAGGAGAATATTTGTGATATCAGCTGCCAGTCCTCCTCCTCGGCCTCCTTCAGACACGAAAACGAGATCGGTTTTACCCTCCAACGAGACACCAGCCCACATCATGCACGAACCGCCATCATAGGCAATTGTTCCTGCGAAACAGCATTGGGAAAATCACTCTTCCAGACGCCTGTATCCCCGCCCAACGCTCGCTCCAGTTGAGATGATCTCGAGCAAACTGTAGCCGAGCTTGCCGGTGGCCTGCAGTAAATTTGGGGCCCGTTGCAGGCCATTTTGTAGTCAGGTTGGCTTCCTTCAGACGTCTTCTTACTGTCCACTTGCTGACAGCTACACCTCAGCTCGCCCTGTACTTCGACACCCGTAAGGTGCCGATTTCGCAGAGAGGTTGAAACAATGAAACGGTCGTCTCGTTCAGAAATACAACGGTGGCGGCTGGTTCCGAGTGAATGCTCCAGTCTCATGATAACGTCTGTATACTCGGGATACAGCCGACTGACTCAAGTGAAGCTGGGAAGCGACTACTCGCTGACTGAGTCCTTGCTGCAATAAGGCAACAACTTGAGCGGTTCCTTGAGGTGTGGTATCCATGGTTTCTTGAAAACAATGAATGCAGGTTGCGGAGATGTGTATCGGTCAGTTGATAAGCGACTGGCAACTCGCAGGTAGCGTAGTGAGTGATTTGTCCAATACGCCCTAATTGCGCAAATGAACATGTTGGTACTTGTTTTATTTAATCATGTTGATGTTTTTTTTAAAGCTTAGGTTTCAAGCTTTCAAATGACATATCATTTTTACTAAAATGCTTTATATTTTTACTTAAAACAAGGTTTGTATGCTTGAGTCGATTTGGTTGCCCGCGAGTGTAGTATAAAACAAAGTAGTCTGTATTCTCACACCTTTTAAACTACGCATAGGATTTAAATGCAGTTTTCAGCAAAAGAGGGTCGCGTGAAATGAAAAGCGGTTCAAATGTAGCTTCATAGAGGACGTGCCACCGTAGTCATGAGAATGAATTCACGTTGATATCTTTACATAGTATTAAAAAAGTCGCTCCCACTGTCTGTATGCTAAGATTTTTTAAACTATACAATTGTTTTAGTTTTCAGCAACAGATAGTGATTGAAGAGGCAGGTTTCTATGTATAATACAAGACCGAGGACAAAAACTATGAACTACAGCGAAAGGAAGCGAGACCGAGTCACTAGTGTTTTATAACTCGCGCTAGTAAAAACACTAATGGGAAATGACTATGCCAGGAAGTCTGCGCCTCTTATACCTCGTTACATCAGCTCATTCGAAAAATATAAGGTGAATTCTAAGGTTTTAATGAAACTTCGTGGGATTATTGGGATATGTATATAGAGTATGCCTGATTTTTTTCGGATTTTCGGAAAGAAAAACAGAATGCAGTTTTTTCTTTGTGTTTTTAAATTCAGAATACAGCTTTTACTGTCTTTAATTAGCTGGCCAGCTACAAGTACGTTAAAAAAGTTTGTGTTATGTTCCCATAGTGAGCAGTGTCTAAACTGCTAACGAACACAACTATTTTTTGTCCCACATTGTAAGAATACAACGTCGTGTATAGTTAATAATAATTACACTAGATTAAATAGCAATTTAGCTAATTTTAGTACCAAAAGTAAGTTTTTTGTGGTTAATTAGGGAGTGTCTTTAATTATGTGACCACCACTGTACATTTATTAAACAGAACAGTACTACTAAACTAAACAGTAGATACTATTTTATTCGTTGAACTTACGTTTTGGAGGAGGGTTGACAGTCACTGGCGAGGGAGTTGGAGGCGTTTCGTCTGGTGTGTATTCACATTGTCTGACTTCATTAGTCAACCTGATAAACAAAAATGAAATGTTAAGAAAAAAACCTAACATTTTTTTTTAATTTGAAACATTAAATGTTAAAAATTAAAGAATGATTCTTCCATGCAGTGTTGTTGCGGTAGCTAGCAAACCAGTGAACCGAATGTTCACCAAAAAAAAAGAAAACAAAAAAAAATTTATATAATTGAGAACTTCGGAGATTTTGTGTGGTTTCGTTTGAAATAGAAATAACGTGATTTCTCGAAAACCGGAAGTGCTACGTTACTCACATCCGGTTTGTAGTCTTATCAGACTATTCTCAACTTATAACTTAAACATTCTCTATATCTATCTCTTACGGTTTGGCCGCTGAAACAGCACCACGGACGGACGGACGGACTTGTCTATTAGATAAGAGATTCGCCCCCCTAGCGAGACGTCCACGTTCCCACCCAGTGTTGTCACTATAGCCAGCGATCGCTGCTAACAACACAACATCCATATTATATATAGTTTATACCACAGTATACTTCGATACTTACAACTGCCTCCTTGGTTTCTTTCTTGGGGAGACGTCTTCGTTCCTTGGCGGGTCGGGCTCATCATCGGGCGCGGGAGAGGAGGACGCCGATGTGGTCGTGGAGCCCCCGGAGCCCGGGCCTCTGCCCCCGCCCAGGATATCCTACCATGCAGTGTTGTCGCGGCAGTTAGGAGTCTATACTTCTCTACAGCACTATACTTACATTTGCCCCCTTGGCGAAACGTCCACGTTGCCACCCAGTGTAGTCACAAAAGCCAGCGATCGCTGCTAACAATACAACATGCATAATTATATATAGTTTATACCACACTATACTTCGATACTTACAACTGCTTCCTTGGTTTCTTTCTTGGGGAGACGACCCCGTTCCTTGGCGGGTCGGGCTCATCATCGGGCGCGGGGGAGGACGCCGATATGGTTGTGGAGCTCCCGGAGCCCGGGCCTCCGCTCCCCCCAGGATATCCTCCCATGCAGTGTTGTCGCGGTAGCTAGGACTCTATACTTCTGTCAGCACTATACTTACATTTGCCCCCTTGGTGAGACGTCCAAGTTCCCACCCGATGTAGTCACAATAGCCAGCGATCGCCGCTAACAATACAACATCCATATAGATTATACCATACTATACTTGGATACTTACAACTGCTTCCTTGGTTTCTTTCTTGGGGAGACGTCCTCGTTCCTTGGCGGGTCGGGCTCATCATCGGGCGCGGGGGAGGAGGACGCCGATATGGTCGTGGAGCCCCCGGAACCCGGGCCCCCGCCTCCTCCCGGGATGTCCTCCCATCCGGTGTTTTCGCGGTAGCTAGAGCTCACTGGAACTATAGGCGGACCCACGGGAGCCGCGCAGGTTGCTTTCGTTGGAGACCTTGTTGAAACATTGACGAGTTATTTATTTATCACACCCATTCTTTACGACCTCTATTAAAGATTCTGTACCCTTAGTACGAGTTTTACAATTACGAAAACTATGATAGTTTTTCAGAGCTCGCACCGCAATAAAATCAGTACCCTTTAGTATGACTAAGGGTACTGATTTTATTGTTTTCGTTTTAATACAAATAAACAGTGTTTAAATTCTATCATTAAATCATTTGTCTTCTTAAATTTTAAGTATATTTGGTTACTATTCACCAAAATGGACATAGAATCATAATTTACAATTACGAAAACTATGATAGTTTTCGTGAGCTCAAATTCGTACTAAGGGTACTGAAACAGTTAGCTTATTGCCAACATTAAAATGTCCAATGTCTTATTTAAAAAAAACAATATCATCCAAACGATGTTTCATGTTGTACTAAATTTCATAATAACACTCCTTCGCTTTTTCGATCCCTTCCGCGCAAAGGGCTTACTCATCAAACAGCCACAATTTTCACTGCTCGGTCAGAGCGAGATTCTTCGTCCAAGGCTCCCTCCATGCGTGATATAATGGATTTCAAAATAGTACATTGTCATTCACGCGCTTTCCACTACTAAAACTTTTCATGAATTTTAAGCTCTTAGAACGCCCTATGGTTTAAGAATCATTTACAGAGTATTTATATCAAGGGTGTAGATAAAATCTGATATGCAACTGTTTATAATTAAGTATTAAAACACTCATGTGATACCAAATTCATGTATTTAATCGAGGGGTAGCACAAGGTAGAAAGTATGTGTGTACGTTCACTGTACACACTAATACTTCTCAATTATCCATATTTCGTCCATGAGAAAATAAGTAATGTCTGGCTGTCTTTGAATCTTGTAAAAAAATTGTAGTGATATTTTTATTTTTTAAGCATTTAACTGCTAGATGTTTTAATCTAGCCCGGACAGTGAAGGTTGTGGGTTCGTATATTTTTCTTTAGATTCAAAAATCTAGAAAAAATATACAATTGCTTTTTCTTCTTTCCAATGTTTAATACTTATAAAGGTATTCGTTCGACATTGTGCGTTACTTACGATGCGAAGAGATGGCGCTGCTTCGCAGCCTAAGAAGTACTAGAAAGAATTTGACACGGTCATTAGGGCCGCGGTAGCATAATGCTCCAGGGAGCATTATGCGGATGCAGGCATCCGCCCTGATAAAATTACAGCTTATGAATGAAAGTATAAAGTAAACTCTGGGTAGGAGAGTGAAATTTATCTCAGCTAGTCTTTTTCTGTACCATAGAAATCAAAAATTACTTACCCTTCAATATCTCGTTTTCGTAGGATCGACGGGCGAGGGACCACGGGTGCGTTTTGAACGCCACTAGGTTGAGCTCTAGTTTCTGCTACAACTGGAACATTATTGACTAAAAAGGAAACAACAAGATATAATAAGCTGCAATTAAGACAATAACTTGAATTGAGTTGTTGATGTTCACTAGCATTATTCTGGCCTTTCAACAGTCAACTGAAAGAAGCACTTTTTATAAATTGACGAGCAATCAAATTAGGCCACCCCATAAATCTTGGCTTTAGTTATGGGATAAAATGATCTTTTGGTTATTAGTCGCGAATATGCCTTTAACAAACTAACAATATGATTTATCTAAAAAAGGTCAGCTTTGAAGTTGAATATTTTAGTTCTGGGGTGGCATAAGTTTATGAGCGAGTATGGTGTTCTTTATTGTGAATCGACTGATGTGACTGCTTCATCGTACATTACAGCCGTATTGCAAGACCATGCAGTACCACAAATTGGATTTATCGGCTATAAATTCATGTTAATGCACGATAATGCCTGTCCACATACCGCAATTTGCGAAAGACAGTACTTGCGAGCAGTTCCAATACCGGTATTTTCGGATTGGCCAGGCATGCCCTTCAGACCTTATTGCGATAGAACACCCCAATGGGACGAGCTAAAACGAAGGGTCAGGCAGCGGGCACCAGCTCCTGAAAATTTATAATAGCTAAAGACTGTTCTAGTAAAAGAACAACATCCCACAGACGACCATAAAGCTGAAACAGTTGATGAAGTAGGCGTTAGTCACAAACTAAGTGTAATTTTTAAGGCTAGAAGAGAAAATATAAGTTTGTTGTAGCAAATTCGTATATCTAGGTTCTCAATTTTTCCTAACCATAGTTTCAATTTATTACTGAATGAAGAGAGATGATAATATTAGAACGTTTTACTCAAAAAATAATAACAAATAATTAAAAAATACAATGTTAACATGAGACCTAATTTAATTGCTCTCCTAATAGAATAAGAACAGTAATCATATTTCAAATAAGTGCATGTGAAATTCAATTGCCATTAACTTAATTTTGTTTCGTTCGGATTATGGAGATTTTTTAAATTAAAATAATATCTTTCTTTTTAAATCATTCAACATGCCTGTGCTGGTGCCATAATAACAGTAGTATTCAATATTTTTTCCTAAAAACCATGAAGAGGTTATGAATCCTATGTAAACATGCATGGATGGATATAATAGTATTGTTGTAAATTCGCTTGAAAACTATACAAAAAATATGTGATAGCCAAGTGTAGTGTGAAGCCATAGATGTCGCCAAGAATACATCCCGACAAAAATTTTAAGGAACGACCATAAACAAGGAAGCCAGCGCAGTAGCAATTTTACATACAAAAATTACTGCACAAGTTTATTTGTTAATGTCGTCAGTAGTGTGTGTACGTGTCGTGTTAGCTACGACTGCAGCGTCTTTTGAAGATACGACGCATGGGACAGAAAAAGGCGACTAACTTTACGTTATATTGTGAAATTGCAGTCCAGACACCAGTCTTTTTTTTTAAATTAAATTTCAGATCTATGAGTTCGAAAAGAAATCATTTTTTTGTGGCAAATAAATTATTATCCAATTCAATATCACTTCTATCAGTACAGGTTCAAATTGTACGACTGTACTGTTTGCTTTGTTCTTACAATTAGATCTTTGTTGCGGCTGGTACTTAATGGCGCGGGAGATGTGGTATAAAGTAGTGGTGCAGTATCTGTATGTAGGTAAAGTCAAGAAAGTCAAGGCTGGACCACTATTAAGACGATTTTCCTATAGTTGACCGATTCATTGACCAAAGGGTCGCCCCGGCTTTTTGTTCTTGTTCAAAGAATCCCGATACTTATCTGCTAAAGTCATCAAATTAGGTACAAAACAAGGCAGTCAATGAGTAAAAGAAGATCCTATTGTATGTCATTGATCTAATAGACAATAGGCGGGACGACCGACACTCATCTCATACAAGTAGAATAGAAGCAAACACGAGCACCGCGATATTTTGACAGTTAGATACGATAAAAACGTGATTTTTCATGGTGCTCATGCTACGGGGACTGTTTATGCTATGTCATTGTCGATGGTACGTACCTTGCATCGGCTGCGAGTGGGGCGCCTGTGGCGACGGCGTCGGCTGCGGTTGCGTCGGCTGCTGCGGCGGAGGCTGCGTCGGCTGGAGCGGTGTGGGCGAAGGAGCGTGGCCGTACGCGATCGGGCGCGGCGCGAGCGTATGCGGCTGCGGCGGCGGTGCAGCGGCGCGCGGCACTTCGTAGTAAAGCTGTGCCGGCGCACTGTTGCCCACTACGCCGCGCACGCCCACACTAGCCACACCCACCACCTAATACAACATTCTTTCTATGTACCTTGTTTTTTATGAGTCTCTGATATTTCGGCACTGTTGCACACCAAATGATACGCAAAAATCAGCCATCGCGGAACATTTAATTGATTCGGGTCCTAATCGCTGGATTGAGCACCATAATTCACAAATTATCTCGACAGAACGCCACTACATACCAAGATTGGTCAGAGAAGCGATTGAAATAACCAAACAAGAATTTCAATCGTAAGGATGGGTTTAAATTGTCAAGTGTCTGGAATCCAGTAGTTCGTATGTGTAACAACCGCAAAAATCTAAAAAGTGTCGTTACCGGATCTGGTACTGTGAGTATTGTGTGTCGGGAACAAGTGCGAGTGAATAGTGAGAATGTGACCAGTGGTAGGGGTATCGAACGCAATAAAAAACTTAAGAGGGTAGACCGACATGTCTGCCATTAACATCTACCCGCAATTAATTCAGTTACTCCGTGAACATGGCGCTTGTAACAGTGCCGAAATATCGGAGACTCACAAAAAACAAGGTACACGGTAACAATCCCGTTAATAGCTTTAATGTTTCTCCGCAGTAGCTGAATACGCGCTCTACTGTGAAGTGCCGCGCGTAACGACTACTGCCATTACTGTACATTATTTGCTGTGCAGGCGCACTGTTGCCTACAATGTCGCGCCCGCCCACACTTGCCCCACCAACCATCTAATACAACGTTCGTATCCTTCACTTTACTTCCCCATTGATATTCAGCTACTGTCATTATGCGTGGCACTTCGTAGTAGAACTGTGTGGGTGCACTGTTGCCCACTACGCCGCGTACGCCCACACAACAATACAACATTCGTATCTTTCAGTACGTTTAGCACGAACCATTAACGAATTCGAATAGTTGAATTCGATCTATTTTATACGTCAAATGTGTACTGATTTTTAGTTCTCGTTACGTCCGTTGTGGCGCTGCTTCAAGTTTCCATACAAAATTTGACAATGACATTTTGCACTCGCAAAATATTCGAATTCGATATTGGCTCGTACTTAGGGTAATGTTTACTTCCCCTCTTCCGAGTCATGATACACATGTGTGTTATCATGTTTGGTTTCCAAAGAGAGGTGTTTATGCGAATAACATATTATTGTCATTAAAAATATACAATAGAGTACTAAAAGCGTTTATTGTTGTTTTCCCTTATTCATCCTAAGACATCTCATTATACTATTTTTTTTTTCTTACTTTGCTGCGCACGGCCGCACAAACCACACCCACCACCTAATACAAAGTTCGTATCCTTCAGTTTACTTCACCATTGATATTCAGCTACTGTCATTACGCGCGGCACTTCGTAGTAAAGCTGTGTGGGCGCACTGTTGCCTACTACGCCGCGCACGCCCACACTAGCCACACCCACCACCTAATATAACGTTCGTATCCTCCCGTTTATTTCCTCGTTGACATCCAGCTATTGCCGATCACGTTGCTTTATAGTACTTGATAAAATACCACAGTAGCAATATCAATCAAATGTGTGTTTATGACCAAGGAAATGAGTGAGCGTGAGGGAGAGACACTGTCGTGCTTCCACTTTGATTTTTGATAGACGGATTTAAGTCGGAAATCAAATCTTGCAAGTTTTTGACACGCAAATTTGTTTAAAGAGTATATTAGGCTATGCTGAAAATTGGAAAAAATTACTCTTAAATTAAAATTTTGCCTAATTTTGTATAGATAATGGTACCTTTCGTGCGCGAGTCCGACTCGCGCTTGGTCGGTTTTTATTATTCAAATGTGACTTCATATTGTGACAGGAGTTAATAAACAAAATCAATGTGCTCATAGTGCAGGTAAAAAGATGTTGTCCATAAAATCTCAATTTAGTTCAAAGTAAGTAGGTAATAAATATTATGTGTCATGCATGGATATTAACTTATTAGGTTGAGGAAAAAGTCTTTTCGTAATTAAAGTATGTATGAACTTGTAATAAACTCTCTTTGGCTATACCATTTGTATATGGTTGGTTTTGGTATCATTAAAAAATTTAAAAAAATCAAAAAACCCGACTGCTTAATTATTCTTCAAATAAAAACTGAAAAGAAAAAAACAAGTCCAGTAGTCTATAATTCTGTTAATAAGGAACAAAGCTACTTTAACAGTCGGGACCCATTAGATATTCAAGAATACATAATATTTTTCAACAGTGGGTCCCGACTGTTAAATTAGCTTTGTTCCTTATTAACAGAATTATAGACTACTGGACTTGTTTTTTTCTTTTCAGTTTTTATTTGAAGAATAATAATTTGAAGAATAGAATAATTAAGCAGTCGGGTTTTTTGATTTTTTTAAATTTACCTTTTTTATTTCACACTTTTTAGTTAGTATTTTAAGACGGTATATACCGTAGTCAATACTTCAGTAAGGGAATTAATATCGCGGGAATTATTAAGTACCTTGCGTCGGTCTAAAAGATTGATTTATTAAGACATATAAAGACTTTACCAGCGGGGTCAAGGCTACAGATGGGCCTCAATTTTCGCAAAAATGTGTGAAGTTAAATGAAGTTGTTACCTACGTATATATCTAATATGTGTAAATTTTATAGTAAACTAGCACTTATTCTAAAAATCATCTTTTGTTTATGTTCTTTTTAGTAGTTTAGCAGTAAATATAAAATTAATTTACTTTTATTCGTCGACTATTTAAAATTGGCAGTAGCTGCATTGTCATGTCCACGTCCGGCTCTAAGATTGTGATATACACAAATGCAATGTCATATCCTAGTCCCATAATTTGATATAGCTTACATAATTCACAGAAACCCAATATGTAGATGCCAGAAGTTAACTACAAATGTTGTTAATCACCCTATATACTTACAATACCAATCAATGAAGTTTATGTCGCAGGTTGAAGAAAGCAGTAATTCCCGTCTGTTGTTTTGAACAATGGTAGCAACTGCTTTAGATCGCTAAATTAAATAATTATGCAATCACCAAAGCAAAGGATATAATATTTGATTAAACTAAAATTGCATAATAAATTTTTCATAAAGTTAGGTAGAGCACCATAGCATTCTCATTTATTATCAATTTATAGTTTTATTGTTAGTGTAAAGCTCGAATGAAGAGTATATTTCCACCTATCAACCGTGCTGCTACCAGCATAGTATGTATTGCAAATAGTGCAATCATGGCAATTATTTTCCAAATATATTTTTTTTTTGTATAAATAAAATACCGAATAACGTATCACTGATAAGCACAAATGTTAAATAACTTTTATAAATATAATCACATAAACCTATTAGTTACTTTATTTTTAATTCTTTTTCATCAATTAAATACTATTATCTATATTATTTACTTTGAATTTTGCAGAATTATCGTTTATAATTACAAAACCAATATAATCGCGAGCTGATTAATAAATACAGGGATTCCAATAAGTATGTACCTACTAGCGTAAAATGTGTTATTTATCATAATATGTAGCGAAAAATGTGTTATTTATCATAAGTAAACCTTTTATGTAACATTAAGTAATATCGTTAAAAAAACAGTATAATCCTGAGTTTTTCATTAAAATTCAATAATCATAAATACCTATTATGATAATTTATTTTTCATCATTTAATAAGAAGGAACTGTATCACAGTTTTATTGTAGGGTAAGTACTTCGTATAGGATCGGATACTGCGAGTAGCCCATTTTTTCTTTTTCGCCTAGTTTCTCCACGTTTTTAAACACCTAAATAAAATTTCTTCTCTTAGTATTCCTCCCGCAGTTTACTCCTTCTCTCAGTATTACCGCGCTATCACTTTGTCATCGTTTAAACTTTTTAAATATTTGTCGAAATGACATAGTGTAAAAGGCAAAGTTTATCGTCTTTAAATATCAAAAGCGATAAAAGTATTTGTTTTGATGAAAAATAATTTGTTAATACAAAATGTGCATTTTGGAAATATATATCAAATAATATTTTAGTTTTGATTCACTATTTTAGCGGTAATGGCTTACACATTAAAAATAGATATATGGTGTTACGGACTTTTTTTAGAACTATTTAAGAGATACATTTTCACTGTACATTATATTCATGTAACTTTTATTGTTTTTGCAGTGCAGGCCAAAATGGCTTGCAGATGGGAGATTTTTTCCGTCTTATGTGACACTTATTGTTATATTTTGGCCAATTCACTCAATAACTACATAAATTATTATATATATGTTATTATCATATATGAGCTATATTACTGTTAAGTTTCATTAAAATCCATTCAGTATTTTTTAGGTGAAAGAGTAACAAAGATCCATACAAACGTAAGATTGAAATTAAAAGAGCAAGTGTTTAATATACAACTTTAAAGCGTTCTAGATCCTAAACAATCATATAAAATGAAAAATGGTGTTATAAACCTCAACATGATTTTCGATTATCTAGACAGTGATACCCCACTCGACATATTTTGTCAACTTTTTTTTTTTACTTCGTGACAATATGGCGTCTAATTTTGTCCACATTGAATTTTGATTACTATCATATCTTTAGTAGCACTCCCATGATTGAGACGAATCGATTGATGTATGAATCATCAAAATCGGTCCAGGCGTTTGGTCTCTAGTGTGCCACAAAGGAACAAACATACATATATAGACTGTTAAACACAATACCCTGTCTGCGCGTCGCGCTCTTGCATTGCGCAGTCGGGTAAAAATTAAAATTTAGAGAAGATTTAAATTCTAATTAGAAAAATGTGAGATTTTCAATTGGTTTTTCTTACTGTAAGTAGTAAATCTAATAAAGAAATTTGATACATTTTTATTTTTTTAATCTTTGGACAGTGTGAGTTAACATCACGAGAGGACTGCCAAAATCACTTATGGCAGATTTTTAATCAGAAGCCCCAAAACTTTCCATAGCTATGCAATCATGTCCCTACAAGATGGCAAAAAGTTATCACATAAAATGGCACCTACATTAGTTAAATGTAAATAAACTTTATTAAAAGAAACATAGAAAATGTAAAGACTTCCCCAACTTAATATAAGGAATTTGTATTGGTACTTCTGGTGGTCTCTTCCGAAAAATAAGAAAAATTGAACTATCACAAACGAGATAATTAAATGAATCATATGTAATTTCAGACCTGCTTTTATAAAAAGTTAAGACTGATATAAGATAGTATAATTGAAACTTTTTGTATGATTATATATATATTATGGTTAATATGTTCAAATTTACTGTGTTTACTTTACCTTGGGCTGATAATTTCGTTGTAATAGTGGTAAAGGGCGTGGAGTAGACACCACCGAAGTCGGCGCTGGAGCTTGCAAACGTGGTGCTGGGCCTCTCACTGTACCAGATATGACTCCACTGGCTACAAAATTTGAAAATATTGTCAAGGAATAAGTCTATAATATATTAACAATCATGTGCATGGATTGAGCATGTGTGAAATTCTTTAGTCCTCTCTTAATCCATAGTATTAGTAAGTTATCTATGTAGAAATACTCACAAGTGTTTTACATTTTAAGTTGAAAGAAAGAAAATATATATCAGTTATATTCAATAATTAAATAAATCTAGAATGTCCCCTATGAAATTGAAGATGTAATACTACAATTTTAGAGTGAAACCAGCGTAAACCTGAAAGATATTTAGCTTATAACTTTATTGTCCTCTAAATAAATCCCTATCCCTAAATGTCCTTAATGGATGGTAGGGAAAAAAATGGATGTTTCAGAAGAGTTGTATAATGCTTCCAATTTAAATAATGAAATTTTGTATATTGAATATACCAAGTAAAAATGATAATGGAAAGTGCATGTTTTAAGTTTATTCTCTCACTGTAAATTTAAGGGTTTAACATATTCATCAGGCTATAAACTTCCTTTAAAAATAGACTCCGAAAAATAATGTTCTTAGGTACTATATTTATACTATGACTACCAGAAAAAATATTAATAAAACAGATGGTTGACTATTTTGGCAAAAACATAAAATGATTAAAGAATCACAAACATTGTGTAATAAAAATGTTACATCAAAAGAATTATTTTCAAATCACACATATATTATGAAAATTTTTATTTTTGTAAAACTCAACCATATGTCAACAAAAATAAATGAAAAATTAAATTTATTTATAATAATATAGCTAAACCAACACACTTACAAGTTAGAACAGTTGTGCTGGGCATTGAGACAACAGCATGTGGAGATTGTGTTGTTAAGGAGGGTTGTACTGAGGCTGGATGAGTGGCAGTTGCTGTTAGTCCTGTAGGGGTCACAGGGCGGCTTCCTGGAGCACGCGGGGTTGTTGTACGAGCACCATAGACCAAAGCACCTCGAGCTCCTCGGGTGGCACTTGACCATGCACCTAGGAGATAAAATGCAATTAATCTTTAAGAAATATATCATATTAACTCATATCTTAGTTATTTACTTTGAAAGAATTAAACATGTTGAATATAAGTAATAGCAAATACCTTGACCACCAACTCCTTGAGAAGCTGTTGGGGTGACTGGTCTGACAGCCAGGGAAGCTCCTGCAGCCAGTCCACGAGGTACATGACTTGTCATACCAATACTCTTGTTCACCAAGACACCACTAGAAGTGCTCACATTGACACTGGATAACACTGTCAAAGGAAACAGAATACAATGATTAGATGACGTAAGATAATGAAAGAGGTTTATTGGTTTAACCAAAAATGTGTATAGTTACCAGGTCTTGTATTGTGATGTGGCAAAGGAGATAACACTCTTACACTTGGTGGCAGTGTGCGCACAGATGAGCTGACTACCAAATTTCCACTGCCACCAACAAGTTGGCCACCAACATTCAGTACTTGTGTTGCACCTGCTGATGTTGCACTTGTTTGAGCATTGTTTGTCCCTGTGCTATTATTAGATACTTGAGCAGACAATTGTGACCCCTGGCTGATTATTTGTGTAGCAGGACTCAGTATTTGGCCACTTGGACTTATCAATTGGGACTGGGATATAATTTGGGTACTTGGGCTCAATAGTTGCGATCCTTGGGTTCCTTGCAATATCGGCGATCCACTCACTATCATTTGAGACTGAAATGCAAATAATACAAGTGTAAAAACTATCATCACTGATCACTAAATCTGTAAACATTTGATTGAAATCGATTATATACAAATTTTTACCATTCCTAACTTAGAAACAATCATACAAGACCCATTTACCTGAGAAGCGACGCTTGGTGAGATGATTTGAGCAGCTGGACGCATTAGGCCCACAGGGCCGGTGTGGGCTATAATTTGACCAGGATTCGAGGTTTTCGGTTGTCCAGTGATCAAATGAGCCATTTTAACTTCTGCATTAGAAACACTTTTCACAATAGTTATCTTTTGTGGCGCTAAATCAATTGGATACATTTTACCAGTTGTAACAGATCTTTCATTTTCTAAATTGTTGTTCATTATGACATAGAGCACTCTTTTTCAAACGAACATTTTATAGAACACTTTATTCAATGCAACAAATTTGTAGAATTCTTTCAATCTTAGATTATTTTGTTGTTTGAGAAGTAAAATAATTTTTTGTTATATCCAAGATTTGACCAAAAAAGTAGACAATCTCAACCATAGACACAATCAAATTACAATCTCTGTTGTCTGTGATCAAATCTCTAATGCATAGACCATTATGAGATTCTGAGCGTTTTCCATTTAGAAAAAAAAGTCGACACTGTGGTTGCTTTCCAATTACAGAGCATAATGCGACTCAGTGCCGCCCAATGCCGAATTATGCTGATGCTTAATTGGAACGTAAATTAGTTTTCAAATGCACCAGCAGAGTGCGCTAAGTTCAGTGTTGAAAAAAAAAGTCAATGTTTGTACCTTCATCCATATTTATATTTAATTTTTAACACAGTTTGAATTAACTTTGATTATTTAAAAAAAAAACTATGATGAAACGAAAGTTTTAATAATTTTTCAACAATAAATAATATTACCAACGATAACATATAAATAAAACATTTCGATCAATGCCAACTTAAAAAAAACACCTGTTAATTTTCTGTCTCTAAGTTGGTACGATTGCACGCATCACACGAAAGCATCACTTTTGAGAGTGCTCAATTGTGCGAAGCGTTGCTGGAGTTGAAACACTCAACGTTAAGCATTATGCCGCATAATGCGCTATAATGCTGTAATTGGAAAGCTACCTGTGTTGCACTGTGTCGACGATACTATAGCAAAAACCTAATGCCAACTAAAGCTTGGTAACTTCATTACTTTTCATTGGTAACACTGAAACCAATGAAAAGTATTGAAGTTACCAAGCTTTAGTTGGCATTAGGTTTTTGCTATAGTATCGTCGACACAGTGCAACACAGTGTCGACTTTTTTTTCTAAATGGAAAACGCTCGCTCTAATGCGTCCTGGAGACGATCGAGTCGACTTGTCAAGTCTATAGGTAGCTTTCCAATTACAGAGCATAATGCGACTCAGTGGCGCACAATGCCGAATTATGGAAGTTTTCAAATGCACCAGCAGAGTGCGCTAAGTTCAGTGTTGAAAAAAAAAATATTCATAGAGCAATAACCTTGATTATTTTAAGTAACGTTCGATCAATGCCAACTTAAAAAAAATACTTGTTAATTTTCTGTCACTGAGTCGGTACGATTGCACACATCACACGAAAGCATTACTTTTGAGAGTGCTCGATTGTGCGAAGCGTTGCTGTAGTTGAAACATTCAACGTTAAGCATTATGCCGTATAATGCGCTATAATGCTGTAATTGGAAAGCTACCTGTGTAATTAAAGTAGTATACAATTTTTGAAAAAGTATATTCCTGTAAAATAATTTTGTTTATAGATTCAAATTCTGAAATAAAATTGTATTCACATTTTAAATGTGGAATATAAAAAAAAGTCAATATTTGTACCTTCATCCATATTTATTACTAATTTATTTTTTAACACAGTTTGAATTAACTTTGATTATTTTAACTAACGTTCGATCAATGCCAACTTAAAAAAAATGGGTGCGTGTACTTATGTAGACGCGTGAGAAGTTATCCTTCTTTGGCATCGTTTAAAATTAGTTTTTAATTGCATGCAAATAATTA
Source organism: Chilo suppressalis (assembly GCA_902850365.2). Taxonomy (NCBI): domain Eukaryota; kingdom Metazoa; phylum Arthropoda; class Insecta; order Lepidoptera; family Crambidae; genus Chilo; species Chilo suppressalis. The sequence continues at coordinate 9,308,250 of OU963903.1, read as the reverse complement.
ATTACAATAAATTAGTAAAAAGTCTGGAAAAGGACACAGTCAATAAAGTTCAGTTTTAATTTGAAAAAATAAATAAATAATCAAAATATTCAATTAAAATCGCTACTGAATATAATTTATTAGAACATATGTGATTTGCACTTGTATGAAACTCAAACACGTATTCCGAATATACAAACTAGAAACATATGGATAAATATTATAAATATGAATACCTATAACTGTTACTTTATTACAAAAAATAAAGATGTGGTTTTTGGTTCTACTACACCAATGGTCAAGAGATGGCGCTGTAGTCTTATGAATCGCGCTTTGGTTCCGTTGTTCCAGATTAATAAATACTTTTGATATTATAAATATGAATACCTATAACTGTTACTTTATTACAAAAAATAAAGATGTGGTTTTTGGTTCTACTACACCAATGGTCAAGAGATGGCGCTGTAGTCTCCTGAATCGCGCTTTGGTTCCGTTGTTCCAGATTAATAAATACTTTTGATAGGCCTTCACAATGCAGTCGTTAGCACCCACTAAATAGAGATTCTATTTCTATTTTGTTGGTAGATTTTCTTAATGTGCGGTAAACACAAAAGTGTTATGCTGTTAAAATTTTGTGTTACAGTGATGCGCGCGCATCTTAAAATTTCACTCTCATCATTTTTTCATAACGCGCCTAAAGAAGTATAACTTCAAAAAATATTTGTTAATTTTCTGTCACCGAGTCGGTACGATTGCACACATCACACGAAAGCATTACTTTTGAGAGTGCTCGATTGTGCGAAGCGTTGCTGTAGTTGAAACATTCAACGTTAAGCATTATGCCGCATAATGCGCTATAATGCTGTAATTGGAAAACTACCAATGCGATTCCACTACAAGAATTGTAAGAAAAGGACCGACTGGGCGCCATATTTTGACGTCATAGCTGTCAATTCAAACCAAATAGGTAGAGTGAGAAAAAACATCCGAATTTTAATAAAATTAATTTATAAAGATTGAGAGAAAAAAACAACCGATTTTTAATAATATTTCTTTTCAAGCGACATTTGACAGATGGAGGTCATTGGCTTTCCTATTCTTATTCGAATCGCATTATACGTGTTGAAGCAAATATTGATTGTTTACCGCGTTGCTACCGTCAAACATACTACGAGTAGGGACACGAAAAAAGTATCGATACTTTGTGGTATCGAGTACTTTTCCTTTCGATACCGATACTTTTGTACTCGATACTTTGTATTCGATACTTTTACTAAATGAGTACTTTTTAGCAAGTATCGATTCCTTTAAAAATTTGGATAAGCGCCTCATATTGATGGCAATGCCATCTTGTTAAATCATAGCAAATCTTCTAAAACGTTCCATAGGGTATTTGACAAGTTTTAGGCAACGATCTCACGTTATTGACTAATGTTTATGGAGTCCGTAAAAAGTGGATATTCATCATTCTGTTGTGTATTTCAGTAAAAATAACCAAATCAAAAACTCCATTTTCAAGTTGCCGCGAAAATGTTTTTCTGGACAATACGGCGTTTTACTAGTGTGTGACGTCACACGACTGTTATTAAAACGTCAAACGATACAATGTAATGTCACTTTGACCGAAAGTTTAGTTGCGTGTGACGTCATTTTAGGCTCCGCCAATCCCAAGCGTTTTGGGTTACGTGACAATAGATAAGAAAACTTATATCTTTTTCGTTATTTTGGCACTTTATTTTTAATACTGTCAAATGCCCTATTGCGTTGTTATAAAGTCAGTAACTGACATATTCAAATTCTTTCCAATCTGTGACGGTGTTTATTTTGCGCTTTGTTTTGTTTCATAGTTATTTATTTAGCGACCATATTGTTAGGAACTGTGATTGATACGCCGTTTATTGTGCTTTTCGCTTGACTGTATTTGATTTATTCAAGTGTAACACTATTATTCTGTCTGTGCTGTGTATACTTATTTGAAACCACCTGAAAAAAAGAATATTAATGAACACTTTTTTAGTGTCAGAAATAACAGCTATTTTCTTTTCATTATATAATATAGCAATTTGTGAATTTCCATGTCCTTTTTGATTATACGTACTATAATAAAATTCGATTGTTTTTCTTTCAATTTTAACACCGGGGGGGGGGGGGGGGGGGTTGCTCATCAGGCCACAGAGGCCTGATGAGCAGAGGCTCCGATAAGGCCCTATGAAATGTACTCGATACTTTGAAGTATCGATACTTTTGTTTCGATACTTTTACGAGTACGATACTTTTTTACCGATACTACTCATGAGTACAGTATCGATACTTTCTATTCGATATCGTGTCCCTAACTACGAGATCGATCACAATTGACAATAATTTTGATTGACGGCACTTGATGCGCATGCACTTGACGCGACTTGATGGGTATTGACAAGCAACATTGAAGATGGAGAACCTAAACGTGGCAATGGCAAAAAGCGCCGACATTATTAACCAGCGTGATTTTGTCATATTATTAATATCGTTATAAAGAAATATAATTTTTAGAGTTCAGTACCCAAAGGGAAAAATGGGACCCTATTACTAAGACTCCATTGTCCGTCTGTGTGTCTGACGGTCATCAGGTTGAATCTCATGAGCTGAATAAATATTTAAGGGCTCACCCCTTAAAACAAACGGGTTTTTTTGCCATTTTTGCGAAATAGTGTTTAATGTTGTATAGATAATGAAATGACACGACCCTTTGTGCGTGACTCCGACTCGCATTTGACTGTTTTTTTGCCACTGCTGTAATTCATGTCATGGTAGGCGACTGTAGCTTGTGCAATTGACGGCGCCATCAATGGGCGTTAAGTAGCTGGTTATGTGAAACCGTCAATAATGTAAGATTGAACAAGTCGAATTGATCGTCTCCGGAACCTATAATGGATGGCGCACATTGCCTTGCTGCAGTGGGTCGGGTCACAGCGCAAAAGTCCGCCCAAATCGCTCGTATATATTTACATGAACTATCGCTCCCTTTAGCCGGGCGCAGCGGGCCACATAATCCGCCGCGGATTTTGGTTACGTGCGATGCGAATGCGATGCACCCCGCCTCTCTGCGCCACTGAGCAAGTAATGCTGCACCCCGAGCCCCGTCACAGAATATTATAGCAAGCTGCAAGTTACTTAATGCATTTTTTGTATTGTATAGAGAACATAATATCATAACACATTGCTATCTTTAGTTTTAGAGAAGCATACCAAAATCTAGCCACATAGGTATTGGGCGTTCGTAGGGCCGGCCGATATGAATCCACAATATTCCTAGCGAATCTGGTCCATAGAGTAACACAGCTGCCGCGGCTAGATCTGGTCACACTGAAAATACCTTTGGTTGGTTTATGGTACGCCATGGCGGATCGTGTTGTACATGGTGACTTTGTGAAGGAAAATATTCAAAAATTCAACAATGAGAGGCGAAGTAGTAAACAATGGGTAAAACTAAATGTTGGCGGGACATATTTTCTTACAACAAAAACAACTTTGTGCAGAGATCCTAATTCATTTTTGTATCGATTAGTTCAAGAGGACAGTGACTTGATTTCTGACAGGGTTAGTTAGTAGCATTTTTTATAATCTTTTGTATGCAAATTATCCTATATTTGGATGTTCTGGCATCCATTGTATCCGATATATTTGAAATTCATTTGATAACATTCCAGGATGAAACCGGGGCTTATTTAATAGACAGAGACCCAACGTATTTTTCTCCAGTGCTCAATTATCTTCGACATGGTAAATTGGTTATTAATAACGATATTGCAGAGGAGGGAGTTTTAGAAGAAGCAGAATTTTATAATATTACAGAATTGATCAGATTAGTAAAAGAAAGAATTCGCCTTAAAGAAAGAAGGCCACTGAAAGATTGTAAGAAACATGTGTACAGAGTTCTTCAGTTTCATGAGGAAGAGTTAACACAGATGGTATCATCAATGTCTGATGGTTGGAAATTTGAGCAGTTAATCAATATTGGTTCACAATACAATTATGGAAATGATGAGCATGCTGAATTCCTTTGTATTGTGAGCAGAGAGTGTGGAACTTCTGTAAACAGTAATGATGTTGAGCCTACTGACCGTGCTAAGGTACTCCAACAAAAAGGTTCACGGATGTGAGCTCATCAAAATTTATTGTTTGTGACTGTCAGCTATGTGTGTGAATTGTGTAAATAAGTATTCATAGAGTGTATACAATCAAATCTTTTATTATGTTATTATATTCTGAGATTTGTTTCATATTAGTCAATTGACTGGTAAATTTTGTCTAATCCCTTTAAATATTTACAAATACTCAGTTTGATATGAAACTAGGAAAGATAACTAGATTTGTATTACTTGAAATTTAGTAATTAATATGGGAGCATTCTCAATTTTCATGTGTAAGTAATGCAGAGTATTATAATTCTGCTTCCCTAACAAAATGAAAAATATTGGTGATAATTTAGCAATAAAACATTGCAACTAATCATTATTGCATTTTTATAAAGTATAAGATATTTTGTACTCCAGTGTTAGTGATCTTGGTAACTAACGTAATTGGAAAGTCTAGCTAACAGAAATTTAATATATATTGTTTTCCTTCTAAAATAACCAATAGTGTTTTTTTGCAATTAAGCTTTTACAAAGTACTTTGTTTCACTGATGTTGTTCTAATGCTACCTGTACTTAAAATGGTAACCATAATCACATAAAAGCACAGTAACTGTATTTACTTACAATGTAAATTTTATTTTTATACAATTTTGTAAAATATCTATAGGAGTTCATGTAGTTGTAAATAATGTAGTGGGTATTGAATGAACAATGGACATTAATTATTTTTATTTGTAAGGGAAGCTGAATAATTAGTGAAACCCATGATGTTTTTTTTTATTTGAAAAAATATTGTATAAGGTTTTCTTGGAGAATATACAAGCCAATAAAATAAATATAATGCTTTATATAGTGATTGCATCTACAACATTTAAGATCTGCTTAAAGAATATCGACAGCAGTAAAAATAAATCTATTCAGAGGCTAAGATGATCATCATCATTATTATCTCTGTGATACAGTTGCTTGGTTACAAAATTCAGTCATTCAATGAATAAATTTTTTATGTATTCACAATTTTGACAATACAATATATAAGAAAATAAAAAATTATGTATATTCTATTAGTGAGTTGATTTCTATAGGTATTTACTATAAATTGTTTGTTCTTTGTCCAAAAATAATGAAAGGCATTTTAATGAATACTGTCTGAATAATTTAATAATATAATGAATGGGAATCCCAAATTTGTAAATATTTTTGTACATCTGAAGAAGTTTGTGGTATTAGTAAATCATAAGCGCTTTGTGTAAAAAAAATCAATCACAAATTCTGTTGCCTCAAAGTGACAGACCACCAACTTCTTCAATTGTAAATAGTTTCAACATAAACTTGTCATAGTCAAAGAACAAAGACGGTTCTGCAAATTAGTAACTATACAGCATGCCACATTAAAGTTTTCTAATGGAGTTTAGGCACCTATTTTAGAAACCACTGATCTGCTAAGTGGCTTGAAATTTTGGACATGTTGTTCTGTTTCTGAACTTTTTTAATATGACCAACAAGATAAATTCCTAAAATGGCTCAATTTTATAATATATCAATAGCATCATAGTTCTATGAAAACTTGTGTGTTGTATGTTATCATACGTCGTTGTTTTGCAGATTTTTCTCTTACTTATATGATGCAAAGTAGTTCCTGTTCATCTTTTAGGAAATCTTCACAAAAAATATTAACGTATTTCAAATTGATGGGTTAGTAAATGAAAAAACATATATTATTTAGTTTGTATATTTTTTATTAAAGACATAATTATATTGTTTAATTGACTTCAAAAAGTTAAGTACAAAAATATTCTTTGGTAAAATAATCAGTATAACAATTATCATGCAAATTATAATCATTATAACAATTATCATGAAAATTATAATCATTATCGGTCCCAAACATTTTAGCAGGTATTTATTATCAACTATTCCCAAATAGATTTTAAAAACAAAAAAATATTTAATAGCACTAAAAGTTGGAGATCAATTGTTATGTTAATCACAAATTTAGTACACATCAAATGAAAAATAAACGTACCTACTTAAAAACAAACAAAAATATTAATATTTGAAAGTAACAACGACAATTATTGCTCTATAATCTTCTTCACAATAACTATCAGTCTCAAACGTGACTCTTAAAATGGCCATGTGTTAGAGTTTTAAAATATTTGTGGTACTAATTAGCAGATATAATTCCCGTCTCGCACAGATTCATTAAGTCTTTAAATTTGTCTTTAGAAATTGCGATTAGTTGAAAATATGCTTTTTTAAGAATAAGGTTTCTTAATTAGGTTTCTTGTCTCCTTACGTGTTATCAAATTCATCATCCAAACTATACTGTATTTTATTGAGGTGGCTTTCCTGAATATATATATATATCTCTTTAATTTTTGCCCATGCCATTTTATCATTTACGGTATTTTTGGTCCAATTTTATTCTTTAGTAGTTCTATAAAATCATAAACCATATCCTGAGTTACATCTCGCACTTCCTATGGTTTCTCTGATTTTGCCCATCTAAACAAAATCTTCCATTCTTCGGGAGTATAAATAAGTTTGTATTCCCCTGCCCTTTCTTTAACTGAGTGCACAGAATCTTCCTCGTTTTGGGTATGGCCTTTTTCTAAAAATCGGTGAGTTATGGTGACACCAAACACCCTTGCTGCATTTGTATATTAATGAAAATATAATTCGGTTTTTATTTTGGCCACTACAATTGATGACCAAAATCTAAAATCCTTTACTCCTTTTCCTGAAAAATCTTTAATAAAAGCGTAAAGGAAACTAGCAACCTCGTTAGCACCATGCTTTGCCACGATCTCATCCCACACGTAACAATAGCCCTCTGGTAGCCATGTTATAAAGGTAAAATTATAGCAAGAGAGCTGGCGTTTGTAGTAAAGTATGCTCATTTGACCATGTGGACAAGTTAATACTTTTTGAAAATCGAACGTCATTCATAAGGTCGTTCCATTGGTCTGCATAGCTTCTGTCTTATCATTATTCTTTAGCTGTCTAGCCATATAATTGTTGATTTGATGTTTTTCGTAATCAGTTTTCAGATCTTCAGATGGGTTTTCACTTTGTTTAAATATATGGCATTGGTCACAAGTATCTTTTTTTGGCATGTGCAAAGTTAGATTGAATTATCTGTTTACAATATCACGGCACTCCGAAGAGTTGTAGCTTTGAATATACATGAGCGCACACAGACAGTAGCATTTCGTTATTAATTAGTTTTCTGTGATTTGTATGACGGTCTCTCATATCTTGTTCTACAGTCGTGCTACCGTCGTATTTGATCCATTAGTCCAGGCAACGAAAAGCATATATCTCGGAAACTATGCATCCTAGCGACATGAGACTTTGACAAAAGTGAAAGCTGATTAAATTTGCTACAAGTCTTATTCAGTCAAGTTTTTTGATATCTTGTATAGTTTTCGAGATATCCGCTCTTAAAAGTCAGTAATTATGGAAAAAAAAAATCTTCACATTTTTGCTCTATTTGACCGGATAACTCTTCAACAATGCTGACCGTAAGGTTGTTGGTTCCACCAGTGAGCAGCATGCAGATTTCGGACAAGCCCGCCAAAACAAGGATGGAGCTGACATTGCCAAGCTCACCGATTGGTTTGAGAAATTTCCTCCCTTCCCAGAGACCAGAGACATTATCAAGTCACCAGAAATCCAGAAAGCAGCAGCGGTCTTTTCACACCCTTTCTCCACCACTGCTCAAGTACAAAAGGCAGGTGAAACCTGCATCTTAAGGTGGTATGGAGCTCCAGCGAAAGAGATTTCCCTCAAAGCCTACAGGGTACAAGTCATTCTTGAAATCAGTGGCCACCATCAAGCCTGATATCTCTTGTCTTCCTCCCACCGAGGGAGCAGTAAAATAGCATTTCCAGGAAGTGGTGGCAATTTTTTTTTTCCATAATTACAGACTCAAGAGCGGATATCTCGATAACTATACAAGATATCAAAAAACTTTACAGAATAAGAATTGTAGCAAATTTAATCAGCTTTCACTTTTGTTAAAGTCTCATGTCGCTAGGATGCATAGTTTCCGAGATATATGCGAAAAACCTAAAAATGGGACCTTCAATCCCCCCCCTTCCCCCCGGCTTAAGGGCTACGGTCGGGGACTTTTGATATGTTTAACTCTTTAACTAGTCCTAACAAAGTTACGAAGTCAAAAATTGTGTTCCAAGCATTTCCCTCTATACCTGTTTTTGAGCATTCGTTGCCTGGACTACATGCGGTTCTTGTCAAACGTTCACTGATACCTAAAATATAGTTTGCAAACATCGATTTTATTATAACTGACAGCGTCAGTCTTTTTCTTTGGCAAGAAATATTTATAGGTAGGTATATTCTCTTGGTGTTTTAATTCCCGCCGGAATGTCATAGTTTTCTGTTGTGTAATTAGCAACGTACAGCCATTGCTGCTCTCCTACACCTAAATTCCATTTTTTTTTAAATCTCAATGTGCTCCTTTTCTGCAATTTTTGTGGCACATTTAAATCTACATTGACATGGCGGGCCCCATTGTTTTTGCATCAATAGTACACCCTTTTAGCAATAGTTTTGCCTTGATTTTTCAGTTTTTTTCTTTTGACATCCCCCCAATTTTCATGGTTCCGAGGTCGTTTTTTACAGCAATGTAGTGGTTTTTGGAGCGAGTAATTAGAGTCTGTTCCCATAATATCTACTGATAGGTAGGCATGCTCATCAGGGTCGTGTTGGCAGCAAAAACATCACCACATTTTGCATGTCTATTAACTGGCGATGGGACTGGTGTATCTTGTAAATCAGATTGCTGCTCAGGGTCTTCAATATTATTCTGACTGGCTGTAGAAGGTGTAGGTTGATCTAGCAAATTATTGAAAATGGGCGTCAATGGCATCGGAGTCTTGATTATGTTGGGATTGTAATGACTGCGGGAAATCAAAAATATTTACGGGAGTCAATGGGTCTGTGGGCATATATGCATCTTCGGAAATAATGTCGTGCACCTGTACGGCAGTTGCTACGGGATTTATCGTCGAGACCTGTAACTGTGACCGATTCTTCCTGATAATCATTGTTTGAAAATACATCACCCCACACGCCTTGCATTTCTTCAGACGATAGTATTGCATGCGCTCCTGTAAAATAACAGTAGGTATAAAAAACTCAGATAGAATTGATAAGTAAAAAAGTTATTTAAATTGTAAAATATAACAAAACAACGAAGTATAACTAATAAAGCACGACAATAAAAACTCATTTTACATAAAAAATTCAAATTATCCAAACCGTCGTTGTTCTACGAATATGACGAACTGCTGTAGACTTCTCACATCTTACTTTTTTATTAAACTTTGCAATGTGTCTAACATTAAATTTGTCTAAAAAGCTGAAGAAGTGGGAAGTTGTACATTTTACCATATAAGATTAATGGAAAATGTAAAACTCCCCATCTCAGTTTTTCTGCAAATGATGATTCCGATCCTTTATTCTTCACTCAAAATTGTTTCTGTTTATGATACATATATCATTTATTCCAGTTTTTGCTCATATTCTGCAGTATGTATTACTGATACATTAGAAAATTATTCTCTAATGAATTGTTTCATTTTAAGTACCTACGAATATTTACAAAAGGCCTGGATATGAACGATTTCCCCCTCCCCTAGAATTAGAAAATCAAATCAAAATATAGTTCAGTAACATAAACCTTTTGCCGCTCCTCGTAGCCTGTTGTCCCGGGCCATTGCACTTTCGATCCTAGCTAACGATTTCCGATCATGTTTGTACAAAAGTATTTTGGCCCAGGTTCATATCTTTTATCATAAAATAAAAAAAACATTAAACTATTATTATTAGTTAAACACGCCAATTGGTTACTCCTAAGTTTACGTCATAAATCGCAAATGTGCAAGACGATTTGAGTTTTTTTATTCATCATCATCAGTCTATGAATATCCCCATTGCTGGGGCAAAGGTCTTCCTTAAATATGGGATACGGAGATTCGGTCATGATCCACTACGGGGGCCTAATGCGGATTGGTGGGTGCCAATGAACAGTCATCTACAGAGATGCAGCCAGGACCGACGACTTCAAGTGCCTTCCGAAACACGGAGGATCTCGAGATAGTAATGTAAATTAATGTTTTCACTCACCCGATGACCGTACACTGCGAAAGTTGTTTAACTGCCCCGATCGAACGAACCGACCGAACGCGCTAACTACTTGTGCCCTCGAGCTCCTCCTATATAGGTAAACTACAAAATGAGCTGGAGGTAGATTACTGTAGCCCGGCGCAAAATAATCACGGGAAGGAATATATTTTTTATAAGGCAGCAGATTATTGCAGTCTATTTCTAGTCCAAACGCATGCAGGGGAGTCTAGCCAATATAGCGCCCGTGTGCAGTTAATTTATTACTTCACCAGAGGCTTATAGTAAGCACGCGATCAAAATTTAATGGTGGCGAATTTCACGGTGGTGCTAGGCGCCCTCTAAGGCGCTTTGCAGACGGCGGGGCGGAGCGGGCCGGTCAATTTCGCCGCGAACGATAGCACAAAGTGAATCCTATACAGCCGCGTATCCACTAGAGGCAGCCTCGGGTCGAGCGGCTGCCTCACTCCGAGGCTGCGCAAGTGGAGGCGCTGCCTCAACCTGAGGCACGCCGCGACGCGAGGCAAATTCGTCGCCGCGAGCCGAGCCATATTTTGTCGGATTCTGTGCCGAGCTCAAAGGCGCCTCAGTCCTAGCCGTGTGTTTAATGGAGACGGTCGCTAAAACACTAGGTCACACATTCACGCGTGGCACGTCCCGTCTCATCCAAGTATCCTATCGCCGCGCGACAGCGTTGCAATGATATTAATTAAATCAATAATTTAATTTTAAATAAAAAAATAATTAGCATGCTTTTCTTTTATAAAAATTTAATTTTCGCTCTTTTGTTAAACAGTTTCGGATAACAAATTAAAGTTTTATTGAATTTATCTCCAAGATGATCGGGTATGTCGATTTGTATAACGTAAAAGACAATTTTTTATAATACCTTTATTTTTCTAAATAAGTAAACAATTGACTGAAACTGTAATATGATTTGACACGCTTTCCACTTACTCAATTATTATTAGTTATATTTAATAATGTTACATTCTAAGTTAATCATTTCATAACTATATTATATATAAATCTCTAATACTATGTTTTTAAAAAAATAAACATTAGCACTATTTAAAACTTACAGTATTAATTACACGATTTATTATAAAATATTGCATTAACTGCATTAAATACAAGATAACAAGAGTGTCTAGTTATGATGATTTCGAGTAGAAATAACGTTGGTATAATCAAAATACAGAATTTTTCACATACTTGTAAGGCATTGGGGTTTTTATAAATAGAGAAATTAAACCTAATTTCTTTAAATTATATGTCCTTTAGGCCTAGCACCAATCAGCCATATATGTGAAGTCTTCAAACAGCTTATGATCTGTTGCAGTTAGTGCTCGGGGTTCTTTAGGAGGTGTAAGCACAGCTGCTTCAGATGTAAACTCACTATCAAAATTGCTCACATCTTCTAAATTATTTATTGTTGGCACAAATGGTGGTTTAACTTTACGAAGTAGTAGCTGTTCCCAATTAACATTTCTGAAGAATGCCTGCTTCTTCACATCTTCCGCATCTCTTTCTGACGAACCCAGTCGTCGTTCAGGATTCTTTCTTAGTAATCGGCGCATCAATGCTATAGCTTCAAGTGATAAAGTTCTAGGGTAACGAACTTCATCATTCACAATGGAATCAAATACTTCACCTTCGTCTTCACCTGGGAAAGGTGATTCACCCACTAGCATTTCAAATATAAGGACACCAAGGCCCCACCAGTCAACAGCTCTTGTGTATGAGGTTTCTGTTAACACTTCTGGTGCAAGAAATTCGGGAGTACCACAAAACGTCCCGGTGCGATCACCCCATCCCATGCCTTCTTTACAAAGACCAAAATCTGCAATTTTTACATAACCTTCTGTGTCTAGTAACAGATTGTCAAGCTTCAAGTCCCTGTATATAATGTTATTTTCATGTAAATACTGTAGCCCTAAAACTACACAAGCTGCATAAAATACTGCCCTAGGCTCAGTGAACACGTCTGCATGTATATGCATCATTAAATCACCTCCAGCAGCATATTCCATTACAAAACATACATGTTGGTCAGTTTGGAAACAAGCAAACAAATTAACCAAAAATGGATGTCTAATTGCATTAGCTACTTCAAAAATTCTCTTTTCAGATAACAAAGAATCCACTTCATCTCTGGCTATGATATCACCTTTTTTTAAAGCTTTTATTGCAAAATATTCATTCGTTGGTTTGTACTGTGATAGTATAACTTTACCAAAATGCCCTCTGCCCAAAACACTTAGCAATCTAAAACTGTGCATAGACATTTCATTTGATAATTTTCTACCAATTTGCTCTTTCCCCAATGTATCAATAACAGATGATGAAGAACGAGAGGAAGAAATTTGCATATCTCTTGTTATTTCTATAATTTGGTCCTCATTACTTGGAAATTCCAGAACAAGTTTTGGTGATGGTGATGGGGGATACTCTACTAAAGGAGTATCACATGATGGAGTTGTAGGTTCTTTTGTGACATAATTATCCCTAGTATAAGAATCTTCTAAAAATGCAAAAGCTTCTTGAAGCTCTTTTTCCATTCTCAAGGTAGAAACATTTGGAGGAGGTTGTAGTGGAAGAGAAGGTTTTGGTGGAGGTGTAATTGGAGCTTGTGGTGTTGTGGGTGTAGCAGGCAAGCCCAGAGGTCTAATTCCAGCCATACCACCAAGAGTAACATTTGGATTTTCAGAATCTCTGTTGTCTAAGGCCCCAGCTTCAAATTGAGCCTGTTGTGTAATGTGAGCAGTTTGAATATTTTGAATGGATGGTGAGGAACGCTTTAAAAGTCTACCCAGAACAACAGCAGGTATGTGCATTTCTCCATATGAAGGTCTTGGAATGTTCTTCCCTTGCTGTTTAAAGATTTTTCTTTGACGCTGAAGTTTCGGCTTTCTTGATATAATTGGATTTAAGAACTTTATTTCTGCAAATAAAAGCCCTTGTGGTTCAAGTTCTAAAGCCATACCATGCCGAATATCATCAATAAATTCTTCTAATCTTAAAAATTTTACAGCACACAACCCACGCCAGTCCTTCCAATGGATTCCAATTTCTAATTCTCTTGATTTATCAAGTTTGATGGTGAATCTGATAAAAGAGAAGAACATATTAATGCCTTTTTATAAGGTTATGTAAATAAACTAATTAGAGTGCTTAAATTTAATTTGTAACTAAGGACGAACATAATTAATACAATGTCATATATCAACTCATTATTTATTAGTAATATTGAATGGCTTCTATTTCAATAATAAATGTTTTTTTTTTAACTGTTACATCTATGTTTAAAAGATTAAAAATTTTAGTTTAGTACTCTGGGAAATAATTTGGGGATAAGTTAGTAATAGGCTATGATTATATTAAACCAGATCAGCATGCCCAAGTAAAAAAAAGTACAAGATAATGAAAAATATATATTAGTATTCTTTTATTTCGTTAAAGTAGAAAAATTCATTTTTAAGCCTTTGTTCTCATTAGCTTAACCATAATATAACGATGTAAGCACCTTGTTCAAATAAATGAGATACAAGCTGTGATAAGATAAAGTGAGTAATAGGAAATTACATGAATAGAATATTGAGATTACATGACTCAAGGAAGCACTGAAATGATAATTGACTAATTTTGACATTAATGCATCATGCACACAAAATACTTGAATTTAATAGGTTCCATTTATTAAAAATGTACAATATTTGATCACTTTAGAAATTTAATATTGAATTACCTTTGATCCCAAGCTTGTTGAGAACAAGGCCTCCAACTGGTCTGGGAGACGGCATGATTATCAAGCTTTAATACTGCCATTATTTCATTGCTTGTGTCTTCTTTAATGCTATATGTGTATTTCATAGAATTCCGAATAGTGACACCTTTGACAAATGATTTCAAATCAGATGGACTTGCCAATGGATCTCGTCGACTACGGCCAGGGACGTCTTCTAATAAATCTTGACAACCCATAAGTCTAACTTCAAGTGTGCCTGTTACTTGGACACATGGGCTGATCATAGGTGCTGGCATAGCAAATTGGGATTTTGACCCACTTCCACCTGACAGACTTACATATCCCGGACTGGAGCCGGTGCTGCGTAATTCATTTCCTAACTCAGTAAATGCTGCACTTTCCGTAGGTAATTCTTGTCGTCGCATATCTAAAGATCTACGCAGTAAATCAAGTTTTTGTGTTGACTCAAGGAGATTGGTTTGTGCTTCTTGGAGTGCTTTTTTGTCAGTTACTTTTTTATCACTTTGCAAGAGTCTTATGGCATTTTTTGAACCTTCTACAACAGCTGCTTCTATTCTGAGACGATTTCGGAGTTCTGCAATTCTTTCATCTAGCATAGCATCAACACCACTCATATCAGAACTTCTGCCATCACCATTAGCCCCAGCAATGTCACCTTTCTGTTGTTTTACTAGTTTAGATATACGTAGTTTTAAATATTCTATTTTGTTTTTTGAGTCTGCAAGCATCTGATGAGCTTCTGCTAGCAATTTTTTATCTCTTGATTGATTGCTGCTGCTGATACTCTGTATCATATTTTCAGCACCTTGTTTAACTTTTAATTCAATATTTAATTGTTTTTCAAGAGTTGCCAATTTGCGATCTGTTGTTGCTTCACCAAGCTGCCTTTGTTGTTGTGCTGCTTCAGATGCCAAAATGATTTCTTCATCATAGGATAGATCTTCCGGAGAGGTAGGGGTAGACTGTCCGCGAGACAGGAGCAACTGCGATTCCAGTTCCTGAAGATCTGATTTGAGTTCATTCAGTTTAGCATTAGCTTTCTTTACAATATTAGCAACATCAGAAAGAGATCTCCTATCTGTAGCTACTTCTCGCAGTTTTTCGGCACCTTCCTTTATTTTGAGTTCCTTACGTATCTCTCTACGTATAACATCCTTGAGCTCCTCCAGCTTAGACGGCAAAGCTATTTCTGGAATACACTCTGTCTTGATGCCATACTTGACACCCAGTTCGTGTAGTACTGGGTGACGAATATAATCACTGTGATAATAACCTGGGTCTGCCATAATTGAGGATGCACAGTCTAACGTCAGTTAACCATAATTATGTGGGAAAATAACACTACTATTGCTTTAACATCACAAAACGTTTGAGGTAGGGTATGTAACACCAACACGTTTTAACAGTGTATATTATAACATTGCTATTCAATGTTAAATTTAACATATCACAGCAAAATTAGACCACAATACAAAACAAACTAACAAGTTCATCGTTCAACTAAACCAACGAAACGAAGAAACCCTACCATTAGACCGTAGACAAGAAAGTGTTCTACAGAGTACAGTACGTTCTGGTCAAAAAGTATGCTAGTCTATGATACATTTAGGTGGTTTTCCAATTACAGAGCATATTGCGACTCAGTGGCGCACAATTTGTGCGCCCACAATGCCGAATTATGCTGATGCTTAATTGGAACGTGAATTAGTTTTCAACAGCGCCAGCAGAGTGCGCTAAGTTCAGTGTTGAAACGAAAAGTCAATATTTGTACCTTCATCCATATTTATATTTAATTTTTTAACACAGTTTCAATTAACTTTGAATATTTAAAAAAACTATGATGAAACGAAAGTTTTAATAATTTTTCAACAATAAATAATATTACTAACGATAACATATAAATAAAACATTTCGATCAATGCCAACTTAAGCATTACTTTTGAGAGTGCTCGATTGTGCGAAGCGTTGCTGTAGTTGAAACACTCAACGTTAAGCATTATGCCGCATAATGCGCTATAATGCTGTAATTGGAAAGCTACCAGTGTATCCTTGTCATTCTCTATACAGAATGAAAAGTAGAGATTGGCGTTAAATTTACTTTTAAGTTTAGAGAATCAAACCAAAATCGACACCGTTATTTGACAAAAGTCATCCGTAATTTTGTAACTTTCTGCAAGAGATAGATAGCCAAACTGTAACGGTCTTGGGGTCGACACTAAGTGATCGATGGTACGATCAGTTATTTTTTAAATAGTTTTTTTTTCTTTTATTAAGCTCTTATTTATTTCATGAAACAATTTAAGTATAAAATATTTAATTTTGATTTACAGAGTTGATATTTTAACTCATTTTTTTTATTTGTTTCACATTTTATATATTTTGTCTTTAAGCCATGAAGGACTTTTGCGTGTTCACATTTTTGTAGGTTTCACTTCTATCGCATGTTAACAGCCCATGTCAGTTTTTATTTGGAAAATTTTACCTAAAAATAAAATTTAAATTAAGCTACTTACCCTATTCCAAGCCTTTAAAATTGAGATGGCAGCCCTGTCTTAACATATGAACACGCACGAAGGCGCGGTGTCCGGTCCTAGCGGGTGCATTCGGCAACAGTAGTCCTCTACTATCTGTTGCACCTGTTTCCTACCTACGCCTATCTTTATTTGACGTCAGTCTTCTCACACTCCCCCTTCGCCCTCCCGCACATTCTTACAGTTTTATTAAATAATAAATATTATAAATATGAAAACAGTGATCAGAGGCGACGAGCGTCCCAACATGTGCGACTGAGAGATCCTATTACTATTTTGTTGGAAGCTTTTTTTCGAGACTTACGAGTAATGTGCGGTTTAGCGCCCGACTTCATGGTGTTACAGTGTTGCGCGCGCATATTAAAATTTCACTCTCATCATTTTTTCATAACGCGCCCGCGGCTAGCTTCATTATGTTACTTTTGTGTTACAGTGATGCGCGCGCATCTTAAAATTTCACTCTCATAATTTTTTCATAACGCGGCTAAAGAAGTATAACTTCAATAAGGCTTGGAATAGGGTAAATAGCTTAATTTTATTTTATTTTTAGGTACAATTTTCCAATTAACCTTCTGTCCCCTATTCCTTTAAAATTGAGAAGTGTTTGTTATCGGCTGCTGGGGGAAATCAAGAAACGCCAATGTGAAAAATACTTCCTATTAAAATAATCAGTATTTAGTTAATCTAATAAGTAAATTATAGAAATCAAAATATATATTTAAATTCTGGTTATGTGCCAAACAAAGCTAATCAATGTTATGTAAAGAGTAATGGTCAATAATAATTATGTTCACTAGACTAATAAAATGAACAAAAATAACAAATTCATCCTTATGTCCTAACCTACAATTGGTTGAAAACAACCAGTTAAATCATTAGAACTAAATTAACGGTCACGAAGCACCTCTTTTTACCCGGCTGCGCAATGCAAGAGCGCGAAGCGCGACGCGCAGACAGGGTTATGTGTTTAACAGTCTATATATGTATGTTTGTTCCTTTGTGGCACACTAGAGACCAAACGCCTGGACCGATTTTGATGATTCATACATCAATCGATTCGTCTCAATCATGGGAGTGCTACTAAAGATATGATAGTAATCAAAATTCAATATGGGCAACATTAGGCGCCATATTGTGACGAAGTAAAAAAAATAAGTTGACAAAATATGTCGAGTGGGGTATTACTGTCTAGATAATCAAAAATCATATTTAGGTTCCTAACACCATTTTTCATTTTATATGATTGTTTAGGATCTACAACTCTTTAAAGTTGTATATTAACCACTTACGCTTTTAATTTCAATCTTACGTTTGTATGGATCTTTGTTACTCTTTCACCTAAAAAATACTAAATGAATTTTAATGAAACTTAACACTAATATAGCTCATATATGATAATTACATATGTATAATAATTTATGTAGTTATTGAGTGAATTGGCCAATATATAACAATAAGTGTCACATAAGACGGAAAAAAATCTCCCATCTGCGAGCCATTTTGGCCTGCACTGCAAAAACAATAAAAGTTGCATGAATGTAATGTAGAGTGAAAATGTATCTCTTAAATAGTTCTAAAAAAAAGTCCGTGACACCATATATCTATTTTTAATGTGTAAGTCATTACCGCTAAAATAGTGAATCAAAACTAAAATATTATTTGATATCTATTTCCAAAATGCACATTTTGTATTACCAAATCATTTTTTATCCAAACAAATACTTTTATCGCTTTTGATATTTAAAGACGATAAACTTTGCTTTTTACACTATGTCATTTCGACAAATATTTAAAAAGTTACAACGATGACAAAGTGATAGCGCGGTGTACTATGTAAAAAAAAATGGGGTATTCGCAGTATCTGATCCTATATACGAAGTACTAACAATAAAACTGTGATACAGTTCCTTCTTATTAAATGATGAAAAATATATTATCATAATAGGTATTTATGATTATTGAATTTTAATGAAAAACTCAGAATTTTACTGTTTTTCATTTTTTTTAACGATATTACTTAATGTTACAAAAAAGGTTTACTTAATATAATGACAAATAACCCATTTTTCGCTAGTAAGTACATACTTATTGGAATCCCTGTATTTATTAATCAGCTCGCGATAATATTGGTTTTGTAATAATTCTGCAAAATTCTAAGTAGATTTTTATAGGTAAATTTAAAATTTAATCACCCTACGCCTGTAAGTATTGCGATGTTGTAGCTAAGAACCAAGTTTCTATCTACTTCTATATGGGAATTCATTATATTCGATTTAGCTATTAGGGCACGGAAGCGCAACAAACAAATTCACTTTCGCATCTATAATATTATATTATACTTACTAGTGATCCACCCGGGCATTGTACGGGCGAAATTTATTTATCGGGATAAAATATAGCCTATGTCACTCGGACAAAATTTATTTAAATAAAAAAAATGTTATAATAAATAACGTAGCTGACCTTATGATGAATTAATATTTAAAACCGGTTCAGTAGTTTGACAGATTATTTGCTACAAACATACAAATCTTGCTTCTTTATAATATTAGTATAGATAGTTAGGATAAAATAAGTATTTAATTGATGAAAACGATTTAAAAATAAAGAAAGTAATAGGTTTATTTGATTATATCTGTAAAAGTTACTTAGCATTTGTGCTTAACAGTGATACGTTATTCGGTATTTTTATAAACAAAAAAAAAATTGGAAAATAATTGCCATGATTGCACTACTGGGAGTACTCTTCTTTCGAGCTTTACACTACCAATAAAAAAAGGTCGAACACAAAGTCTTTGACCTGTTAAATGTGAACGCTTTGAAAGAAAACTACAAAGAGAACTATAAATTGTTAATAAATGAGATTGCTATGGTGCTCTACCTAACTTTATGAAAAATTTATTATGCGCCTTAAGTTTAATCAAATATTATAAACTTTGCTTTGGTGATTGCATAATTATTTAATTTAGTAATCTAAGGCAATTGCCACCATTGTCCAAAACAACAGACGGGAATTACTGCTTTCTTCAACCTGCGACGTAAAAGTAATTGATTAGTATTGTATATAGGGTGATTAAAAACATTTGAAGTTAACTTCTGGCATCTACATATTGGGTTTCTGTGAATTATGTAGGTTTATCAAATTATAAGACTAGGGACTGACACTGAATTTGTGTATATCACAATCTTAGACGTCCGGCATTGACATGACAATGCAGCCACTGCCAATTTTAAATAGTCGACGAATAAAAGTAAATGAATTTTATATTTACTGCTAAACTATTAAAAAAAAACATAAACAAAAGATGACTTTTTGAGTAAGTGCTAGTTTACTATAAAATTTACATACATAAGAGATATTTATGTAACGACTTGATTTAACTTCACACATTTTTGCGAAAATTGAGGCCCATCTGTAGCCTTGACCCCGCTGGTAAAGTCTTTATATGTCTTAATAAATCAATCTTTTACACTTAATAATTCCCGCGATATTAATTCCCATACTGAAGTAACAAGACTACGGTATATATACCGTCTTAAAATACTAACTAACTAAAAAGTGTGAAATAAAAAAGGTAAATTTAAAAAATCAAAAAACCCGACTGCTTAATTATACTTCAAATAAAAACTGAAAAGAAAAAAAC
Organism: Chilo suppressalis; assembly: GCA_902850365.2. Taxonomy (NCBI): domain Eukaryota; kingdom Metazoa; phylum Arthropoda; class Insecta; order Lepidoptera; family Crambidae; genus Chilo; species Chilo suppressalis. The sequence goes on along the minus strand of OU963903.1, from coordinate 9,288,056 downwards.
AAGTCCAGTAGTCTATAATTCTGTTAATAAGGAACAAAGTTACTTTAACAGTCGGGACCCACTGTTGAAAAATATTATGTATTCTTGAATATCTAATGGGTCCCGACTGTTAAAGTAGCTTTGTTCCTTATTAACAGAATTATAGACTACTGGACTTGTTTTTTTCTTTTCAGTTTTTATTTGAAGTATAATTAAGCAGTCGGGTTTTTTGATTTTTTAAATTTACCTTTTTTTTCATAATAAATATTTGTGTAATGTCGTCGCACATTACCAATTACCACGAGACAAAATATCATCTATGTTATGATTGTCCAGCCAATTTGCCGAAGCTACAGCTGACCTAACATTGCCGGGGGTACTTTCTATCCTAGGATCACTGAGAACGGATTTTAACCAATTTATAATAATATTACGCGTTGCCGGCATTGTTACAGTAGTAATCTCTAATCTGACTGTCGGTATGTGGCAGAATCAGTCTTGACACATTGTAGAAAATTTTTTGCTCATGTGAAACAGAGTCGATATTCAATGCGGATGCTCTAACCGAGTCTTTTTTTTTTTTAGAAACGGGTACAACTTTTCGGACATTATTCGGTGCTCCCCACTTTCTTCAACGATAACGTGCTAATTGACCCGCTTGAAATGACGGGTAGTCAATCATTACATCTTTGGGAACGCTTATCCTGTTGATTTTTATATATATTACTAGCTGTCTCAGCGAACTTCGTACCGCCATAAAAAAATAGGGGTTGGTGGTAGAAGGGTGAAAATTTAGGGTTGTATGTATTTGTGTATGATGTATCATAAAAATATATAAAAAAAAATTATCTAAAATTGAAAAAAAAAATTTAGGGGTGGATTACCCTTAACATTTAGGGGGATGAAAAATAGATGTTGTCCGATTCTCAGACCAATAGCGCAGCGCACGGCTGCTGGAAATTACGTATGGTGGGGGGAGTGCCACAGATAGTAGAGGACTACTGTTGATGAATGCAACCGCTAGGGGGCGCCTTCGTGCGTGTTCATATGTTAAGACAGGGCTGCCATCTCAATTTTAAAGGCTTGGAATAGGGTACGGCCAGAGTGCACTCAGATTCAGATTCAGACTCAGAAAACCAGCGCGAGAAATAAACAGTGTAGTCTAAGCAGGTTGCCTGCTGCCACTATGGCCACCCTGCTTTAACTACACTATTTATTTCTCGCGCTTGTTTTCTGAGTCTGAATCTGAGTGCACTCTGGCCGTACCCATAGGGGACAGAAGCTTAATTTTCGTATTAAATTTCTTGTATTTTTGACATTTTTAATCTAAATTACTTCAAGCCTATGGCGTACAGAATGCAAGAAAGCTTACAGCATGATTGAGCGCGCACATTCTGTGGTTACTAACTATTTTACCACAGATTAGTATAAAGATTTACGTATATATTTTTTTTATCATTTAATTAAATTTGTAATAGAAACTATGTATATTTTTCTTGGAGAACAAGCATTCTAATTAACATATTTGAGGTAAAACACAACCAATCCAAATACTGATGTAAAATTAATAAGTATAGAATTTGCTGGAAGAGGATATGTCAAAACGGTTGCATTTGCCAGGTGACTTTTTCTTTAACTGTCACTCAAACTAAAAACTGGGACACCGTTTTCATGGAAAAATATGCCAGTTAAAGTTGATATAACACCACCACCACCAGCAAATTCAAAGCAGCCTGGTGTAACGAAATCCTTATTGTACAACGGTTCTAAATTTCAAGGACATCAAAAAAGCAAGGGGAATTCTTATGAGGTCGAAGTGGTTTTGCAGGTTAGTAACGAAAACAAAGTACGCAATTTTGCTTCGCTTTCTTTAACATAATTCACTATTGATATTTAGTTTTTATGTTAAGTAGCTATGCTTTATTGATATTATTATTACATAAACAGAAATAAAAAAAAAACTGAAAAAATTGGAAACTTATTTTACCGACTGCAAATGTATAGATAATAAGTTTTAAATTTTTGTTACAGCACGTCGATGAAGAGAATTCGTATCTTTGTGGATACCTAAAAATAAAAGGATTAACAGAAGAATTCCCTACTCTCACAACCTTTTTTGATGGAGAGATTATATCAGCTAAATACCCTTTTCTTACACGTAAATGGGATGCTGACGAAGATGTCGATAGGAAGCATTGGGTATGGGTTTTTTTTAATGATTTATATTTGATAATTTAATACACTTAAAATAATCAACAATATTTTTTATTATGGTAGAAAATTTTACTAGACAAAATCCACTCGCTTATTTGTAAAGCTGTATTCGAACCAGTGCCTTCTGAGTGAATCCACAAACTGCTATGCTAGTATTTTTTTTTCTAGTAAAATTTCTTCTTTACAAATAAATTAGTTTAATGCTTCAAATACAGAGAAAATAATATTTTTGTTCAAAGTAGTCTCAATAATATAAGCATGTTTGTCTGTATTCTATAAATAGGTGTTATTGTTAGAGTAAAACTATTTAAACATAATGTTGAAAGGTGTCTTTCATTGTTTTCAGAGTAAATTTGATTTATTTGTGCCCTATCTGAAAACATTCAACTCTGATTCATTTGATTATGAGTCTCTTGCTAAGGCTGACTATGTATTTATGAGATGGAAAGAACACTTCCTAGTTCCCGATCATACAATCAAGGATATAAATGGTGCTTCATTTGCGGGTTTCTACTATATATGCTTCCACAAATCGGCTGCAACTATAGAAGGTTATTATTACCACAGAAGCTCTGAGTGGTAAGTGAAAGGTGTTCTGATCCATTAACTACATTGATTGAGAAATGCAAATGATGCAGAATTATTAGCAATTTCTTTCAGTTGGATATTTCAGTAAAGCTAGTGATTCTGGTATAAATTTAGCTCAGTTATGCTAGTAATAATTTAATGTAATGTACCTACTAATTATACAATGTGACTTAACAGATTCTTTTTGTTTCCAGGTATCAATCATTGACTCTAAGCCATGTCCCTGAACACAGCATTCAAATTTATGAGTTCAGATGAAACAACTTTGTGGAAACATTGTATTTTGAATTTGTATTTGTGTCCGCTAGTACTTACTTGTTCATTAAGTCTCCAGTCAAAAAGACATGAAAGGTTAAGAATATTAAGTTTTTCAGTAATGTAAGTTAAGATGTCTGAGCCCAACAATAGCAAATATAATTCAGAACAAAACATCTCAGTAACATTACTCTGTGCTTACCATGAACAATAATCAAACATTGTTCTTGCATATACTTTTGTGCAATTTTTATTGTTAGATTATTGTGTAGATATTGTTTCTATATTATAGTAAAGCTATAATACTCCTCTTATTCTCTACTTATCTTCTTATTTGTCCTGATGTTGGTTTTGAGTTTATTGGTCAATTCCTTGTTGTTGTGATATTATGTACAAATTACTTGTGTATAAGTAGTAGTAATTATGAGTTGTAATTATAATTGTTTCCATGAAGTTACCCCCTTTTTTGAGAAATTATTGGATACAAGTATATGCAAGTACATACAGGGAATCTCTAACACTTGAACAAGTTAATATTAAATGTGGAACTTGTAGGAATGAATAATTCAACAATGTTATTGATAAAATTGAATATTTTTTTTCAATAAAATGTGTTTACAGTAAATATAATTCTTTATTGTATCAGACCATATTTGCTTTTAGATTGAAACATATAAAAGGTACAGTTAAGTATTTAGTGAGTTAACCTTAGGGTGATGAAGTTTGAGCTTGATATAAATTAAAATGGGTACATAATTAAGATTTAGGTAGTAGAATGACACCAGTGATTATCGGCAAAAATTGGCAGACATTCGTTTTTACGTAATACAAGAGGTAAGATTCTGAGGAAATGTAGATTTGAAATTTATGAATACTTTGGAACCATCTAATAAACTGTCTATATACTTGAAAAAGAATTTTATGGTTTAATGAGTTCATCTTCTAACCTAAAATCAATATTTCTATTTTTGGAATTCGGCCCCGTTCTCGAGATATCGAAAATTTTCTGTGAAAACTGACAATTTGTCAGTCAAAAAAAGTCGGTGGTTTTCGATTGCCAAAAAAGTTTTTGACTTTTCCAAAATAATATATCTTCTTAAAGCCCTTTAAATTCCGCGTCTTTTGAGTCCTCATACGTCCTTGTGGCCTTAAACCGCGCAAAAATGGGGGTCTATTGGAGCGAACGATAAAACATTTGTTTGTACAACAATGTTAAAACAACATTGGATGTTTTAATATTGGCAATAAGCTAACTGTTTTAGATCTTTAGAATTTGTAAAGCATTGGTGAAGAAGCTTTAAAGCGTCCAGTCACGGAAAAAACGGCCTGACAATTCAGCCAATAATAGCACAACTTTGCAGTTTTGCACCAAAATAGTAGGAGAGCTACTGAACCCTGCGAGTAACGGTCTATCTGTAAGGCTAGAAATTCCTATGGTGATGAGCCATAGCATGCTTAGTACGGTAAGCATCGTCTGGCACTCCTCAGCCCTGCACGTCATCAAGCCGTATATTTTTAATTTGCATGAATAATATACCATAAGTTTTCATACTACGACTCTTACTCGCACTGCCGCAGCATCTTTCTCCTCGTCTGGCAAGAACTTGTGTTAGCTAGAACCGCGCTGTTAGCTGGCATTCTACCTACTTACTTTAAATCGCTTAAACAAACGCATATATAAATTTCAACTTTACAGAATAAAGTTTATTTTTATGTAATATTACACACCTTCCGGTTCGTCAGTTTGTCTGGCAGGTACTTGTGCTCATCGTAAACGTCTGAAAAAATTTTTTAAACTAAGAAATGAATAAACTACATTGTATAAAAATTTCAAGCTTACAGCAACATTAAATAAAACTAGTTTTTACGGGTTAATGCACGAAACTTTATTTATTTATTGACGTTTCGCAGCCTTTTCAGGTCTGCATCGTCAGAATAATAAGAATAATAAATAAATAAAGTTTCGTGCATTAACCCGTAAAAACTAGTTTTATTTAATGAGTGATGTGCGTGAAAACCTAAGAAACAAATTACAGCAACATTTTTTTTTTAACTTTTTTTGACACTCAAAAGTATACGGCTTGATGACGTGCAGGGCTGAGGAGTGCCAGACGATGCTTACCGTACTAAGCATGCTATGGCTCATCACCATAAGAATTTATAGCCTTACAGATAGACCGTTACTTGGAGGGTTCAGTAGCTCTTGGGCTAAAATTTGGATTTATCGAACAAAATATCTGAGGCGTGCCTTTTGTGCCAACTATCAGATAAAAACACAATCTTTCTAAAACAAAAATTAATTACACTGAGTCGCGTATCTCTGATAAGCTTTTAATTGTAGTCAGCTTGTTCTTAAAAAAATATTTTGGTGTGTTGGTATTCTGTAATAAAATTAAATGTCTTGCTTCATCAATCAAATTGAAATAAAATATTGTTTTCAAATAATTTATTGTAATTAGTAAGCTAACCTATTTTTCATGTTGGAGCGACCTGCACACATGGTGTGCAAATTTGATTAAAATGGTTAAGTAGTTCAGGAATCCATCCCGGACAAACAACGTGACGCCTAATTTATATTTATTTATTATTAAAAAAATCAACTCTGTCAAGATTCAAGGCAGAACTCAAATCTGCGTGTTACGCTGTCCTGGCGGATGCACTAACTTTAAAATTACTTAGGGGTTCTTAAGACTGTTTTTAGATTTAGGGATCCATTTGCGAAATATTGAAATTTAAAGTGCTAATTTTTGTCCGAGTAGGGCGTCCCCCCCCCAACCCTCTAAAAGCTAAACTATTGACTTGAAAAACCTGGAAAAATTTATGATAATAGATAGTGCTTTTCTTAAACTTTTAAGGAAAACTAACGGTTAAGATAGATTTGTTAGTTGAATAGTATTGTCGTTCAACGTTGGTTAAAGAAAATGTCTTACCTATTAAAACATCCTTAGAAAAAAACATTAATAGTGACATAGATGAAGTTATTGTTGCGTAAAACCTTGCATTGCATAAAAAAAAACTATGTAAAATTAGTTCCACAACACTACCGTGAGTAGGCACCAACGGCAGTAGCTACTGAGTCACGCTAATGTTAATAAAAAGTATAAGCGCTTGAAAAGATCGGCGGTTATACAGCATGCTCCGTAACAGACTAATCAGACTACAGGACGACAACCATCTCAGAGCATTGGCGACTAAAGGGTGTCCTCAAGGAGGAGTACTATCGCCTCTGCTATGGAATGTAGTCGTAAATGACTTAATCATCAAACTAAACAACCTTCACTTCCACACGGTGGGCTACGCGGACGACCTGGCAATCATGGTCCCGGGTAAGTCTGCGAGCACCGCCTGTGATGTCACAAGGGGAGCAATGAAGGTGGTTGAAAAATGGTGTGACGACTATGGCCTCAAGGTGAATCCGGTGAAGACAGAACTGGTAATGTTCACGAACAAAAGATCCTTAGGTCACTATCGGCTACCGAAACTCTATAACACGACACTAACTCTCTCCAATGAGGTAAAGTATCTAGGAGTAACCCTAGACTCTAAACTGAACTGGGGATCACACATAGACAAAACTACTACGAAGACCAACATCATCTTCTGGCAATGTCGGAAAATGATTAGCAAAACGTGGGGACTATCACCGTTCATTGTTAGGTGGCTGTACACGACAATAATTAGGCCCATCATCAGCTATGCAGCAGTAGTATGGTGGACCAAGACAATCCAGGTAACGACTACTAATAAGTTAAGACGTCTCCAGAGGCGGGCCTGCTGTGCAATCACCGGCTGCATGAAAACCTCTCCCACATCAGCACTGGAGACTACACTTAATGTGAGACCACTCCATTTATTTATACAACAGGAAGCTGCTTGTACAGCCACACGACTAAGCATGCTAGGGCTATGGAGGGACAACAACTCCCCGCACACCAGCATCTTAGCTGACATACACAGGCACTTTCCGTACTTTGCAGCAGTAAACGACCTTATTCCTTAGACGTACGTATTTGACAAAAAATACAAAATTCAACTTTATGAAGACATCCCGGACCGTTGTCTGCATAAGGAGTTGAGGGTCTACACAGACGGTTCAAAAACCAACTGTGGTGCGGGCTCGGGTGTCTTCTCCGAAGACCTGAATATACATATCTCGACAGCTTTGGGTGCCTATAACACGGTCTTCCAGGCAGAGTGTGTGGGCATCATCAGAGCTGCTGAGGCGATAGAATGTCGCGGGGTAAGAGGAAAACATATTCGTATTCTCTCTGACAGCGCTTCTGTCCTACAGGCACTGGACAACAATATAATGACATCAGGCTTAATTTACGAATGCCACAGTAAGCTGACTAATATTGCTAACGACAATAGATTGACCCTACAGTGGATTAAAGGACACAGCGGCTCAAGGGGTAACGATGCGGACTGCTTAGCCAGGGAGGGGTCTAGCAGGACGGCCATTGGTCCGGAGCCAATTATACCCATACCCTATCGGCAGCTGCGAACCTGGATAAGGGAGCGCTCTCAACGACAACACGATGAATATTGGGCAAAACACACTGACTGCAGGCAAGCTAGGGAAGCCGTTCCTAAGGTAAACCAGCAGCTATCACGTAAGTTAATCCGACTACCTAGACAAGCCCTGAAACAAATCGTGGGTATACTCACGGGTCACGGCTACTTCAACAAACACCTTTATAATATAGGTATTTCTGACAGCCCTCTGTGCACAGCCTGCTTGGAGGAGGAGGAGACGAGCGCCCATGTTCTGCTGGAGTGCAGAGGCGTTGCAAGACAAAGGACTTCTAATCTAATCTAATCTAATGGGAAGCCCGCGGACACTAGTAGAAGCCTGCAGCAACATCCGGGGACTGCTGACCTTTCTGGAGGAGCTGGGATGGCAGGACTGATGCCATCCCCACGCAAAATAGGCACTGGGTGTCGAGTTGCGGAAACAGCCCGCCGTACTACTAAGACTAAGACTAAGGTTATACAGCATCATCCCCTTCTCAGGGGATGATCGCATCAGATGAAACTTTTAGTAAGTATGAGTCTGACATATACTAGCAGTCAGCTGTAGGGTGGCCTGGGAGGAAACAAATAAAAAATCGGCGGTTATCGTTATCATTCGTATTTAAAAAAATAATAATATCGAATTGATTTTGAGTTTGAGAAGCAGTTTGACTTTGATTTAGGTATTTTAGTTGAGATACATAGATTGATATTAATTGGTTTTTCTAATTTCCGATATAGAAAATAAAGATTCCTGCTCAAATATATTGTGGTAACTACATGCAACTACGGAACCCTATACTGCACGTGGCACGACGCACACCTGGCCGGTGGTTTTTCATTAATAACTCTAAAAATAAGTATTTTATGAAATACATCTAGGGTAAAAATGTAGCTTATAAAAAAACAAAAAAAGATTGGTTCATATATTGTAGTGTATACGTGTTTTAAGATAACTGTAAAAAAATATGATTTAGAACTAGCAAGATAGATCAACAAAAAACCATTTTGTAGGGTTTTTCAAAAGCTATAGGCTGATGTATGCTAATTAATTTTTAAGTTCTTATTTATCAAAAGTTTTGAGCTGAAAGAGCTTGAAATCGTTACTATTTGTGAACATTTGCAAACTTGATAAGGACGTATCTTACTATTTTTTTATCAAACAGCAAAAAAGAAACCATAATACTTTAAATATTAAGCCCTTCAAAATTTTGCGAATTTAATAGTTTCTGAGTTTTTTTGAAAAAAGGCAATCAACAAAAAACATTCCGTAGGGTTTTTCAAAAGCTATAAGGCTGATGTATAATAATTTATTTTTAAGTAATTATTTTTCAAAAGTTTTGAGCTGAAAGAGCTTGAAATCGTTACTATTTGCTAAAATAATATGCATACTTGAAACAGCCGTAACTTACTCATTTTTTATCAAATAGAAAAAAAGAACCCAAAATGTTTAAAAATTAAAGCTTGCAATTTTAACTATTATTTTTTGCATATCTAATAGTTTTGAGTTATTTTTGAAGAAAGGCAATTTTTTTGCAATCTTACAAAAACCTTCAACTTATTTTTTTTTTCAAAATTAAGCTCTTTAAACTCAGAACGAGGGTATATCACAAGTAAGTACATCAATTAAGTTAATTATAAAAAGGTAACGGACCGTTAATTGGGATGTAATTAGAGGTTGATTAAATTTTTTTTTGTCTCCAATAAAAGGGACCTATTTTGTCTTTACCATAACTCGCACAAAAAAGCAAGTTTTATGAGTTTTCTGAAATATGCTTTGTTTTTGGATATTTTACGTTGAAACTTTCGATTTTGGCGTTTGACGAAGAAGACGTAACAAGCTCTTCGTTAGTATTCAATATAGTGGTATTTTGTTTGTGTTTTTTAAGCTACAATTTTATTTCATATGATTTTTTTCATAAAATGCTTATTTACAGAGTTATCCATGAAAAACCGCCTGAAAACGTAGGTTTTCTTGTTGAAAAATTTACGTTTCCACTCTCGAATAAGTTGAAAAGTATAACTATACAGGGCGTCCCTCGGCTACCTCACACGGAGGGAAAGTATATTAAATATTGAAGATAGGATATTTTACCGAAAGAAGACATCATTTTATTTTAAATAATAACTAAAACTGCATTCACAGATTTTTTAAAAAGCGCCTGCTACAACTGGGAATCAAACTCGTCAAATTTCGAAAAAAAATAACACGGCATATTTTATGATAACAATCGAAAGAATTAATCATAATTATTATTTTTTGCTAAATAACATAGCATTTTAAATGAAAGGAATGTGAATTAGGTGATAAAAATAATAAAGTGATATACAAACTGTAATACGCATGCATTTCTTATTGAATTCAAAGTTACAATGCGACTGGCAGAAATTTGTAAAAATAATAATTCGAAAATGGAAGACATAAAGGACATTGCTCGTTCCCCATACATTGAATGCCCTAGAACGCCCAACAATGAGAAAATGGTAGTTGTGTTCGGAATCATTCATAAACTCTAATTAGGCATTTGTTGAGATACGGATAACTTGAGGAACCGTGGCCTACTACAGAATGTATTTGATTTTGAGGTTATAATTATTATACTAATTAATCGTAAAAGATGTACACTTTATATATTCTGAATAGATTTAGTGTTTACCTCTATGTAAGCACTTAAATAATATGCATTAAATGAACATAAAATGCAATTAATAATAAAAATAGTAAATGCTTATATTCATATTGATTAATGAGTGTTGTCAGTTGGCACCTACGATACCTATACCTTACCTGTAGTAATAATAGATTTCTTTTCAAATGAAATGTTCAGTCTTTCCATTTACCTGTTTCTATATTTTACTATCGGTAATTAGGTATGTACCTGGTTATCATTATGATTTTCATAAAAATAAACAGATATTACATGGGATGGGAGTATAATTATTAACTAAGGTATCTCTATTTTTCTATTGATAAATACCTATGGTCGCCTCTAATGCATTTATTAAGGTAAACAATCTTGGCACAACGTTTTAACAGAATCAACCATTTAATAATAAAATATTAACGAAGCCAATAAACTATTAAAATAAATCGTTATTATAGACTGAAACCTTTGGAATCCAGTTATCAGTTGATTTTTAATGCTGTTTTTTCAATAAAAAGGAGTGCCAAGTTGGATGAATAGACTGTAGTATCTAGTAACAGAACTTTATTTTTTTATTTTTTTAAACAGATTGTCCGTTTACTATGATTAATTGCTAATATGTTAAAAAAATAATAGAAAGATAATAGTGTAGGACATTCTTTTGGGCATGCTAGGGCCGATTTCGTCGATGTCCTTTTCAAGTGTCTGTTCTTTTGTTTTTTGTGTTTCATTTTCATTTATTTGCATTTTTTGTTAATTTACTTACCATGGCTTATTAAAAATCTTTCTCTATCTCTATCTTTCTTTCAATATTTAAACACATATCGAGAAGGTTTGTCTCCATCAGGATATCTTTTGTGGTACCACCGTTAAGCTAATGATATGTCTTTGTTGTTCATAAAATAAGCTTACATTAAATCTATTTTATTTTGATGCGCCATGGTAAGTAAATTAACAAAAAATTGCAAATAAACGAAAATGAAACTCACGAAAAACAAAAAAACACAAGCTTGAAAATTTATGTGTTACATTTTCGAATTATTATGACAAATTGCAGCCAATCGCATTGTAACTGAGTTCAAATTCCCAGTTGTAACAGGCGATTTTAAAAAAAATCTGTGAAGGCAGTTCTAGTTATTATTAAAAATAAAATGATGTATTCTTTCAGTAAAATATTGTATCTTCAATATTTAATATACTTTCCCTCCGTGTGAGGTAGCCGTGGGACGCCCTGTATAGTTTGTGGTATTGCATTTCTGTAAAAACTTTGAAGGGTGCTAAGAATTAGTCAGTCTATCCATTTCCATTCTTATTTTTAATAAAATAGTTTTACATTTATTTAGGTGCTAATCGTTGCTGTTTGGTAGAATTGCTAGGGAAAACCGTGTATTGATCTAAGGTATTGATTGGACTTCTATGTCCAATCAATACACGGTTCGATGAAACAACGCGACCGTTGTTTCATTGATAGTTAAATTAGTCAGATAGGTCCTGCTAAGGGGGGGAAGAAAACTACATAGCTATTTTACCTACTTGCATGGAAGGTTTTAAGGAAATAAAAGCAGCCCTTTATTCATTTCATTTCATTTTAATGTAACATCCATATTTACAATTTTAAATACTGGCATTGATCTTATAATTTTTGTTTATATCATGATAGGATAATAGAAATATTTGATTTCCCATAAAATAGATAATTAATTATTTATCGTAAATTCTTAAATATTTGTACAAAGTTGTCTTGATAATCGTAATTATAATCAACAGTAGCAGTTAATTTTAGATCATACAATATATGTTTCATATTATAAGTAAAATAATATTATTATCTATACGTACTTAGTGCGAAGTCGGCTTCAACGCGTTGCAGTTTAAGAACAAGCTGGCCGTTTTCGTACTTTCAATCTAAGCTTTCAATAATGAAAAAGACTACCAATGCTACATTTATTATGTCTTCAGTAGTAATTCTTTAGTAATAGTCTAAATATTATTTATGCACTGGTTTGATAAAGATTTTCTTGTGATTTGTAGTTTTTCACCAATCCTTATATTATATAAAAATATAGTTAAGTATTATTATTACTAAAATATTGACGAAATTTTTTATGACATTGTAATTATTTCGATGCATCTACGTTCCTTTTTTACTATGGTGATAAAAGTTAACAAATAATTTATAATTTCATTGTGGCAAATTACTCAATATTCCATAATATATAAGATTACAAAAATACAATCATTTACATATTCTAGTTTTCCAAAATTAATGTTATTAGATGATGTTAAAAAACTAAAACTTAATAATAAACTTTGGTGGGATCGTTATTGTGTATAGTTCGGTTATAAGTAATTAACTAGATAGATGAGACGGTGATGAAAATAATTGTGATACCTACCAGATATTGACAATATAATTGATATGTAAAATTACCCTTGAAATACCCCTGAACTATTGACGCAATATAATTTCCTCTAACATGATGTAAGTTACAGAAAGACATCGGTTGAAAAGCAAAATCCTATATTTAATAATGCATTTGAGGCAAGTATAAATCGGCATTCACTATCGTTCAAGTCAGATCGGGTAAACGGGCACATTCCTTAATGTGGTATAATATTTTTTAGTATAAATAATACTATTATTGGTTAACATTTTATCAATGAATAAGGCAAATAATTTATAAGTGCTTGCCCTTATTTATTTTATTGAAATAGAAGTTTCCAATTATCAAAAAATATAATTGCATTTTGCAGATAAACGTAATAATAATTGTAAGAAAAATTTGCAAGTCTTACTAGCCCTAATATCTTAGTAGTAATTGTATTCATTATTTAGTTTAGTACATTTGCATATTCGCCAAGGGAAATAAATGGGGAAGAAAACTGACAACTCTCACAGCCAGAGGCGCTAGTGTCGTAAGGCCCACGACATCTGTCAAAATAGATACGCAAAGTTTGTGGTTTGTTTTTTTTCGAAAAATGCTACAATGTGTGTTAATTTGGTAAAATAAAAATTAGCGACTGAAAAAGATATAAGGATAGACTATAAGTTTTGAAATAACAATTTTCAATTTGGTGTTACTGTTGATGTAATTACAATCTTGGACACGGTAACCCTCCAATGGTGATAAATCAATTTAAAAGTCGTCAATTTTATGCTCCTGATGAATCCGAATTCGAGAAGTTAAACTTGTACTCTATTCACTTCAGTTGTAAAACAGATTTTTTTAAAGTTCGATAGTGTTATTGTTTTTTTATAAAATTACTTTTTATGATTACCCATTGACTATGTTCACTATATGATCCTTTGGTTGGCGTCCTCCTCGGGTATTATATTTTAACTTATATTTTAAGTATTTCACAAACCAATTGCTAAATAATACTTTTATCATTAGTGAAAAGACAAATTTCGCAAGAAAAATCGAACCAAAGTGATAGATCGATTGTTAAGGGCCATATGGCTAAAGCGCCTTCTGTAATGAGCTTTGCGTTTTTTTCGCCATTGATAGCGACTGCGGTGGACTGACAGTCACACAAATAACATCTACTTGTACAAGGCTATAATAATAAGTACAATGAGTTATTAAAGTAACATTAACATAGATCTAAAACATGTAACGTTTCCATTCCATGATGAAGTTATTCATGAAAATTTTAAACGACATTAAATTTGCATTATTTAATACTGTTGCCAGCAAAGTATCTTTTTCATAATTTCTTCTTCGTTTTTATAAGTGTTGTTAGGGCGTGCGATTCTTCCAACGGCCCTAAATCTATTTTATTTAGGTGGGTTTCAATTGTCCGAAATTTGGTTAGTGTCAGAATTAATAATAACATTTAAAAAAAATAAAAAATATACATAACGAAACAAGCGACAGTAAAACATAGTCAAAATTCCTGACAAGCGTCGAACTTTCTTTTAGGCAAGCCCGTGCCAATCAAAAGAAATTAACAAAGAAATTTTAAGATATTTGAATAATCATACAATTTTTCTTTCAGACAATTACTACATTCTCAATGAACAGATTTTAAAAAATATTGCAAATAATAAAAAATAATTCGTTATGATATTAATACAACAATTTACATTTAACGCAATAATTAAAACAATTATAATAATACTATTATGAACAGTATCCAGTAGCAAATTAATTAAAACACTTAAATAAAAAGATAATATTTACAAGAATATAAAACAGCTAACAAGGTACCTACTAAACTATGACTGTAATATTTGGCTTTGAAATAAATAATAATATAATGAAAGCTATGGACAAAATAATCTATAAAAACAATGTACATACCTAAAAGTTATTTTTATAAATACAATGCAATTAGTGAGTGATTCTGTTATACTTGAAAAACAAAAATTTAGATGCAGCCTTAAAATAGGTAATTTTAATAAAATAGACATACGTTTGCGTGGATGTATTTTTTCCGTTTTATTTATAGACAATAAAATCCATAGCTTCTATTATACGTCGTCGGGTAACATCGAATTGTCTTATTCAAAGAAAATAAATCTATCTTTTGGAAATGCCTTCACTACTGAACCAATGTCTTAAGCCAAGAAGACTGTATAAATTTTGGTTGGTGGTCTGAGACCGTGACGGTTTCGTGTGACGTTGAACTACTTTATGAGGATATTCCGGATATTGATCAGAATGACGTGGTTCTTGCGGACCTGGATATGGTTGTAGGTAATAGCCATGGGGTCTCAAATAATGCGGATACGAATGATGGTGTCGTCTCGGATTTCCATGAATGTTATATACACCACCGATGTGACTTTTGCCAGGCCAATAATCTTGTATGTGACGGAAAGGGTAATTTGGAGGTGGGGTTGGAAAATGTTGACTAGGCCACGGATATCTATAATATGGTTCGTTGTTAGGTAAAAAACTTTGAGAATGTAATTGGTCGGTAAAAGAGTCTTTTATTTTTCCCGCCGGCTTGGGCTTATTTCGTCGGTATTGTAATTTAGTTCGCGTGCCAAGTATACTATCCTCTTTGTTCTCAGGTTTCATTTGATCACTTTTAAAATTATCGTCAGTAGATACTTCGGCATACCGACTTATTAGTTTAATAGCTTCACCTATGTCAGAATACTCGTTTTCGGGGTTCAGCTTACTTTGGTCATTATTTTTATTCAGTTCAGCATGATTGGTGGAATTTACGGCTATAACATTCTTTACCTCACCGAGGTTTGTAGTATTTATCTTTTTATTGTTTACATTAGATATTGTATTGTTACTTTGTATATTAGTTGCTGTTGCCTTATCGGTATTTTCGCTTGAGATTTGCTGGTTTATATGCTGCATATTAAAAAGTACTGGGTCAACATTAACATGACCGTAAACTAATTCTTTTTGTCCCGTTTCAGAGTCGTCGGGAGGATTTATTGCCGTTAAATTGTCGGTTGGACTGTCACGTTTAGGTTTATCAGCATTATGTATATTCATTACGTTGTGATTCAATACTCCTGATATATCGGTGTAGTTGTTGTTTGAGTGCTGTAGTGTTAAAAGTTCGAGTTCAGCTTCAACTCCTGCATCATTATTTTCACCTTTCTTAACGAAATTGGGCATCAGTTCTTGAGCCTGAAAATAAAAAAAAACCCTCTCAATTCACACGTAATTAGTGATAAATGCTTTTATAGACAAATATATAGTAAAACATTATTTTTAGGCAATCTCAACCTATCTACCAATAATCATCAACATATTTCTGACCTGCGGAGACAGCTCTTGGGTTTGTAGAGGAGCAGCTTGTGGGTCTAAGCCGATTGGTATGGACAACTGCAAGGGACCGGGCTCATCGTCACCGTAGTCGATATATACGTCGTCAGTTGGTGGCGAAGGGAATTGCGCTTGCAGTTGTTCCAGCAGTATACGCTCGTGTTCGTCTTTATTCACAGTTACCACCTTTAATAAAATTATATATGTTTAGCATTCCACGTTCTGGATGGGAGTTTGTATATTAGTATCGCAATAACAAGAGTATCTTAAGTTTACTATTTAGTAAAAGATTTACAACAGTTCAGTTAAAAGACCCTTTTATAGTACATTGATAAAGTAAAGTTTGTAATAAGGTTTTAATTTGAACAAATTATTCGGAGAAGAATTCAAGTTATTCGGAGAAATGTGAAAAAATTGCTAGCAGCAATAATGAATGCCTACTCCAAGGTCATCTACAACCACAACTACGGCAAAAATAAATACTATCTACCTACTACCATTTAAATCAGTAACCCATAAAGTTGAACACAGTTCATTAAAGAAGAAGGAACTTATCAGTAAAGTCAATTTAATATACCTGAACGCATGCATTCTGGTCGAGCCTCTGGCCTTTAGGGCACACGAGAGGTGTGACAAATAAAGACTTCGTAGTAATTCGTCTCGGGGGCGCATTTTGGTTTCCGCTTTCGGCGCTTTGCAGCCATACCCGCCAAGCATGCTCAGCGGCTTGACGGTCCAGCGTGCGCAGCGGCGCGCGGGTAGTCGCTACAGCCAAGCGTGCTTCGGCTACCGTCGAGTCTTCAAGTTCAGGATTAGCTGTCTTCTCGTTGGCCCCTTTACTTGGCTGACCGGTAGATTCGAAAGTGGGAGCTTGGGTGGTCTCGGTCGCGGCTGCTACCGATGCTAGTGCACACGACACAAGCAGTAAACTGGCCCACGTGCACCACATTGCAAACACCTGGAACAGAAATGGAGACTGGTCTCAATATTATAATTAATTAGAATGTCGTAGTATACAAAAGAGTCACTGTGTTTGTGTTCATTGTAAAAAATAGTTAGGTACTGGAATCACCAACTTAGAATCTGTCTATTGAAATTGAATTTTAAAGTAGAACAGTTACTTTATTTCATATAATTAAACAGTTTTTTGTAGGTACGGACTCTAATTTGTATTAAAATTCCATTCATATTCCAGTGCAAAATTGTTTTTATTTTCGCATCCCAACAAAGAAATCTTGCTTGTAAACATACAACAAAGAAGCGCTCATACTCCAGTGCAGTGCGTAATTCAATGAACATTTTATACCTACATATAGGGGGAGGTATGGGTATAAGATTGTTTTGTGTCTGTCGCGTTTGTATGATGTCAACTGGATCAAGGATTCGCCGATTCTATTTGTTCAATGACTATGCGTCAACAACACTATACAAGCCAGTAAGTGCATCCCAAGTCAAGCTTTACTTTAATAAAGTTTAATTATAACCTTGTGTCCTATTCAATCCGTATTGATTAGACTTGCAACGAATATTCGGTTACTATTTGGTATTCGGCCTATTCGGCTGCTTTTATTATATTCGGCCGAATATCGAATATCTGCATATTATTCGGCCGAATACCGAATACTTAAATAATATATTTTGTCATAGAGAAATAATTGGTAAAATGAAAAATTAAAATCGATTGATTACTTATATATTCATATTTTCATTTCTGTTTTCACAGGTCATCTTCTGAATTGGAAAAATGGAGGATTCTATGTATTTGAATTATTGTGATGATCAAAATTTAGAAGGGTAAGGTTCTCATTTCTTTTATAATCATTTATTAAATAGTCATTGGTACATAAAACAGGTACATAATTTAATCATTTTCTGTATTAAGTAAATAAGTTAACAGTTTTTAATTCATTCAGTCATGTGATGAATGGTTACATAGTAGCAATAATTTAAAGTTTACGCGCCGTTTTTGGCCATATCTCAAAAGTTGGTTTTGTTATTTAGCCGCATTTTAGCTTGAGGACGGCAGATTAGAACAAAACAAAGGAGCGCGAAACAATCACGCCTGTACAAGTTTTTGGCGCTAAAATCCAGCCGAATACTTTTGCCAAATATTCGGCTATTCGGTCAGGGGCCTCGCCGAATATTCGGTATACTGCCGAATATACTATTCGTTGCAAGTCTATGTCACTTATGCAAAAAAATCATTTTTTCAGGAGAAGCGTTTAAAACTTTAACATCCCAAAACATACAATATTTAAAGTATTTTTTAATTGTGTTTAGATGAATAGCTAACCTGTATAAGCTTTTCATCACGTAAAAATCTTTCAGTATTGTATTTTTTGGGATGTTAAAGTTTTAACGCTCATCTTGAAAAACAATTTTTTTGCATAAGTGACAGTGTCGCACCGGATGTGCGTAGTATTGATTGAAGTTTATTATTCATGCAGTGATGTATTGAAAATTCTTGGTAAATGCTATTACAGGTGAATACTGTTATAAACTTTTGAAATGTATAAGAATTTTTAAGATTAAATTTGTGCAATTATCGGTAATTGTTATTGGTGCAAGAAGTATAATCGTATTTTATTTGTACTATTCAAGCTGGACATTGTGAAATGCTAATGCATCTATGTAATAAGACATGACTATGGATGTGTTAATTAATGTTGGCGATCCAAATCCCTGTTATCGACCTTGAAGCCCTTTATTATTCGTGAAAGTGAAAGCCAGTTAATCGCGGTCTGGCTAAAGCTTTGTGCCTTCACTTTTAAAGCGCATTAACTTGTACTTAAGTCATATTTCGACCGAATTATTGACTTGTCTTTCGTAATGGATCTCAAATCTACATTAACCACAGTTATTAAATGACAGGTATTTTAAGATGGAGTGGATAAATATGGTGACGATAAGGCTACTGTAAGAATAGACACGCTTGATAGATTTAGATAAATGCGGTGCACATTGCTTTAAAATTCCAATGCTTGCTCGGAATATATTCAATTAAAAGTCCCTCTGGATTTGAATGTGTTAGTATGTTCAAACTATAAACATTTATAGACCAAACATATTGATGACGTTTTTTTTTCTATTGTAGTACCTATACCACGGTAATATTATAATATGACCGTGCCTATACTTACCTACATTAATGTTTACAATGCGTTGATAAACATCAAGCTTATTAATGAACATTAACTATGATAACTTTGATATTTATTAATTGTCAATTAGTAGGAAAGGTTTTAATTTAGCTGAATATTTTTGGAATATTACGCAAAGTTGTTTTGGGATTTTACTAAGAACATATTTTTATAGATTATTAATAAAGAGATAGGTATCAATGGAGGAAGCCTTTGGTTTTTGTAGACGGTAAAAGGAATATACCGAATACCTAGATAATTATTTATTCAAGATGCGTTATTGTTATTCAAACTAAAATATTTACAATACAATAACGAAACAACATTAAAATGATGGACGATACAAAACGGGTTCAGCCTATGACTGGTGCTAAAAAGGTCGCTGTTTTGGTTGGTTAGAGGTAATATGTAGAGACATACTATTTGTACCCCAGTTTCGAAATCTTGCAAGTAGATTGTATAAGTATGGAACGAGAAATTTATTTTAAATTTATTTTATTCCAGAGCCAAAGTTAAATGCGTAATACTGAATGAATGACCATGAACCCATTACTTGACATGCCTAGCCTACCTGTATAATCTGCATTTGCACAATATTTTAGGACTAAATAATTCGTATGAAATGGTCCAAAACATACTTATTATGTATTACTTTATTAATTTCCAGAGATGATATTATCATTCTTCTAATAAAAAATCTCATGACTGGTGGTGATCAAACAATGCATCAGAAAACAGTAAGTAAAATATATAATCTAGTCGAAGAAATGGCATTATGATAGGTAATTAGGTATTCATTTAATTACAATCATTAAATAGATTTTATCACAATTATATAAAGAATAGATGACATTATATTTAATTAAATAATATCAAGAGACTACATTTATATTGTCAATCATTAAGTTTATTTCCCTAGTAATGTTTAATAATATTGGGTTAATTGTGGTGTTTAAAAGTTATACTTAACTACCTAAGTACGCAACTACCAATAGGAGAGAAGGCAAAGGTAAATGCACAGTACATAAGTATATTTTAATATTCATTATAGAATTACGCGTCTATACTACTGAGTGATATCACATCATCCATTAAACGTGTTACATCATAATGACACGCGTATGCAAAGATAATTGCATTTTAATAATATACAAAGAGTTGCCTGTGCAATGAAGTGAAGTTCAATTTAGTTAACCTTCGCTTTAAGCGTCGTGTTACCTTCGATTTTTCAGTAGCCGCGTGTACTCCGTAGTATACAATTTGGTGCGCAAAATAAGAGCAATGGCTGTTGACCCCGTGCCGGTCAGTTTGGTCAGCCGCAGAAGGCGCGGGCGCCGGGCGTCGCGATCTATCCGCGGCATCTGGCAATGATCTCGCCAGGCGCATACGCACGCGGAAGCGCCTCGCGTGAATTGACCGTGTTTCAATGGGTGCTTGATTAAAGCTCATTTCAGATAGGTACATACCTACCTACCTCGCCATGAAAAGGATTAGAAAGTGGGATTATGTCGGGTTCGATGGTGTAATTCTATCTGGAATTTTCACACTGAAGGTCCCTGTGTGTGAGTACTCTCGTGTGCTTATGTTAACGTTTTAATGCGTCCGCCCGAGACTGCATATGACCTATTGAGATTAGTCTTGTTTTCTTGAAGCGTATGCGATGAGAATTTCACTCAGATGTATTAATAATCGGTACGTATCGAATCTCCGAATGTTGAACTCTACCTTGACATGTATGCGCTGCCAGAGGCGATGCTGCAAGCAAGGTGTGGTGTGTGTGGGGGGCAGGGTAGCACGCAAATAAAGAACTCATTCGGAATTAAGTTTGAAGAGGTTTTGTGGATACATAAATTTGTACACAAAGCTTGAAGCATAGATTAGCATTGGTAAAGAAACGAACTAAGACAAAGTGTGAGGAGAGTCGCTTCCTTCCATCAAGTGCCTGACTGAATGTCACGATACAGTTGTTATCCTTGTTAAGCCGAACGTGTTTCCTTTAATTTACACGGTTCGAGTCAACATTATAAATTCAGGGGTTCCCTCACTTTCTATACTTGTAGCTGAGGCACACTCTTATTATTCATTCCCCTTTTTGAGGACTGCAGGTACCTAAATACACCTGCCGTTTAAATTTAGAAGTAGTTTTTAAGGGAATTTGTCAGGTGTGTTTACAAATAGATTTTGTTAAATTGATT
This sequence comes from Chilo suppressalis, assembly GCA_902850365.2. Lineage (NCBI taxonomy): Eukaryota > Metazoa > Arthropoda > Insecta > Lepidoptera > Crambidae > Chilo > Chilo suppressalis. The sequence continues at coordinate 9,266,790 of OU963903.1, read as the reverse complement.
TCTCAATTTATAATGGATTCCAAATTTTGTAGTTTTACCCATTTTTAACAGACTTTGGTTATAGTAATTAATTTGATTCAGTTTTAATTTAACAATACATATTTCAGATACTGCCCTTTTTCTTGAGTCTTTCTTGCAATAAAGACCGAACTAAGTATACGCTTCACCGGAGATTTTGGCATTCACGTAAACCTTATGTAAGGTCCTTTATATCGTCTCTACATAAATGTTTATTTATGAAGCTTTGTCTTTGTGCGTACCTAGAAAAACTGAGAGTCCGCCCACTGTCATCTCTACATACATAATTTTTTCCCACAGTCGGGATGTTTACATATCTTTTACGTAGTAAAAAAAATATAATTCAAGGAATTCTCTGCTTTGAATCTTTCAAATGTAGGTAATTAGGATTTCAAACATTATAATCGAAATATTATTTGTTAGTTCGTATTTTGTCTTTTCTTTTTTGCTTTGTTTGTGTAGCGTCTCTCAAGTTTGTAGATTTCCCTTCTACCATTTATCAATACATACAGAATATCGCTTAAAAGCATTGCCATTGCCAACATCATACGACCCTTAATAAAAATATTCGCAAATATTAACCAGTTCTTTCCAACACTCATTTCAAACGCAAAATTAAAAAAAAAACAGTGACAGTAGCAGATAACCGACGTTGGGAAGCGTCTTAACGACATCGAGAAAGTGTCGACCGATGTCGGGCATACCTATTTGCATGTTAGGTAACTGCTGCGTCTCCGGTTGATTACTGACACTAACTGAATCATTGCTCGAGCGAACTACGAGTGATTTTAGTTATTGCACAGCAACTTTTTCTAGCTTGCTTGCGAAGCAAATGGAAACTTTCAACAAATTATCCTTGTATGTAATTATAATTATGTAAGAATACCCACGCACGGTCAGCATTCTTGTGATTGTTTTGTTCTTCTCTGTATAGTTCTTACATTCGCATAAATTCGTTTAAAATTTAAAAATAAATGTAATAAGTTATCGATTGATAAATTAAAAAGTTAAATTTGTGTAATTAAATTGGAAGGAATGTGTTTGCTAATAACATTCATATTTGTTTCGATGACGAATTTTTTAATCCTCAATATTTTCATATGCAGTGATAGGTAGTGCGCAGTTTATGTATCTGTCGTGGCCATATCGTAGATTTGATCACTTCATGAAATGCTCGAGAATTTCATGAAATGGTCGCATTTCATGAAATGTTTCACTATCTATTGGCCACATCTTGATGTTGTTTGGGCAGATCAATGATGAGAAATCGTTTCACGATATGGCCAACTAAACGCGTGGCTACTTCATGAAATGGCAAAAATTATTTGAACATATTGTAAAGTAGTTACATTAATTACCGGTAGAGGCGCTGCAAGCGCTTTGTTTACATATTTATATGGCGGCCGCTGCCGACAATGTTGTTTCCCGCAGTGAAAAAGTGCATAATTCGTTATTTAATGAGGAAGAAAGTTTCAACGAAATAAATTAAGGAGAGTAGGGTGACTACGCAAAAGAAATCTATGGACTATTACTGGCTGTCAAATATGACATTTTGAAAACTGCGGTTGAGGTAGGTACAAAGTGCGGATGAGAATCAACACCGTACATAGATATACTGTAAAACTGTACTTCCAGGGCCCAAGAGGTGATACTTGAATTTCTTTTGTAGTAAAGGTCTCTTTTAATATAGTTTTTTTTTCTGGCGCTTCGCCGGCCGCTGCCGCGGCACGCTCGCTTTGCTCGCTTGGTTCGCGCGTCATGGTCACAACACTAACCTAACCTAACCTAGTGTGAAGTATTACCGTTTGGGCCCTGGAAGTACAGTTAAGTCTACTATTGTAATATGTACCAAAGTACCTTATTATTTTTAAATAGGTATTTGATAGTTTTCTAAATATAAATGTGTAAGTTCTTGACATGTTTGATGTTCAATTTAGGAAAAAAAATCTATAATTTGTTTATTTTGTTACAAAAATTTGATTAAATTGGTTTGTATCATTCGGACTTAAATAACAATAAACAAGTTCTTACATATTCTGGATTTTTAATAAATATTTTATGGACACCCTAATTATACGATCAGGCCAAATGTGGATGACCAAATCGTTAAATGTTGACGATTTAATGATCTGGTCAAATTAAGTTAGCCACATCATGAAATGTGACCATTTTATGAAATTCTCGAGCATTTCATGAAGTGATCAAATCTACGATATGGCCACGACATATCCATTGGGTTATACTTACGGTTCGATTCGTTCATCACACAAATCAAATAAAGCTTTGTAGGTTCTGAGTGCTTTTGAAATTGATGTATTCGCAAGATTGAATTCAGAAAAGCAAACCGTAGTCTACAAATCCCGAAAAGAGCATTCCTAAGTACCAATCCTCAATATAATAAGAACGGAGTAAAAAAATAACAAGTAACGTCATAAAGAAACGTAATATTAAGTAATACAATATTATTTATTTTGTTATCCATGGAGGCTGCAAACAAACTATATATTTCTATTATCAGACCGTTTTATCACTGCAACATCTGGTAAAAAAATTCAATACGAAAATGTAGTCACGTCATACAGAAATTTGCGTCACAGATATCAGAGTATTGACTGGATTTAGTAGCTAACTTTTGATTGGCAGGGTAATCGAACAAGATTTAATTGAGTGTAACTTTATGTATAGGGTTACGTTACGGAAATAATTCATGAAAGAGTCTGTCAGAAATAAATGTATATAATGCAGTACGATTTTCTTCCGCATCAGTTATCTTTGCTACTATTTGGCTCATTTTACACTTATAAAACGTAACGGGATAGAGTTATTTTCTGTGTCCTGTGTGAAAAGGATAAGTCTTGTAATATTAGGTATTATATACCTATCTATAATTAGTTTTAAGTTTATCGAAAAGCATTTGTGTAAGATGTATTAGTGATACCTTCGCCGGCGTCGTTGTCTCAAAATTTTATAACACAAGTAGTTTAGCTATTTGCTTTGAGTGAACTTGCGTGTAGGTAAATTAGCAACCCGCGCATTCCAAGTTAATTTTTCACTTCCAGCATGTATGGCTTACATACATATATAAAATCCTAGATAAATGTCAACGTAGAATTTTGGGGGATAACAGCTGTCCGTTGGGTGATTTCAAGAGGTGAACCCATTCCCATAATAGCAGCTTTTAAAATATTATCTATTGTTCGTGACTGTATGTTTACTTTATTCCCACAAAATGCCACAGGCATTTAAGTGGTCGTAAAAACAACTGGTGTTAATTTGTAGGTGTCATGTCCCTAAATACTTCACAAATTCTAATGAAGGTGGTATTTCTCATAACTTTTAACGATCATTTCACTACAAATAAAAAAGATGCTCAGAACCTAAGAAGAAAATAATATTTTAAACTTTATTAAAAAAAAAAACAATTACAAGCAACTGTAGGCAGGTTGAAGAATAAGGATGTTATTTGGTTGAATGATATTGTTTAATTTTCTAGAAGTTACGATTATATTGATTAGGCGTTTGTCTGGGTTTTGGCTGTTTTATTAATGGCTTGCTATTTCGAATAGCTTGTAGTAGTAGTAACAAGTTAAATGAGTCCTCGTTTTTGGAGTGAGTTGATTGCAATTTGGTTTTTGCAGATGCTCATGTTTTGTCACTCTCATGGGCAAGTGTGTCGGCGACGATCGTGACTCGACCTACTGACTGGCATCGGCCGGCCGCGCAGCGTGTGCCGAGACGAGACATTTCACTATCGTTTCTACACCATCTCCGCATCTCGAGGCCTATTTCGATACATCAAAACGATTAAAAACATAATTGATCATACACGCCGTCGTGTATATACAACATAATATGAGAGCTATCAATAGAGCGCGCAACCGTCTCATCATTTCTGTTGTATCGTTTTTATTAAACGTTTTTCGGGGTCTACATAAATTACTTGGTGTATCTATTCTTGTATCTTCATTTGTCATCGGTCGAAAAATATTAATTTGGACAGGTGATTAATGTCGCTGATTGCAGGTAGCGATGAGGTCTTCATAAACGATTAAAGCTCTACGTTTCATATTTACGGAAGTTTCTCTATCTTTGTTAGTGGTGTCAATAAGTAGACCTGTAAATGTAGTGGTAGTAAGTGGTAATTTCAGAGTATTGCTCTTTAATTATTACTCTTCCGAATACAAGTCTCACGTTAGATATTCATTAGCAGACACAACAAAAAGGAGACTACAAAATTTCGCTGTGGATGATAATTATGACGTCATCTGTAAGGTTTGTTAGTAGAGGAGAAACTGACTGTGAGTCATTAATGTTTGCCTACCCAACTAATTTATGCAAATTGTTTATAGAATATTGCAAACAACACAATAAAAATGATTAAAAACGAAGTTTATATGCATTTAAGTAAATATTAGGCGAGATGATGTGCATTCATATTTAGATCCCATGTCAAATTAATGTTAGTAGCTGTAGCAGTGGTGGTACAGTCATTAGAAACTATACTAAACAGTTGTGAATTTCTGTTTTCATATGTAACCAGTAATAATTATAGATTCTTATTAATTGTAATATGAAATCACATTCGGAAATTTGGACTTGTCAATAGAATAATACCAGCATTTGTTATATTTGTTCCTTAGGCTTTCACGCACATCACTCATTAAATGAAACTAGTTTTTACTGGTTAATGCACTAAATTTATTTATTTATTGACGTTTCGCAGCCTTTTCAGGTCTGCACCGTCAAAATAATGTTTTTTTATTTACTTTGTCGAGTTATAAAATAGATAACTATATAATAATATAAAAGAGCTATAAAATTAAATAAATAAATAAATTGCTCTCATTCTCACTCTTACTCTCATAAACTCACTTTTTCAAACTCACCGCGGAATTCGCGTGTGATTTGAAATTAGAAGAAAAATTTCAAATCCCACTGCGTAATCCGTTTATCCTTATCATGATCTTTAGGGAATGAAAAGAGATGCTCCTGTCTTTACAATTAATAGCAAATAAAGTATATTTCGATATTATTCATTAAACATGTTTTTTAATTTGTTAAGACAATTTTGTGTTAATTACTTTTTTATAACAAACCAAACTGCTATGATGATGACGAAAAGAATACTTTGTAGGTATATATAGTAGGTAATTACTAAAGTAATTCTAGTACTGGTTTTGAGCGAACAAGGTTACATATTAGTAGATATTAAATAAGTAAAATATAGGTTTACTCTTACATTAAAATGTTGCAGTACCTATATAATAAATGTCTCATGTTCGTACCTATTGAAATTAGTATTCTTTTATCGTTTTTTTTTGTCAAAAGCGGAAGATTCTTTATTAAACTCGTAAATAAGTCGAAACGAAAAGAAACAGTCTCAACGTTTCCTTCTAAACTTTAGGTAGATATGTTTGGTGAGTTTAGAGTGTACCTATTGATGTTTATCTAACGGTTCATGTATGTTACCCTCGTGTTTAGGGCACAAGCAAATGTTGCGTATCAACGTCGAAAAACAATTAAAGAACAGACGGGCTGAATTGCTTCCGCCACGCATGAGACGCTCGACCGACTCTCGCTATTTATAAAAAAAAAACGGGTCAAGTGCGAGTCGTACTCGCGCAAGTAGGGTTCCGTACGATATATCTATAATGTCTAATGTTGTACGATATACCTACAACATTAGACACTATATTAAAATATCTAGCAAAAAACGATAACAAATTATGTCTGTTGTAAAAGAGCTCCCTTAAATATTTATTTTAACTTAATTTAATGATTTATTATAATAATAATATTTCCTTTGCCGTTATTAATAAAGAAAAAACGGCAAAAAACACACGTTTATTGTATTGGAGCCCCCTTAAATGTTTATTTTATTCTTTTTTTAGTACATCATCTGTGGAAATTTCAACTGTCTGGCTATCACGGTTCATGAGTTCCAGCCTGGTGGCAGATAGACGGACGCACAGTGTAGTCTTTGTAATTAGGGTCCCGTTTTACCCTTTGGGTATGGAACCTTAAAAAAGAGCCCATTCATGTAGGTACCTTAATTTGAAATTTAAAATTTTTGTTTTTATATCGAACATTTTAGATTTTGCATAAATATACTTCATGAAAATTATAATAACATCAATAGGAGAAATCGTATTTACTAAGTACGTAGTTATACTTTAATTAAATAAATTTTGCAAAAAGACTATGAGATTTAAAACGTCACTGACCCACGTGCTATATTATTGTATTGTCACCGCGAAGGAATCTATAAATGCACTTTTTAAAGTCTATTGACTTAATATCTAAATGCTGTCGTAAAGAGTACCTATGATTTACAATCAAAATAGTACATAGTTGAAAATATATTGTAAATTATCTTTTTCCGTCGTTTAGAAAATATCTGTTTCTCAAGTCTGTAGTTAATGCTTAGCAGCGTTCAACGCACTTTGGCAGTACTCGGCGCAACGTGTGTTGAATAAATATTGAAAATGACCCTATTTACGGTTAAACATTTGATTGTGTTGCTGTACTATACTCCTAAGAAGCTTTTTATTATCCATGTTTGTATTGACAACAAAAAAGGAAAGCAAATTTGATGTACCTAATTACTTAAAACAACATTGACCCATTTAAGATGCTGACGTAGAAATTGAATCCGTATTCAATACTACGCAGTTCGATTTATAGTGATTGCCATGGCGCAAATGGATATAAAGTAAAACCACAGATTTCAAACAGACATTAAATCTTTACATTGGCTAGCTCGTAGGTATTCAAACAGGAAGGTCAGCCAGGATATATTATGGAAGAAGGGTCTTCGAATCTCCGCTCTGATAAACAAGCATTTCTAAAACGGACGTTGTAAATGAGCGTGCGAATGCGAAATCGTATGCATCGTACCGAAACGATGTGTTTGGAATATCACCTTTATATTTTTGGAAGGGAAACAGACTTTGTCGGAAGCGGGGCGAACGACAGATTTCGCCGGCGAATAACAAACAATATGCCGCGCTGTCTCATGGCCGCTCGGTCGCGCACGCCCTGCGCTGCTGCGCCGGCGACCGATGTTACCAAGTGTGAAATTGAGTGGTAACTTTTTTGTTCGAACTGAAATGTGCATAAGGTAGAGGCATATTTTAAAGATTTTTTTTATAAATTGTACATCTTTGGTCTTGTTTGTTGAAACTTGAAATTTGGATATTGGAGTTATTAGTTACGAGAGATCTGAGGTAGGTTGTAGAAAATAGGTGTTAGATTAAAAATCTAATTAATGATGAGATTTATTATTTTTCTAATAAGAAGTTAGATATGGTAGGATAAAAGGAAATACACAGTAAATAGCTTGAACTTAACAAATCAAAATTATTAAAATTTTGTATTTAAATTTTTATGATTTCTTTTTCGTGTTGACTGTACCAGTAATGCCGCGAGACTGGTTTCAGCAGTGCACTTATCTGTTTGATCTTTAAAAGTCTAGCAGGGAAAGGTTCATTAAAAAATAAATGATATTGGAGTCTATTCTATGATAGAAGGTCATAGTATGAATGAGAAAATATAAAATCCCACACTACCGAAATGTTATATTTTTCTAATCCGTTACACAAATTTATATTAATTAAAAATGTTGAATATTTGAGTAAAGATTATATTATATCAGAATATTCAATTTGAATTTACAAAGAAAATCGCAAAAAAAATCATTCAATTTGCTTCTGATTGGGTTAGTACACCAAGTGGCAACTCCTTTAGGCGTTGTAAAGGGCTACTGGAATATTCAAATAGGCACAAATGTTTAGTTTGCGAAATAGCCATGCGAGGAAAATGCCACGAGAGGCTTACCTTGGAGGGAGACGTGTTGCTTGCGCCGGTCACATTATAGCGGCGCCGTGTCAGCGCGCCGCAGCCGCAAAACTGCATCAAACAAACGCAAAAATTAGTTTAAAGAAAATTTTACTAGAAAGGAAAATCCACTCGGTCCAGGCATCACTCAGGATTAGGGTTGCCAGATGCTGGCTTATCAATTCCAGGACATTTGACCCGGACCCGGACACATCCGGGGTAATGGGTATCAGTATATTATCATTATTATTATTAGCCTATTAGTATCTCCGCTGCTGAAAACTGGCATTTCCTGTTGTTTAAATATGAAGAACAGACCAGAGTCACCACGCGGAAACCAGTACATATTGTTAAGGGCCTACGACTGCAGAAGCGGTCTGGACCAACAGCTGAACTTGCCTTTCAAACATGGAGGACGAGAGGAAAAAAAATGGAGCCATCGAGCTCCTCCTGGAACAGTAATGCGGTGATTCTTCACCTTAAATGCCATGATAACTTCGCAGGGGTACAAAACGCAATTTTCATATTAGTTTAGCATTGGAAAATCGAAGTTCTTACCACAAATCTACCTATAAACTAAGATAATAAAACTGTATTTCTAAAATTGGGTTAAGTAAGATATTTATGTGGCCTGCAATGCTGGTTGCAGTTGCAGCTTACTTTAGCCCCACATATTGAGTTAAAGCTCCCGTGTCTCAAGCAAGAGGGACGCTTTCTAGCAATATCGGAGTGATGTATGCTCGCAACTCTAAACAGGGTTTCCACTACACCTTTACATTTGATTTTTAAGACTATTATTGTAGTTATATCGAATATAAATTTTACATGTTAAAGTACCATACTTTTAGTGTTATGTACGAAGCTTAGAAACTTAAAAGCTGCGTATAGAATGTTGATGAATAATATTTTAACACACTTATACCTTTTCAAACATTTAGCAGCTCAGATTATTGCTTTTAACTTAAGTTTTCAATGTACCTTAATAAAATGTTATCTCTCCGAAGTAGTATTAAGAAACATCTGATCCCTTTGTTCGTAGTTTAGGCGCTGATACCTGCGACACAGTCTTCGAGACTAATGCGGATATCGACGAATAAATAATAGTTTAAGAATATTTTTTTAATGTTCTCAATAATATTTTATTAATATTTTCCAACTTACTTTTTGCTTCTAAAATATTAAAACAACTATATTAACGAGTAACTTACAAATTTTGCTGGGAATTCCGAATTCACTTCTAGTTTAATTTCAACATAAACTTCAAGCTTACGGAGTACCTATTATATTAAAAACAATTAATGCTACCTGAAAAAAAGGCTACAGCCCTAGTCTGACTGAATGCAGCGCGTGTGACGCCGCACCCGGCTGCCGCCCGCGCCGACGACGCTGTCGACCGGCAGACCGGCACACAAACCTCTTGAAAGTTGATCGACTGGGCCTACATCCACTTATTAATAATTGTGTAGGAACTACAGAATGGTCCTCTTATTAAAACACTTCTCGTTATAAACCTAAATTCTATGAAAACGATTAATCGCAATTAGCGAATGCGGTTAAGAAGATTGATCTTTTAGTAACATACATTCCACATCAGGTATCAATCAATATTTAAATACTTAAATAATTAGTGAGCCTTTGTTTTAATAATGTTTTTAGATAATGTAAACATTAAAAAGCGTTTTCATTGGATGTTTTCAGTTTTTAATAATATTAGTTTTACGATTGAAAAGTTGATTGCAAAATTTAATAATAAACTTGAATTTAGCAACTCTACATACTCGTATGTTCCTATTTTATAATGAGAAATGTAATCTCTTAAGATTAGATTTGATCATATTTAAGAGGCAGAGTATACAGAAGCATTAGTTTACCTCTGTGGAGCAGTAAAAGAATGGCCAGCAGCGAAGATTAGACGTCAGTTAGTAAACAAAGGGGATGTCAATATTGGTTTGTATGGGCGGCGAACGGCCGGCTCCCGAGAATCCGACCATGGCTCTTATTGAAGTAGGTATCGCGATTGTCTCGCAACAAAGATTGTCTTTTTAAAAGCATGTCGATACATTTCTATTTAAAGCAGACGTAGGAAACGTTGTTACACCTCTGGATTTTCGAATTATATCATGAAGAAGGCCAATAAGTTGTCTAATGGTTGTTGGTTATAGAAGTAACATTTGATTTTTTTTACTGCACGTGGGATATACTTCAGATTTTCATTCCCAGGGATGAAACTACATAGATTTTTATTCATGTAAAAAAGATAAGGTAAAACGCAATTTATGAATATAAAGCCGTTTCCAATCGGCTGAACATTATCCCGAAGCTTTTGAGATAAAAGGAAATTCGTACGAGTAGTTATTGAAATTCTATCTAACTCTACCTGATGAGTTTATTTACTCAGGGTTCTTTATACCTTCTACCATGGATGGACCTATAAATTTAATCATTAATTTAACTAAATATCGTACGTGTGTATCTACATAAGTACAGAGGTACGGGTGTTGGTTAAAGCTAAAAAGAATTTTAATTTTATTTATTTTAAAATCGCAGACATAATCGTTTAGTTAATACTTTGCTAAGGTAGTAATTACAAATATAGCCTACACCTAAACAGGTTTCCAATTACATCATTAGCAGCTGTTTTGTTGTTGACTAGTTAGTCAGATTAAATTCGACACAGAAGCTATTATTTGAAATGTATTTTTTATAACAAAACAATATTATATTTATAATAACTATACATTATTACGCCTTAATTAGGACAATTCTAGAAGACAATCCTTTATAATTGAAATATGGTAATACAATTCGTATTGCAGTGAACTTTGAACTACTCAAACTAAACATTTCATTATCAAAAACCTCTGTCCTTACTGTGTCAAATGTTCCTATGCGTTTGCATTTTTTTATTAAATCATAAATACGTATAAAATTAGCTGAAGAGTTTCTTAAATTATATGATTCAATATTGATGAATATCTATCTGTTTGCCCGCAATGATATGTTTCATTAGGTTCATTGAAAAACAGACGATCATGAAACATGTGACCGACTATAATTTGTTGATTGACCATGAAATTGCCGATGTGATAAACTAATAACAATGACCGTGTTGTACTTTGATTGGCATTCATATAGTTCTTTTACGTAGTTTAATTTGATAGTACAATGTCTGGATTTATGGCGTTGTTTGGAGTGAAAATTCCTTAACGCTTATTTTTGGATGGGTGACCGAGAGTTAATTATCTCGAGCATGAGAAAGCGAGAAAGGTTTATAATGTTTTCAGACGTTTCCTTCCTCTATTCGTTTTTATATCTGTACTGGATCCAAGTTGAAATTCAAGACCCTTTTTTCAAATTTGATAATTTTATAGGGCATGTGCCTACATCTACAGGAGAATATTAACTTGGCTACACTTAGTTCGACTTAAGATTTTAATCATGTTTACAACGCAATAAACATGTCTTCGTTTCGGAAGCGAAGTGAAATAGCCTAGAGCTAGGCTATTTCACACACTCATCAAGTGTACAACCTCATTAGGCTATCTGTAGAAAAACCTAGACAGAAGCCTACTTAGTAGACACTATGTGATACAGTCGAGTAGTTAGGTGGTACGTGGACAATCGTAAAGACTTTTATTAGCTTTACCTAGTGTCCGCAATCCAGTCCAGATAATAATGTTTTCATGGCAGTTGTGTTAGGTTTCTTTAGGTATGTATGATTTACGATGTAAGGTGAAAGGAATTTTGCATCAACTCTGTTTTTTTTTTAATTTTTACTCATAAAGAACCAACAGAATTTTATTTTCGCAAATAAGAGGTAGGATGTAAATGGGCGTTGAAGTAAGGTTAGTAGACTTATACTAATTAGACAATCGGTGACCAGAAAATTGCTCCTTCAACTACCCAGTGGCCAATAAATAACCGTGCCTAGATTGAACTATTTATTAATTTGAAAAAATAAAAAGTATATTAACCTATTATCTAAACGGATACATAGTCTTATAACAGTACAATGACTGTCAGTAGAACTCGTGAAAGCAAAACATCAACTCCGTTTGCTTCTAAACATTGTGTGCAAATTTGTGTCGATAAAAGCAAATACTCGCACAAGTGTTATTGCTTGTTTATGCATTTCGTGGTTTGTGGCCTTCCCGTCACCTCCTTTACAGACAGAGGTTTCTTATTTGCATTCTATCAAATACTTTTCTTTGCTGTGATTACATGCGTTTTTGTCTTCCGATTAGAATATAATAGCACAAGAATGTTTTTTCAAACTTACACGTTAGTTTTACATACTTTACGGGTACTGTTCTCGCCTTAGAGCATTTGCTATAATATCTAAGGTTCTTTCTGACGGTTTCAACTGTTTGAAAAATTGAGGTTACTTGCTACACTGTGTTTTCTGCAAATATTCCTTTTATTATATCATTAATTATAGGAACTCCACGTAGTATTGTATAAACTAAAGTGGTTTTAAATCTACGTTAAAAAATAAAAAAGTACTTGTAAGCTGCTCTATATTTTGTTTGGTTTGTTATCTAATACAGATAGTGTTTGTGCGCAATTTGTTGAGAACTCTTTCAAACCATAATTGTTTATGTAATAGAATATTAGAATTTGTTTATGTTTTTAATTGTTATAAAAAACTTTGAAGAATTTTGATAACGCATCAGGCATACGTCATGATGAACAAACGGTCATGAAGAATAATGAAGTATGGTACTGTAAGAACTAGATTGTTGATAAATTGATAAACTTGGTGGTCAAAGGTTAATCGATAAAATTACGATAGTTATTTAACGTAACGGTATGGATTATGTGAAAAATTGCCAGTGTCTTATTAAAAAGTTTCAATAGCACTTGGTTTATTAGGTAAGACTTCGTCCCACGTCGACTTAAGATTCGAACGCTATAATTATGATAATTTAATAAAACTTTCCAGGAAGTTTTTTCGTTGATCAATATCGAAAATCACATGAAATAGTAATTTAACTATGACTATATAAATATGTGCGGATAGGTACGTTCTGTAATATTTAACCCTTTTTTATAATGCCAAGGAAACGTAAAATTTAAGTAGGATAAACAGGATATTATGTTATTGTATTAATTTCATATAAATCAACTTTCATCTTTATACCAAAATTATGGGTGCCCGTAGAATACTAATTTAATCTTGTTTCCATAAAATATTTCATCTCTCTTTAAGTATTATTTTCACGTCCAAAAGAAGCGTATGTCCTTCTCTGAGGTTTGCTTCATTTCAGTACTAAAATTGGTATGGATATTATTATTTACGTAAGTTATAAGGAATATTCTTTAAAACCAGTAAATTGTGAGTAACGTTTATCAGAATAACAACATATCATGTGACCTGTATTGTTTACGTTTTCTTAGATTAAGTAATATAATTTCTTGGTCATTGTATCCGTTGTTGTCTGTAAAAATTCCATGCTAAGTTCATGTTAACATGAAAGCCAAGTTAAATAGGTTCCGATAAAAAGAAATATAACGTTTTTAATAGTAAAAAAATATATAGGTCATTCGATTTGAGTGTGTCTCATAGAAAGTTAATCTGCTGTAAATTTGTGGCGTTTCACGTCGAACTTCAGACAGAGGTCGACGTAAAATGTTGTTTCATAAAATTTTTATGTTATTGTTTAAAATTTCGAGAGGGATGTAAAAGGTGGCAACTCCATACTTTACGAGGATATATAAGACGTCGTAATTTTGAATTACTATGACATTACGGAGACAAATCCCATAAAGTTGGTCAGTAGTGCACGAAAGTAGAGACATTTAGGGTTAGGTTACGTTATAAATTATCTCAGGGATTATGGGCCACTTTAAATGGCGGTTGAGAAGGTCACATGTTTTTAAGTCATTGTTTTGTATGAAAGTTATTGTAGCAAACAGGCATTGCGTGCGTAGACAATGTAAATATCGATATCTCTACATATAATGTCATATGACGTTTAACAACAGTAATCTATACATATAATAAAATGGTAGGAAAGGCAAAACTGTACATTGAATATTTTTTAAAAAGAATACTTGGGGTGTGATCTACAATCGATACCAAAGCCAAAAATATAGTTATTAACAATTTTTGTCTGTTTTTCTATGTGTATGTCCGGGATAAACTCAAAAAGTACTGCATGGATTTACTTCTTTGGCACGAATATTATTAAGAAGTCCGGTCCACATATAGGCTACATATTATCACGGTATCATCTACGGGGAACGAGCAGTGATCCTTTATTTCTAGCTAAATGGGATGGCATGGCAAGCAAAGTACAACATTTTCTTCTTAACGCCTGACTTTGTAGTAACAGATAGTTTTAGAACTGGAACAGTAAGACTCAACCAGTTGCAATAATCAACTTTCAGTAAGACATGGGTTTATTAGAGCTTATGCCTAGATATATTTATTTTAAAGATTTTCTGACGACGCGTTCTAAAAAGGATTCGAAACGTCGAGTTCTGTAAAAAACGCATTTAAACCCGTTGAAAAACTTGTTTCATTTAATGAGGGGTGTGCGTGAAAACTTAAAAAACAAATAAACAACTGTTGCTAATGGCTCGATTACACTTGGTCGTTAGCCCGTATTCGGGTGCACGAAAGACATTACTCGAATTCGGATACCCGAAGCAATATTTACACTGGAGTACGGGCTGGAAGACGGTGTCGGGTAACCATAACGAAAACTATCCGAAAACGGGCGTACTCGACTCCGTTCATTTGACGATTACCCGAATTCCATTGGCAATCGTATTCGGACTAACGACCAAGTGTAATTGAGCCATAAGAAACGAAACCCGAATATACTTATCTCTTACCATACTCGAATTTTCGAGGTTAAAAGGATGTAGTTGGCTGAAAGAAATATCGGACTAGCTTTTTTGATTAAGAAAAGATCAGAAGACGTAGATTTATCAAAGGCAATATTACATTAACAAGTGGTCAGGCAGTGTAGGCGTGTTTAATTGCTGGGTCAGTAGCAGCTGATAACTTACTTATGCATACTTATCGGGGTACTGGGTTTCTAGCAAAATATAGCAAATATGTAAAAGTGAATAGTCCTAATTTATTTATCTAGAAATCAGAAATCTCTTGTATCTTTATCCAAAGTAGATGTATAGTACAACTCTTTGGAATCCTCCAAATTTATTTTTCCCTACCGCTCCTTATTGGACATTTTTTTTAGGTGCGGAGAAAAACGAGCGAATGTACCTCCACAACATTAAAAGTATAATGTAGCAATATATGAGCAGTTTTCGTTTTAAAAGTGTGGCACACAAGTGGTAAACAAGCATACAGCCTGTCTGTACTATGGACTCTATATAGGCCACCATAGCCTATATAGAATCTATAGTACAGACACTTGCGAATTTGCAATACCAAATAATCACTCGTGCCGTTGCCTGCACTGACCCAATCCGCTACCCTGTGGAGCCCTGGAACCTTACATGAAACACAAAACCACCAAAGGTATTTTACTGTGGTATTCGGTAAGGTGCAGGTTACTTTCTCAGACGGGCGCTCCAATTCGAACGAAAACTCCGCTATTTCACTGTTCTTCTTCTCTTTGAATTTTATTGCTCTGCTGAAGTGGCAGTGGGCGGGACACGTAGCAAGAAGAACCGATGGCCATTGGGGCGGAAAGGTTCTGGAATGGCAACCACGCACCGGACGACGCTCAGTGGGCAGGCCCCCTACAAGGCCGCCGATCTTGTGAAGGTCGCGGAAAGCCGATGGATGCGAGTGGCGCAGGGCCGATCGGTGTGGAGATCCTTGGGGGAGGCCTATGCTCAGCAGTGGGCGTCATACGGCTGACATGATGATGATGATGATCACACTAATATTATAAAGGCGAAAGTCTGTAAGTGTGTGAGTGTGTATGATTGTTACTTCTTCACGTCTAAACGGCTAAAACGATTTTAATAAAATTTGGTATGGAGTTAGCTGACACCCTGGATTAACACATAAGCTACGTTTTACTGTCGAAAATATCCCTAATAAACCGCGGGTAACAAAGCAGGGCACAGCTAGCTATCCATATGTTTAAGAAGTATTTGCTTAAGCTTTTATACTAATAGTACGTGGAGTTAGAACGATGACAGCTGGCATTAGGCGCTATAAACACCTGTAGGCGACAATGCAGTTGCGTGGGACGCTTTGCCTACATAATACTGAGAAACGTTCGCATTATGTTTTATCAATTACCAATCGAAATACTGAATACGCAATAGAAATGGTAAATAATGACATCATTTAAGCAAAGCTTAAACTGCATATATTTCAATTTTAAGTATGAGATCAGGAGGCCTATTCGTTAACAGTTTTTGACAGGTGGAAGTGATGATCACCAAGTTATTTACTGATCCACTACTGCTTTATTATAATACCACTAACATAATTGTCCTGGAAAGCATCGATGGATATGTAATTTTTAATTCATTTCCCTTAGCACACATCATTATCAAATATGTACTGATTTTTAATTCTTGTAACGTACTGTTTAAGTTTCCATACAAAATTAGACATTGACATTTAGCACTCACAAACTATTAGAATTTGATAAAGGTTCGTGCTAGGTGTACTGTTCCACACTGTAAATGTCAAAAGAGTTAGTGAATGGGCCAGAAGAATAATACTGTTAGTCATCAAAATTTACTCTGTACTTATACGATGAGTCTCGCTTATACGAAGTGTAAGAACTCAAAATAGTAATTAATTTCATAACTGTCATCTTAACTTAATTAGTTAAATTTTCGAAAAGAGGCTTAGCATTTAAAAATACTGAAGTACTTTATAACAGTACCATAAACTACCAGGACTTATGTTGTCATGCGTGTGGGATCACGAACTTAATAATTGAATATTAATGTTCATTAAAGGAATGCCAGAATACGGATCTATGTAGGTGAAAAAATATCATGTGAGCACATCAATATTAATCGTACTTCCTATTTAATATTAAAAATGTGAAAGTTTGTATGTTTGTTACTCAATCACACAAAAACTACAGGACGAATTTGGATGAAATTTTTAACTCCGGAAAAATGAGAGGTTCCTGTTTGATTCTCAGAAAACTAAAGTTTACGCGGACGAGGTCGTAAGCGGCCGCTAGTTTTTGTATAATAACAATCTGTCATTAGCCGGCACCATTTATTTATCATTGAGTTGCTTGATCCTGTTGACCACGAATTACTGATCAATCGACTAGTTTTACAAGCACTAATGTTTACACTGGACTTGTACTAGCTAAAACTAGTCAGTTTACTATTCATGAAAGTTGCTCTGGCGCACACAAGAATGTCAGCTGGCGCCGTCTGTCGTTACTCGCTAACTTATAGTTACAGGATAAACATAGATCAGAATTACATAAATATAATAGGTCTACTTGATTAGTCGCATGTAGACGATCCCATGCTTCAGGTATCGTACAAGTACTATATTATACTAGAGAGAGGTCCCCTGTGGTTTGAGCCGTATTAATTTGAGAAAAATGGTTATAGTGAGTCAAACCTAAAACGTGGACATGTGCTGTCGCGGACTTTTTTTTATTGAACTTTTAAAGGGAAAAAGATCCGTTAAACGTGATTTTTGTGTAACTTCAACCGTTTACGTGGCGCTCGCATAGGATCGAAGCTCTCAAATGGAATATTTCTGTATTCAGCAATGCTTCGCTCCTATTGGTGGTAGCGTGCTGTTAAATAGTCTAAAGCCATCCTTGATAAATGCTCTATCTAACACAAAAATATATTTTCAAATCGGTTCAATAGTTTCTGAGATTAGCGCGTTAACCAAACAAACAAACAAAATCTGCCACTCCATAATATTAATAGCATACATTGATGAGTAAATGAGCAAAGTAAAAGTAAACACACGGTCAAAAAAAAAGAAGGAAAGAGTTATAAGTCTCAACCAATTAATCAGGTCTCACAATAAAAATAATTACCAACGTACCAATTAAGCAATTTTATTTTTGGATACAACAAGCGTCTAAATCACTGATCAAAAGTCAGTCCAGTAGATTCTGATTTATTGTTTTGTAAGTATAGGTATGCCATTATTTGTTCATGTAGTTAATGAATGAAGTTATTTTTGATGTAGTTATACTACTACATCAAATTGCATTGCACTATTAACTTAAGTTAAAGGGAAACAAGCGGGTCGTTGTTCATTATAAATTCAAAAGACTACAAAACAGAATTCGTGGTAATAATTCAAATGCATTAATATTTTCTTTCATTTGGAAGAGCTATAATTATTGAGATAAGTATCAAGTTTCTTGCAAAGGTAACTGTCTCTTGACAGTAGTGAAGATAATAGTATATGTTTGTTGATAAAATCTGCGCAGTGTGTTGTTTAGTAATCTTCGTAATAACATCCAGGAAGTAAAATCACAGTATCGTGTTTACGCATCTGTAGTAGGAAATAATTAGATCTATTCTCCTTAAAGGTACAATATGCTATTGAGTACAATGTGGTACAAAACACTTGTGTTTTGTTTTTATCTAACACAAATTTTAAATAATAAAAAGTAACATCATAACCGAATATTTTATAAGATATAAGACCATGCAAAATAGGTTTGATAAGGTACCTACTATTTGTGAAAAACTTATACTGTTTTTAGCGATCTATAACGATGGGATAACTTTTATTTTTTTAGTAACAAATTTTATACGAAAATCCATTAAATAATATTATAATCGCTCAAGTAAGTCTGGACATTTCTGCTGCTAAAATAAAACTTGAAGTGGGTGGTAAATTAGGGGGGGATAGCAGAGTACGGAAAATCCGTTATTCTACACAGATTGCAGACATAGTTGCGGTCACCCACCCACTAGTATCATATAATTTAAGATTTAATATACTAATAATATTCTAGGTATGTAAAGGGACCGGGAAATCTGCAGCACCTACCAAAAAAAAAAAACAACACTAATAGTTAATTGTGTGGCCTTTATCAGTGTAATGCGACATAACCGTAATTTGCATAATTAGACACTCTCCTTTGCACCATAAGGGGCAGACGTTACAGTTCGTGGCTCACTTTTACTTGTTGTTACGACACAATGAATATTATGTCACGATTAAATATAATTAAATGCATATCGTCACAACAATTGCGGATACCGCATTCACGGCATTGTGTGGTACAATGACACTCCGGGATATTTTGAAGTAAGTCGCAAAGTTCAAGGGAGTACGCAATTGTACGTTTCGTATGCATAAACATGTTATGACAGAAATGATTTATTTCTATAATAATCAATTTTTGTATATTTTAAGCTGCGTAAATTAATTTTAGGCTCATCTCACTTGTCAGAAACTACATTAAAAATTACTATTAATTAATCAAAGCGATGTTAACAAAAAAAATAGTGTGGCCTTGCAACAATGCATTAACAAATGAGGAGTGTGTTGTAATTGTCATTTGAGAAACGCTACTTTTGTAATGTTTACAAAATATTGTAAGAAGGAAAGATTGAAGTGCTCCGCTAAATAGGGAAATTCTACGCACTGGTAATGTGACGATGTGTACAGTATAGTATCTGATAGTACATCAGCGTTCTTTGTAATGGGATTGCACTGACATGGAACACCAGAGGCCCTAACATGAACTTTGATAGCTCCGTAATTGTATCGCAACGTAAGTTTCTATGAAAACTCAACAGTCCCTAATCGGACGTAAAATCAAACTAGCTTTTTCAATAAAAAAATTGAGGATGACGATACCATTACGGAGCTGCCATTCCAAATTTCAGAATTCGTACTTGGGCTTCAGATGGAGTGGAGTAATCCACTAGACATTTTGGTACATAGTTCATGTAATTTTATTGTAACAAAGATAAATAAGAACAAATATAAGATCTCCAAAACTATTAAAATAATAATCGTAAACATTTTCCTAAACGTTGTCGATCAAAGGCAGTGGTGGCATTGGACACAATACACAGTGGCCGTTTTCACTTTCGTCTGTAATGATAAATGAGGCGATTAACAATTCCGGCCGTGGGCAGGACGTCACGTCGCAGCCGCAGCTTCCGCATTAGCGTCCCTTGACGAATGCTGCACAATACATCGTGTACAGCCGCCTTTACTTTCTACTCCTGCGAACTGCGACCGATAATGAAATCACTCCCAGACGATAATTAATGTTTTGTCTTCGAATTATAATTTTTCATTTTTTAACTCTGTTACTGTTAGGATAAATACCGTAGGCGTTAATTATATGCTGAAAGGTTTAACTGATGAATCAATTTTGTTTGTTTCTTCGTTATGTAAGTATATCTAAGGGACTTTTAAGTGACTTTGTAACTTTGTACAGTATGCAAAGCGTAAAAATGTTACGGTTGAATCCCTAATTAAAATTGGATGAACAGCTGAGAAGTATAAACGTCAAAGCTAATAATGTTTAGAAGGGGCGGTCCGTAACCGGATATGTGTGGAGCATGAGCTGTCAATTAGATTGCGTAAGGCGCGTGCGCACCAACATGCGAAACTCGCAACACAAGAAAATTATTTAAAAGTGCATTAAATAAGTATCTTCAGCATCTTCTTATATCTTCAGTTCTGTTTCTATAATTTACTATCTAAATAATAAGATGGTACTAAAAATAAATTTACATTGGAGTGTTTTGCAAAAAAAGTGATTTTTATCATTGCTTTTAATTACGATTTTACGATTAAGTAGGTACTTACGAAAGACTTTTTTTTTCAACTCAACATTTTTAATTTCTCATGTAAAAGAAATAGGTAGGTAACTACTTGTCGTAAGTAATGCACATGCCAATTAGGCGACAGAGGCAGAAAATGTGTAAAAAATTTGCTAACGACATCGAGTCGTCGGAAGTACCTTGACTACGAAGATGGTAAAGATTATTTTAAGATTCGTTTAATGTATGATCCTTGACCCGTAACGCCAGGTACGATTGATAAGGAAAATAATTTTTGCCTGCTGGTTTATTCGGAACTTGATATACGAACTTGTAAGAAAAAGAGAAAAATCTAAATGACGAAGTAAAGGTATAATAACTTAGGTTTGCATAATATAATAAACGTACAGGCAGCGGAGTAAATCTTAATTTCGATTTTTTACTGGGTGATTATGTTATCATACTATGTAATTACATATCAGTTCAAGAAGATATGCTTATTATATTTTTGTTATAGCATCAGATATACAGATATTAATTATTACTCTTTTTAAAGTGTTCAATTTAAATGTTGATTAAAAAAGATTTACCGAAGTATAGGGATTAAAATCTTGCAAATGATCAATGACTTGAGGTTACGGACGCGCGCTACCCGGAGAACCTTAACGAGCAGTGCAGTAAATACTATAAAGCTTTGGCTGAAATACGAGACTCGCACTGAATGAACTATTCGAAGATATTGCCTTTAATGCAGGACTTAGTTGTTTCTATCATTGATAATAACAGTAAAATGGTAAAAGGGAAAGCCGTGAATCGAAAAGGCATCACATCTATTGTTTGTGGGCGTTCTGCTGCGTGAAGCACGCCGTTTTATTGTGAACGGTTGTTGTCCAGGAGACAATGCTACGATTGTTTTCTCGTCTTTCGACGGACAATTAGTCAGAAGCATGTCACGAGATATTGCTCAAAACGACGTAATAATGAACTACTGGATCAATCAGGGGTATAATAATAAGACCTTTTATTATTAGACAGATAATAAATAGGCGCCTTCCCCTTTCTGTATATTTCCGCATGATTTTTTCGTAATTGTTGTTGACGCAGTTTTGTTTGATTTCTGGAGGGAATTGTTTAGATTTAATTAAGAGCGGTGAATCTTTTTCAATTAGATTTTGATTTGTAATAAGATAGATAAGATTTAAGAAGACGAAATTGTTTCTGGATTGAAAAAAATATAATAATAAAAATTGACACCTTTACGATTAAATCTTTATTAAGCATGACTCAAAACGCAGGAAATAAGAAATGTATTCATTCGGTAGCATAGCGGTTATTGTATTCGCCCGGACAGCGGATAACGCAGGTTCGAGTCCTACCTGAAAAATTGACAAAATTCATTTTATTCTGGTTAAAATTTTCTTTACATTTATGAATCGAGCAGATTAATGACTAAAAAATATATGTAATAAAAATGACTGCATTAAATTAAAGTAAGCGAGTACCAAACGAAATTATGGTTGCTCCCGCGTTATCGTATTCTTAAAACCATAATAAATCAAATAGTTACGTTGTCTCATTAGTGAAACCACGTAGGCGATCAACTGCACGTTGGTAAACTACAAACTCGGCATAAGGTTTGTAGTTTGTTACTATATACGTACAATCAGCCAAATTGATTGCTGACCCAACATATGCTTTTTTTTTTTTGAATAACAATAAGGTACATTTTCGCTTAAATGAACGTATCCTTAGAAACGAACTTTTTAGTTTTTGAGTGTTAAGTACCCTTAGCACGAACCAATATCGAATTCGAATAGTTTGCGAGTCCACAATGTCATTGTCAATTGTGTACTGAATTTTAGTTCTCGTTACGTCCGTTGTGGTGTTGCTGTTCAAGTTTCCATACAAAATTTGACAATGACATATCGGATTCGTAATTTATTCGAATTTGATTTTGTTTCTTGCTCAGGGTACTGAACAATCATATTTGACGTGACAGATTTTGCCGCCTTTCAGTGACACAATTTTGATGTTATATTACTAGAGTTTTCCCATAGATGAGTTTTTGTAGAGATTTTCCAATTAATTTTTCATAAATTCAAGAAATCGAAAGAGTTTTTGTTTCCTTTACGATTTTAAAAGGTATTTATAAATTCAAAATACTATTCTACTTTTATCTACATGATGATGCATTGAGAACAAAGATCCAATTTCAAAGTTCCATATAAAGACAGTTTCCTTGTTATTAGAAGATCCTAAGTGGTCCTAACTCAATATTTAAAGAAAAAAAACTTGTCTATTTTGTAATTTTTAAGCGAGTTATCGGCCAAGTGTGTCCGAAATTAGTTTGTTCGATAGTACATAAGCGTGCATAAAGAACTTTCAAGGCGACAAAGTATAGTGCTTTGCTCATACTTATGTGGTCTCGTTGACAATTGACAAATCCTCGTGCGGAAAAGCGGGCGCACGCACCATAGAATATTCATTTGATTGATGAACGTGACTGCTTGGTTCCTTGTCAATGGATCTTTGAATTTTTATGGCTCAATCTTTTTTTTTACTTTAATTATTCTTCTTTACGTTCGAGAAAACCTTGTAGGTTTTATAAAATTATTATTTCAGTAAACACTGTTTAAAACAGTTGCTGAAATAACGAACATATTGTGTAAGATAAGATTACACGTAAAAGCGATTTTACATTAGATAAAAATTAAAAATCTTACTCTTTTGTTTTGAAGAATTAATGTTTATATAAAACTTTGTATACTTAATTGCAAATTTCAAGTAACTAACGTTTCAAATTAAATTAACAAAATAAAAATATGTATTTAAAAGTGAAAAAATAAGATGTGTGACCTAATTTCGACACAAGTGAAGTGTATGAAAATGGGTCATTGCCATACGGCCAATCGAATCATTGGGACAGCGCTGCAGTCAGACATTGATTTCGTTTAAGGAATTCGGTGATTCCCATGAATGCGGTCCCTCCAATATAAAGTTCGAGCGAAATGAAAGCTGGTTGACCCGTATATCGTATAGCCTGCCATATACTAGAGAAATTGTCTATTGCAAATGTAATCCGAAAATCCAATTCTTGGGAACTTTCGCTCCCAACCTTTCGCACTTAACACCATGTGGGGTAAAGTTAATAAAAGGACGAAAACCTTTATTAGTGTGAAAACTAAAAAAAAAATTGTATAAAACACATGACTACCCTAACCAAACCTTTCATGTAGGTTGGTTAACCATCAGTGTGACGTTATGCACCTTTGTTGTATACTTAAGTTGGTATTTTGAGTTATTTTTTACCATTTAGAAGCACTTTCATTTTGAAGTTTGAAAAGTTGTGGAAACCCCGTGAGATCGTAAAGTTTTTGCGATTTCTTTTGGCCTACGTATTTTTAATTTAAGTATGAAGCATCAAATAAGTAAACAACTTTATAAGATGTGTACAAACATAGCGTTTCGTTTCATGTTACAAGTCGTAATTACAGTGTTTTCACTTCAGACTAAGACGTCTTCCTGTCTCGCCCATTAATGAGGGTAGGTAAACAGGGAGGTGGGGAGAACTCGGGAATTTTCCCCTGGGGACAACGCACGTTGCAAATAGGGGAATGTGAAGCAAGTTGTGGGTTCAGTTTGTATTACACCCCACAATAGTACGTGACGGGGGATTCAGAAGTTAAAATGACGGCAATGTTTATTTACACACGTTTGAACGTTATTTACAAATTGTGTAGCGGAATGAACACAACACCTTCAAGACGAAACGTTCAAGATGACTTAATTAAGTTGAAGAAACGAATTTTGTACCTGTTGTAATGTTATATTATTCTGCGAATTATAATTTCAAATGGATTGCAAACATACTGCGGTCGCGCCGACACTGTTTATTTTTGGAGATGTTATATAGGTAGGTTGTTTTTTAAATATAAACGCATTTTCTTTTAAAAAATTTAAGCAAATCTATTGTTTTTTTTATTCAAACGGAATTACTTATAAGTTTAACTTAATTTTGTACATCGTATGTTATGGTATAAAAAACCTTTATCTAAAATTGTTTAATCTGGGCTATCTATTTCATGTACGTTGGGTAAGACAAGTACCATAAATAGGTAGGAACAGGAAGGTAATTTACTATATGAACAGTAAACTTCTTTTACGTTGCGTGTATGGCTTGCCTCCATATTGGACAGGTTATTAAACCATGTTCGTTCACCTTTATCTAGAGAATGCGAATACGTGAAATTTATTTTCTCATTAAAATATTTATTGATGATGGGTAATATTTTCACAAAACTTAAAAAAAGAAAATTAAAAGACAAATGAGATTTATTGCAAGTGAATTATCAATGATGATTTGTTGCTAATTTCACACGTTTTCATTATTCTTTTGAACACAGATTTTTCAATCCTTGGACAATGCTTTTCCGTCTGATATCGTACTAGCAAACAGCGAAAATAATGAGTTGTGCATTAATATTAAGCAGCAATTTCCACTGGTGTTAATTTTTGATTTATTTGTAACAACTCCGAATCATTATAGAAATTTTTTCAGAGACATTAAAGGTATAAGTTTAGGAGCAAATCGATCCGAAATGAAAGTGATTCATGTAATATCCTCTACTGAGCTTATTTGTAGAAAAGGCTGGCTCGAATTAAGTCTATGGTTTATGATATTCCATTTAAAGCTAAGACTGATTTATAACTTCCGACTACTTACATGACTTATGTCTACTGCTACGAGTTACAACGAGTAATTATTGATTAAACATTTTCAAATATTAAGTAGGAAATGTATTGTTAGAAAGTTTTTGGTTTTCTATAAGAAAAAGTATCTAAATTAGCACAATTTGGAATGAAATAGGAGGAGGTTCTATTACACTTAACATTATATCATACTAATTGGGTAAGTCCTTAGATCTTGAGATTAAATTAAAAGATTTATTTTCAATTATGGAAAACCTTCGGGATAAGTAAGTTGAGATAGACTTTAAACAATGGTGATTATACTTAAAAATTTACAGTCCCTAAAATTAAATTACTAAAAATTGAAATGAAATTAAGTAATGATTTTTATTAATTTTTAAATGTTGCAACCTATGATGTTTTGTTGCAACCATTCTTCTTTACTGTCAGCAGAAGAATTGAACGCTTGGTTAGTGTACTTGAACTACTTTACATACAAGAGCTGTATTTATGGTTATTTTGAGTTTGTAATTAAAACAAATATATAAGAGAAGCTCAAACTGAAGAGAAAGCTCTGACAACCCTGACTGCTCTCAAAAGATATATATTTATATGTAAGTTTATCAGTCTAGGAGGGTAGCGGCATCTGTTAGGTTGCACTCTTCCATGAATTTTTGATAGGCTATGTTTCTACAACGACGGGAGGGCTGGTTCTCGTAAAAATTTATTGATATCGTGCCGTTTTAATGAAGAAACACTATACCACTTTTACCATAGTGGACAACACTTTAAGACGCAACTATAACAAATTATAATTTAGTTCATGTGTGGCTATAGAAAAATATCTAGGATATTTTAAAAATCATTTACATGAAGTGGTGGGGAAAAAATATTTGGTAAGTACATAATTAAAAAAGATTATTTACCTTTCAATTTGATTAAAGGAAGTTTGACTTTTTATTAAATAATATTATTAAAATTATCCCATGATGTCACTCTGTCGATGCCATACTCTAATTTTATATTTTTTCTTTATTTTCCGTATTATATTATATTAAGATTTTGTACTAATTGTTTGAAATTACTCGTAGATTACACGTAAAAGAATCTCTTTTTAATCCGAAAATAAATAAAAATACTTGAGTAAAACATGAGTAATAATTTTAAACTTTAAAATGATGCTAAATGCTAAAATTAGGAAGATGTCACAGTGAGGGAAAATATATGTTACTGTCTAATCTAAATTAAATATCTTTTCGTTGTATTTATTAAAATTCTTGACTTATTTTAATAATATTACATACTTACCATCTGTCAGTCTATTTCTCAAAATCATTATAACATTTCTTAATATTGGGTCTGTCGCTACGTCACGTGATCATAGAGCCACATCTACCTGAATAATCTTACTTTCTATAAAAGGAAATCGAAATTATCCAACTACATTCCGTTCCTCTCACGATAGTTTTGATAATTGACCCCCTCTCGGTTTTACTTTTAACGTGTGGTCATTGAAAAAGGTTCTATCAACATTCCACGGGCGCACGGAATGCTCGTTTATTTGTTTGTTTAATTACCGACGTTTCATGGAGAAGCTCTTAATGGGTCAGTGCCGGGTATCGACTGCATTGCATACACTAACACATATATATGAATGTGTCAGATTATATTATAATACTTATTCACCGAGTAAAGCTATTCAAGGAATGTGAGAAAAGAATTTCAAACGTGTAGGTATGTTTTATTTTTGTTATACAGATAAGCCTTTGAGCACTTATCGTCGCGATGGTCGGATTACTTTTATTAATTAATTAGAGGAAGGCAGTCTCTGAATTGATTACATATGTTAAATGACGTCACTGGATTTGTTTGTAAGCTTGCACGGCTTTGTATCCACTGATGCGTGACCAACCCATATGAACATCACAGATATTATTGCCACGTGAAAAAAAAACACAATCGACTTGAGGAAATAAAAGTTTGTGTTCCTTTAACACCTCCAGCGTGACATCCACTTGTAATTCAATTGGGACGCGCGCGTTCGCTTCCAGCCAATCGTATCATTCGGTAACAGCTGTTCCATTTACGATGATATTGTTTTGAGGTTGACCCGATGTCAAACATCGTTCATTGAGTTGGATCGGCTCAACCACGGATGCAAAATGCGATTTCCTGCCTCTATTACCGTCTGAGGACACTCAACTTGTTAGATGCAAGTTCAATGGGCAATGTTTTGCGAATTAGAGCGTTCTTTATGAAACGTAGTAGTTGGTCAGTTTTATGTATACCTACGTAACTCATGAAATTTATTAATTAATTATTAAATGAAATTGATTAATGAAACTACTCATATTTTTTATTTTAACGTAGAATAATAATAATATATACAGGAACAATGAACCTAAAACTAAAAACCTTAAAAAATATAATATAACAACTAAAATATATTATTTAAAAGGAGTCTCTTTAGGCAAGGTTCCGAAGATACTGGCAGCGTTCCCCCTTTGAATAGCTAAACTAATTCTTTGTCCAAGGTAGCTGCCAGCTCCTCGGTCTCCAGTGATGTCGACTAACCTTTTTGATATTTCCTTAAAAAACCTTATAGCGCTAGGATCCCACGGTTAATTAATTGATTAATTGAGTAGGTACTTACAGTTGTAATATGTGTTTATTAACAGAAACCTAGGTCCATAAGATGTCTCATTATTCATTAATGATTTGCATTCGTTGCAGTCTCATTTAATATGCAACTAATTAACGTTAATATGAATAATACTATACTTAGATTACCTTACGACAGGCAGTTAAGTTGTAGAAGGATTTTTTGTCTTGGTAAACTTAGCAATGCACTTAAATTCTCGAATTTCGCCTTGTTTACAAACAAACAAAGGACTTTCAAAAGGGCATAGTTCGTTGACCTCGCATAAAAAGTAAGCTGTTACATTGAGCTTGGCGCAGAAAAAGACAGGTAGCATCGCCTTACAGCTACGAGTTCATTCCGAACAAAGAAAGTTAATAAAAATGTCTCAATGCACGAAACATTGCAGTTAATTGCTTTGCTCGTAAAAGGCACTCGCGGTAGCAAACTCGAGAAAATTCAATGGTCTTATATTCTTATGAATAAAGGTTATATTTGATTGAAGGGAGGCTGGACAGAGTCGCCGTTGATGCCAGTTGCCGTAGATGGCGTCAAATCTACGCCTGAAGCGATATAAATAGCGGACAGGCGGAGTCGCGAGCAAAGTGGACAGTAGTTTAGTGCCGCGTCTATTTCGAACAAGTGTAAATAAATCTAACGAGTCACTTTCGTCTTTGGTTGTCACTTTCATCGTATATTCGTACGCTTAATCCTTAATGTGGGCGCTAATATTGCATCATAAATGTCTTAAGAGTTATATCCGTCCACATTACAAATTTCTTTGTGTTCTTTTAACTGTTGTCTTAAAATTTGCTGACGTTGTTTCTTAATTATTTCCCTATTTTTTATTTTTACTCCATTAAGTGCTAGTGTCAACTTTCCTCCATTTCTGATATATAAGTATTTACTATACATACAGTAAAAATAGCGTGACAAGAGGAACAATATAAAAGACAAAAGTTGAGGGATGATGAGAGTGGGATGGGATCGTATTCTTAAAACAAGGAGAAAATTGTTTGACGAAAGAAAAACAAAGTAACATAATTATTTCATTATCATGATTTATTCAAATATGAAAGCAAATTGGGGAAAAATAGCATAACTAGGGTAGATATTTGCATTTAATACTATCAATGTACGACGTGTAAACGATGTCATCGCATTAAAGTGATAACCTTCGATAAGTAAGTACCTACATAAAATACCGGACTCGGTTCGCGGAACATTCAATTTGTTTCGAGTTGATTAATTAAGCATGATTGAAACTAGCGCCCTTCGTGACATAACAGCCTAATAAAGGTCTGACTACGGGTATGTTTCGCTGAGGACACAGAGGACCACGCGCGCTGGCCTACGTTGATGTTAACACCGACTTACAGTGGCCATAATTCCAACGCGAACTAAGTAGTTTGGTGACTCATTTCTTTGTCGCACTATCCGCAAATGGAATGCTTTGCCCGCTCACATGTTGCCTTCCTCTTACAAATCGAGATCCTTTAAAAGAGGCATTAAAAGCAGTATGCAGGTCGATAAGGTGAGAATGGCTGGTGTGGCAGGTAACACTGCTGTACCAGCTATCATCGCATCTAGACTCCACCGTTATTTGACATCAGGAGTGGTCATTTGTCGGACCTAATTATAAAAAAAGGTCGATGGCGCGAGGTAAGCGGCTTCGGTCTGGGATAGTGGAAATTATAGCAACTTTTGCAAAGGCCAGTAATAGGATGTGTGACTAAAACCAGGGTAGGCTTGCGCCCCAGCAATGAGGATATTAAAAGACTGATGATAATGGCTCACCATATAGGTACCTATCTACCACCGTAACAAAATGTTATTTCATCGATGCCAATGACGAGTTTGATGAAGGGTTACAAAAGCCATTTCTGGAAATTCAAGCGATTCTAAAACGAGCTTTCGGTATTAACGCTGCCGTCGGTTTCGACACGGACTCATTCCAATTTTGGCATGTTTCATTAACATTGTGATGCTGCACATAGGCATTTAAGTCATTTCGCAATACTTGTTTGATTACAACACAAAGTATGTACCTACCGAGGTATCTATTTTGAGACAAATATAACAAAAAAAACTATGCAAGACTTTTCAATGACTAGTTGGACGATGGATGGACAAGATAGATGATACATTGAATAAGACAGCCGACTAAACATTGATTGGAAAACAAAATAGACCTGACGTTGCTTTAAAAAGCTTCGATTAGACATACAAACGGGCAGACGCACAGTCATTAGCTTGATTCAAAGACTATTTTTTTCTCTTAGAATTGTATGTGGATTGATATCCACATTTTATGGATAATATACCCAAATGTTTATTTAAAAACATTTGGGTATATTATTCATAAAAGTGCTAAGAAGATATAATTTTTATACGAGATGTTCTGATTGCATACGCGTATATTCTGCTTAAAAGTACCCAAAAAGGCCCAAAATGCGCAAATCGAGTGGTATATACGCCGGGTGGGGGCAAATGTTAGTATGATGAATACGAGAATTTGTTCCTTAAGTCATGGTCATCATCATTCATGGTTCCTTAAGTTCTATATATGTATTCAATCCATTACCCTAGCATCCCATAACACAACAATGCTTACTTTAATTGGTGCGAGTGGGGGGAATATTATTATTATTATATTTTTCGGATATGACTGAAGCGAGATGTAATATAGCCTAGTATTTCACGTACTTATATTATAAACATTATAGCACTTTAATAACAAAAGGCCCCAGGAGAGCAACTTTAGAATGCGTTGTGACATCCACGTGACAAAGTCGCGCCGCGCCGGTCACATATGACTCGAGTCAACGAATAGGTCACGCAATTCTACGCGGCATGCGTTTCCCACGACTACGATACATTATTGCATGTTTTTGAAAACAGTTCGCCTACATATTTTATATCAACCTAAACATAGTACCGCTAAATTCAACTAATCCACAAAACTGTCAAGTTATATTGTAAACAAGACAATGCGCAGATGGAAGCATTGTTTGGCTATTGTGTTCTTAAGTGCATGTAAGATCAATAGATTAGGTACTTCACTCTTGCAGAACGACACTTTTAATGTGGCCCAATTTCAATTCGTAGCTGATAATTAAAAAGAACAATTAACAATGATAGCATACGCAATTCTTTATTCAATACTTAGCTAACCATAAGGACACTCCACCTCGTTATTCCCATTTTAATTGCAAGATACGCCAACCGAAGTATGAGAATCTAACTAAGTATAATGCTACACTGAATGTAATGGCTTAATTAACAGAGTTAAGAATGACATAACCATACTGACTGCATACTTACAAATTACAGCATGTAATGCAATAAACTGGCACGGTTCGGTGGCGGTCCGACCAAAACAGATGGACATGACACCGTTACACTACTTCGCAGAATAAAATGAAGAAAAAAGTCTGTAGCCAACGGTAATCTTTGTTGGCGGCGTGGGCCGAAACCGCATCTTTACGGTAAGGCACAAACCAACCACCTCAAACGCCCGATGCGAAACGGCGATAAATCATCAGCGTCTAATTAAAACAAAACTTGACCGCTGCTCAGTGTCATTGTCCGTGGGTTGACCGCGAGGTTCGTTAGGTACAAGAAATTGTAATTGTTCACACGCTTTTGCTATCCATATCCGCATAGAAAACAAAGAGTTCGTCGAGCTTCGAGCGAGCAGGCGAAGGCCTGATTTTAAAAGGCAATAAATAAGGGGAAGTCGGTCGGATGTCACGTTGCACACAAGCGACACGTTTCCAGTGAAATATTTGGCTTCACTATAAGACCAAGTTGAAAGGAGCCGCGAACGCATGTTTACGTCTGCACAGCGCAGGAATCGGACGCGCTAATTACACGGCCATCCATTAATAAATGGGGAAGTACCTCCAATGCGTTGCATATCTTTAGTCGTAATTAAATGCGTTTTGCTTGATCGAGGCATATTTCAAATTAGATTAGGTCGGCAATCACCTGAACCAAGTGAGTGGTACGTATCGATGGCATTATAGGCAAAAAATCAATACGCGGAAGCTGTTTCGATTCTACAAAGCGTCAAGAAAAAGATAAATTTCAGTTCCAGGAACGCGCGATGAACGCTAAAGTTTATTGTAAATAATGAAGACGAAGAAAAAATAAGCAGTAACATGGCTATTGTAAAAGGTAAAGTGGAAGCGGGAGTCGTGGGAGCACAACAGAGTCGACCTCGCGGGAACAATCCCACTGTGCTTGTTCACATGATCGGATATACATATGCTCGTGTAAAAACAGAATCGCATTTGTGAATGTCGTTTCTAGTACCTACGTGCAGATAAACCACGTTTTTATCAATAAATAATATACCATAGGAACGGAACTACGAGAGTTGATGTCAAGACCGACAGCAAATTCGCAAGCAAAATAATATTTATTTATAATATTAGTGTGGTACGTTGGTTATCACAAACGAGTAGACGAATGTGTTGTAATGTTTTGGCTTACCATAGGCACGACGAGTACCATAGTCACCAATTCCTTTCCTTTCAATTCCATTTTTTAACACATTTGCGAGAAAACAATGTAGGTACCTAATTTAAATAATGAAGCAAATTTTTTCTAATAAGAAAATGGCGCGTATTTCCAAATGGCGCCATGTGTGGGTGGGTGGTGAAAATTAGAACTTCATTCTTCGTTTCTTTCTTTTTAGTATTAAAGTGAGAAAGGGAAAGGAATACATTTATTATTAAAGTCAGACAGAGAAAGGACTAGATGTAAAGTGCGTCCAAGGAGGTACGATCGAATTAAAAAAAAAACTGTAAAGGATACGCACGGTGCCGCATGCGTGCGGTAATACGTTTTACCGCTTTAATTTAATTTTGAACTTTCGAACAATGTATTGAAAAATAGATTTTCATATTGACAGCAACAAAGTTCGTAAATTAATAGGTTTATTATATTTTTTATATAGGTACAGATTAACAAACAAAACTCAAAACAAAGATAATGGAAATATTGACATATACCAAATTTTCAAACCCCAAAACCACTGATCGTTAAGATACGTTATTTTTTTTATCAGTAACTGATTTTATGAACTTTTAAATTATACTGAAAGTAAAAAAATATACTGTAAGTAGACGTAAATACATATCAATGCAACTTATTTGCTTACAAGGTGATTGAACGAACGTTTGAACTTATATCAATTTACGATGTTTTCTAAACGTAATTAAAAGGGAATAGACCGGAAATAATCTTTAAATAAACATTTCGCGGCAGTTTGTTTAGGTTACCATAAAAAGCAACAGCGGCATAGGTTTATAAATAAGATTAATAAAGCCAAACAATCTTGAATAGCATTTAAAAAAGTAGTGTATATTATCATAGAAAAGAATATAATTTATTCATTAAAATTAAGTACGATCAGTAGTGATGTTAAGTGTACATTTATGATGAATAGGCAAAGAAAACTATGCATTTAGCAAATTATATATTTTAAATTTTTATTTAAACGGCTTAACGCATTGCTTAAAACGTATGTAAAATTTAAAACATTTGAAAATGTTTTAATCATTTATTTATACGAAGATAATACATTAAAATAACACAAACTTAAAAACTACATAGCTTAACCTACTTACCTACATAAATAAATAATTTACAAAATAAAAAACATATCACCCCCAGCGCCGCCATCAGAAATGGTGCCCAAAAGGCTGGCAGCATTGCCGCGTTGGATGGCAAGGCTTGAAAATTATTTAAAAAAATATAGAAAAGTTTTTGAAAAAGATCATATAAAGTAAGATATATAAATGTATCTACTGTTCTAAAATAGTTTGTTGGTTATATTTGTGCAATGTATTATATTTAAACTAGCTGACAAAGCAACTTCGTACCGGTATGTATAAAATTGGGGTTGGTGGTAGAAGGATGAATATTGAGAGTTGTATGTAATGCCGCATCAAAAAAAAGACCATAAAAATTTAGTGAACCTGGTATTACAGACACTGTGGCACGAGGGTTTTATGATAGTAGATTAACAAACTTGCAAACACTGCTCGTGTTTGTATTACGCCACTTCATCTTTTTATCTTATTTACCTAAACATATTACATAAAGAGAAATAATCATCAATACTAGAAGAAAATATATGATTATTTTTTTTATTATATCGTCAAATCATTCAAGTTCCTCATTATTATTATTATTTTTATATTCTTTATCTTACCTTGGCTTACCATACACCTTAAATGTTAAGCCGGCTACATAGCTATAACTTTATAATTTATCACAATTCGACAAGGACAATGAAAGGAACCTAAGAATTAAAAAAAAAAACGCATTCTAGTTCCCCATTATTAATAAACCGTCTTTTAAAATATCTTCAAAAATTCTAAATAACATTATGTACTTTTATGTAGGTAGTTCCAATAGCAAGTGTTTGTATGAAGCAGATTGGTTTTTGGCATAGCTCCAGCAAAGTGTTTCGCCCGGACCGAAAGTAAATCTTTGCTTCATTATCGGTGCCCTTACTTTATCTGTGTATTTTCTCTATCCACTTGAGTTTTTAACGTAAGATAGTTCACATTAAAAACTTGAGTCCATTAATTGAGAGAACTGTTTGCTTAGCGGCATCTTGGAAAGGAGAAAGTTATGTCCCAAGATTTGATGTATTCAATTTGAATAAGTATTGGTAGTTCACTGAGAGACTGCAATTTCATACCAAGTTATTGTGTGTAGGTACACTCTTCATGCCTTCATATAGAAACGAATGCTTTAATATAAAGACGTTGATAGTTTGCCTTTAGCTTGCGGATGAAATGCTTTTTATTGTTAACTACAAACTACAAATAGTTAACGTTAAAAATTGCATTCTTGTGTATACACAAAGCCTGTATAAGAACGTGCCAAAGTGAATAGTTAAAAAATATTTTTTAAGAAGACAACATTTAAACATAAAATTATGTTTGTTTTTGTATTTTTTTTCATGGTATGTAGTCACTATTACATACTATGAACATACGAAGTTAAATGTGGATTAACAAGTCAACTGAATAAATAATGTGTTACGTAATACGCATTGTATTTGATCTTTCATTCATTCAATTCACGAATAAATTGAAAATATGTACTTACCTACTTGTTTTTATATAAAACGTATTTGTGGTCTTTCACATATTCCTAGAAATAAGTAAAATACCAAACTCAATATATCATGACTTTGAAAATATGAATAAAAATAGTTTTATTCGCTATCATATCTATTTAAGTGAGCGACCAGCCACACAACATCACGAATACGCATTTGTTGCACGTAGCTGAGTGCTCTAGATCTCAATTTTGCTATTTTTTTCTCAATTTGTATGTCGAACATGTTTACAAGCAGTGTGCTATTTAATTTCCATAACAAATAATAAAATTTGGTGTACCCTCTGTCTATTTGGTCTCGCTGAAATGGCTCTATATTTTTAAGCTAAAATTTTTGTATTATTTATGCTGAATAAATTTATATTCTTATAGTAGCGGAGCCCAAGCGGGGATTTTGGGATTTACTCAAGCGTGGCAGAATAACATAAGGAGGGCAACCTTGCACCTTAAAGCGAAGTAATTTCAACTTATTCAGGTAATAAATTCTGGTAAAGAGAAAACAATAAGATAGGAAAAGGAATAAGAGCCTCCACAAAAAACAAAAATACATTAAAGAATAAAAATCTATCATTATTTATATATATATTTATATATATCTATGCCTCCGAGTTCTCACTTTCGAATAAAAAAAAGAGCAACTTTTTCTTAAATTTATTGCTATATGATATTAAGGAAGGAGGTCTTCTATAATTTGGCAGTTCCTATTTGGAATTTCAGTTTCGCTGGTAATAGCAGCGTTATAGTTGCGTCTGCCGGTTTGTCGAGCAGGTGCGTGCGCGCATTGATTTCGCTACGAGTTTCCTACGCCTCGGGCTTTTGTATCAATGTCAATGAAACTATATATATATATATATATTGCACCAGAAAGAATAATCATATGATAAAAAAGTGCAACCCAATTTGAAATAAATATTTTTGGTGTAATTTGGAAGAATATATCTCAGAATATCTACAACACTAGAAAAGTACTGTTGATCGAAGATCCCAGAGAAAAAGGATCGTCAGCAATGTAAATCTAAAGTCCATTTTGAATACTTATAGGCAATGTTCATTGCAAGTAAATAAATCTTTATATTTATGGTAAAATAATGTGCAGAATAGAATAGTCGGTCAATAAAACTTCCATGTGATATAAACATTATGATGCATTTTTGTATACGGTTAGCAGTTTCACAATACCCGTAGCCGGTAGCTGATATCTAAGTGGCTAATCGTGAAATCGTGCACTCAAAGTAGGTAGTGCGCGTGCCCTTACGTCGAGATGATCGGTACTCAACGATCGAAACTGCAATAGTAACATTTGAAGCTACAGATGATTGTATTCCAGCTTGTGTCTGTAACCTAATCCGTGATAATGTGGCGGGCGGTACGAACGTGGAGTTTACATTACGGTCGGAGCCACCATTGTGTCAAGAATCGTGCCAAACACTAGTTAGTGGGAATACTAAGGTGAGTTACCATGTACCTGCACGGGCTCATGTTAGTAACGGTTCCTGCGCCGTCGCCGTCTTACGGTGTCGAATGATCGATGGAAAAAAGAATTAGCAATCACCGGTGGATGACGTTAAAATGGCAGTTGCATAATACAATTACTTCATTACCGTAATCTGTCTGCCTGCTTATTGAACTTGGATAGTTATAGCTAATTGAATTTGTTTACTTTTGTCAAATTAGAGCATAGGTACAATTAACAACTGACGTCATGATATTAAAAACTGTGTTATTTTGTTTTAGAAACTTGACATTTTGTTGTAGCTAAGAAGGTATACTGGTGTATGGTTAATTGAATTAATGGATAAAAATAACTACTAGTTTGTAAATTACAATTATAGTTTATTAAATTGGTTATAATATGTGATAGCAAATAAAAGAAATAACATGTAAGTGGATTATGTGGAATTGCCGAATGGTGAAGTTCTTTTGCTATTGACAACAATTCGATGCTATCGGTATTCGGTAACATGCGTGGAGAGTCAATTCCAGTATGACTACACGACTACACATGCATAATATGTTACATCTATGTAGGCAATTTCCAAAGTAAATATAAAAGGTAAGCACTTGTTGTGAAAGTTTACACAATTAGGATACTATATATCTTTAAATGTAATCCCGAAGAGAACGAAGAAAACAAATCTTTCTTTCAACTAAAACAAATATAAAGATCTAAAGAAAAGTTTACTAGAAAAAAATCCACGCGGACCAGGCAGCGGACGGGACACGAACCCGCATCCTTCGCTATCCGGGCGAATGCACTGACCATTATGCTACCACGGCCCTATTAGCCGCGTCGAAATTTTCCTAGCCTTAAGCTGCAAGGCAGCGCCATCTCTTCGCATTGTAGGTAACCCACAATGTCAAATGAATACTTTTTCAAGTATTAAACATTTGAAAGAAGAAATAGCAATTAAAGTTATGATTTTATTTATTTTTTAAGCATTTAACTGCTAGATGTTTAAATCTAAAGAAAAAGCCTGGTCCGCGTGGATTTTTTTCTAGTAAACTTTTCTTTAGATTTAAACATCTAGCAGTTAAATGCTTAAAAAATAAATAAAATCATAAATATAAAGATTGTAAATACAGAATCATGGTTAAGGTGCATAATAGATTGCGCGAGGAATAAAATACTAATAGTGTTTTGTAGGGTTAATGATTAAGTGTTTTCATAATAATTATATATAACACGGTCTTGCGTATTGCTAATTGGTGTAATCATTACTCTACCTGGAAGCTTATTATACTTTTCAGTTGTAAAATTATGGAAATCTTTTACAAGTTTTTTTTGAGTTTAAGACTTTCTTTTGAATTTGGGTTAAAACAAGTAAACCATAAGTTAGAACAATTCTCTAATAATGTATACTATATTGTTGGCTAGTGGTTATTTATGGAGTAGCTACAATATTGTTTATTAAAAAACATTAGTTGGGCACCGTTGCACGTAAATCGATTTTACACGGTACGAAATGCCAAGGATGTTTAATTAAGAAACTGTCTATCTACTGTAGTCGTGTAATCATTACTAGATAAATAATATTCCAGTAGGTAATCAATAATAATGATTGTAGCCATTCGATGTTTACATAAGTTATCACATTATATTGAAGTACCAAGTGCACATTTTTTTATTATCGATAAATTGATCTGTGATTCAAGTGAGATACTTGAATAAAGGTCAATTTTGATTAGTAAAAGGGTTAAAGGATGACTTAACTTGATGTGTGTAAACGGTAAACTCAGATTTGGTCGTATAAATAATATATATTCTTATCAGTGTTTGATAGTAGTTACATGTGTATTAAATTTTAATGTTGTATTGAATTTTAATAAAAATAAATAAATAGTCGAAAACAAATTAGTTTCTATTCTTTATTCTTATCAGGCTTTGTGATACCTACCACTCGTAAAAGACTTCAACGCACGGACTTTTGCAACGGCCTAAATAAATAAACTAAAATCAAATTATTACAACGCTAGTTGCTGGCTAGTAATAATTATGTTCAGCTGATTGTTTTTTCTATTGTTAAACTGAATTGTATGTGTTAGCAAGTTTGATAACATTATTTAAGATTGACATTAAATACACATTAAAATTTACAAAACCAGTTTGAATTAACGATTACACACACACACACACACACATAAATAGAAAATTATTCCGTTCAAAATATGTGTTTATTAAAATTAAGATCAGAATACAATAAATGGTTTTCACGATCTATTTGTCAATAACCGCAAAATAATAATTAAATATCTGGGTCGTTAATATAGCTTTCGCCAATTAGAGGAACAAGATGTAACTGACACCTTTAACGTAGTTTGTCTCAAGTTGAATATATTAATTATGTTTTACTACTATTTGTAATTACTATAATTTTAATGCAAAAAAAATAAGCTAAATATTGCTCTTTGTATACTTGATACCACCTATCGAGCTGTTGACCAACGAACGACCAAACAAAAATAATCCAATTCGAATGGTTGGCGATTATTGTAAATAACAATAGCGATAAGTAAGCGGACCTCTAACAATGTTTGACACAGAAACTAATGCTCGATAAACGCACCGGCGACCTTCGATCGGTAAAATGCAGTTCGATTTGATCATCTCGCTCGCATAAATCAGCTAGTACCCGCTTTCATATAAATACATTAAAGTTCAATGCGTACTTACCGTAAACAGACGGACGTATTGCAAATAAACTGAACACCTCCAATATGAGCAGTCACAAAACAAAAATAAACAACACAAAACAAATAACTGTCAGGTGGACGAGTCGTATCGCGGAACTGAATATAGCAAAAAGTTTCTTCAAAATGTTCCAAAACAGCACTTCATTCACGGTTTTGTCGGGAGCGAGTGAAGTTTCGCGTCGGGAGCGTTATATGGCGCGTGCGGTTTGTACGCTGGTCTCGAGTAGAATGGTGCGGTCGCGGTCGCAGGTCGGACGGATGAGTTGCGATCGCATCTGATGGGCGCGCGGCGCGAGGAGCAGCGCGGACGGCCCGTTTCCGCAGCACCGCCGCCGCCGGCAGCATCGCAAAAGAAAATTGACTGCGTTCGTGTTAATATGATGCATATCGATGATCCCGCGACATCCGGCGGGGAGTCCAATCTTGGGCTTTTATCGTAACTTCTAATAGTTAAAACTGTCGCACCGCTGCAACAGACGCGTTATTTATGTTTCCAAGTACGCGCCGCGATGCGAGGGCGCCGCCGGACGCAGTCACAGTGCATTTGCACATTGAAGACACATTGAAGATATAAACACTTAGCATTAATCAAAACAAACGAATCCTCCGAAACAACACTACACAGTAAGTGATAGCATGAGAGTCGAATCAGATAAATAAAACAAATCTTGAGATCGGCGTTAACAGGTATTCTTCGCTCCTTCATTATATTTTCATTTGTAGCATTTACGCTGTACGCCAGCAATGTGTTATTATTGTTTTCAACTGCGTATTTGATCAGGGAAAGTGTAAGTATGACTTCCTGTTTTGGTTCATAAACTGGAACCTTCACTTCGAGGTCGGACCGTATTGCATTGAGGGAATTAAGGGATTTTAGGCACCATAAACACGTCCCTCTAATTAGAAAATACGGGGCCAAATTAGCTTTTCATTTGTGCGATTATGATAATATGCTGTTTTAAACTTTAAATTGTATTTTTTATTATCATTGAAATGCGTATTAAAACTTTATTAATTTATTTGTATATACACACGAATGTAGATGGGGAAATGACTTAATTAATGATAAATGTACAAGTACATTATTTTTATTCAAAATTGATTAAAACTCTTTTGAATTATTATCCTTAGTTTTTTTCCTACAGCTTGATTGTTTAATACATAGCGGTTTTCTCGAAAACAATAGATATTATAGCGCAAAATCAGTGTCTTATTGATAAAATCAGTGATAATTATTAATTACATTTTTGTTTTCAATATAAAAAAATAGAAAAAGAAGTAACAATAAAAATGAGGCGAAGTGAACGTAATTTTAGTTTTCCATTTCTCAGCATAAGATTTCATCGTCTATGTTTTCCAGTGCAAATCAATTGCATTTAAGTAAGTTGATACGTTTATATATTATAAACTTACTTATTTAAAAAAAGGCTGGTAGTATTTTAGTGGATAACTTTATAGTAAAGATTAAAATAAAAGAGTTGAATTCAATGTAAAATATTATAACATGGTTATTATTACTTAGTAACATCACGATTTTTTTATAAATAAAAATGACAAATGTTCAGCTTAAGTTGGTTTTATGTTGTTATAACAACAACTTATGTTATTGACCGTAAATGTTCAAAGTTATGAATGTCGTAAAATGCTTAACAAGAAACAAAGAGGTTGTGTGTTGTGTCAGTAATAGTAGTATAAATTTCAATTTGTCAGGAAAAAAAATCCTGAATCTTTATTCCTCACAATATTGGCCCCATTGTCCGGAGGACAAAAATCCCTAAATCGTGAAGAAAATGTCCGCCGAGAACTAGCCACGGACCCAACGCAAGCAATATGCGAAAAATTTTTGCTCGAAAATTTTGAAAAGCGCACGCTATGGAAGTAAATATTCTCAGTTTACGTATGTTGTAATTGCCATGAAGTTTAAGAAAAAGAGAAGACGTTTAAAATGAGAATACTGGGTCCATTTCTTTGAATTTGATCGAGCGTGAAACTCGGACTAATCACATTTTTGCACCATTAAAATATACACTTGTATAATGCTTTGTTTGTTTAAGTCGCTATGTTCGACAGATTAGATGAGATCATAGTTGCATCATTTTCGATTTTCCTTGTTAAAAATATAATCTAATAGAATATTTTATTGAATAGTGTATCGTTATAAATAAACGAGTACGCTAATTAAATATTATCACCCCAGAACCAGAATCCTTTACGAGGTGGCAAAGGTACATTTATATTGACACCGACCTCCGTGGCCGAGTGGTATATACGTGGGTGGTATGTAGGTTTCAAAGTGTTCGTATCCCGAGTTCGAATCCCGGTGAGGTCAACTATTAGTATGATGAATATGAGCATTTGTACCTTGGTCATGATCATACATGTGTCAGTATATTTATTATATACGTTACTTTGGGGCTAGGCTAATTGGTGTGAGTGTGAGAAATATTTATTATTATTATAAGAAATAGTAAATCTTATGGTCCGTACTCACATACGGTATTACCTTTTTTTTTCGATGACGGGAAGAAAAAATGCATTATATCCACGAACAATGACCAACGCCGCGTTTGTTTGCTATTAACATACCCCCGCGATGTAGGTGTGCTGCATTCGGCCAGCGGCGAGCGACTCGAGGGTTACTCGTCGGTGCAGGTATACTTTGACGTGCGCTCACGCAAACGTCAGACGTCAAACCACCCCGCATCCCACCAGCAGCCCGACTCGCTCCGCTTCAGCCGAGCCTGGGCTTCTCCGTTCACAGCATGGCTCACAAAACGCGGTCCGAGCAGCGAGCCAGCCGACCTGCTTCCGCACCTACCAGGTAAACCAACTCTCCGACCGCCATCCAGGCGTAACTGCGGGATCCAATTATGAGTCGCCGATCATCACGCCTGGTTTCCTACCCCCTAGCGATGGTGCCGCGAAGCACTCCCTCCCTGGCAGTCGCAGAAAGTCCCGCTAGTTGACGGCTCCGGCGCCGTCGATAAGTCCTCCCCGTTCAAGAGAGTTCTCGTGGGCCTGTTCCTTGCGGACTCTCTCCGCCGCCTTCTTCTACGAGATGACCTCCACACAGAAGGATACCATCACCGGCCAGGATCCGTCGCTAGTTAGAATGGCCACCCTCAGGTAAAAATTCTCGTGGCCCGTTCCTACGACGCGAGGCGTTGATTTTCGACACTGACTCAAAATGTTTATTTGACTTTAAATGTAAATTTAATTAAGATATAAGTAAAGAATTTGCATTCTTTCTTACTTTTAGTGGTTTTTTTTCATGAGGTTGGTTTTTATTTTTTGTCTTAAGTTTTTTTACTCGGATTATAGAGTAAATCTACGGAGTAATACCGTATGTGAGTACGGATAGTTAATTTTGTATCCAATTCTTAGTATCGTTTATAACATGATGTGTTCGACTATTCAAT
This sequence comes from Chilo suppressalis, assembly GCA_902850365.2. NCBI lineage: Eukaryota > Metazoa > Arthropoda > Insecta > Lepidoptera > Crambidae > Chilo > Chilo suppressalis. Next base: position 9,224,184 of record OU963903.1, on the reverse strand, counting down.
GAAATGATACTTTAAAATGATGCTCAACGTACATATCATATCAAATATATCGTTAAGTAATTAAAGTCACTTCGGCCGTATTCAATATTGGGTGTCCATTAAAAAAAGGGTTTAATACAAACTTTGAATTAATAATAACCATTTCTATTGCGCTTGTAAGTAAAGAAACTGCACTTTTGTCTTTTATTGATTTACTTGCAGCGCTGGTCCAGTGACCCGAAGGGATTTTGGTCTCCGATATTACGATGTCAAAGTAGTACGCCATTTGCTCATGTCTCCAGTTACTTCCGAAGTTTCGAGCATTCGTGCATATTTAGTTCTCTCTAGAGCTTTGGCAAATTCGTCCTTCCATCGATACTTCGGGCGAACTACCGGACGAAGTTCAGTCGCTTTTAATCTCTCCCCAGTGCGAACAACTGGAGAAATGACCCCACTGTAAAGCTTTCCCCACATAGGCGCATTTATTATCGGTCTATAATGATATTAGGAGGCGCCTATGGGGTTGAGGCCTAAAGCTCGAGTTACAGGATTATCTTACCATCCTTCTTGCATATTTATCCCTAGATCCAACGGTTGGCTGGCATGCCTTTGCTTCTCTCATATTTTGGGAGAAGGCTTTCTAGAAATGAGCGTAATATAGTATGGTTGTCTTTGTGATAGCTAAAGAGATGAAGTGACTTAGTACTCAATCATCAATCAACTCAGGCTATCTCAATCCACTGCTGGACAAAGGCCTCTCCCAATTTGCGCCACAACACGCGGTTTTCCATCTTCCGCATCCAGTCAGACCCCGCCGCCCTCTTCAAATCGTCGGTCCATCTAGCTAGGGGGCGTCCTACACCACGTTACGCGGTCTCCACTCGACGACTTAGTATTTATCAAGAAATAAATAGATGTAATTTAAAGAAGAAAATAGCGCTTTATTTCACAGAGCCGTTAGGAGAAACCTATTTGATGTTCAAGGCAGTTTGGAAGGTCTTAGATAAAGATTAGGAAAATAAGACATGGTCGGCCTGGTTCTCGGCCAACATCAATAGCTCTATATTACTATGTAGCCAGAATGGGCTAATAATATTTATGTACTCTCTTTAAGGGACTCGATCCCCATTCTCTCCATGTGTCCTAGTCAGTCAGGTTTTTATTTCCCCAATAATATTGGGCATTACTTTAGTTCTTCTAAAGTGAACCCGTCCTTTCGTTTCCAGCAATGCTTTTGATTATTGCAGGAGTCTTTTAGAGTATTTTAAGAATGTAATTTTATCACATTTTTATTCTTAGCACCAAGTTGCTTGATTTTATATGTAAAGAAACGTTTACTAGAAAAATAAGTCATCCCAGATTTTAGGCTCGAATCGAACCAGCGTACTTTACTGTCTGGTTGAATGCACTGTAACATAGCGGTCAGTGCAAATGATATAAAAAAAAACTTCTGTAGTTTCGCTATAAAGAGTTTATTTTCCTCCTTTAGTGTTAGCATCCAATCCTCAGACTCGTGCATTAGTATCGGCATAATTAAGGGTTTTGTAACAAATATTTTTATAGCTCTGCTTAGAAGTTAGCTTTGTATTTAGATTTTTTGGAAAACTAACAGCTTGCCGATTCATTTTGCTGCACCTGGTGCATAGATTATGCCTTTTCCTTTTTAATTCTTTATAAAGTATAACATGGAGATCTGTTTTCTATTGACTGATTTTAAGACTAACCTGATCACAACTACTTCGGCATTTTCATCCATTTCCTTAATAATGTCAAATCATAAGGATATCATATTAATTTTTTGTTGTCGATTTAATGCCACTAGACTAAGAGAATGAGAGAGAGAGTATTAATTTAAACAGCGTAGGCGCCAACGCATCATCTATGCGGCTATGACATTAACGCTACTCTTATACTCATAGTTTAATTACTCATACTTCGACTACATATTTTACAGCCGGGGTGTGAGGTGTTGCCTCGAAACAATAGTGACAGGTTGCCAGCTTATCATAATAAATAGTTCATGTTACTACTATGTCCAGTGACCTTAACCATCTACGCATTAAAGTTAGCAAAGTTGTTTATACTTTGATTTCCTTACGATTTCACAAAGACAGAGAAAATCTCACAGTTACACGATGGACATCAGCAGAAAGCCAGTAGTCATAGACTTATAAGGACCCCTTTTGTTGTTCTGTTATTAAAGATTTAGAGCAGAGATGTAAGAGTTAGAGAATCTTTAGGCCGTCTTGTCTTTCCTTGCCTGGTTCCATTAGGATCCGAGCCGGTTCCAAAAGCCCCTTTTCCTTTCCAAGCCTGTTTAATTGTAAACGGTATTTATGACATTAGTATAAAGCGAAAGTTTTCGTCTGCCGAAGCGGATCTCTACAAAACCTACAACACAAATGAGAATCCTGCATCTTGTACAGCCCAACACCAGGACATCAGAACACCAAAAAGTTTAAAATTTCCTCATCTCTCATGAGCAAATAAACTGTACAGTGGACATATTGACGACGCTTGGTCCAATGAGGGCTATCGCGTATGAATCCGCCGCTAGAGGCGCTAGTGTAGCGTGAGGTCTCCGAACTGTCAAATGTTATTGCTTGTGGGTTGACTACGCGGGTTTATTTCTAATTAAAATAATGTTGTGAATATTTGGTAATAACTCGGCATAATTATGGCAAATATGAGTTACGTGGCAACGAATGTCAGTTATTTAAAAGCGGAGCTAAGAAAAATTAGTATGTCCTCCTTTTTTCCGAACAAAATGGAACTGCGCATCACTGGCATGGCCGATTATGTTTCGGATACGGTTCTTTTGTATTAAAATATGATTTAAATGTAAACTTTGATTTCACGTGCGTATTAATAAACTTTAAAAGTTTCAATTCAGGACCTCACTCAACAGTGGCGCCATCTGGTGAGACAGAAAACGGTAGCCCTCATTAGTATTTCTGTAATAGGAACGTATAGATTTCACAGAGAGCTTACTGAATAATGCATATTTTTTTTTCAATATTACAATTATTTAGTTTCATTTCAAAATTTCATAGAAATTTTCATTGCTTAGCTTAGGTAACCATAAACAGCTAGTCAAAAATCAATAAAGACAAGTAATAATTTTTATTCAATGGCCCCACCGGCGATCGATCCGGTACCACAGAGATGGCGACATTATGAAAACCGGTGTGCTAGCAACTAGAGCAATGAGGTCGCAAAATAATATTTATAATTAATTCAACATGTTTTTAAACTTAAAAAAATAATTGAAATTGATTCACAATTTCCTTTTGATGTTAATTATAAATAAACCTTCGGTAAAAACCAAATCACGTGATTTGGTTCTTAGGACAAAGCAACTCAATTTTACTGTGAATTTCCACTATTTCATTAAAAATATTTATAAATAAATAAATAAATATTTCCGACACTCACACCAATTAGCCTAGCCCCAAAGTAAGCACTATAAGGCTTGTGTTATGGGATGCTAGGGTAACGGATAGAATACATATACTGTACATATATAAGTATATTTATATAAATACATATTAAACATCCATGACTGGAGTACAAATGCTCGTATTCATCACACAAACATCTGCCCCCACCGGGATTCGAACCCGGGACCTCTCGAGTCGGCGACAGCCATGAAACCCGGCGTACAAACCACTCGGCCACGGAGGTCGTCGGTTATTGTCGCATCTTCTTGAAATTTATGGTGATGGCTTACAACTTTTTGTGTATCGTTGCGTTTTCTTTAAACATAGTGTGTAAGTGTACTCGTGTCCGCGTTTTCGTTCGTTTAAAACGGACAATAAACGCTTGTTATTTGGTGCTAAATAAGGCGGTTATTAGGAAAATTTTCTGGGAGTTTTAAAAATTGATGATTTTATAGATTTCGACGTGCTCTTTGTTCACTTTGCCACCTCGTATATTCGCCGCTCGCGGCACCATATTGCAAAAATTGCCTCCAAAAACAGTTATTTGATAATAACTCCATTCCGGCTCATAGACAAAATACAAATAAACCAGGATTATATATTTTTTTTATCTGATTTTAATTTTGTGTTTGTATTGATGAATTGTTGTTTGGTATGATGTCCCCATAATTTTTTTCATACCTAATTTTAAGCATGCTTTGGCAACTAAAAACAGTGCTCTTAGTTCCACTTTAATATAATTCTTCTTATTAGCTTATTGTCTTGTAACTGTTCATGATTGTCCTTAAAATAAATAAATATACCAAATTTTGTCAATTCTACATTAAATATAATTTAGATAAGTGAAGGATAACAATTGTTTCCTAGTTCCTTCCTGGTTGTGTTTTTATGAAGTCGGTTTGATTTCTTGTTAAAAAGTTTTTTATAAGTCAGAACAACACTGGCCAACCGTATGGCCATTAACCAGCGTGCTTTTTTCTGTTTCATACAATAACCAAAATGCATTCATTGCAACACGAACCATATGAAGACTTCGATTCTTTATCTCCAGGTAGTACTCATCAGATCTTCAGCAAATTACCAAATATAAAACTTCCGATGAAAATTGTTTCAAAGTGAAACCAATTAATCATTATTAATTAGTAACTGGCCTGATATTACCTACCCAGGTGTTATATTATTGCTTATGCACCATTATTTATTGGTATCACCATTAGTCGGTTAAGTCGTTAAAAACTCCTTAAAATTGAATTTAACTATGGATTGATTTGATAAGATTTCCATCTAAATATACCATTAAGCTTACCGCTGTTTAAGTAGTATTTTTTTCTTCAGCCTTGCCCTATTTAGAGAAGTTTATTTTCCTCATACTGTTCTAATTTCTTGTGGGTCGTTTGAGATTATCTTGCATCTCCTTTGTTTTAATGCAAGGTCATTGGCCCTAATACTTGGATTTCCTATTCAACTTGATTTATCACTTATTTCCCCCATTGGCCATGAACGGCTTGAACCCTGTAAGCTTTTCTTGTCGTGGCTTTGTATTTGTGTTCTTTGAATTAAATGCTCATCTTTTGTTTTAATTATTTGGTTCAGTTCGTTTCACATAATTCGAATTTCCTCTTTATAGCATTGTGAGATATATAGATCTAAGACGGAAGTCTTAAACTTAAAGCGGCCTCTTTAGCTGCTAAAAGAGGCCGCTTTAAGTTTTTCCAAATATAGGAAGGAATAACTCAAGTAAATATACTTCAGTTATTTCGGTATACATATTAGTTATCAGGTTAAAGTCATGTATTCGTAAAAATGTTTAGAAAACAATGTTGCTGAAATTACACGTAGATGTTTCTAGGAACAATGTTTCTAAAACTTGACCGTCCATATCACAGCTGTTTCAATTCAATATTTCTATACATTTAAAACTATGTTGGCGTTCCACGCTGCCACCAGGTTTATAAACAACTGAAACACACGTCAACACCTTTAAGCAATTGTTGCGAAACTCACTTGTTTCCTCCAATCGTGAGAAACACTCCTGATTAATAAAAGAGAAATAGGCTAAGACTAGTTACGCTGTGTTTTGTTCAAATCACTCAAGTGCCATTTGTCATTCAATGAACAGAGACATTAAATTGTTTCAGGAACATGAAGATTATGTTTAAGAAACAGTGTTTATAAACCATTGTTTCTCAGTGAATACATGGCATTAAGCTCATATTTCGCACTCATTAAATGGTTTACTTAAAGTAAAAGTCAATTAAAACTCTGAGTAAAACTTTAGTTCATGAAAAGTTTATCTAAATTTTTCAGTTAGTCCTCACATGTTTTAATTGGCATTTGGGATGATCTGGTTCGTTTTAACGAGCTTCTGTTGTCATGTTGACCTTGAATTAGAGCAAAAGCAATGTACTAGCTTAATTAAGCGATAATAAATGTGTCGAGGACACGTTTCGGAACAGGTTTCATAAATTCTCTAAGGTAGGCTATATCAAAATTTAAACAGAAATGAGCATTGAAAACATCTTGCTATTTTAGGTCCTTTATGATTCAAAATTAAGGAGTAGAGTTTATTATACAGGTAAAGAGCTTGAAAAGAACCCGAAATGTTATAATAGTGGGGCGTGTAAGGGACTTCTAGGGATAAAAAGATAGTCATTCATGAGCGGTGATGACGGGGTACAGTAAACGATATTCTATTTAGTCCGTCAGTTAGATGATCAAAAAGTAATGGACACGTATTTTTTCTTTGGGCAATCAACCAAAAAATGACAAAGTTATAGCGCGTCAAAGTTTGGGAGTAGTGGCTCGTGACGTCACTTTTGAGTGAATTTTCACTTATAAGTGTACTCAAAATGACGTCATGCGACTTTACAAATCAATATATCTCTGCAATGTTTATATTATGTGAAAAAAGAAAAAATACGTGTCCAATACTGTATAATACGTGTAAATACTGATAAACGAAGAAAAAATAATTAGTCATCATCCCTAGGAGCTCGATGCTAACAGTGGTTAATGCGTACGGTTTAAAACTGCTAATTTTAAAGTACTTACTATTAAAAAGCCGAAGGTGTCTGATTATATTTCAGACAAAATGCTTGGGTTATAACTGTTCCAAACGTTCGGACAGGCTGTGTCTAAAATTATGATAAAGGTGACATGATTTTGTATTGACACTGTAACAATATAATATTTTGTAAATATACCGAGTGAATTTTGTCTAGTATTTTTTTTAGATTTAAACATCCAGCGGTTAATTGCTTAAAATCAAAATATGATAATCTTGTAAATATCTTACTAATATAATAAAAGTGAAAGTTTGTATGTTTGTTACTCCATCACGCAAAACTACTGTATAGATTCGGATGAAATTTGGTACGCATATAGTTTATGAGCTGGATTGAGACATAGGATTTAAGGACTTTTTATCTCGAAAAGTGTTAGTTTCCTGAGGGATTCTCAACAAACTAATGTTAAGGCGGACGAAGTCGCGGGCGGCCGCTATAGTTGTTACATAAATTAACGCTGTGAAGGATATTCGCCCATTTTTCTCCACTGTTAAAAAAATTTAACGAATCAAAAAGTTGTGATGTATTTGTTTCTTAGGTTTTCACGCACATCACTCATTAAATAAAACTAGTTTTAACGGGTCAATGCACGAAACCTTATTTATTTATTGACGTTTCGCAGCCTTTTCAGGTCTGCATCGTCAGAATACGAATCGTCAGTATTCTGATTGAAAGAATATCACAACTTAAATAAAACTAGTTTTAACGGGTCAATGCATGAAACCTTATTTATTTACAGACCTGAAAAGGCTGCGAAACGTCAATAAATAAATAAGGTTTCGTGCATTTACCCGTTAAAACTAGTTTTATTTAAGTTGTGATATGCTTTCAATTTGAATAAAGAAGATTTTTGACAGTCTGAGATTTTTGCAATGATCGGTCATTGAATGGGTCGATCAAAAATCACTGGCGCGCTTAATTCCACCCCTTTCCAATAGAGCCCTGGAAACTTTACTCACAAACATAAGTTCAAAAAAGCCAGTTGTACTTCACAGTGGTCATCTGGAAGATGGAGTTAGTTTACTTCCTCAGTTTGCCGCTTGAATGCGAGCAGAAAAGCCGTTAAACTTCTGTTATTTTAAGTAATAATATTATCAAGAAGGAGGATGAGAATATGAGATAGCTTCGTCAATTACTTTACAGATTATTAAAGGTGTTTTTTTGAATTTACATACATTGCAATGAGTGTTATTCAATCTATCGAAATTTTATTGGTCAGTTATTTAAATATTACCTTTCTCAATTATTGTTACAAATATTTTTAATCCAGTCGTCGTGATTGTAGCTTTCGCCTCATTATGCGACAGTCCGCTGACGCTGATTATTTGCGTGTATTGATATTGATTGTTACTTAATAGGACACCATCCTTTCTAATTTGCTCGGTGTCTACTAGTTTGATAGGCTCTAACAGAAAGCTAAATGGATTGGTTAGAACGAATCGGACGAGCTCTATTTAGAGCTGATGACATAACTCCGACATGACTCTTTGTTGAGGAGTACATAGCCTAGAATAAAATGTTTCTGGAACTTTTTAATAATTATTAGATATTCTATTAAAAACACTTGCAATTATATTAGGTTACATTTAAACCTCAAACTGAAGTAAATCATGATTATTTTATTTGCATAACTTTTGAAATATTACCAAGGTCAGACGTAGGTAGATTGTCGTTACGTAATTAGAATTATGTCGTAGGATATTAATTGATTTGTGTTTCACAAGTCAACATCATTTACTTCTAGTACACTTGTCCCTTCCATTGTAGAGATAAATTTGAAGCAAATTGACCGGCTATTGGTGACGACATATTAGGACTCGGGATTTTTTTAAATAATCAAAACATTTATTTTATGGTGATGTAAGCACACTTAAATAATAAGACAGAGCAGTGCTTTCATTTTAGAATTGTATTGCAGAATTTGTATTTTTTTTTAACAAAATATACAGAATAATTACTACCTGTTTTTAATTATATCTAATAATTGTAAAGCACACAACCCAAATATGTTCGGTTCAAGTTGTTTTGATACTTACTTATTTGTAATATGCACATAATGACGTCTTCAGATGATATGCCTTTTTTGAAAACATATTTAATGCGACTCAGAATGGCAAATGCAATTGAAATACGTAATAGCCACATTACTGGTCTGATACAATAATTTGGTGGTGTAGAAAGCAGCCGTTTCACTGTAATCCAACGAGAGCGCGGACAGATGCCACGATTCCACTTTCTTTCATCACGCATACGTTCGAGCATTTACGAATTAGTTGGACATCGTTTATTTTATTTATTTTTGATTACTATTTTTGGTTCATTTTAATTTTTATTTGAAGTAAGCCTTTATTTATTGATAAAAGCTCACTTCAATTTTAAATATCAAATCAACCCAAATCTAAACAATTACCAAATCAAATATATCATTTTATATTAATAATCGAAAAGCTGCTTAGCGGTCTCGGGATGCTTAAATATCATGCGCATGATTTGTTCAATGGAACCTATCATTTTGTTTCGGGATAAGTTTTCTTTTTGTCTCTATTTCTTCAGTATTTGATTTTGCTTAATGTTAAGTACTATAACGCAAGACTGCGTTAACATTCCCAGCCAGGCATAATGTAATATATAAAATTAACGGCTTTCCCGATTCTCATGAAATTTTGTGTGCATATTGTGTAGGTCTGAGAATCGGACAACATCTATTTTTCATCCCCCTAAATGTTAAGGGTAATCCACGCTTAATTTTTTTTTTTCAATTTTCGATATTTTTTTTATGATACATTAAACAAAAATACATACAACCCTAAATTTTCACCCTTCTAGCACCAACCCTTATTTTTTTATGGCGGTACGAAGTTCGCTGGGTCAGCTAGTAATATATATATATGTTTAGTTCTTGTGACATTTGATTGAATGCAGGTAAATCTTAAAAGTTACAAGTTAAAGCAATTAATCTAATATATAAAATTCTCGTGTCGCGGTGTTTGTGGTTAAACTCCTCCGAAACGGCTTTCCCGATTCTCATGAATTTTGTGTGCATATTGGTTAGGTCTGAGAATCGGACAACACCTATTTTTCATCCCCCTAAATGTTAAGGGTAATCCACCCCTATTTTTTTTTTCAATTTTAGATATTTTTTTTTTTACTTTTTTTATGGTACAGCATTAGTAAATACATATAACCCTAAATTTTCTCCCTTCTACCACCAACCCCTATTTTTTTATGGCGGTACGAAGTTCGCTGGGACAGCTAGTAATATATATATATATGTTTAGTTCTTGTGACATTTGATTGAATGCAGGTAAATCTTAAAAGTTCCAAGTTAAAGCAATTAATCTTATATATAAAACTAGCGGCCCGCCCTCGCTTCGCTTCGGTGTAGAGCTAAAGTGTAGACTACAGTTTTTGTTCTCAGGCTTGTATTATACACAATGACATTCATCTATGATTCTTTTTATACCTGCATGCATAATCTCAGCCCGATCGGTTTAAAATTGACAAAGTTTCATACAAACTTTCATTCCCTATTTTATCCCCTTGGGGATAGAATGGATCAAAATCCTTTCTTAGCGGATGCCTACGTCATAACATCTACCTGCATGCCAATTTTCATCCCGATCCGTCCAGTGGTTTGGGCTGTGCGTTGATAGATCACTATGTCAGTGAGTCGGTCAACTTTGAGTTTTATATATATAGATTCTCGTGTCACAATGTTAGTAACCATACTCTTCCGAAACGGCTTGACCGATTTTTATGATATTTTATATGTACATTCAGTAGGTCTGACAATCGGCTACTATATATTTTTCATACCCCTAAGTGATAAGGGTTGTCCACCCCTAACATTTTATATTAATTTTTTTAACAAGATTTAATTATTTATAACTGTGGCATTAACAAATACATACAACCCAAAATTTCACCCTTCTACCACCAGCTCCTTTTTTTATGGCGGTACGAAGTTCGCTGGGTCAGCTAGTATATTATGCATAAATCTAAAGAAAATTTTACTATAAAAAAAATCGCGCGGTCTACTATCCTATGTGGTTCATATTGCGGTAAATGCAGGTCCGATTCTTCCCTGATGAATTTTGATCGATCAATTGAATTGAATTGAAATGAAATCAATTATAACGGATCGAGTGAAATTTTGTGTAGTAAAATTTTCTTTAGATTTAATCTAGCAGAAAAAATGCCTACAATTAAAATATAATGAACTATTGCACTTGCAGTTTCGTTACAACGATACTTTGACTAAAGTTATTTTTACATTTTTACCGAACGGCAGAGCTTCACAATTTGGCAATGTCATCCTCTCCAGATTAGATATTAGTTCTACTGATAAAAAGCTTACCTAGATGTCTGGATTAACACGCAAATCAAGTGCCAATAAGTGATGTGGCAGTGAAGCACTGATCGATTTTTTTATCGTATCAGGGCAAATTTGTAATCATGACCAAATTTAGATACCTAATGCATAACAAGACCATCAGTTAATTATGAGCTTTTCATTTCCCGTTTGAAATAATACTTATCATTATTAGTGTCACTTCATAAAATATTTCAAACAGTAAACGCGCATAATACATATATGGTTAATATCGTTAGCATTAAACACAAATTGATAATAGTTTTTTGTAATATGAACCTATGTATCCCATGAATTTATTTAGGAGCTAGCCAATAAATTGTTTTGAAAGGACCAATATCTCGGATGGAGCTCGATGGCGCAGGTGGTTAGCGCGTTCGGCTGCGATCGTTGAAGTTAAGCAACTTTCGCAGTAGTCGGTCATTGGATGGGTGAACAAAAATCTTCTATTTCGTGTTCCTCCGCGCTTCGGAAGGCACGTTAAGCCGTTGGTCCCGGTTGCATCAGCAGTCGTTAGCACCCGCCAATCCACACTGGGTCCGCGTGGTGGGTCATGACCCAATCTCCCTATTCCATCCATAGGGAAGGTCTGTGCCCCAGCAATGGGGACATTAATAGGCTGACGACGATGACCAATATCTCAATCTTGCACGGAGTTTGAAAAGTATCCCAAATCATAACTTATTTAACTTTAGTAGACATAACTATATGTGTGTATCAAACATAAATTTGATATTCAGTTAGTCACGTCACGGGGTTTAGACTCAAAATATTACCTGTTTTGTTTTGAAATTAGTGACAAAGTATTAATTTACGTCGCCAGTAACAGTTAACCACTGGAAAGTACAAACACAGTGATTCGTTATTTTCTTTGTAAATGTTATAAAATGTACGCTAACGCAACATTATGCAAAAATTTACACTTTGCATGCAACGGACTATACGGAATACATTTAAATAAATTTAAAGTGTACGTATGATCAATATGGAACACCTGAATCTATAGTAATAGATTTTTCCTATTGAAGTGAAGAAGAGGTACTTAATTAGTTACGTCTGTTGCGGCGGGTGTCAGGAAGGCATTTTTAGCAGCGACGCTAAATACCTATTTAGAAGCTGGAGTAATGAGCTTATAACAGTCATTTAATCAGTATTTGTAAGAGTTTCGTCGGTGCAATGGTCATTCAGAGAGACTGTAGCAAGTCAAGATTGCGATTTGAACCCAATGCTCAAGATATTTAAAGTTATATTTTTATTTTTTAATCATTTAACTATAAGATGTAAAAATGTAAAGAATGTTTTACTAGAAAATATTCCACGCGGACCAGGCAGCAGACTGGACTTGAACCCGCACCCTCTGCTATCCGGGCCGAAGCATTGACCATTATGCTACCGCGGCCCTCACGTCATATTTCAAGTTATATTTCTTTTCTTTCAATAATTCTGTATATCCTCACATTTAATAATTGAATTATCTTGTAAATTAAAATGATTGGGCTACCACATATATAATAACTATCAGACGATACTATATACTACGTAATAATTTCCATGTTGCTTCATGAAATCTGTCCAAAGTAGGATAGCAATATTATACGCAATTTTACGTAGTATATTATATGTGTCATCTATCTATAGTAACTTCATATATATAGTAAGTAATACTAGAGGTCACCCGCGACTTCATCTGCGTTACCTTAGTTTTTTGAAAATCCCTCTGGAGCCTAACATTTTTTCGGGATAAAAGTAGCCTATGTGTTAATCTAGGGTGTCATTTACTCCATACCAAATTTTATTAAAATCGCTCCAGCCGTTTAGACTTGAAGAAGTAACAAACATACACACTCACATACTCACAAACTTTCGCCTTTATAATATTAGTGTGATAAGTAATTTACGGGATATTTGCCATGTACCTTGTTTTTTAGCCAGTTTCCGATATTTCGGCACTGTTGCAAGCGCCATGATACGCGCACAGAGTAACTCAGTTACTCAAGTTAACTCAGTTAACTGACTCAGTTACTCAAGTTAACTCAGTTAACTGACTCAGTTACTCAAGTTAACTCAGTTAACTGACTCAGTTACTCAAGTTAACTAAGTTACTCCATGATCATGGCGCTTGCAACAGTGCCGTAATACCGGAAACTCGCTAAAAACAAGGTACATGGTAAAAATCCCGTAAATAACTTATATTTCTATAATGTGTAATACGAAAGTTTAAAACAATACTTTCATAATATAAGTACAAAAGTTTTATTAGCTCATGTTTGGATGTTGTCTACCCTAACCTAACGGAATGGGTATGCAACATAACTTTTAATGTAGTTCAAGCATCCGAGACAAAGCTGGCCTGCTTATTGGTACTTCCTCAATTGTTAAATTGATCTGTCACCCATATATATTTGTTTGCTAGTGATTCACACCCGCCTCGGGAATGAGCCTCTAGAATCTAGAACATGTTCTGTTTGCGGTGCACTTGTTTGTAGAAGACAAAGTTATATTTATTGCATTAGTTACGATCCTTTATGTTTGACATTCATAAGCGACATACTCGCATATTGGAAAGTGAGGCAAAATATTACATTTGGATTGAGCACTAAAAAAAAAGCCAGTGTGCTTATGACCACACGACTGAAGTGAAACTTCTTTAGCTGGGTCCGTTATCACCCATCAATCCGCACTGGGTCCGTTATCACCCACTAATCCGCACTGGATCCGTTATCACCTTCCAATCTGCGCTGGAGCCATTATCACCCACCAATACGCGCTGGGTCCGTTATCACCCACCAATTCGCACTGGGTCCGTTATCACCCACCAATCCGCGCTGGGTCCGTTATCACCCTCCAATCCGCACTGGGTCCATTATCACCCACCAATCCGCACTGGGTCCGTTATCACCCACCAATCCGCGTCCGTTATCACTAGTGTTGCCAGGTCCAATTTGTTTTAAATCGGTACATGAGTTCAAAACAATCGGGATTTAAGGTTGTAGATCGGAAAAGTAAACATAATACAAGGGGTTTTTAAGTCTGGGTTTAATTTATTGCGTTTTAAACTACTAGTGCAAGTATAGTATGAAATTAATTACCTAAATTTCATTTTTGATAATCGGGACATTAAGCGTCTCGATCAGGTACAAATCGGGACGCGTCCCCAGACCCCTGAAAATCGGGACGTCCCGCGCAAATCGGCAAACCTGGTAACACTAGACTCGACTTAGAAATTGAATTATTCATGAATTGTAATAATATAGATATTTTTTGTATTACAGAACACTGGCTTAAAAGTTGTCAGAATATATTTAATTTTAATAATGCAATTCGCGGTGGCTCTTTAATATTATTGAATAAAGAATTAAATTTTAAGGAACGAAGAGATATTGTGAGCCTCTCGGTTGAGCGAACAATAGAAATTGCCTGTGTGGAACTGGATCGGATTGTTGTATTGAGCGTTTACAGACCTCCATCAGCATTGTATGATTGTTTTGAAGCTATCATGGATGAAGCTCTTGAGAAAACTTACACTACAGGCAAACGGTTGATTGTCTGTGGTGATTTCAATATTGATTTATTAGAAAAATCTAGTTCGAGTACTAAAATAAAAAAAATATTTCAATCATACAATCTGAAAAACTTATTTATTGAGCCTACTAGAATAGCTGCCACTTCGGCCACTTGTATTGATAATATATATACAGATATCATACCACAGAAAAAACAAATTATTAATAAACTAGATAGTGATCATTGTGGCCAGTTGATTACATTTCCATATCAGCTCAAGCAGGTGACAAAAAAACACATCACTGTTGTACTAATTTTAATGTTCATAAAGTTCATAAAGTGTCCTTCTAATTCATAAAATTAGAAGGACACTTTATGGACTTTATAATGAAAGAAACTGTAACACTAGTGAAAAATTTAAAGACCATGTTCGTAACTATTCTATATTGTTTAAAAAAGTATGCCGCTTAGCAAAATCAAATTACTTAAGTTCAAAGATTAAGAACAGTAATGACAAAATCAAAACGACATGGAATATTATTAACGATGAAACTGGAAAATCCAAAACCCGCAATAATAATTATAACTTAAATATTGATAATAAAAGGGTTACTTCAGATATTGAAGTTGCTACAGCTTTCGAAAATTTCTTTACTGATATTCCAGTTTCAACTACTAAATCTTTGAACTCTCCCCCCATTGCTGCCGAATCAATCTTAAGAGAAAACGTGAAACCTTGTCCTAGTCATTTTCATTTTAAACATGTTGACTTTAAAAATGTAATTAAAACGTTTCACCAATTAAATAAAAAGAAAACCGCGGATCTGTGGGACAATTCCATTGATGTTTCTAAATCGGTAATTGAAACAATAGCTCCTATTCTAGCTTGCATATTTAATAATTGTGTTGACTGTGGTGTTTTTCCTGACCTCATGAAATACAGTAAAATAACTCCTTTGCATAAAACGGGAAGTACATCAGACCCCACAAACTTTAGACCAATTTCTGTGCTACCCACCTTTCGTAAAATTTTCGAAAAAATCATGTTAGATCAAATGCAATCACATTTTAATAAATATAATATACTTCACTGTAAACAATTTGGTTTTACACGGGGTCGTTCAACAACCGATGCCGGTGTTGAACTTATACAACAAATTTTTGACGCCTGGGAGAACTCGCAGGACGCTCTAGGTGTGTTTTGCGACTTGTCCAAGGCTTTTGATTGCGTTTTTCATGAAACATTACTCAGGAAACTCCACCACTATGGATTTAGAGATACTGATCTGGATCTTATTGCGTCATACTTGATGGATAGGATTCAGAGGGTTGACATTAATGGCAATAAGTCTGCGGGTTCGCCGGTTAAAATGGGTGTTCCGCAGGGCTTAATCCTTGGTCCTTTCTTATTTTTAATTTATATTAATGACTTGCCTTACTATGTTAGAGATAAGCATGAGATAGTATTGTTCGCCGATGATACATCACTTTTATTTAAACTCAAACATAAGGAAACAGTTATTGACGACGTGAACAATTGTATCTCTAAGGTAGTCCACTGGTTTAATGTTAATAATTTATTACTAAATGAAGGAAAAATTAAATGTATGAAATTTGTATTACCTAATGTAAAACAGGTAAAAACCAGTGTGAATGTAAAGGATAGGAATATGGGCCTTGTAGACACCACAGTATTCTTAGGAATTACTTTAGATTCTAAGCTTCAATGGGGCCCACATATTGATAAATTGTCAAATAGATTTAGCTCTGCAGCATATGCCGTAATGAAGATACGCCAGTTAACGGATGTAGATACGGCCAGATTAGTGTACTTTAGTTATTTCCATAGTGTAATTTCGTACGGAAGTTTATTGTGGGGAAACGCCGACGACATTCAAACTATTTTTGTGCTGCAGAAGAGAGCTATTCGATCAATTTATAATCTTAAAGTTAAGGATTCCTTAAGAGATAGGTTTAAAGAATTTGGTATAATGACAGTCGCATCACAATACATATACGAAAATTTATTACTTGTAAGAAAAAATATTAATTTGTTTCTTAAAAACAGTGATGTTCACACACTTAATACAAGAAACAAAAATAAACTAACTTTACCTGCTACTAGGCTTCACAAAATCAACAATTCATTTAAAGGTCTTTGTGTTCGCTTATACAATAAAGTCCCAAGCAATATCCAAGAGTTAAGCATAAATAAATTCAAAGATAGTATAAAAAAACACTTATTAAAAAAGCTTATTACAAAGTGTCTCATTATATTACAGACAAAAATGCTTGGGTTTGAACTGTTCCAATCATTCCAACAGGTTTTCTATATTAAATAAATCATGATTGTATTGACGTTGTAACAACATAATGATTTTTAAATGTTGTTACATTATGCTTTTAATGTTGTGGAGTTTTTTTCGCTCGTTTTTCTCCGCAGCTAAAAAATATGTCCTATAATAAGTGGTAGGGAAAAAAAATGTTTTGACGATTCAAAAGTGTTGTACTATACATCCAATTTGAATAAAGATATATTGATTTCTGATTTCTGACTAGTTATCACCCACCAAGCACTAGATTCATGTATTTTGTAACGGGTTTTCATTGTTTACCTTGAATTAGGGATGTGCGATCCGGGTCGTCGATCCGATTTTTCGGATCGTAATGGATCGTAATGCCACGATCCGATCCGCGGATCGGATCGCATGCCGTCGATCCGATCTTTGAGAAATCGGATCGGATCGGATACAAATAAGTAACACAATAAATTTTAGATTTTTATTTGGTAAACTCTTCAAAGTATGTAAAACTTGTAAAACTATGTAAAAGTTACAAATAAACAAGTAAGTACTTAGTTTTGAAAGAAACCCAATGTGAAATAGTAATTTAAGTACACAGAGAACTTAAAAAATATTTACTAGTTATTTATGAAAAATTTAGACTTCGAAGAAATGCGCCCAACTACTTACTAATAGTTAAAGTACAATTGAATCAGTCATTTCAAAAACCTCTTAAGTAACACTAAAAGAGTTTTTCAGGAACTAATAAGAACTGGTTCATGCTCAAGCAATCGAGTTTAATAGAACTTTTTTACGCTTACTTTAGTATTTGAGTTGTAAAAAAATCAAATATCCAAGAACTTTTACTGTTCATAACTAATAATAATGAAAAAATCAAAAAAAATTATTCTTGACTTATTTCGTTTTTACAAGAAATAGGTGACTTATGTGCTTTTAGCAAGAAATAATTTTAGTGGTATATATATAAATTTACCCACAACTTTTGTTTATAATAATAGAATGTATAAGATTAACGGATCCACCTCCAAGAATGCCGCCAAATAAAAATGTAAACAAAGATAAAGTTCGTAACAGAAACCTTAGTAAGTACCTACCCAATATATTGTAAACAAATCGTGTTTCAATTCATACGATCCAAGCGATCCGATCTTTCAAGTTTTGTAACGATTCGGCAAAAAATCGTATGGCCTCGATCCGATCCGAAAATCACCGGATCGTATGCCTTCCGATTCGATCTTTCAAAAGATCGGATCGGATCGGCACATCCCT
This sequence comes from Chilo suppressalis, assembly GCA_902850365.2. NCBI lineage: Eukaryota > Metazoa > Arthropoda > Insecta > Lepidoptera > Crambidae > Chilo > Chilo suppressalis. The sequence goes on along the minus strand of OU963903.1, from coordinate 9,206,252 downwards.
ACCTTGAATCACCGATGACACTAATCGTAACGCGAAATCGTAACACATTCGCTAGTTTACCCCCCAAGTCAAGCATGCCTAAAGAAGTTCACTTCAAAAATATAAAATGATTATGAAAACTTATTCTTCAAATAAGAATCTTTGTAAAAGTATTTGAATAAGAGAGTTTTACAAGGTTATAAACAGCCCAAGTAACAATAACACCAAGTAAGGAACACTGACATTTCAACTGACCAATTCTTGTTCCAGTGGGTGTAAATAAAAGCAGAACATCTTAAACCGCGATTGTGCATTCAGGTATCTTAAATGCGATTAAACCGAGCAGGTAAATAACTTTTATTGCAAAAGTCAAGGTTGTTGGACGCGAGAATCAGTTCGTTTTGTATATTGTTAGTACCTACATCATTTATGCATTAGGGAAATTATTTTTTATCGAATAGACCTTATTCATTCCCTGGTACATTAAAATGAGGAACAAAAGCTGAAGTTCACAAGGACAAAGCCACGGCCTTCAGATGTTTAAAAAATGAGGAATCTCTTCAGGAACACACGATTCCAAAAAAGTTGAGGTCGTTGTTGGCAACGTAAAATATTTCAGTCAAACATAATTTTATTATCTAGAAATACTACTCTTCCTCTGATCGATAACGGCAGGCAGTAGAAGTTCTCCAACGCATCAGTGTTCATAATAAAATCATTATTATAACTAATTTGCAAGCAGCGAGTGAAATTGATCTAAGGCACCTCGCGCACTAGACGGCCACGGCTAGTGGCCGCAACGTCCAAATAACTTTTGTTTTGAACAAATATCATCTGTTATATTTATGATATCATCTTCATGTAATCTGTTAATTCACATATTAGAACCATGGCACTCTAAAAATTACTACTTAGAAATACTAAAAAAAATTACAAAACTTGGAAAAAAGTATCAAAATCGCTTGGTCAACACAGTATTGTAAACTCGTGACCTTCAATAAGTGTTCGGGAACGCTTCAAATACACAATATCGCAGAGTGCAGATTTGTAATAGGGCTCTTATCGAAAGAAACCATACGAACGTCGAGCACTTGCCCGCCACGGCCAACTTTACTTAACCTGGTCGTGGCCGTCTAGTGCTCATACGGCCTAATATCAAGATACCACTCACTCCACACTATCACAAAGTACTTACAACTCTAAACAAAACGTCATTTTTGCCACGCACATTATTGACGGTACGTTTACAAGCTTTCTCATGTAGTTTCAAGCAGAATTTATTGGCGACTAGCGAATCTAGCGATACGTGTTGTGGTGTTGTCAATCAAAAAATCAATAGCGGTATGTTTTCGAGGATGGCGGGAGCTGATAATCGAGGACATTACATCAACAGTCGTCTAGCTACTAAATAAGATATAATGGATGCCAACAGGTGGTTATACGATATGCAGATAGCAGGTCAACTGCATGGTAAATGGACAACAACCAACTGCCTAAAAACAATTAGGGTTATGAGAAAACCCTTTGAAAATTTATTAAAAAAAAAAAAAGTCAAAATTCTCGTTACATTAACTTATCAAGAAAGACTGATCAGTCGCCATATAAGGATGATGGAAATATATAAATAACTGGCAAACGATTGTTCCTAAGATAGTACTTTTTTTAAATCGTTATTCTGGTTTTTTTATAATTATTAACAAACACACATTATGAGTGGAGCTCGATGGCGCAAGTGATTAGCGCTTTCTGCTGCGATCGTTGAACTTAAGCAACTTTCGCAGTGGTCGGTCATTGGATGGGTGACCAAGAAATTACTATCTCGAGCTCGTCCGTGCTTCGGAAGGCACGTTAAGCCGTTGGTTCCGGCTGAATCTGCAGTCGTTAGCACCCACCAATCTGTACTGGGCCCGCGTGGTGGGTCATGGCCCAATCTCCCTATTCCATCCATGGGGAAGGTCTGTGCCCCAGCAGTGGGGACATTAATAGGCTGATGATGATGATCATGACACATTATGACCGTCGCACTTAGACAATTTAATATTTTTTAAAGTTGATTTTGTTATCTTGAATAGCGATAAACTTCAAGAAAATATTCAAGAATAAAGTGACCGGTGGGATTTATGATGCGAATATGGACCGCCCATGACGAGAAGGACCGCGTTAAACTTTTAATGGCTGTTCCCCGGACGCCCCACTTGCCACTCTCTAGTCTCTCGTATTTATGTTGCATACTTTTTGCTTTGTACTTTGTTATCTTAGTTATGGCTATAGAGATCAGATCATTAAAAACATTTTTCTTTGGTTCTTTGGTGACGATTATAGGTGCTAAAGAACCACTCAACCAGCCGGGCTCAATTTATTGGTTTACCGTTTACGCATTTCAAAGCTGTTTATAACCCGTGTATTAATTTATCTGATATATAAAATTGTCGTATCACAGTATTTATAATAAATATAAAATAAAACGCCGAGATGTATGTGCACGCATATTTCCGTACGATTCCACCGAATTCAATATTGAAAGCGGGCATAAATAGTTAAAAGACATGTGTCTTTTAAGAATATTGAAAATATTTACGAAAATAAAAATAAGGCGGTAGGATGTTCGTCGGTACAGCTGGTTTTACGTAGGAACAAATGTTTATACGTACAAGAGATTATCACCAATTCACCACCAAAATCGGTGACCGTTCCATTTGAGGTTGATTAAAAATACAGTACGTTTCTGCCTATAATAAAATAAAAAGTGCTTTGTGAAAACAAATGTTTTTATATTGACGTCAGTAGACCAAATCAAATCGAGGGCAATGGTGGCAAGATCAGTGAAAAAGAAAAATGCGTAGGAAAAGATGGCTTAGTTTTAGGGGACATTATGAATAAATGTTTTGACAATAACTACAGTGATGAGAGTGTCAGACGAGCGATCTAAATCGAGCGGAAAAAATCCACTTTGCCGTAACTCGTTTTAAGCAAAATATCATAAAATAAAAATATATATTATAATAAAAGATGTTATTGTTGATATCATACGGACGGCTGCACTGATAAACTTCAATTAAAATTAATGCTTGTCAATTTGGGGTGTTGACTTATTTTTTTTTATACGGGGCGCAATAAATTACCCTACCCCACTTGATGTTAAGTAGAGTCCAGTCGCGAAGATAGATGATGCGACAGAAGGTGTGCCGTTCCTTGCCGGCCTGAAACCAATCTTCTGCCCCGCGGAGCCGCGGAACACAACTCACCAGCAGAAACACAACACCACCAGAAGGTCGTGTTATTTTGCTGTAGTCTTCTGTATGGCGAAGGTTGCTTCTCTAGACGGGCGCTCCAACTCGAGCAGATGCAAATCTGCTGTGCCCTTCCTCTCTTAAAGTGGGAAGGGCAAACTTAGTGCTGTCGCAAAGATCGTGACGGCATCATATTTAAAATTGAATAATTGTTACTTCTCTAAGTGCAGACGTAATTTTTATTTAATTATACTTACAGGCTCTATTTAGCTCCACTGAAAGTCAAACTTGTAGCTAGTGTCACAAGTTTTTTTCTGCAATTACGAATGTTGAGTAGCTAAAATAGATACACAAACAGACTATTTCAAAATTTATATTCCCTGAAGTAAGCATCGGTAAAATGCTTTTTGTTTTTTCCTCAAATGAACTCGTGTCCCTCAGGCTCTCTAGAAAATTGGAACCCACGTAACAGAATCTTAATCTTTGGATTTTATGAATGAACAATGAATCCAATTTATAAACAACAAAAAACACATTATGAATTTATATAGAAATTCGAACATTTAACAGTTATTGTAAATGAATTTAAAATTTAAGAGGTACTGTAAATATGTTTGCATTAAATGGATCTAGTTTAGGTATTAACGGCCTTGGTAGGGCGCCAGCGGGGCAGCCTCACCTACCGCCTGGTGCAGGTACTGACCGGACATGGGTGCTTTGGCCACTACCTGCACCGTGTCGCCCGTCGGGAGGAGTTGCCGCGGTGTCATCACTGCGCCTCCCCCGACGACACGGCCGAGCACACACTGATCGTGTGCCCGGCCTGGCGAAACGAGCGCCGCACGTTGGTGGCGGCGCTCGGCGGTGGAGCGCTCTCATTGCCAAGTATAGTTCGAGCCATGCTTGGCAATGAGAGAGCATGGAAGGCTGCCGCCTCCTTCTGCGAGGTTGTGATGGGGCAGAAGGAGGCAGCGGAGAGGGAGCGGGAGGAGGACGCTCTGGCCCCTCCCCTCCGGCGTAGACGGGTGGGCCGAAGGAGGCAGGTGGCTTTGACCGCAGGTCTTCGTCGGCCCTAAGGTGGTCTGGGCTCGGCATGCCAGCCGCGCCCAGGTTGGTGCCATTCGGCATAGGGGATTACCTAGTACCCTAGAGTAATCCCCCATAGGCGCGTCGCCCGGTCCACTCGTTGGGCCGGGCCAACCCGAGGACGCTCTGGTGTAGTGGCGCACTTAGGTGCGCCGATCCCAGAGCGCCCTCATAAGGGCCTAGGAGGTTACCGGTGGTTTTTAGCGGGTAGGACCGGCGTTGTTCCGCGCCGGGGAGTCCCCCACACGTCGCGCACCTGGCAAGCGCGCGGTATGGTGCGTAAATGCATTTAACAAAAAAAAAAGGTATTAACGGCCTTATAGTTCTGTCAAAGCCGTGCAAAGTGATCACTGCTGTGGCTCCACAATGCTCGACGATAAAATGAGACAGCGTTAAGGCCGAAAAAGACTTTTGTAACGCGATGCCCGACGTTACGCCATGCGTGTTTAATTAAATAAAATGTACTATTTTCTATGATCAGAATCACATTAGAAACATCATCGCATACACTGATCATAGAAAAAACGCGTCGCATGGCTTCGCGTGTCATAAGTCTGTTTCGACCATAATAGACACTCTTTTCAGATCGTAATCCCTCTTCATGCGGTCCCATAAAACCGGCCAAGTACTTATGAGTCGGATTCCTAAATTTCCGATCGGATGTTCCTTGATTTGACTCGCCACGCTTTGCGTGGCGTCGGTTCGATTGCTTTATACCTACCTAAATCCATCCTAACCCATCACAACGTTAAGAATATACCACTTAAATAAAATTACATTCTTTTTTTCTATCTTCTGAAGGATTATAAAACCTTTTGTTACTCTTTTTTAGAAACCCTGTAAAGTTTACCTCCACACGCTTAACCAAGTACAAAGCCGGAGAATCCGAAAGGATGGTAGTCACAATTAGGGAAAATCAGTGAGTCTTATGGCCGATCGAAATACGTAGAAAATTAGTAGCATTTTCATTTAGGATTGTGACAGACAGACAGACCGTCCAAGGCATACGAACGGACTGACGATCTGCGGAAGCTTATCAGTCCAGTATAGTCGAGACAGTGAAATAATGTTTTATTGGCATGATCACGGCGTAACTTAAATATTGGCTGGCAAAAACAATGTGCATGGTAACAATCCCGTTAATAATTATAACAGACTACTCGAATCTATTTTATTTATGCTGATTGCTGCGCTAAGTTTTCTTATATCAGACGGAGTCGGCAGCTACATGAATAAATGTTTTCATATTTGCGAGAACCTTTGTAGTCACGTGTGTGCGGGCTGCTCGTGTGTTACAGGGTTGACGGTTGCAAGATTTACGTGTTCTAATGTGACTCCTTTTACACGAATGCCCATAGAAAGGAATGATTTTTCAGGGATCGTGTTTTTTATGTGCGTATATTTTTTAATTTCTTAATTCTTGAACCAATTTGCCTTTCTTATGGTTTCGTTTGCTGCCTGTGCAAATATAGACGTATAAGGTATCGTTAGAGTCCCACCATCATCATGAGTTCTGTCGTCATCATGTTGAGACTGCATCATTTATTAAAGTAATAAAAACCCACAACTGTCCTGCCCAAAAACCAATTACAAATTCTAAATTAGTTAAAAAAACAGCAGACCCGATGTATAAAATATTATATAAATTGTAATTTTTGACCTAACTTCCAGTGTTATTCTATTTATTTATAATTATATTTTATTCACACAAAGACTGATGATAAAATTTAAGTAAATATTGATACTTGTAGAAGGACACATCTTATTTAAATTTGAAATCAGTTCTGGTAAGCTCTAGGAAAAAAATAAGTTAAGAAGGGGAAAAGGTTTATAAAAATAATAATTCTAAGGATGGATATTTACTGATACGATAAATTACATTTTACTGTGCTTTAAGAGATAGAGATAATGGAAAACTATACATTGTAAGTAGGTACTGCATTAGCGGCGCTTATGCGGTTATTTTCTTTAAATCTAGAGTCGGCGCGTTCGTAGTTTATTAGGGTGCGGCCAGAGTGCACTCAGATTCAGAGTCAGATTCAGATTCTGAAAACAAGCGCGAGAAATAAACAGTGTAGTCGAAGGGTACGGCCAGATTGCACTCCTGATTCAGATTCAGATTCAGACTCAGAAAACAAAGCGCGAGAAAAATCAAGCAACCTGCTTAGACTACACTGTTTATTTCTCGCGCTTGTTTTCGAAATCTGAATCTGAGTCTGAATCTGAGTGCACTCTGGCCGCACCCTTAGGTTTGATAGGCTATCGGAAACGACTCTGATATTGGAATCTTAGCGCGATTGTTTTATTAACTAACGTGTCATTGTAAATTGCATTGTTTTATTTGGTTTCAAGGTAATAATTCTATACTTATATAAGTGTATTATTAGTTGAGTTTTAGCTTTATTCACACTATGAAAAGGCCAAGGAGCATGAAAAGGATTCGAAATTATTTTTTTAGTATTTAGCTAACCTAATAGGGAAGATGCAATATTTTTATTTTTGTTTTCATTTTCAAGAATTCCATGTAGAATAAACCACAGATATATTAATAAATTAAAACATTGTGATTTATCGGAAAAAATGCGGTTTTAAATTGACAATTTAAATTTTCGCGCGAAAACGAACCTATGGTTGCGCGACGTCACTCCTGTCTGTCACTGGTCGTAATTGTTCGTTGCTGGCTTTAAATTTTCATACTTTTGCATATTTTTTCGACTTTTGAAATATTTTTTTGAAAAATTTAAAATGGACTATTCATCAACATCATGTGATCATAACAATACCACTAATATTCCGAAAAAAAGCCGTGTTTTGTGCCAATCTACTGCAACAAAGTTCCCAAATAAATTGTTTTTGACTGGAACTTCTGACCCAAAACTGAAAAAAAAGTGATTTCAAGCTGCGAAGAGAAATGACAATTATTCTCCAAAGACCATTATTCGATGCTGAGAAGATCACTTTGACGTAAGTCGGCGAATATACTTGTTATATGCTTAATTAATCTGCTTGTACGTAACCTACCTAATACTTACAAAACCTGTCTATAACATATTTTTAATTTTACAGTTGGAGAATGACATCGAAAATTAAATAAAGTTTAAAATGTGTGGCACAATCTTTACATTGGCAGAACTGAACCAAGCTTTGCGTTTCATTTAAAATAACTGTAACACGATAACCTTCTTTACGTACTTTATGCTCCGGAGAACTCGACCTTTTACTGTACATAATTTTCCATCTCTTTTAATTTGGACATAGCCGATTGCATTATCGCCGTAAGATTTGTAGAAGCCGCTGAATAAAATACGAAGTTTAACAACTACGATTTTTACATACCGTAGTAATTTAGTCCCTTTCATTTCTACACTTTCTACACTTAAAAACTCTGCACTTTAGACAAAAAAAGTTATAACCATGTCAACGCTAACTCTTGGTAAATTCCTGGAGTCTGCTTTGATAAACGCAACTTCCATTTTTATTAAATGTAAAAAAACGCAATAAATATTCCCACAAAATAATATTTACTTTAACAACCATAACCTCAAAGAAGTTGTCATAACAGGAGTGACGTCACTAAACGCTGATTGGTGTTTTAAAATACGTTCCGTTTCAAGTATTTTTAATTCGTAATAATTGTTAAAAAACAACATTATGTAAAATAAAAACGTTGCAGTGGCATATCTTTTATATTTTTTTTACATTTTAATCATAAAATTTTCATAAATATTATATATGCATCTTCCCTATTCACCTACATCGTTGAGCTTTGGCAATTCTGGAGGAGCACAATACCACTATAGAATACTTACTTTTTCATATTACATCTCCAGTTAGGCTCTCCATTTCGAGCGATAATATTAGCTTTGCTCTATCTTATTTAAATCACGTAAATGTATGCGTTTCATAGCCTTTAAAAGTTTCTTCAACAATTTTCACGTACTAAGACTAGTATTCTCTTACAGTCGTTAAATGGTATCTTGAACTCGTCTATGGATTTCAAGACTATGAAAGTTAGAGTAGGATGGACGATGATGACGATCACGATATCGAAAGTCAACTTTAAGAATAAGTATTGCAGTGTTATTCTGTAAGAACAAACTCACTTATCACCGCGGAATTCCCCGGTGTGATTTAAAATTTATTTGAAATGCGTGTTCTAATTTTAAATCTCACCCCGGATTCCGAGGTGAAACTTGAATTTGTTCTTAAAGAATAGCACTGCTGGCGCTGTTTATGAAGTACAGAGTAATTCAACTAGAGACCTCATATAATCAATTAGATTGCATAAAACCTACTACACCTTATGATGTTAATCAATCGTGTACTAAGATACGTTGGGGGGAGCGTCAGTCCGAGCAAATTGATTTGTATAATAAATTAACTCAGGAAAATTTAAGAAACATTGATTTTCCTTCTGAGTTAAGTGCATGCTCTGACTTTTCTTGTAATATTTTATCTCACGGATGTATTATTGATAAGTTATACGGCGAAATAGTGTATGCTTTGTCTAACGCAGCCGTTAGTAGTTATAGTTGCAACTTTAAGGTTAAAAAGAGAAAAGTGATTGGTTGGAATAAACACGTAAGTGCAGCGCATATTGATGCAAGGGCAAAGTTTAAAGTATGGGTCAGTTATGGTAAACCTAGCTCCGGTCTGGTGTGGAGTGAGATGCAAGAAAGTCGTAAAATTTTTAAGTCTCGATTGAAATGGTGTCAGGACAATAGAGAGCAAATTAAAATGGACATACTTGCATCACACCACACCACGAAGGATTTTGGTAATTTTTGGAAAGCCACTAATAAATTGAATAATAGGCCTGGCGTTCCTGTGAGTGTAAATGGTGTTAGTGACAGAAAATGTATAGCAAACATGTTCAAAGAACATTTTATTGTAAAATCGCCTTTGGGGCCATCAGTGTCTTTATGCAACGGGGGTTGTCAAGGCCGGGAGTTAAGTACCCGAATTACAGCCAAGGATGTTAGAAAAGTTATTAAATCTATGTCTCGAGGAAAATCACCCGGTCATGATGACTTAAGTATTGAACATTTAAAGTACGCGGGTACTCATCTTGCCAGAGTTCTAGCGATGTTCTACAGTTTGTGTTTGGGGCACTCTTATCTACCAGCAGATATGCTGAAGACGGTGGTGGCACCAATAGTGAAGTGTAAGACTGGGGACATAAGTGACAAGGACAATTATCGTCCTATTTCGCTGGCGACTATCGTATCAAAAGTGCTTGACGGTCTGCTGAATACTCAACTACAAAAACACATATCGATTCATGATAACCAGTTTGGCTTTAAGAAGGGTCTTTCTACCGAGACTGCCATTTTGAGTTTGAAGCAGACCGTGAAGTATTACACGGATCGTAATACACCCGTGTATGCTTGCTTCCTCGATCTCTCGAAAGCATTCGACCTGGTAAGCTATGATATATTGTGGAAAAAACTTGAGAGCACTTCAATGCCACATGAACTTGTACAAATCTTTAAGTTTTGGTACTTGCATCAGGTCAATGTAGTTCGGTGGTCGGGAGAGTACTCTGAACAGTACAGGTTGGAGTGTGGAGTGAGGCAGGGTGGGCTGACCTCGCCAACGCTATTCAACCTTTATGTGAACGCACTGATTGGGGAGCTCAGTGGCACACACGTAGATTGCCACATACAAGACGTTTGCCTGAATAATATAAGTTATGCAGATGATATGGTGCTGCTGAGTGCTTCAGTTTGTGGGTTGTCGAAGTTACTTGCCATATGTGAGCGGTATGCCCTTAGTCACGGCTTATTATACAACGCAAAGAAAAGTGAATGCGTGGTCTTTCGGGCCAGAGGGAAGTGTCCAGAGAATATCCCACCCATAAAACTGAACAGTACATCATTAAGAATGGTGGATCAATTTAAATATCTTGGACATTGGGTGACCTCTGACCTGAGGGGTGATACTGATATTGAGAGGGAACGCAGGGCACTGGCAGTCAGAGCCAATATGATTGCTCGTAGGTTTGCTTGTTGTTCGAGGGGTGTCAAAATAACTCTCTTTAGAGCATTTTGTACGTCCTTCTACACGAGCAGCCTATGGATTAACTACACCAAGAGACAGTATAGTGCTCTGCGTGTCCAATTCAATAATGCGTTTAGGGTGCTGTTAGGGCTGGCCCGTTTTTGCAGTGCGTCAGGGATGTTTGCACAACACGGCATAGATTGTTTTTACACAACGATTCGGAAGCGGTGTACGTCCCTGGTGCGAAGGGTGCGAACAAGCCAGAACAGGATCCTGCAACTATTTTCTGAGCGTTTTGACTGTCAGTACATGAATCATTGCTGCATGATACATGTATTGACTTATTAACTTATTTAAGGTGATTGATTTGAATGGAATAAATAATTTAACTTAAGATTTTAATTCATATTTAATTTTATATATAATAACTTGACATTATTATAATAATATTATTATTTATTTTATTCTATCAATTATATGTTTTTTATGATTCAAATAATTTGTATTCTAAATAATTCTAAACAATCTGTATAAGTCTTTGTTACTTGAATAAATAAATTTATTATTATTATATAAGGGTACCCGCTTGTGCCAAGCCTAGGTAGTATTAGTGTTTAATTGGTTTTTGAATGTTTTACGAGAGACTTGTCAGTAGAGGACAAAAGTCTCTGAATCGTGAAAAAATGTCCGCCGAGGACTTGTCACTGACCCAACGCATACGGATGAGTCCCTCGTCAGCGCATGCGGACTCTAGTGGGAGTGCTCCGAATCTTTTACGGAGGCCCAATAAGTAAGCAACACCGCTAACGCGACAAAGTTTATGAAATCACAAGCAAATTCAAGTCAACTCTAACACCTTACAAAAAATATTTTCACTGTCACTCATTAAGGACAGTTTTTCAGCTATAGAAAATATTATAAGAATATTCATCGTGATTAAGAAGATAACGGAGGTGTGAATCGAGTTGTTTTTAAAGATTTTTGTGAGGGATTTAGAGTGCCTACTTTCGTCACGCAATGAGGATCCGTAACGATTTTAGTTGAGAATGCAGATTCATAGAGCTAAAGATTCCATAAAATACAGGGGTAAAAGTTTTGTTGTACGGCATACATTGACGAAGTTATGACCAAATTACTAAACGAATTTTCGACTGGCCGTGTGGTGGCTGTGACGTCACAGAGCTCTAGCGCTCAGGCGCGAGCGTGCGTAGAGACGCTACTGAAGTTCTATCGGAGTGAACCACGATCGAGCTCTGTGACGTCACACGTTTCGGCCGCCGGTGAATATTGGGTTGACCATAAAATTAGTTATAAAATCGCTTATTAGATCAATCTAATGTTGATTTTGAGTTGATTTGCTGACCATGTAATGTTCTTTATTCGGTAGCAAAAGTTGCAAGTTATACAAAAGCCCTGTCTTCTATTCCCGAGATAACGAATTTATGTTGCACGTTTATTACGCTTCATTAAATTTTTTCTCCTTGGCTAGGTAGGAACTCCCTATTATATTATTTGATTCCACATTTTTCCACACACCACACATACACAATCTGTCATGTTAATAATTCAGAATAAATTGTTCACTTAATTTTGTTATGTTTATATTATCTTTTGATTAAGTATCTTTATGTGATTCATGAAAGTAAAGAAAACGAAGGATACCTACTGATTCTTTGCTTATCCCTTTCAAGACTAAGGTCGCGTTGTTTCGATTCGTTGTGGTCGATAATAAAATTTTGACTACAGTTAAGGTCACGACAAATACATAGTAAATGTATAAAATTTTGACAAAGGGTGAATTATTTTGTAGGATTTAACTACAGTAAATATTTGCTACGGATGAACCAACGCGCCCTAAGGAACGCTACATTATTCCCAATTGACAGAGGTTACATACAGTGCGATTCAAATAAGAATAGGAAAGCCAATGACCTCCATCTGTCAAATGTCGCTCGAAAAGTACGGTTTGCAAAAACATCTTGGAACCCTTTTTTAGCACTGCTAATCACACTAATATTATAAAAGGCGAAAGTTTGTGAGTGTGTGAATGTGTATGTTTGTTACTTCTTCACGTCTAAATGGCTGGAGCGATTTTAATCAAATTTGGTACAGAGTTAGCTGACACCCTGGATTAACACATAGGCTATGTTTTACTGCGGGAAAACATCTCTAATAAACCGCGGGTAATACCGCGGGGCACAACTAGTTCTAGAATAAAAACCAAACATTTGTAAACAAACAAAACGAAATATTGATAATTTATATTGGTTGATATTTTTTTTTTCATTTATTGAGCTTTGACTATGAATGGTTGATAACCTAAATCGTCAACCAAATGTTACTTAACTTGCGTTCAGAAACTAGATTTAAAAGTTTCGTTTACATAAAGGATATATGTTTGTATGTTACCTAGTAATATATATATAATAGTGCATGATTATTCATAACTACTCCGGCGGTAATGCAGAGATAAGCGGAATTGACGAGCTAGATTCTGATTAATGTTATTTCTTACACAGACGTAATCAATAAATCAACATTATTAAAAATCGGTTGTTTTTTCCTCAATTATAATAAAATAAAAAGTTTTTTCTCACTTAATCTTAGTAAATAAATTTGATTAAATAATAACTTTTTTTTGCTCACTCTACCTATTTGGTTTGAATTGACAGCTATGACGTCACAACATAGCGCCCCGTCGGTCTTATTCTTAGTTGAATCGCATTATACTTATCGTTTTAAATTAAATTTCGCCCTTGCCAAGCAGAGCCGGATCGTTTGTTTATACTAATGTAACACATATAGCTATTTAATGTATTTTTATTATATACTAGCGGCCGTCCGCGACTTTGTCCACGTCATGTTTAGTTTTTGGATAATGAGGTACTCCTCAGGGGTCTAAATTTTTTTCGGGATAAAAAGTATCCTATGTCTCATTCCAGCTCATAAATTATATGGGTACCAAAATTCATCAAAATCCGTTCAGTTGTTTTTGCGTGATTGAGAAACAAACATACAAACTTTCACATTTATTATTTGAGTAGGATAATAATATGTAGGATGTAATTGATAGCTGTAAAAAAAAAGTAATAATATCAGCCCTATACAACGCGTGTCGCTAAGTAACGGTCATAACGCGTGCGCGTACGCATGCTGCTCTAAGCTCATTGTACACCTTGAACTTAAGAGGCAGCGTTAGTCACCGCGATTGTTACTGACTGAATCACCCATTGAGTAATTTGGCGAAATTAAGTTCGAGATAGGATTGTATTAAAAAACTCCACTGAGCTTGGAATTTGAATCAGATTAAGATCAGAACAATATGATTGATGAATAGAATATAACACGGAGTGGATTCCTTATATCTTTAAATATACAGGGCGTCCCACGGGTACCTCACACGGAGGGAATAGTTATTTATTATACAAGAGTGGAAAGTTCCTTTTTAACCGCGTGCTCGATTTGGATGACCGAGCAAGCGAAGGATTCTAAAGTTGAATCACGAGCGCAGCGAGTGATTCTAAATTAGAATCCTGAGCGTCAGCGAGGGAAACAAACGAGCACAAGGTGAAAAATCTTTCCACTCGAGTGCAATACGTAACTTTTCATCCCACCTCAGCGAGGAAATGACAAAATGAAAAAGAAAACAATTTATAATGACAAAATATTTAAGCAATAAAACGTGAAAAACTAGAATGGCGCGAAGCACGCAAATAAAACAAAGAAACCAAGAAGGTTCCAAATTTAAATTTTTTCACAATTTAAAAAGTTCTAATCATAAATTTGGCACCATAGAGGTTACATTAAATAGGTTTAATGACGTTTTGAATTTACAATTATATTGAGTACTCATTATATGTGATGTTCTAAATTCAAATCTACTTTGCCGCTCAAGCGAATAAAATAGAATTTTCCAGCCAGATTTCGAAGCGCAAAATTACACTTTCCGAGGTGGTGGGATGAAAAGTATATTAAATATTGAAGATAGGATATTTGACCAAAAGAAGACATCATTTTATTTTTAATTATAACTAGAACTGCATTCACAGATTTTTTTTAAAATCGCCTGCTAAAACGGGGAATCAAACTCGTGAAATTGCGAAAAAAAAAACACTAGATGCTTTATGATAACCATCGAAAGAGTTAATCCTAAAAATTATTTTTTGCTAAATAACAAAGCATTTTAAATGAAAGAAAAGTCATAAAATTACACATTTTATTAAAAATATTCAACAAAAAGTAATAAAAAACGAAATGTATCACATGTTCAAATTGTGATCCGATTTGTTGTATGCAAATTCTCACTATATTAATGTTTTCTCTGTCTGTCGATTTCATTATCTTTGCGTGGTGAATGTTTGTAATAATACGTCTGAGTTATTTTGTAATTCCTGTACACTGTCTTACCGGTTCTTGTATACTACATCTGTTACATAAGCCCCACAAAAAAAGTCTTAGTCTTGGCTCAGCTCTTAAAATATTAAGTATTTCTAGATATCTTTCCGTATTTAGATTCCCTTTGTAAAAATGTATGAAGAGAACCCGGTTTTTAACTAAACTGAAAAACACAAAAATAGAACAATACCCTTAGCATGAACCAATATCAAATTCGAATAGTTTTCGAGTGCGAAATGTCATTGACAAATATGTACTGATTTTTAGTTCTCGTTACGTACTTTGTGGTGCTGTTGTATAAGTTTCCATACAAAATTTTACATTGACATTTCACACTCGCAAACTATTCGAATTCGATATTGGTTCGTGCTAGGGGTACAGACGCTTGAAAATGTATGTGTTCTATTTTCGAATTAATATTTTTACATATTTCAGCCAATCGCATTGTAACTGAGTTCAAAAAGAAATGCATACGTACTACAGTTTGTATATCACTTTATTTTTATCTTTTTATCACGTACTAAGACATTCCTTTCATTTAAAATGCTATGTTAATTAGTAAAAAATAATCTTTATGATAAACCCTTGCGATGGTTATCATAAAATATGTCGTTTTTTTTTCGAAATTTTACGAGTTTGATTCCCAGTTGTAGCAGTCGATTTTTAAAAAATCTGTGAATGCAGTTCTAGTTATTATCAAAAATGAAATGATGTCTTCTTTCAGTAAAATATCCTATCTTTAATATTTAATATACTTTCCCTCCGTGTGAGGTAGCCGTGGAACGCCCTGTATTGTAGATAATAGCTAGTAGTTTAGTTTGTTTTATGGATGATGTGTCATTACAGTTCGATTTAACATATGGCACAATTTTCTCACTGGGTGTCTTTGGGTATGGCATTTGCTTTTTAAACCGACTTCAAAAAGGAGGAGCTTCTCAATGCTTCAGTTTTTTTTTTGTTTTTGTTTGCTTATATCTCTGAAATAAATAAACTTTTTAAAAAAATATAAACATCGACTTCATAAAAGCAAAACCACTAAAAAGTAAGAAATAAAAATATTCTTTGCTTATAGTAATATTCTTTATTTGTTATTTAACTTTTAGATGTTTTAATCTAAAGATTTTTACTAGAATATTAGTAGAAAAAATTGGATTTCTTTCTAGAATTTTTTTATAATTTTTATCTTCTAAGCATGTAACTGCTTGATGTTTAAATCTAAAGAAAATATAACTAGAAAAAAATCCACGCGGACCAGGCAGCAGAGGGGACTCGAACCCGCACCCTTCGCTATCCGGGCGAATGCACTGGCCAATTATGCTACCGCGGCCCTGATGGCCGCGTCGAAATTCCTCTAGCCATTTCTAAGCTGCAAGGCAGCGCCATCTCTTCGCATTGTAGGTAACCCACAATGTCAAATGAATACTTTTACAAGTATTAAACATTTAAAAGAAGAAATAGCAATTATAGTTTTTAAGCATGTAACTGTTTGATGTTTTAATCTAAAGAAAATATAAAATATAATAACTGAAATACATTATTAAAAGGAGTCCCTTTAGTTATTATATTTTATTTTTTAAGGTTTTTAGTTTTAGGTTCATTGTTTTTTTAATATAGGTGGTAGTACCGTGCTTACTTTTAAACTATAATATATGCTTTTAAGAAAAAATAACTAGAAAAAATTCCACGTGGACCATGCAGCAAACGGGACTCGAACCCGCACCCTTCGCCGGGGTAGCATAATTGGCCAGTGCATTCGCCCGGATATCGAAGGGTGCGGGTTCGAGTCCCGTCTGCTGCCTGGTCCATGTGGAATTTTTTCTAATTATATTTTCTTTAGTAAAATTTTCATTAGCTTCTTTACTTATGTCTAAAGTAAATTAAAACTAAAACGTTGGTCCACGTTTGTCTTTTACTAGTTTCTGAGTAACTTGACACGGACATATCCGATTTGATACGGCTCATAATTAATTCTCAACGGGCTTATAGTATGTACACTAAGGCTCAACCCACACTGGCGCAGGGTCGAAGCCGACACGCTCCTTGTTTTTCGCACCTTTCGTCTGTAGCATTTTCCCACTACACGGAGTACCCCCACTATTAAGGTATTTTTAATTCTACTATAATCTTTGTGCGATTTATTAATACCTGGGTGTCGATTCTGCTATACTAACGTTTAAATCGTGTCTCAATAGTGATTTACTGGTATTGATTTTTGACACAGTTTTCGTTACTAATAAAATAAATTAAAAAATGCATATAAATAAAAATAACAAATGAGTAAGCAGATGTATTTATAATTTTCTGTTTAATAAACAACAACTGTGTCAAAAATCAAAACTACTGAAACGCACTGATGCACAATTATTATTTTGACATAGCAGTATAGACACCCAGTTTATCTGTTTTTAACTTATAGTAAATTCATCTCTATTTTCCTATTATTAAGGTTCGCAAGGCGAAAAATATGATGATTCGCGTCGCTTCGACTCTGGCCCCCTTAGGTTTGAGTAGTCTAGAAGCTCCAGACGGAGACTTCCCCCGCGGGGAGATGCCGTCCGCCTGGAATACCTCTAGAGGCACTAGCCAATTCTCGGCTTGAGGTCCCTTTAGAATCTCGCCGTCCCCAAACCCGGTGACTCTGTAAAGGTCATCTGCGACAAACAGCATACACACTGAAAAAAGAATCGACTCGGCACCAGTGTGAGTTGAACCTAACGGGCGGAGCGCCCTTTGCACAAGTTGTGCAGTGATATAAGCGTTAAGCCTTAAATCGGTCACGTGAGCCGTGTTTCTAAACACTGGCGGCTACAACAACGTGACTGCCTCTCAGGCTTGCGGATTCTGTTTACGACTTTGTTTTCTCTCTGGAGTCGCTAAGACTTTTGCTTTTAACAACCCTTTTTGGGGTTCCATAGTCTTGACAAAGAACCCTTATAGTTTCTTTATATCCGTCTGCCGGTCCCCGGTTTTGCTTGGAGACTATTAGCACTAGAGAGCTGTAATTGTGAAGATATGAATATCGATCACGCCGACAAAATGGTAGAATAGGATTTGAAAAATATTTTTTTTGGGTAGCTCCCCTTCCTGTATCCTGGGTTTTTTTATATTATACCCCAATCGTGTGGGATATCGTTGAACAGGTTCTTTAAAATTACTTCGGGGCTTCTAAAACTATAATTCGATTTAGGGATCCGATTGCGGAATATTGAACTTAAAAGTGCTATTTTTTTTATGAGATGAACTTTTAAGGAAAACTATAACGGTTAACATAGATTTGTTAGTTAAAGGGTGATAGTCATTCAACTTTACTTAAAGATTTTTTTTTACCTATTGAAAATTCCTTAGCAGAAAACATTAATAGTGACCTAGATGAAGTTATTGTAGCGTAGAACTTTGCATTGCAACAACATTTAAATATATTAAAAAAAACTATTTAAAAACCACAATAAAATATCATTAGTTCCACAACGCTACCGTGAGTACCAACGACAACGGCTTCTGAGCTAACGTTACGTTTTATAAAAAGTATATAAGTACTTGAAAAGATCGGCGGTTATCATCTTCTTCTTTGTGGATGATCGCTTCAGATGAAAGGCTTCCCTTGTAAGGCCCTTCTGATCATAAGCATGAATTACGGGTGGGTGCTAGGCCCGGCTGTAGGGTATCCATGAGGGAGGATTTGCCACCCCCCCCCCCCCCCCCCCACCTGGGGGGAAAAAAAAATCATCGGTTATCATTCGTATTTAAAAATAAATTAATATTGAATTGATTTTGAGTTTGAGACGCAGTTTGACTTTGATTTAGGTATTTAAGTAGAGATACATTTAATGATATTAATCGGTTTTTTCTTATTTCCGATATAGAAAATAAACAAACAAATACTGGCAACTACGGAACCCTACACTGCATGTGGCATGACCCGTACTTTTTTTAATGGGCCGGCCCATTGTACCGTTGGTTTTTAAACAATGACCTTCATTATCAGCTCACCGGATGAATAAAGTTACACACTTCTGTGAGTGTTTTTAAACGAACTCAAAAAAGAGGAGGTTCTCAATTTGCCAGGTATTTTTTTTGTTGTTCGCGTATATCTCTGAGATTTAATTAATACAATTTATTATTGATTTATTAAAAACTTTCCTATTACAAAAAATATTATCCAAACAGGTTGCTGGTGCATGTGTGATGCGGGTAGGCTCAAAGAAGGTATGCTTCAAGTTATATGATTTAAATAAGTTTAGAAACCTACTCACTAATGGACACTTAATTAAAATATTTATATTAAAATCACCACACACAACAACCACTTTATTACATCTACATACTATATTGAAAGCGTCTTCCATAGCGGACTCAAATAGATTATAATTCCCAGATGAGGGTCGATATACACATATTATGATCATTTCATCAAGTTCCACACAAGATAGTTCAATATTACGTTCAACTGAAAGTGAAACAATATCTGTACGTTCTTTGTATTTAAGATCGTTCTGTAAGATTATGAGAGAGCCTCCCCTGATAGCCGATTTCCTACAAAAACTACTAGCAACTGTATAATTATCTAAGCCCATAACTACTTCATAATCTCTGAGCTATTGCTCTGTAATACATAATATGCTAATATTCTTTGCATTTAAAAATAAGCATAGTTCTAGGTCTTTACCAGAAAAGCCTTGTATATTTTGGTGAACAATATTTAGGTATTTAGACTTTTCCTTGGTCATGTTATAGCTAGAGAGCTCCTCTGTTGTCTTATGAACTAATTTAAATTACAATTAATGTCAGTATTTGGAATAAATTCCAAGGTCTGATCTACATAACTATGCTCAATAGAAGCAGTAGTGATAGCCAAATTTTTGGCTATGTGTGTAAAATAAATTAATAGCGAAGAAGCTATTTGTCTCTTATTGTAATACGAAAGATAATATTTATCTCTTGTCATTTTATAATTATATATTAATTTATTTATATCTATTAAATGTACCATTTGACTACTATAATGAGTCATGGTACTTAATGCCAAATTTAGCCTATACCTAATATTATTTTCTTCATTTGATAGACTCCTACTATATGGAAATATAAACATAACTATTCTATTTACATTTAAAGAACACAAAGAGTTAAAGTAGGTCATAATGTCATTTTTATTAATATTTCTTCTATTACTAATTAAAATAATGAAACTTGTATTTTTGTCAAGTTCAAGAGTTAATATTTTTTTCATTAATTGGTGCATTGTGGCACCTGGCAAACAATAATTAATTATGCTTTCACCCAGCTGCTTTTTAATAAGCAACGTAAATGTTTACCTAATTCGTCACATAACATTATATACTTCTGACAGTTACTCTGCTTAAAAGAATTACAGCTAGTTGTGATCTCCGAGTGACAGATTTAGTGATCATGGACTCAGATACTGGATCAGTGTCATTTTGTTCAATACTACTCTGGTTTGATACCAAAGACTGACATTTAACAGGTGTGTCTTCGTGAAGGGAGGTGTTAGATAGATACTTAAAGGCCAGAATGTATTCATCTATCTGTTTTGTTGGAGTTATTATAATTCTGAGTCATTTTAGATAATGATTGCTGAAGGCTTTTTAACTTAATATTCAATGACTCCATATTTTGTTCATATGTTAATCTATTTTCTTCAATTATGGAACGGCATATATCTAATTTTTGTAATAACTGTGTACGTTCTTTAACAAACTCAATATTTCTATAATGTTTTTACTTTATTTATAAGTTTCCTAGTTTTTAAAATATACCTTCTGACTTTCACATATCTTTTTAATTTGTTCTTACTAAGCTTAACAAGTCCCTTCCCGGCAGAACACTGACATGAATTGTCAGAATTCAGATCATTTACACAGGGGTTAATGTTACATTTAGAAAAGATGGGCTGCTGGCACTGCATTAGAGGTCCTCCGGGTGATGCCATCAGTTCCTAAATGCGGAGAAGCTCGAGATAATAAGTTCTTGGTCACCCACCCAATGACCAGCCATTGTAAAAATTGCTTGAATTTCGATCGCAGACCGAGCGCACCAACCACCTGTGGTTTCGGCCGATTATTATTAAAACTACTAAGACATATTTTACTCTCTGTTTTTTTTTCATAAAAAAAGTTAGTTTTCTTAAGACTAAGTTCCAGTAGGTCACCTAAGGTAATGTTCTGGACAGCAATGAGTCACGTGCTTGCGTCACGTGAACCCCTCAACTGCAGGTTGCATGTCTGTGTTGCTGGAAGGGAAACCGAAGTCACGGTTTGCAAGGATGTTCTTATAAAGATTATTGATTTACCTAAATGACGTCATTGCGCAGCCTATTTTCGTTGAGATGCGAAAGAAATTGTAGTTCGCGTTGATATTAAAACGGTTGTTAGTAAAACATAGGGATTTTTTTTATATTATTTGATACTCTTATTGTTTATACTCTTTTTTACCTTTCTATGTATTTAGGTCATTATTTAGTTTGATCTGTTCCTTTCTTCGTTCCTTAATGTAGTTGTCACTGAACCCTGATCCTGTATCTTATTTCTCTGATTTCACGTAATTTTACCAAGCAATCCTAAGGTATCGTTAATAAATATCATTCGCAATAAAAGTGAAATTCATATTAATCACGAATATATCTCATAATTCGTAATAAGATCATGTGAAACTTTAAGAAACTCAGTAAATAATGAAAACTGTAAAATCATACCAAAACGAGAAATTGGTCTATATCATTATGATGTTGCACACCTCTTAACTATTAAGCAGGAATAAAGTTTTAAATGAGTCAGCAGATGACATGATGGTAAATAATATATATAATAGTATGATAAATATAACATAACGCTATGAGTTATGACTGAAGGAGGATACCACTAGAATCCGGTGTATGTATACCTCGGTGTTACATTTCGACAATCGCGATTGCTAAATCTATACTTATAATAAATCTGTAGATAGGTCAATTCTGTACATGAAATATATTTTCAAAATAACTATCAGGGGGTGATTAGTGATCGATACTGTTGCCAAAAATGCAATCAGTAAAATTTTTGTCTGTCTGTCTGTCTGTCTGTGTGTATGTTTCTTATAGAAACAAAAACTACTCGACGGATTTTAACGAAACTTGGTACAATTACTCTTCATACTCCTGGGCAGGTTATAGTATACTTTTCATCGCGGTACAATCAATAGGAGTAGAGTAGTGAAGGGAAATGTTGGGAAAACGGGAGAAGTTACTCCATTTTTTAAGCTTCCGTCGCGTGTGAAGCCTTAATGGTTAAAGTTACATAGAAATCAAGTATGACGGAAATATTCTACATAAAATTATCTAAAAAATATTCCGCAACAGCATATGTCTATCTTTTATGGTTGACTCACAATAACACGTGTAACTTCTGATAGCTTAGCAGTTCGGAGCATTCTGATTATATTAGTTTACTCTTACGTTTATAATACTCTCACTCATCCCTAATTTAAAAAAGTTAACATTATTACCTATTCAAGAAAAAAAGAATCATAGAAATCGGTATAGAAACACCAAACTTATACATGAAATAAGCCATCGCGCCGTCGCACGTGAATACTGAATCATGCTATAAGGATTATTTTTGTGTAACGGTTGCCGGGTCGCGGCGGCGGTGTGCGTTTAGAGCGTTCGACCTTAATGACAGACAATAATTGATATTGAGAAACCGTGCTTATCAGCGCGACTTTTAGTCTTTAAATAGTTTATTTGAATTTCTTTTGTTGTTATTTTGTAAAATAGGTATTAGTTGTTTTGGTAGTGTTTAAATATTCGTTCAATATAAAAATTATTAGGCGTAGGTACTTTTCTTATTAAATTAGTTATAAGTATTTGTTTTTAAGTGAAGTAGGTATAGGTATATAGTATTGCACAGGCGTTTCAGCTTTATTTTCATTTCCTTTTTGTTGTGAGTTGTATATATTTTTGGTTATAGTTCTATAAGAATATTTTAGTTTAAATAGTCACTTAGATTTCAAGTGTAAGGTAGCTAAAGTTAGGACCACGTATTAGTTGTTTTGGTAGTGTTTAAATATTCGTTCAAATTACAAATTATTAAGCGTAGGTACTTTTATTAATTAAAGTAGTTATAGGTATTTATTTTTAAGTGAAGTAGATATAGGTAGATAGTATTGCACAGGCGTTTCAGCTTTATTTTCATTTCTTTTTTGTTGTGAGTTGTATATATTTCTGGGTATAATTCTATGCAGATTAACAGCTAAAAGAGCAAGATGAGCTACATCACGGACGTCTCAAAGATCTTCTCAACGAGAGCGAAGGCGTACCATTGACCGAGAACAACATACGTTATCCCGAGAAGCTGAAACAACGAGAATTACGTCTCACAACTGACCGCGAACGGCATACATAATCTCGCGAGTCCGAAACCTACACTGAGAGGGAATTAAGTCTCACAGCTGACCGCGAATGGCATACATTATCTGGATTGACATTATGTCAATCCTATAATGCGAAGAGATGGCGCTGCCTTGCAGCTTAAGAATAGCTAGAAAGAATTTCGATGCGGTCCGTGAGGGCCGCGGTAGCATAATTGGTCAGTGCATTCGCCCGGATTGCGAAGGGTGCGGGTTCGAGTCCCGTCTGCTGCCTGGTCCGCGTGGAATTTTTTCTAGTTATATTTTCTTTAGATTTAAACATCAAGCAGTTACATGCTTTAAAAATAATAAAAATTATAAATATATTTCCCTACTAAAATACGAAAGTTAATCTGTCTGTCACGTCAAAACCACTGAACCCTGAGGAAGGATCTAAGCTACTTTTTTACGAAAAACGACGAAAACGCGGACGAAGTCGCGGGCAAAATCTAGTACTAGCATAAAGTCTTTGGTGTATTCACTATATTAGGTAACACAGTAGACTGAAGATATCAATCACTACATAAAATTACATAAGTACTAACTGACTGAAAACAATAGGTATTCATTTAGACATTTACCACAAGGTATTTTTTAATATTTTTGTGAAAAGATTTCAATGAATTATTTCACAGCAGCATTTAGAGTATACTTAGGATTACTTTGTAGTTGCAATTATGAATTCTACAAGTCCGAATATGAAGTTGAGGCAGAAGTAAGTTCGGATTGTAAAACAATACCGCGGTTCGGAAGCTGGTCCCGTGGCAAGGCGATTGTGTCACGATTCCTATTAGTCGTAATCGTGCGATGATTTTCAAACATACAAATTTCTTCAGAGGTGCCCTATTACAGCTTGTAAGCACGAGCACAGGTACATTATTTTCATCGCACGATGAGGTCGCATCGCCCCATCGCACGATCGTTGCCAATTAGGACGACGCCTTAGTGTGCGTTGCACATAAAGATAGTGAACTTATAAAGAATACTGAACGGCTCAAGTTGATACGATCGCGATGCTTTTATTCTGAAAAAACTTGATTTTTTTTAATATATATATATACCAGTCATACTCTTATATATATATATATATATATATATATATATATATATATATATATAGGTATATATTTATTCATTTAATATAGTAAATAAAAATTGATAAATTAAAGGTTTATTTAATACTTGAGGTCGCCCGCGACTTCGTCTACGTTAACTTAGTTTCTTGAAAATCCCACTGGAACCTAACATTTTTTCGGGATAAAGTAGCCTATGTGTGAATCTAGGGTGTCAGCTAACTCCATACCAAATTTTATTAAAAACGCTCGAGCCGTTTAGACGTGTAGAAGTAACAAACATACACACTCACATACTCACACACTCAGAAACTTTCGCCTTTATAAATATTAGTGTGATAAAATAAATACAAATATATTTTTTATTTTATTTGCTAAGTAATGGGTGTGTTTTTTAAATATATTTGAGCTATGAACAGGTATCCAGGTTATTATTTTTACAATTTTTGCTCCAAGCGAAGGCGTGACCAATTGGAAATCATGACCCAATTATGTAAATATTAAAACCCGAAGATTAAGCCGAATCCCAATTTTGATAAATATTGGGATTAAAACTTGTCTGGTCAAGAAAATGAAGCAATATATATTAACATTGAAAGTAGGCCATGGCCGCTAGGAAATCTGAATAGCATTGGGGTTTTTGTACATTACTAAAGATCGTGTAACACATTATAGTCATTAACTACGTGCCTTCACTTACACATTTGGGAATCTACTCTGAACTTCCGCAAACGAGATTTCATACATTTCAAACTTCCTTTGCGCATCTAAATTATCCTTGACACTTTCATTGACGCAAACAAATATATAAGTAGGAAAGTCACTTGACCCGTAGGTAGCAGAAATGCGAGTTACTTTAATGTATACATGTCAATATGAAACTGTACTGTATATGCTTTAAGACTATTATTTTCTGCACGCCAAAGTTATTGTGGTCAATAAGTTAATTTATATTCTGATATCTGAATCTTAACTTTTAGATATTCGTGTTAACTCGTTAAGCAAGTTTTTCCTTAAATTTTACTATTTCTAGGTAGTCTAGCTTGACTATTAAGTAAGAATTCTGGTTTACACCTTTTGCAGGACATGAGTATAAAAACTGTATAACACATTATTAAGTAATGGTATTAATAAAATATTTTTTTAATGTGCTTTTATGTTATTATTACTAATAATAATCCTTATTTCGAACTCGGTAACATTTACACTTAACTAAACATTATATACAAAAACAAAAGTAATAATTATAAAATGTCTCTTAACTAGGCGTAACTATTGGGCAAAGGCCTCCTCCAAAGATTTCCATTGTTGTCTGTCTTGAGCAAGCAACCATTCTCTAGTTTGGTCCAGCTGTCAATTTTAACTCATCTTCCCACCTCGTTTTGCTGTCTTCCTCGATTTCGTTTGTCGTCTCTTGGGTTCCATTCTGTGACTTTCCTACCACACTTTTCCACCTTTTCATATAACATGTGCGTTGACCACCTCCATTTTTACTGGAAAATTTGTATTAGTATGTCGGTGACTCTAGTTTTTTGTCTTAAGTCCTTGTTCCTTATTTTTCCTTTTCGTTTAATACCAGTCATACTCCTCTCCATTGCTCTTTATGTTACAGAAAGTATTTCTCTCAGTGCTTTTGTGAGGTTTCAGGTTTTCCAACCGTATTTTAGACAAGGTAATATACAGCTGTTGAATATTTTCCTTTTTATGGAGATGGTTAAGTCCAGTATTTTTTCCAACCTGTTGCGATCCTGAGATCAATTTCTTTGGTTATTTGATCTTCTGTGGCGATAACTTGACCCAAGTAAATGTAGTCTTACACATATTCCAGAGAACCATTTTAAATTTTGATTTCGTGTTTTATAGTGTTTGTGATTATTTTGGTCTTATTGATATTCATTGTTAATTCAACTTTCATACTCTTTTCGTTTAAATTATTTATTGACACTCATTTTCACTCACTGGAGATTCGAGTAATACAAGGTCATCGGCAAATCTTAGATGAGGCAGTCTGGTCCCATTTAAGTTGATGCCGTACTTGTCCCAGTTTAGGTTGCGGAAGATATTTTCCAATACTGCAGAAAACAATTTAAAGATTTCGTTGAAAATATTTATTAGGATTGGAGTCATTAGTTTAATGGTTTATTAGACTCATAGTTCGTTTATGATTTTATCTGGCCCCGGGGACTTCCGCATTTTTTGACTCTTAATTGCCTTCTCCACTTTACATGACAAGATATCCGCTACAGGTTCCGAGTTCGTTTGGTCGTCAACAAGCATATTGTCATAGTAACGTATTGTACTTTGGTATTGACGGGCATACAGTTGGCGGTGAAAATTTGTGGCTAGATATTTAATGCTCCGTCGTACCGTAGTGATTTCTTTGCCCGTTTCTCGTAATTATTTCAGGGATTTTTTCACACCCCCTGTTTTTTGGATGTAGCGCTCAAATGTTTTTAATCTCTCGCCTTAGCTTTCTTTTATTTTTTTACTTAAATTTGCAATAAGCTATTTTTCCTTTTGTTATGCTTGTTGTACGATTCTTTGTTTCTACGATTAGTCGCTAGGTATCGCTCACTTAGTTGATACTTGTTAGTTCTTTGGATGTTGCAATTTAAATTGTAGATGTTTTGCAATTCCTTTTCTAGGATATCTTTTTTGTGTTGTTTCTATCACAGGGTTTGTAATCAGTTTGTTAATTTCGTTGAAAGGCTTACAGTTTTTCTGGCTGGGTTGTCTTGGTTGTATAATATTGGTATTAAAATAATGATTTCGAGGAGGATGAGAGATTTGTTTTTGTTTTCCTGGAGCAGCGCACCATGCGATGGTCTGTATTAAAGTTAAGATTATTTATAACTTTAGTATCAGTGAAAGCTTTAGGGTAGTCAGTTATTATATAATAAAGTTCATTCTTATCAGAGCCATCTGGGAAAAACAAGTCCATTTGTTCTTTTTAAAGTTTGAGTTTAACACTGATACGTTATGCTCTATTAGGAGTTCAACTAGCTTCTGACCATTGCGAATTATTGGACCATATCCGAACCTGCCAAGTATGTGCTGGTTATTGTTTTGTTTTGCTCCAATTTGTGCATTAAAATTACCCATTAGCACTATATGATTGTCATCTTGTTTTTTATAAGTAGAGACATGTCATCATAGAAAGCTTCAAGCACTGGCTGTTCCGCTTTTTCTGTTGGTGCATACGCCTGTATGATAAACCAGGACTTCTTATATCCTGGTAGCTTTATGTTTATTAAAGCTAATCTATCAGATATTCCTATCAATTCTTCTTCAGCGTCTTTTTTATTGAAAACCCTACTCCTTTTTGCCCTATAACCTCTCCTTTATGGTACAGTATGAAGCTGCCATGTTCTTCCATTTTATCATCTTCGCATTCCGCATATGCCTCATATGTCATATTTAAAGTTTTCGAAAGGTTTTTCTAGTTCTAGTAAACTCTCATGGGTTCTAAGGGTCCTCGTATTTAGTGTTGCAATATATAGCAAGTTGCATCTTTCATTTGGAGGGTGGTGATCTAGTGCTTTCCCGGGGACCAGCCGTGTTGGGAGACTCTATGATTGTTGTTGTTTATTATGCTGTGGTTTTTCTGGACGCGGTGCCCATATCATCAGTTCTATACCGATTTTTGTCGGAAAGTGAGTGTGATCGCTCACGTAAGTATGGAAAGGCGTTTCGTTTCATAACTTTTTTATCATTATTTTTCCCATCATTACTAGTTTTTGGGATCGGAGTTTCAGATCTCTTCCTTTTTTAAATCTTTTCTTGTCGTTGCTTCTTCTTTCCTTCTTTTAAGCTGAGCTTCTTTTGTAAGCTCCTGTGTAATATATGTACTATGTCTAATTTTTTTATTATTTTTTAGTATTTGAACCTTTCTTTTAAGGGTTGTCGTAGGATTAGACATATGAGAAGCAAGTAGGATTGGAATTTTCCATTCCCTATATCACGTTTTCGGAATTTGCATTCTATCTATTTCTTCCTCTTTCAATATGACATTTATTTCGTACAATGATACTACATTTAATGTTTAAGTAATGACATTTTTTAGGTCCTTTTCAGATCCGTCCTGTTGTTCTTGGATTCCATGTATTAATAAATTGTTTCTGGTTCCGTTTGTTTCCAAAATTTTCTACTTTTCTATTCAGTTTCTCAATTTCGATTGTCAATTTTACATTTTCTTCTATGATTTGTTTTATATTTTCATCTAATTTAATAAGCACTGCTCTTGTAATATTTTCTGTTATAGCAATAGTTTGGAGGTTTAGTTTTACATATTTTTTTTCTAATAAAAGTAACATTTTCGTTGACCACTGCTTTGAAATATTGCGATAGAAATGGAACGTAATGTAGTTATTAAGGTTACTCTACGTTTCTGGACGCAAATTTTGTTATTGTTATGTTGGGACTAAATGTTTCACGTCTATATTGTCTATGATGTAGTTTGATGTTTTGACATATAGGTAAATGGTTTTTTTAATATCCTATGGTAGATGATGCACTATCACCTATGTTTTTTTCTTTCTTGTGACAAGCACGGTTTCTTTTTGTTGGTTTTTTTTATGAAATTTGAAGCACAAGCACATAGAGAACTTTGGGTCCGCACTAATACACTGAGATTGAGATATTTACAGTGTTTTTCCACAATATACAGTATTTTATTTTATCACTGAATTTACCTTAAACCTTATAATAATTAAACGCATTTTGAAATTCCTTTCGACAGTAATTGATGTTGTTTTCAATTGACTAGGATTTTACGATGATTAATCCCTCATCAATTGGCAAAAGTGTTTCACATTGATTATATAGAAAGTCGATTTTATAGTTAGCTGCGCTTGCAACCGCCAGAGGTGGAAACAAAGCTGTCTAAACTACTAACTTACTTATTTTGACGTTTTTAAATAAAATAAATAAAGAACAAATATTACATAATTGATGGTAGGTAAGCATACATATTAATTCCAAGTTAGAGTACCGAGGAAGCAAATGATATACTATAATGATTTTAAATAAAAATTAATTGAAACATGTTTGAATCATGATTCGTGTTTATTTTAGGAAGTAAGGCCAACCAGACTGCCCGGCCGCAGGGAGGGCCTGATCAAAACAGAACGCCTCAAGTGTTTTGTTTACTCTTTTTCTTATATACGAGTACGACCGACCTATAAGTACCATCCATGCTCATGACCTACTCAATGCCAATTAATGTCCTTAGATTTCACCCTGTTAAGACAAACATACAACGCGTTTTATTTGTAGTTTCAAAGCGAAAAGGAATAAGTTCCAGAAAGCTGCATTTATATTTTTTGTAGTTCTTTAACGACGTGCGCTGAATCATCAATATAGCAATCTCAATGAGTCAGAGTACACAGAGTACACACTACCTATGGACACTGAACATGCGAAAAGAAAGCATAAGAATATATGAACCTGTTTTGTATTAGAGCTTTTAATCCATTCCTTACCGAAGACAGCATTAGCAAACAGTAGGTATTCTAACTAACCAGACTCTTGAAAAAGTTGTTTTGTCTTGGCAACTTCCTATCACTACTGCATAAATAGAATGTATTTTGGTTCTTCATATTTCTTATGCTTATGAAATATTAAACAACAAAATACAAAAAAGTAAAGAAAATATAGAATACGTCAAGTGAATGGTTGGTTTCGGAAATATTCGAAATGTTCATCATGACATTTTAAGCACCTTGCACCCTTGTTATGGATTCGTGACATATACTATTATATGTTATAATATAATAATGATCTAAGTATAGTAGTATTTTCTTAAGATTTAAACATCGAGCAGATAAATGTTTAAAGAATTAAAAATTATTTGATCTAAGTAAATTGTTACGCCCTTGCAGGGTGTTTCATATTAATGAACTTTGGATTTGTACTCTGTACTATCTGTGGCATGCAATAAAGACTTCACGAGAAGCTTCTTCACTTACCTAGTTCCATAACAATATTTCAAAGGGGTATTATAAGTAAGGGAAAGAAAGTTGAAGCTGGTTTCACATAAAATATTATGGGACATACAGTTACATACAGGTAGTAAACTGTTATTGTAATGACATGTCATTGTCCTGTGTACGTATCCTTCGGCGCCGCTGGACTAAAACGAATTTAAGATTACAGCTAAGTACCTAACACTATTAGGGCTACTAGGTAATGTCTTTTAAATGATATATGAATGTGTTAGGGTACAGATAAGATGATTCACTGGGATGTCATCGGTATCTTGTTAGTTACGCCGTCTCTCTCTGTTTCCATGCCTGAGAAAGGAAGAGAATATACTTTTTTCTAGTGAGTCACATTGGAACTAACCGCAATTTGGTTTTTTAAAACTTGATTTAATCTGAGGCAGATTTTCATTGAATCTGTTATTATGATATCCTGAGTCATGAATTGCTGGAGCATGATTCCTTTGAATCGTTTAAAGCTATAGGTAGTGCGGGATAACCTTGTTTTGTTTCACGAGCGACACCATTTAGAAAGTGAAGTTAGTGAAATTAAAAGCTTGTTATGTAAGTGAAGTGAAATAAAGGTCAAATATTTCTTCACACTGTGTGTTGTTTGTTAACATTAACGCAAGCGGGTCAAAAGGGATTCAGAGGATTCGTTGTGTTTTTGATATCTAATTAAGCAATTAAATGTCTATTTATTATTGAAGTTGAGACGAGTACCTATATAATGACACATTATAATTATATTCTATTAGTGAAATAAGCTATTTTAGGTTGGATGGCAGTACCCTTACGACTTACCAATATCGAATTCGAAAAGTTAAATTCCAACCAACTGACCAAAAAAATTAAACTCTTATTACTGTCTGTGCTGAATCTGCAGAAATAGCGCCCGCAATCTCTGGCTTTAACCTAACACATTTATACAGATATCCAAAAATCCTGGGTGTACCAGCAGTGGACACATTAATTAGCTGATGAGGATGATTGATATAAAATGTAATAAATATACTTTATCTCACGGGCGGAGTAATCGTGGGAATATTTTCATCTGTAGAGTGTTAAATACGAGTTCAACATAGCTTTTTTTATTTAAATAAGTTATTCTTATGAACCTGTTCTTAAGTGTGTCATGTCGTTAACATTATGCTCGAAGATTTCTATGCCACAGAAAGTGTAAGTGTTAATATTAATAGAAAATTACAATATACATTGTATACTTGCTTAGTGTCTTGAACAGAAAATCGTTGTCAAACCAATGTGCATTTCTTGAAAATTTTGACATTTACAACATTATGACTAGTATACTGTAGTTTATTAACTGATTTTCGAAAACAAATACTTATGCGGATCTTTAGCATTATAACGGTGAACAGAGGTTGCTTAAAAATATGTTATGTGCATCAGCCAGAATATTGTCAAATAATAATTGCTATGTTAAAGTTTTAATTTTGTACAGGAGGCAGATATTGTTTTGATAACGACCTAATGCTGTTGTTTTATTTAGCCGTTGTCATTTTACCCTGGAACATGGAACCCTTATATTATCGCTGTCCGTACATCCGCCAGCAGCTTAGCTCAGAGGCTATTATTACCTGCTTGAAAGTGTTATTTGTAACACCCTCACACGTTAAGTAGGGTTGTTATGGTTATTCTCTATAACCTACGGTGTGAGATGCCGTTGAATAGGCCCGTCAAAAATGTTAAAGGATTTAAAGTTGAAAAAAGTTGTTACAGTTTAGTGTTCTTTCCCCTCTACCAGCGGAACAGTTCTTTCTTTACTTATCTGTCAAGAAATTCATAGCATATTTAGTGAAATTAAAAGGATAACTGTCACTGCTACGGAGGCTTGAAAATTTACAAGTACTTCTAGGGAATTTTCACTTATTTGTACAAAATTAATTGGAGGCAAATAAACGTTGTTAGTTATCTAAAATAGATACTAAAATATAAATTTATGAATTAATTGAATTAAAAAAATTATCTCAAATATGATACAGTTCTAATTAAATAATATAGTGTCCAACCACATAAGTAAAGCAAAGTACAGTCTCTTCACTCATGTGGTTCAACGCTCAAATGACATATTTCAGTACCTGGGTATGAGTAGAGGCTGCATATAAGCACGAGCACCGAGATGATAGGCAACTACGAAACCCAACATTGCGCGTGGTCCGACACGCACTTCGCCTGTTTTTTTTAAAGTTTATCAAGAAAATTATTAGTCATTTGTGATTACATCAACTTGCATTTTAAAGAGAGATTTTTTTGACGGGATAAAGCACAATTGCATAACCGGCGTTGAACGTCACGTTGCAATACATTGTCATGCATTTATAGTTCTGTTTGTATTATAAAGATAAATTTGATAATCATCATGATTTATATAACTCATCAAATAATAATATTATTTAATACGTTTGTACAGCTTGAGATAATAATGACCTGCAAACCTACGACTTGGAGCTTTTATCCTCATTCTTTATTTGAAAACTCTTAGTTAATAAAATAAGTCAGTTTAATCGTAGTACTGATTCAAGATTATGGAGCATCATACCGAATCACCTGCAAATATGTAGGGACATATTGACTGAAATTTCACTGAAACTGGATAAAGTGTAGTCCCATAATTTTACACATTGCTAATAGTTACGAAGTAAAGTTACTACGTGATTGAGTAGTATATCCTAAGTCAAAATCATACTTTTCAATGTTTTTTCAACTTCGGTTCATAAAGTCGTTAGTCGTACGGGTGCTTCGATAAGTAGTTGCATTGGAAAAAGCGCTCCCACAGCCACTGGGACTGGTACTACAAGAATAAATCAACGCGTAGACAGACACGGGTTTTCTTATATGTATGCAGGTATGTGTAGGGCCCAATTCTTGTTAGTCGGTCGTTCGGCTGTGGCGCCAGTCGCGACAGTGCATTCCAGTACATGGAAATGTTCTGATCATTTCCGTCCCACGTTGTAATTAGATATTTCTACTCAAAGAAAGAATGCCGTTGATAACGCCAGTTTGATATTTGGTGCTGACATTGAACTCATGAATATTTACAAGTCGCAAAACAATTTATTTTTTGTGAATTTTGATAAAGTGTGCTTCTCTGTCCCATATCTCAGAGAGAAACAAATTTGGAACCTTGGAAAACACTTGGAATCCTGAAAATAAATTCACTAAATGTTACCATGCTATAAAAATTTGCCATTTCGTAACGTAAAGGCTAAACAAACAGTTTTTTAAAGTATACCTAGTTAGAGTCATTCAATTTGGAGAGGAGTTTTGTAAACAATTGTAGCATGGGGCGTCAATATCTGCCTATTGTTTTCTAATATCTTTCACCAAACAACTTCAAACTAAACCATTTATTGAATGTTGAAAATAATTATATTTACGTTCGATGATTGATTACTACTATGGCCCAAAATAAAGCCTTCATATTAACTCGCAGAGTGACAAAATAATAACTACATGTCCAAACGTTGCATCCCAAATCGAAACGTAATTTGCAGCTTCCGAAGATCGCGTGCATCCGATACTCTAACAAAATAGGAATATTTTGAATTTGGAATGACCGTGTTCCGGTCGGAAATTCGCTCAAGTATCGTGTTGTGTGATCGATCTTATAGGGTCTTACTCGTATTATGTAAAACTGTAGAACTTTGAAATCCGATATCCGCTCGTTTGGGAGTTATACAACCATTTTTTTAAATTAAAATTGGAGTTTAAATTGGTAGTTATATAAAAGTGGCGGTATTTTGGGATATCTTTTGTATTATTGTAATTCAAGTTTTTTATTGCATCACCAGGATGCAACGGAAGCTGTTTTGCCTCAAGTGGGGCTTTTTATCCGGATTTATATGTTTATTTCTTCGGATTAAATCATATCTCAACATGATAACAAGTTATAAGTATTTTACTTTAACACACCCCATCATGCTTTGAAATAAAAGAAAAACTTATTGAAAGGTAATGAAATATTTATGT
This sequence comes from Chilo suppressalis, assembly GCA_902850365.2. Classification (NCBI taxonomy): domain Eukaryota; kingdom Metazoa; phylum Arthropoda; class Insecta; order Lepidoptera; family Crambidae; genus Chilo; species Chilo suppressalis. The sequence continues at coordinate 9,172,118 of OU963903.1, read as the reverse complement.
CTCTATAAAATATATATTGTCAAATTAATTGGTACAGACATCTCAAGTAGGTATACAGAATTATTTCCAGCCCCTTTAGTTCCAGTTAGAGGTCAGAAAGAGGACAGAGTCCTACTTTCTTTCCCCCACATATTTCCGGATAGACTCGTTAAGTTATCTCATCTGCATAGCGCCGCACATACATACGTATAACATTACCTAATCATAAATATCCAGTTAGCTTTGTAGCAGCGGTTTGCACCGTGACGGATGGTGACTAATAGATGGGATTAAGTCGTTCCTAATACCCTAAAATTCTATTAACGGTAAAGCGTGTAAGTAACTCTGGGATAGACCACAGTTGCTCGTGGATATCAGTAGCACATGAAATGTGGAACTCGTCGCTTGATGAAAAGCACAATTGGTGTAATGAGGAACGACTTTACAAAAGTTGAATTAGTTTTTTTATTTTGAAAATCCCATATTGTAACAAGACTTTTAAAATTATTACTTTATATTATTTGAAACAATTAACACAGGAAAAGCTGTAAGATTAAACAATTGATATAGTGCAGTACGTATTGAGAACGTGGTTTATTTTAGCTATAATTTGACGTTTCGCCCTCAAGGGGGCGTTATCGCCCACTTTGACAGATACTGTGAACTAATATTTTATTTTAAATTAAATCTCAATAAATATCAGTTAAGCGTTCCAAGTTTTTCACCGGTTCACTAAATGATTCGTTTCCATAAAAAAGAAATATAAAGACTAAAAAAAAAATTACGCAACAAAATTTTCACTATCAGTTAAATAAATTTTCATGGAAGGTTTATAATTATATAAAGAAATTCATTGTGTATATTACAAAAACAATATAAAACAATATAATTCTTTTAAAGTCTAAATGTGATTACTTTTTTGTTGGGAATTACGAAGATGCTTCACTGACTGTATGATCTATTGTGTAAGAATCAGAACAATCCCATAACTTATCAGAATTTATCATACCACGTGTTGGCATTAGCATATGTTCCATTCGTAGCCGATTCGTTGGCGCCTCTAGCGGTTATACCCAGTTGATAGCGATGAATTATGGCAATTTATAAAGGAGTTTACGTGTGAGATGGATACGGAACAAATCCCATTATATAAATCAAAATTGTAAGGATTCAGTATGTTAGTACATAAATATTCTACGAACGATCGCGCAGGCGATTATTGTGAAAGCGCCTTAGAAAATGGTTATTTCTTAAGGGCTTTGAGGGAACAAAACAAAAAATTGCACGCATCTTTTGAATTCGCAGAAAAATTGTAGTAAATATGAGTGTACCATTTATTTTATAAAAGGAGTTAATCTGCTAATTGATTATTCGTTGTAATATCGACGATAACGTTTTGCCGCACCTTTGGATTGACATTTAAGAGGGATGTATACTGTATTCCTCATTAGCGGAATTGAATTGTAGATTTGTTGTTAGTGGAATTTAAACTCTTTCCTAGAAACGATAATGTCCAGAATTGGTTGAGTCTCTCGGAGTTATCGTAGGTGGTTTCTGACATATCAATATCATACGTGTCATGATGAAGTGCTCAGTAAGGGCCGTTCCATGAAATCTGTATAGGTATGCGACCCAATTTGGATTACTAGAGTGAGGCATCGCTGTATGCGGGTGGAGCGGCATCCTGCTTCTATACCATTGCTTTTGGAACCCTCACCAGCTGATTTACCATTATCCTAAATGCTCTTAGCCTCTGGCCGTACCATAACTCTTATGAGTTCAGCATTTAGATTAACGGTAAATCAGCTGTTAAGGGTTGTTTGGAATATACTAAAACGGAATGGTTACTTTTTCTATGAAATAAACAGGACGTCTTAATATATTAAATTAGCGTATTATTTCGTATTCTGTAGAATATATAAAATAGATATTCGTTAGTTGTCTTTCTTTGTTTTTGAAAAAAAAAATAACAACGGTAGTTGCTGAAATCATTTGATTAAAGTTGATGGCAAAAAACGGAACCCTTATAGATTCGGCATGTCCGTCCGTATGTCACAGCCACTTTTTTCCGAAACTATAAGAACTACACTGTTGAAACTTGGTAAGTATTATGTGAACCGCATTAAGATTTTCACACAAAAATAGAAAAAAAACAAGACATTTTGGGGGTCCCCATACTTAGAACAGAAAGTCAAAAAAATTTTTGATTAAACCCATACGTGTTAGGTATCAATGGATAGGTCTTCAAAAATGATATTGAAGTTTCTAATATTTATTAGAAACTATTGAAGTTTCTAATATTTATTAGAAACTTCAATATTATTATTATTATTCATTTTTTCTAAACTATTCGCAAACTATTCGTTTGCACGAGAGACACTTCCAAAGTGGTAAAATGTTTCCCCCCCACCCCCCGTAACTTCAAAAATAAGAGACTGATAAAACTAAAAAAATATATGATGTACATTACTATGCAAACTTCCACCGAAAATTGGTTTGAAGGAGATCTAGTAAGTAGTTTTTTTTTAATACGCCATAAATCACAAATCACTAAAAGAAAATACACTATTGTTTATACATTGATCAAAGATACTTTAAATTGACATCAATCCTTTATGGTGTGAGTTTTTTTGGGAAACTTTTCACATCATGTAACTATAAGGTTATTGTTTTATAAAATATGCAACATTAGATTTTCGACTTTCAATTGTTTTTTTTATCAGCTTAGATGCGAAAGGTGGATACTTTGAAAATCCGAGTAATATGAGTTTCGACGCGGAACTAACGTGGCGTAATTAGCTCGCAATATCATTTGTTTTAGTGTGTATGCTGTTGGTCGCAGATGAACAGCGTCACCGGGCTTGGGGACGGCGAGATCCTACGTTAACCTCAAGCCGAGAATTGGCGAGTGCCTCTAGAGGTATTCCAGGCGGATGGCATCTCCCCACGGGGGGAGTCTCCTCTCCGTCTGGAGCCTCTAGACCACTCGAACCTGAGGCGGTGCAATATCAATGCTGTGTTTGGAGAGGAGACTGCTAATGAAGGAACCGTGCGTTTTTGGTTTTAAATGTGAAATATCTCGCACTTGCACATAAAAACTACATTTTATAACAATATGCGTTATTTATTTATATGAAAAAAGTCAAAGTGCGTGTCAGATTCCGCTATCAATTTTCGTAATTGTTAGTTAATTAAACGTAATAAAAATGTAATCACCAACAGGACTAGCCTTAGTCTTAATACTACGGCGAGCTGCTACCGCAACTCGACTCAGTGTGCCTATTTTGAGTTAAGAATGGCATCAGACCTGCCATCCCAGCTCCTCCAGAAAGCCCAGCAGCCCACGGATGTTGCCGCAGGCTTCTACAAGTGTCCGCGGATTTCCCAGTAGGGAAGTCCTCTGTCTTGCAACGCCTCTACACTCCAACAGAACATGGGCGTTCGTCTCTTCCACCTCCAGGCGGGCTCTGCACAGAGGGCTGTCAGAAATACCTATGCTACAAAGGTGTTTGTTAAAATAGCCGTGGCCCGTGACTATACTCACAATTTGTTTCAAGGCTTGACTAGGTAGTTTAAGTAACTTACGTCATAACCGCAGGTTTACCTTAGGAACTACTTCTGCCCCGTATTCATCATTTTGTCTTTGACAGCGTTCCTTTATCCAGGTCCGCAGCTGTCAGAAAGGTATGGGCTGTGGACCAATAGCCTTACTGTTGGAGCATTCCCTGGCTAGGCAGACCGCCGCATCATTGCCCCTTGAGCCACTTTGTCCTTTAATCTACTGTATTATCGTTCATATGCTAGTCCACTTACAGTGACATTCGTAGATTAGGCCGAATGTCATTATGTTGTTGTCCAGTGCCTGCAGGACAGACGCGCTGTCAGAGAGAATACGGATGGGTTTACCCCTTATTCTGGGACATTCTATCGCCTCTGCGGCCCTAATTATGCCCACACACTCAGCATAGAAGACCGTGTTATGGGTTCCCAGTGATATTAAAATGTATGTTTGTATGTATGTTTAGGTCATCGGAGAAGAAATCCGAACCGGTACCACAGTTGGTTATTGATCCGTCTGTGTAGACTCTCAACTTCCTGTGCAGGCATCGATCTGGGGTGTCGTCATAAAGTTGTATTTTTTTTGTCGAATACGTGCGTTTTAGGAATTAAGTCGTTTACTGCTGCAAAGTACGGAAATTCACTGTGTATGTCTGCTAAAATGCTGGTGTGTGGGTGGCTGTTGTCCTTCCATAGCCCTATGATACTTAATCGTGTTGCTTTACACGCAGCTTCTTGTTGTATGAATAAATGAAGTAGTCTTACGTTAAGTAAGCTCTCATACTGTTCATACCACTGTGCTGCAGTGTTGTGGTTTTCATACAACCCGTGATTGCGCAGTATGCTCGCCTCTGAAGACGTCTTAACTTGTTGATTGTCGTTACCTGTATTATCCTGGTCCACCATACTAATGCTGCATAGCTGATGATTAGGCCTAATTATGGTCATGTATAGCCACCTAACGATGTGCGGCAAGAGTTCCCAAGATTTTCTGATCATTTTGCGCCATTGATGATGTTAGTTTTCGTGATAGTTTTATCTATGTGACCTCATTGGAGGGTTTTAGTATTTTGTTGAATAATTTCGGAAGGCGGTTTACACCTAAGGATCTTTTTTCGTGAACATTACTAGTTTCGTCTTCTCTAGATTCACCTCGATCCCGTAGTTGTCACACCATTTTTCTACAACCCTCAGTGCCGCACGTGTAACATCACAGGCGGTGCTCGCGAACTTACCCGAGCTTATGATTGCCGGGTCGTCCATATAGCCGATCGCGTGGAATTAAGTCGTTTAGTACTACATTCCATAGCAACGGCGATAGCACGCCCCCTTGAGGACATCATTTGGTGGTGGTCGTCCTGTAGTCTGATGATTCTATTATGGAGCATGTCACTTGCCCAATAAATAATGGTTTCATCTCCTCCGTGTTTGTGAAGTGCACCAACGATGCTGTCGAAACCTGTTTTGCCAAACGCGCCTTCTATGTCTACAAAGTTGACCAAACAGAGCTCTTTGCGTCTAGGACTATTTTCTACTTTACTTACGATACGATTATGACTACATGTAGTGCAGATTCTGTCGACTTACCCGGAATATGTGCGTCGTGACTAATTCATTGTCTCTCAGCTCTCTGTCGCACAGTCTCTCCAAGGTCTTTAGCAGAATTGATGAAAGACTTACTGTTCTGAACGATTTCGCTTCGTTGTAGTCTGCCTTACCTGGTTTTGGAATGAAGATTACTTTACCTCCCTCCAGAGCTTCGGCGTATATCTATGAGCAAGGCACGCTCGCAAGGGGCTAACAGGATAAGGATTACCGCTTCTCCTGTCCATTGAAGCAGTGTCGAAAAGACGCCATCTGGACCGGCTGCCTTGAAAGGCTTGAAGCTGTTTAAGGTACACTTTACTTTGTTGTCAGACACTGTCCTCAGTGCAGTGTTCCAGGATTGTTCCATGGGGGTCCAATCAGTGTCACTCCAAGAAGTGTCACTCCTGTGGTGTTAAAAATTTTGTTTAAACATTGTTTTTGGGGAGCAGCCTCAATTCCGTTGTGTGGCGATATTAAAAAATAAATAATGAAAACAGTATTTATCTGTTCAAAGAGCTCTAAACAACGATCCCCATTCGATGGGATAGCTTAAATTGTTAAAAAGACTTTTGTCGATTTATTTTGTCATCTATTAGGCAATATTGTAAACATTTGTAGATTGCGATCCCAACGGATTTGGCAGTAAATAATTTCGGTGGTAAAACTCGTATCACAGATCGCGGACGGACAGACGGACACGTGAGTGACTGCAATAGGGCTTCATCTGGACTTTTCGGGTTCGGAACCCCGGAAATGGCTAAGTGATTTGTCAGTTAGGGAATCCTGCTATATTGCAGGACAAGCATAAGTATTGTTATTGCAGCTACATACTCATAATAAAAATTAAATATCCTGGGGCGATTTTTTTTAGGTTGAGAATCTAAATAGCACTCAATCAATTGTATTACTCACAGAAAGCAGAACTGAGAGACTAAGGCCCGTATTACAGAATGACAATTAAGTGTTGATCTTTACTTGTAGAAAGGGATATCGCTATGTGCTATTTATAGCGACATAACTTTCTAACTATGCTCAAGACTAGATCAATCACTGAGAGAATCTATCTATAATACGGACCTGAAGAAGCTATGTTACAACAACAACGGCGAAAATGCAACGGCGAGGCGACCTTCGGCCACAACAAATGTGCGGGTGCGGTGATGCAACGCGTGTCAAATCGGCGCATTCCGGATTGTCCGCGCACCGTTACGTTATACGTACCCGGACACGCGCGCTGCGTCTCAGTATCTCGAGCGACGCTTGCGCAACGGAACGCATCGTTGTTTGTTACGCAACGTTTTGATGCACCGCACCGTGTGGTGTGGACACACTATGCGGAAGATTATATCCAAACAATAACCAGGCATTAAATTAGGACACCCATATTTTCAACATAAACAAAAGTTATATAAGGACACATTTTATTTACTTAAAGTTATTTTATGGTCAGTTTCAATGCAATCAATCTCTAGTTAAAGATAGAACTAATAATAAGGCTTAGTTGCCTTGATATCTTTATTATTTAGATTTTAATAACAATTGATGCTGAAAACATAAAACAGAATGAGTTTATCTTTTACTGAAAATTTATTTATTTAAATTTTAGCAGTTAGTACGGTTCGTTTAAATTAAACCGTGGTTAAAATTAAAACATTAACGATGTATATATTTTTAAATGGTGAATCATTTTATGACGTTTCTTTAGGTAGTTGCATTATATTATATTTGTTGTTGCAAACTCGATTGGTAACGTAACTTGGATGTGAAATCGTGTAGTGTGTTAGGGAGTGCGTGCGGTCGTTCTGTGGCGCGACCTCGAACGGCCTTGACAATGCCACTCGCGATGGATCAGCTCACTTATGAGGTACTTAAGTAGGTAACGAGCAATTTTTACCAGCCGAAATTATCAAACTTATAGAACTGTTAAATAGATACGTAGATTCTGTGACGGATGGTATAAAAGCAATCTTAATCGCCGTCGTAAATGTATAAGGGTTCTCCTGGACAGACGGTAATTTATTTTCACAATACTTTCCTTAATATTTTATAATAAGTAAAATATTTGTTCTCTTGTTTCAATTTATTATGAAATAGTTTTTATTGAATAGGTAGGGCCACAGAACATTGTGTTCTGTGGGTAGGACTAAAGTTAACTTAGTGACGTTCTTCCTTAGTTATTTCTAAGGACGATCTGTCCGTCTGTCAATCAACAGACAGTTGATCCTGTTGAACATAGGATATATAGGATATATGGATTGTATCTCTATTGTCGGTATTAAAAGAAGACTCTCACTGCAATCATTGCATTTCATCTTGTACGATACATAATTCGAAACTTCATTGCTTAATTTAAAGTTTTCCAGTAAGCTTTATGTTGAAAGATGGCCACTTGTGTAGTAGGGGCCCTGCTAAGCGCGTACGCAGCTTATAAAGCAACCACATCTGCGTACGTAAGCTCTCTTTTCTTATCGACCTGACGCGGCCTTGACAATGGTAGTGGACTGATTACAACGCACGTGTTCTGTATATTTCACTAATACTGAAAAGTCACTTTCAATCAACTAAGGACTTAATATTTCAACTTATTTATTAATCTAAAGATATTTTTAGTCAAGTTTCAGGCTGTATTCGAATATGCTAGCGGGAAGATTCGGGCTGATGCATTAAATGTTTGATTTAAATATCATTCAATGTTTACAAATATATTCAAATTGTACCCATGTAGCGATATTTCTGCGAGGATATATTTAAGATGTTTTATAAGATGTAAAAGGCGATATTACACGACTGCAGTAACATTTTTCTGTAGTTTCGTATTCTTGCAGTTAGTATGTATGTTGTCTTCTGGAGTTTTCTTAGGCTGTTCATCAAAGATGGCGTCGTCTCGGCCTTCACAATATCGTGCGTGATAACATTTTGCTTTGGCGTCTTGGCCTCGCACTTTGTTCTTTTATAAGTATATTTTTATGCGTATTTAATTAAAAGTCTAACACAGATAATTTAACAAATATGTTAACTAAAACTTAATTACATAATGCTAATTATTAAAATAAGTGAAAATTACTATTTCTTGTTGTTTTACTAGCTGCCACGTTCGGCCTTTTGAAAACTTAATTGAGTCATAATTATTTTGCTATATTTTATTAGATTAATGTAAAAATAAACTGATATCACTGTTACATATTAATATTTCAACTTATTAAATATTAATATGTAACAGTGATATTCATCGTTAGTATCAAATATTATTATCATTCTATTGTTGAATATCCGCCTTTGAAGGAAGAGTTTGTCTCATATCGTCATCTCGAATACAAATGAATGAAATGAATGTTAGTGTGTAGGATTTAATGAAATCATTGTTTTTATTAACTTTGTTATTGAGACGAATAAAAACTATAGGAACTTAAAATAACTATAGTTAACACATTGTTTCTATGTATTTTAGCGATTGCATTCTAAGTATATTTCCCTATTCAGTTTGAACTTAGTTTAAATAAAACTTTTTTTTGTACTGGTACAAAGCGGGATTTATTTTAATTACTAATACTAATTACTCCGTTAGTATTGGGTCTAGTGATATTTTAAACCCAATTTTTTTTTGTTTTTTTTAAAGGTACAATTTAACTATGAATATTTTCTTTCGTAAAATATTACATTCATGAAAAACCGTCTGAAAACGTGAGTTTACTTGATGAAAAATTTACGTTTAGACTTTCAAAAAAGTTTTAAGGCATGCAGCTCTCCGTAAAGCAAGTCCACAATTGTTGAAGAAGAAACTAATAGGTAATTTATTTCATGCCATTTACAAAACAACGCATTACTGTGATTTATTTATATTTGTTTCTTGAATGGGAAACATTATCCCAAATTAGGTAGACAAAATTAGATGCCTTAATACGAAAAACGGGACAATCTAAACGGAAATTTGAAATATAATATTCAGATCACAAATTTCATTTGATCCGTATTGTGAGTTAATGTTAATATAAATTTGAAAACCAAAGAAAATTAAGAACGGTTGAGATTCAAAATAATTGTTATGTACTTGTCCTTTAATTCGATGTCTTTTATAACACAAGGCCTTAAGAGATTATGGTTTTAATTCATCATCATCAGCCTATTGATGTCCCCACTGCTGTGGCACAGGCCTTCCCTATGGATGGAATAGGGAGATAGAGCCATAACCCACCACGCGGCCCCGGTGCAGATTGGTGGGTGTTGGATGGTCTTGATTGATCCTTGGTATACGGAGATAAGCCCTGCATGTCACTTCGCTACGGAGCTCAGCGTTAAAGTTGAGTAGCAGAATAATTGTGTAATTACCCAATTTGATAACGTGAAGGATAAAATTATATTTATTTTAAATCTGAGTGTTGCATTTCTTGAAACGTTATATCATCGCTGGCGCCAGAAAGCGTAATATGTCAAGGTGAGCACCGAACACGATTTACAGTTATTGTTGTGCCGAATAGCCGAATGAATATTTCGCAACATCTCCAATCTCTAAACCATGTAAACTCCTTTAACTTGTCAACTTGAGTGCTCGTTAAAAAGTAAGATGCAGGTATATAATCATTAAATACATCAAGTTCTGTGTTATATGCAAATGCGCTCAAATGACTGACGCATTGTACCCATACTTTTTAGCGTCCGATGACTGTCCGGTCAAATAACTCAACGGGGTTTATCCTCCTATTACAATGGTAATGTAATAGGTTAGGTAGACTGCTAAAATATTCAGAAAAAGTGTATTTCTATGGTAGTGCCTATAGAAATACAACCTCAAAAAATAATAAAGGTTAAGGTTTAATGTACGTAAGACGATAAGTTTTTAATGCAAGGCAGTACGAAATCCTTCGTGTGCTAGTTCGTGTGAGATTCGAAATTGACCGTTCTTTTTATTTTCAGTGTTCTTCTATTTCATACAAAGGTCGAGCGACCTTGTCTTCAGACTGAAATTTGATTAGATGTACTGATTTCTTTCGCTATGATTTTGTTTGCGCTGTTTAGAGATTCATTGTGATTGTGAAAAACAGTCTTGGTTATTATCACAGAATAGAGATCTCCGTTCTGAGGTTACTATGGTTTGTATAATAAGTGATCATAATGTACCAATGTACATCGCAAGTTAACTCGAGCAAAAAATATCATTGGTCAATGTTGTTAATTATTACTTCATATTTTAATCACTTCAATAATTGACCTTGAAACTGAAAATAAAGAAGTTAATCAATATCATATTAACTTAAATTAATAAATATCGAATCAAGTAAATATAAACCAATTAAAGTAGAATCGGACTACTGCTCGAAGGTTTTCATAGACGTTTTTGACGATTCCGTAGTCCTGACAAGGAACCCTTATAGTTTCGCCATGTCCATCTGTCCGTCCCCGTTTTTGCTTGAAGACTGTTTACATTACTGAACGGAATTTTGTGGAGATATGTATATCAATCACGCCGATAAAATGGTAGAATAAAAAAAAATTTTTAGGGTAGCTCCCCTACATAGAGGATTCGATCCCGATCTTCCGATTCGATTCGGTCCGATTATCTACAGTTTATCCTGGGATTCCGGAGCCCGGGCATCGAATCCTCTACCTACATGTAACCTGGGGATGATTTTTTTTCATCATCTATCCTCTCGCGTGGGGTATCGTTAAATAGGTTCTTTAAAATTAAAACTTAGGGGTTCCTAAGACTTTTATTATTCGATTTAGGGATCCGTTTGTGAAATATTGAACTTCCCCCTTCTAAAAGCTTAACTATTGGCTTGAAAAACCTAGAAAAATTCATGATAATAGTGATTTTCATGTACTTTTAAGGAAAATTATAACAGTTAAGATAGATTTGTTATTTTAAGAGTAATAGTCGTTCAACTTTGGTTTAAGAAAATGTGTTAGCTATTGAAAATTCCTTAGAAGAAAACATTAATAGTGACATAGATGAAGTTGTTGTAGCGTAAAACCTTGCGTGGAAAACAAAGTCTAAAAGAAACAATTTAGAAACCACAATAAAATATAGTTGCATTAAGCTACTGCGACGCGAGTACTTACGGTAACGGCTTCTGAATCGCGCTATCTTTACATAATGTAGCATAATTTATATATATGTAAAATCGGCTCAAATTATAAAAAAAATTATCATTCGTATTTAAAAAAAATCGAATTGATTTTGAGACGCAGTTTGCTTTGATATAGATATTTTAGTTGAGATACATAGTTTGATATTTTAATTTCTGATACAGAAAATAAACACTCCTACTCAAATATATTGTGGTAACGACATGTAACTACGGAACCATACACTGCGCGTGGCACGACACGCACTTGGCCGGTTTTTTGTCTAACTAAAACTTATTTGTAAAGCAATAGTTTTTTAATTACTTATTTGGGATGAAAGAAAGTTTATGGTGGCATAAAATCATCGTTAAAAGAGAAGGACAAAAGAGTTTCATACACAGGTCTCTCTTTTCAAGCCTGTGGTGTGCACATTTGAAAATAATATTTAAAAGTTTTCATAAAAACTCTGGTAGTTTAGTGAGACGAGCTAGCCACAGGATTTAGTCTCATTATGCACAATGAAAGAAGTTTCTTTTTGACTATTTCTTTATCTCTTTTTAATATCTCCCCCACCTAGCATTGCATGTAAAGTCGCAAGTCTTGCTGTTGTAGCACAAAAGTGCCACTCCTCCTCTAGCCCCTGGAGCACTGAAATCTTACTCACCAACAGAAATACAATACGACCAAATGGTATTGTTATATTACTGTGATATTTTAAAGGTGACTTCCCAGATAGGTGAAACCACATGGTCAGTGCCGTCTTTGACCTATTGGAGGCCCTGGGCATATTAGGATAATGGGGCCCCTATGGCTTCCGTTTGGTGATTTAACAGGAACTAGGGACTTTGTATTTGATCTGAGGGGGCCCCCTATCGATTGCGGGCCCTGGGCACTTGCACAAAGTGCCCACTGGGAAAGACGGGTCTGCACATGGTGAAGCCCACGTAACCTCTTATAAAAAGTTAATATAGAACCATAAAAACTCTTATCCTCAAGGTTGCGGATTATCCTTTATCATAATCATACTAACTTCAAAATATTTACAATGTGCCTTTTATCTATTATCTAGTATGCCCGGCAACACTTACACTAAACAGAATGTTAAATAAATGTGTGATTTGCAATTTAAACGAATCCGTGCTGATTGCAAAAAAAACATCTGGTATTGATTCAATAAATTTTGCTTGTGTTTGTGTACTTACAGTCGTAACGTCTGATTGTTATTGGAATCTGGCCAAAAACCCAGTACTACACACATCAAAAGTGTCTAGGGATCAACATATATTTTTGCAATAACTTTTCTCCTGATTGATATTAATTAAAATTTTCTTTAAGGATTCATCAAATAAAGTGTTTTCGTTTGTCACAGTAACGATAAACCAAGTCACCTTTGCATTAATAAAGAAATTTGCCATTTTCCTAATAAAGGGATTTTTGACATTTGAACCACTAACACAAAAGTTCGAAAAAAAGACTGAAATAACAGTTTTCTCTAAAATTTTATTGGGTAACTTAAACAATTAATAATCCGTATTTCTACCGCGAACACTAACAACACAAGAACATCGGTTTGGCATACTCAAAATGAGTTCATCCAAATCACGCTGTGGAATGGCCGCCCATGTTCGTTGCAACAACAAAAAAAGGTCTTCTTGCGACTGGATACCCTCCATATTCGGCAGAGCTCTTCTCTGTAGCATATCCCATGCATGCTCAATCGGGTTCAAGTCTGGCGACTGAGCAGGCCAGGGCAGGACATTGATGTTAGCTGCGGCGAGAGTCTGTCTTACAACTCTTGCGGTGTGCGGTCGTGCATTATCATGCATTAACTGAAATAAGGGACCGATTTGCACTTGTAGAGGAACGATGACGTCTGATACAATCGTCTCAGCATAAATTTGAGCGTTGAGGTTGCCTCTGATCCAAATCAACTCAGTTCTTCCGCGGATCCAAATACCCGCCCATACCATGATGGTTCCACCACTATAAGGATGGACTTCCTGGCCAGGATTTTAATCGCTGTTGGCGTCCAGGGGTTCTCCAGTGTCGTATACGTCTTGTATCCGGTCTCATACCAAAACGAGACTCATCAGAAAAGCACACGAAACGCCATTGTTCTTCTACCCAATTTCTGTGTTCAAGAGCCCATTGATATCGAATCCTACGATTGTGCATTGCTATAGGTGGTACCCGTAGCGGTCTTCGGGAATGAAGGTTCACTTCATGCAAGCGGTTTCTGACTGTTTGGTCGCTAATTAAGTTCCCTGAAGAGTGATGAAGCCTCACGGCTAACATCATGGCGGCTATTGTTGGAGCTCTTCGAGTTAAGATTTGAATGTATCGGTCTTGTCTCCGTGTGGTGCAGCGATACCGTCCTCCATGGCGCTCAGCCACGGTACCAGTGCTTCGGTATCGTGTCCAAAGTCGACTGATAACACTCTGACTTGTATTCAGAGCTAAAGCCACAGTACGTTGCCGGGAACCAGCTTCTATCATTCCCACGGCTCTGAGCATTTCTTCGCTGCTTAAATGACGTCGCCGCTCCATAATAACGTTGGTTTTAATCAGTAGTAGGGAAACAGTAGCACTAATAATGTCTTCAATGCGTTGTATGTTTTTATAGGGAAAATATTGACAGCTGATTTTCATCTTTTACTCGAATTTGATTCACAGTTCCTGATTCAAATTATCAAATGCACCAAAAAGGATCCATATAAATTTATAAAATCATAAATTTATTACAAAGCCACATCTCAATCTCAAGAAATCCGCATAAAAATGCTTGATCCCTAGACACTTTTGATGTGTGTATATAAAAAGATAATATTTCACTTACATATCGTTTTTTCTTTTTTATAATATAAATATGGGCATGTGTGTATGTGTGTGAGATAGAGATAACCATTTTTTGACCAATAAAACACACAAACATATAATCACAAACTGCTAAAATAAAAACATATATAGAAAGTTAGCATCACAAATATTGATAAACCTAACAGTTATCATATTGGTCAATCAGGACCCTGCTTCAGCATAATGCTGCCGTAACATTGTCATGTGTGTCATTTTATAAGTTAAAATCACTGTAGTAAGATGGGTAAATCTTTAGGTAGGAAGAGGTAGTAACCTAGTCGCTGACCTACTAGAACGAGTAACTATTTTCACGAAAAAACAATTGAACGTAATTGATATGTTTATGAATTAGGAACTAACATGCAAGGCAATATTAGAGAAGATACACAAACTTGTATCTACCCTGCATGTCCATAGACGATTGATCGTTAATATTTGTATTTTTTTATCGGAAGTAATAATAGTTTCAGGGATTTTCTATTTCGAAGTATACAAACTTTAGCTCTTCATAATCTGAATTAGTGGTAATATTAACAATATAATGATTGAAATATTGTTTGTAATTAATATTGTGTATAATTTAACTGATTATACATATTTTGTGGTCACCATTATCGTAGGTGGTAAAAGGGTAACCGAAGTCAGCGCTACCGCACTGACATAGTTATTAATTTAATATTCAGCCAGTACGTGTAATTTAATACTAACATAAATATACATTAGCTAATTGTAATCAACATTACTCTGTACTGATTCGAAACTATAACAAAGAAGACCAGAATATCTACTTTTAAAACTTTCATTATAGGATCAAAATCTTTTATTTAATTGATCTTCAAAATCATTATTCCTGTAAGGATTGACTTGCTACAAAGGAACTTATTTAAATAAACAGTTCTTATTACTAGCTTTTCATCCGCAGCAACTACAACTTTAAACCTCTTACGTGATGAAGTTCAGAAATACTATCAGTTTCTGCTATGTATATTATCTATTTCTATGAAAAATAAAGACTCATTAAAGATTCCAAATTTACAACTTATAAAAGATAAAGTATATTCGTATTCAAAATATTCAGACCACCAAAGAGATGTAATGTTCTTTTCGTTCACAGGATGTGAATTGCAGAAATGTTTTTGAATTGTATTTTAATGGTCTACATATATCTATATCTATAAAACTCAAAGGTGACTGACTGACATAGTGATCTATCAACACATAGCCCAGACCACTGGGCGGATCGGGCTGAAATTTAGCATGCATGAATGAAAGTCTGTATGAAACTTTGTCAATTTTAAACCGATCGGGCTGTGACTTTGCATGCAGGTATAAAAAGAATCATAGATGAATGTCATTGTGTATAATACAAGCCTGAGAACAAAAACTGTAGTCTACACTTCAGCTCTGCACCGAAGCGAAGCGAGGGCGAGCCGCTAGTTCATTCATAATTCCGAATCCAGAAATTACTATTTCTCATACCAACTTTCATCCCTAGGGAAAGATTTAAAAAGTTTATCGTTATTTATGTAACAAAGAAACAAACACATTTTGTAGTATTTGGATCTATTAGGTTTTTATTAGGTACAAAATTTTAACCCCTTACCTATACCTAACAGAGATTCTCTGTCAGCTGATATTTTTTTACTATCTCCACAGGAAATAAAGCAGCTGGCGCACTCTACGTTTCTTCGCTACCAGTAAGTAATCAAAAAGAAAATAAAAAAGTAGTAATTTCTTATTAAATCATTAGTGACTACCTTGTAATGTCATATCGTGCTAGAATCTTTATTCTTGTTTATAAACTAGCGCACGCGATGCGCATTTGTTCAAATAAGAGGGAATTAAATCATGTTTTATGGGAACCAATTCGGGTTTGTAGTACGCGTATGATAGGCACTAGGGTTGACCAATATTTCTTTTGTGAAGGATACATGGAACTGAAAACAAATCTTGCAGCCGTATTCAGAAAGTCAATTAACTTCAATGTCTGTCAATGTGATATATAAGCATCTTATTGTATTCAATCGTAAAGAAATTGACAGTATCATTTTGAAATCGTCTTCATAAATATATTATAATTATGTTAACTGTCTTTCATTTGGGCACCCATTTTAATAGAGAATGTTTCCTTAAGAAATATTTGTATTAACGGGATTCCATTTGAATTGCGCCCATTTGTTATAACTTTTACCTTACAGGAGACTGTAGCCATAGTTTGAGTAGCGCGCGTGTATGACCAAACATCATCATTTTGCAGTATTAGTTATAAAATCTATGTTCTTGCAGAGAATAAGGTTGCTAAACGGCCATAGGATGGCAGAATCAGATTCAAGTCAACAAGATTAGTGACGTAAAATAAAAAAAGAGAAGATTTTTCACCATTTTGAAAAAAGCAGGACCCTTGCTTTTTAAAGGATTTTTTTTCTTTTTTTTCTTCTAGGTATGTTATGTCTGATCAGACTATTGCTTTAAAAACCGAACATTGGTTCCATCCAAATATTGTTCATTGTTTACTGATAAGTCACCGATGAAACTAATCGTAATGCCAAAATCGTACCACATTCGCTAGTTTATTCACCCCCCACGTCAAGCGTGCCTAAAAACATTCACTTCATAAAACAGAAAACGTTTACATAAACTCATGTATTTATCTTTAACGGAAACTTTCTTAATAATTTTGAATTCTGTACTAGTGAAAAAAACATGCTCCAGAAAAAATGCATCAAAAAATCATTTTGCATCTCTAGACTATACGTATAAACTACCTTTGCACGTCTCTCCGATATATTAGATATGATTGCGACTGGACACCAATAGGAAATAATAAATGGAAAATGATGGGTACCAAAGTAGAGAGAAAAAAAACAGTTGCCTTTGGTACATTCTTATCTTAATTACATGAAAATTATTCACATATTAAGTATAAAGAATAATAAGAAGTACATAAATGAAAAAAAATATCCTGAACTTCTTAAAAGTGGGTTTACGGTCTTTCAAATATAAATGTTTATCCTGATTTTGCTCAGGTTTAATATGGCTACTAGGATCTCGTTTGGAGTTACAGAAGGTCGGCCTTTGCACGGCTGGACTGCCTGGCTACATTTGTTTATCTCAAATGATTCATTTATTGTAAGTAGCTAACGCACGAAGTTTGTTTAGTTTTGGCACCAGTTAGTAGACATGTACTTCCTCAGATTACAGAACTATATTATCTGTGAGTGCCGTGCCTACTTCGATTTGAATTTAATCTTTTACGAAAGTTCAAAGACAGAGCTTTAAAAATTGTAACAATATAAGATAATGAGACAGATAAATAACCACACAAGGGATTAAAATAAACATCACTTTAATAAGCTTGAGCCTGTGTAATAAAATTCTTGGTACACTTATCAATTCTAGACCCTTTGAGCAGTGCCTTTTTAAATTTAAGGGGAAGGTAATCGTAAAGAAAACAAAAGGCGTTTGTAAACCTTTGGCAGTGGTTGTCGTTATTCTGAAATAAAAGCTACAGGTTGTCCACTCGTTCCCAACGATAATTTCCGATAGTACCATGTTCCGTTGATAAACTTTTTACTGTAAGTATTGGTAGAAAGTTAACATTGGCTCTATCGCATGTTTTTCAATAGTTCCCAATCTCAATACAGCATAGGATACAGATACTGGTATTGATAAAGTAAAGAAATAAAAATAAAGGTTTACCTTTGAAACTTCAATCACAGTGACAGGGCCATATTCAGGTACGATTCTTTAAAATGAAAACTATGTTTCTCGTAGAAATGATGAAATTAACGCTACTCTCAAATTAGGTGTTAGCTCATGAGAATCATACCAGAATGAGGGAGCTACATCACCCCTAAGATGAGCTTACTTTGCATATTATTGCACTTTTAACATGAGTTTCAATAATAATATGTACAGTACTGTCTGCAAACAAGTACCTTTTCGTTTACGGAGAAAAACTACCGTTTGTTAACAAGTAAAATTGTTTAACGCTTACAGAATACGATTGTACTGGTACGTATACCTGTTAAAAAGTCTTGCCAAACTTTTTGCTTATAAAGTACCGTTCTACTCGCAAACACAACTGCGTGCGTCAGATCCACATTGGGTTCGGCTGGGTAATCTTCCATGTTATTGTTTGATTAAGAGTTTTATTTTATTGGTTAACGCAAACGTTGCTTGGCGTTTTGCCCGCTAGGCGAAAGATCATTGTGCTAGTCCATTGCTGTTGGAGGTGTGCTGTGGCTGTGGGTACACGTTGAATAACGCGTATCAACTGCGCAATAGACCACGTGCATGTACGATCTTCTGTCAATAGTTTCATGAAACCAAATAAGAAGACAGAGCACCTAGGTATTTCTATTTAGGGGAATGATTTGTTTGAATTAATCCGGACATGTACGGACCTTTAAAATTTGGTCCGGCTTTCATATATGCCAGGTTTTGCTAACTATAAGAATATGAAAAGTACATAGTAAATGTCAAATCAGTAGCCCTAGCACGAACTATTATCGAATTCGAATAGTTTGCGAGTGCAAAATGTTAATGTCAAATTTTGTATGGAAATTTGAACAGCAGCGCCAGAAAGTACGTAACGAGAACTTAAAATCAGTACACGTTTGACAATGACATTTAGAACTCGCAAACTATTCTAATTCGATATTGGTTCGTGCTACGGGTTCATATTACTAATCTTTTACTGCACACTGTTTTATTTTGTTTCTAAAATGTCCGGACTATTATGCAGAGTCCGGGTTTATGATAGGATTTTAAAAATAATTTAGGGGTTATCCTATTTCTATTGTTACTATTGCACCACCTTAAACAAAACTAAACTTTGCAGAAACTTACGGAACACCTGAACTCTTACGTGGGATTAGTGAGATTCTGTCGCACTTATTAATATTAATATTTTTACGGTGCAAACGAAGGTTACTAAACTTCTAGAAATCGGAGGAGTTAGAATATAAAAATAATTATTAACGTAAAACATACCTACAGTAGGAACTCGATTGTTGAAGTTATGCAACTTTAGCAGTAGTCGGTCATTGGATGGGTGACCAAAAATCTTCTATCTCGAGTTCCTCCGTGCTTCCAAAGGCACGCTCAGCCGTTGGTCCTGGCTGCATCTGCAGTCGTTAGCACCCGCTAATCCGCACTGGCCCCGCGTGGTGGCCCAAAATCCCTATTCGATCCATAGGGAAGGTCTGTGTCGTCTGCCCCAGCAGTGGGGACATTAATAGGCTGATGATGATGACACCTACAGTTTCTGCAATTTAACGTAGATGGCGTTGGTAGCATTGTTTATAACAAAATAGGTATAACAATTGGTGATCAAAATAACGCCTGACGGAACATAAGCATCTTTGAGTCATATTTGTGAAAGGAGTCCATCTGAAATCACAGGCGATTGTTAATAAATTAAACTTCCTAACGATACTTAAATATAAAGTATCAACTGATAAACTAGCAGTTTGCGTAAATGATATATGTTGCTTAGACTTCCTTTATGTGTGTACATATTTATAACTAGCTCACCCGGCGAAGTTAGTATCACCATATATTTTTTCTAGTTATTTGATATTTTTTAAATTTTGTTTTATACAAACCTTGCCCTAACAATAAATAATTTTAAAAAAACTGTTAATGTCATGATTCATGATGAATATATTTTATCAAGGTATAAGATAAGTTTTAGAAAACGATCTCACGTTATTTACTTATTTGTATGCAGTCCATATTTTTTTTTAATTCACTTGTGTAATTCAGTAAAGAAAACTAAATTAAAAATTCAATTTTTAAATGGCTGCGAAAACGTTTCTGCGGACATTATGGCGTGTGACGTCACACGACTGTTAAGCGGCAAACAATACAATGTAAATTCTCAAATTCAAATTAAAAAAATTGTGTGACATCATTTAACTCCATGAAGTTATTATTTATTTGTTCTTTCAGAATAACAAAATCGCTGCTACTATTCATATTAAACACAGATACCAACAATTGGTAGATTATTTATTTATACTGTGAAATAGCCTTTTCAATAATTTAAAAGTAATGCAATTCATAATTTTGCATTAATTTATTTTTATAATTTTGTATCTTTATATTTATTGCAAGTGCATGATATTTGAAATTTAGTTGCATTAAATAACAACTGTTAATCTCATGAATAATATGGAATAAAAATTTGTTATTACTATTATTAATTGTTATTGATATTATCAATAGTTTAATAGCAATGTAATTCATAATTTTGTATTAATTCATTTTTATTATTTTGTAATGTATTTATTGCAAGTGGTATTTACCAGTAATTTTTTGATGCATTTAGTATAAAACTAAGACTTATGAGTATTGTTTTAAAATAATGTACTGAAAATAAATTGGTGTAAAAAATTACATTACAAAGACGTTGTGAATTTAATTTATGTAATCCATCAGGACTGGATAAGGAGGACAGTATAATTTTTATTACCAATCAGATTCTTCTATCTATGTTAATATAATAAAGAGGAAAGATTTGTATGTTTGTAACGAAGTATAACTCAAAAACGAATGGACCTTTTTAAAAAATTCTTTCGCCTTTCAGAAAGCTATGTTGTTCCTGAGCTTGTTGATTTAATGTAATTTCCTGAGTAGTAGTAGGTGTATTGTGAAGCTTGATAATAAACTTCACCCGTGTAAAACCGGGGTGGTCCGCTAGTTTTGATATAAAACAGTTTTTAACCAATGCACAGACATTAAAGTATAAAATAAGTTTTATTTAATCTTTTTTAAACAACAGCATCTTTCATCAATGGTAGGTACAATACGTACCTGTTGATATGCAGGGAAGCTGAGAAGTTCTTTTAAAATTAGAATTTAAACATTTATCTTTCTGTAAGTATATAAAACTCAAAGGTGACTGACTGACATTCTATCAACGCACAGCCCAAACCACTGGATGGATCGGACTGAGATTTGGCATTCAGGTAGATGTTATGACGTAGGCATCCGCTAAGAAAGGATTTTGATCAATTCTACCCCCAAGGGGATAAAATAGGGAATGAAAGTTTGTATGAAACTTTGTCAATTTTAAACCGATCGGGCTGAGACTTTGCATGCAGGTATAAGAAGAATCATAGATGAATGTCATTGTGTATAATACAAGCCTGAGAATAAAAACTGTGTAATAACACTTCAGCTCTACACCGAAGCGAGGGCGGGCCGCTATTAATAAATAAGGATGTTTTTTTCTTCGATTCGAAAAAAATAAAAAACATAACCTTATAGTTATTAATCAGCATTAATAACTATAAGGTTATGTTTTTTATTTTTTTAAGCATTTAACTGCTAGATGTTTAAATCTAAAGAAAAGTTTTACTAGAAAAAAAAATGGTTGCCTGTAAAGTCGGTTTTACGGGCGAAGATTTTACGTGACAACGTCTTTTTCTCGGTAGAATATTTATTGATATGAATATAATTAAATTGCACAATAGGAACAAGGAATTGAATGAAAATAAGAATTGCACAAATTTTAACTATAGAAATATATTTTGTTTACTAAAACATTGTACATGTAAACTTAAACTCATCGTAACGTTACCGAGCGTCACTTTTTCATAAGTGACTCCCAGCCGCAACCTAATTTAAGACGTTGTCACGTCAAAAAAACCACACGGGCCAGGCAGCGGACTCGAACCCGCACCCTACGTAACGGCCCTGATGGCCGCGTCGAATTTTTTCTAGCCTTAAACTGTAAGGCAGCGCCATCTCTTCGCAATGTAGGTAACCAACAATTTCAAACGAATACTTTTTCAAGTATTAAACATTTGAACGATTTTTGAAGTTATACTTCTTTAGCCGCGTTATGAAAAAATTATGAGAGTGAAATTTTCATCACTGTAACACAAAATTTTAACATAATGAAGTTAGCCGCGGGCGCGTTATTTGTAATATTTTATTTTCCAAGTGACCGTGGGGAATGGAATGGAATGGAATGGAATGGAATGGAATGGAATGGAATGGAATGGAATGGAATGGAATGGAATGGAATGGAATGGAATGGAATGGAATGGAATGGAATGGAATGGAATGGAATGGAATGGAATGGAATGGGATGGAATGGAATGGAATGGAATGGAATGGAATGGAATGGAATGGAATGGAATGGAATGGAATGGAATGGAATGGAATGGAATGGAATGGAATGGAATGGAATGGAATGGAATGGAATGGAATGGAATGGAATGGAATGGAATGGAATGGAATGGAATGGAATGGAATGAAATGAAATGAAATGAAATGAAATGAAATGAAATGAAATGAAATGAAATGAAATGAAATGAAATGAAATGAAATGAAATGAAATGAAATGAAATGAAATGAAATGAAATGAAATGAAATGAAATGAAATGAAATGAAATGAAATGAAATGAAATGAAATGAAATGAAATGAAATGAAATGAAATGAAATGAAATGAAATGAAATGAAATGAAATGAAATGAAATGAAATGAAATGAAATGAAATGAAATGAAATGAAATGAAATGAAATGAAATGAAATGAAATGAAATGAAATGAAATGAAATGAAATGAAATGAAATGAAATGAAATGAAATGAAATGAAATGAAATGAAATGAAATGAAATGAAATGAAATGAAATGAAATGAAATGAAATGAAATGAAATGAAATGAAATGAAATGAAATGAAATGAAATGAAATGAAATGAAATGAAATGAAATGAAATGAAATGAAATGAAATGAAATGAAATGAAATGAAATGAAATGAAATGAAATGAAATGAAATGAAATGAAATGAAATGAAATGAAATGAAATGAAATGAAATGAAATGAAATGAAATGAAATGAAATGAAATGAAATGAAATGAAATGAAATGAAATGAAATGAAATGA
This sequence comes from Chilo suppressalis, assembly GCA_902850365.2. Lineage (NCBI taxonomy): Eukaryota > Metazoa > Arthropoda > Insecta > Lepidoptera > Crambidae > Chilo > Chilo suppressalis. Next base: position 9,149,175 of record OU963903.1, on the reverse strand, counting down.
AATGAAATGAAATGAAATGAAATGAAATGAAATGAAATGAAATGAAATGAAATGAAATGAAATGAAATGAAATGAAATGAAATGAAATGAAATGAAATGAAATGAAATGAAATGAAATGAAATGAAATGAAATGAAATGAAATGAAATGAAATGAAATGAAATGAAATGAAATGAAATGAAATGAAATGAAATGAAATGAAATGAAATGAAATGAAATGAAATGAAATGAAATGAAATGAAATGAAATGAAATGAAATGAAATGAAATGAAATGAAATGAAATGAAATGAAATGAAATGAAATGAAATGAAATGAAATGAAATGAAATGAAATGAAATGAAATGAAATGAAATGAAATGAAATGAAATGAAATGAAATGAAATGAAATGAAATGAAATGAAATGAAATGAAATGAAATGAAATGAAATGAAATGAAATGAAATGAAATGAAATGAAATGAAATGAAATGAAATGAAATGAAATGAAATGAAATGAAATGAAATGAAATGAAATGAAATGAAATGAAATGAAATGAAATGAAATGAAATGAAATGAAATGAAATGAAATGAAATGAAATGAAATGAAATGAAATGAAATGAAATGAAATGAAATGAAATGAAATGAAATGAAATGAAATGAAATGAAATGAAATGAAATGAAATGAAATGAAATGAAATGAAATGAAATGAAATGAAATGAAATGAAATGAAATGAAATGAAATGAAATGAAATGAAATGAAATGAAATGAAATGAAATGAAATGAAATGAAATGAAATGAAATGAAATGAAATGAAATGAAATGAAATGAAATGAAATGAAATGAAATGAAATGAAATGAAATGAAATGAAATGAAATGAAATGAAATGAAATGAAATGAAATGAAATGAAATGAAATGAAATGAAATGAAATGAAATGAAATGAAATGAAATGAAATGAAATGAAATGAAATGAAATGAAATGAAATGAAATGAAATGAAATGAAATGAAATGAAATGAAATGAAATGAAATGAAATGAAATGAAATGAAATGAAATGAAATGAAATGAAATGAAATGAAATGAAATGAAATGAAATGAAATGAAATGAAATGAAATGAAATGAAATGAAATGAAATGAAATGAAATGAAATGAAATGAAATGAAATGAAATGAAATGAAATGAAATGAAATGAAATGAAATGAAATGAAATGAAATGAAATGAAATGAAATGAAATGAAATGAAATGAAATGAAATGAAATGAAATGAAATGAAATGAAATGAAATGAAATGAAATGAAATGAAATGAAATGAAATGAAATGAAATGAAATGAAATGAAATGAAATGAAATGAAATGAAATGAAATGAAATGAAATGAAATGAAATGAAATGAAATGAAATGAAATGAAATGAAATGAAATGAAATGAAATGAAATGAAATGAAATGAAATGAAATGAAATGAAATGAAATGAAATGAAATGAAATGAAATGAAATGAAATGAAATGAAATGAAATGAAATGAAATGAAATGAAATGAAATGAAATGAAATGACATTTATTCAGTCTAGGCTGTTACAAGCACTTGTGAAGGTCAAGAACACAACGTGTTTTAGTTACTTACAAGTGCTAATTACATATGGACTAATAACTTAAATTCGGTAGTGATTTTAATTGAATATTGTGAATATTTATTTAATTTTTCAAATTAAAACTGAACTTAATTGACTGTGTTCACTATCGTTTTCCAGTCCTCTTATTATTTTATTGTAATTATTAATTATTTGCATGCAATTAAAAAATATTTTAATGATGCTAAAGAAGTATAACTTCACACGCGCGTACATAAGTTACACGCATCCATTTTTTTTTTCTAGTTAAACTTTTCTTTAGATTTAAACTATAAGGTTGATTAAATTGAACCGTACGAAAACATAGGTCATGTTTTGTTTTCATAGTTTTCCTTGCGATTCTTTGATCCTTTAAAGCTTGACTGATGTTTTATAAAAAAGGGTCTAGAATCCATTGCCTTTATATTTGTACTAACAAAGAGATAAACGAGCCTTTGCGCACTCAACTGTGGCAACGTAGAGGTATCCATACTACTTATATCAAAATGCTATCAAGTGTGTTTTGACGACCTCCATGGCCGAGTGGTTTGTACGCCGGGATTCATGGTGTCGCCGACTCGAGAGGTCCCGGGTTCGAATCCCGGTGGGAGCAGATGTTTGTGTGATGAACACCAGCATTTGCACTCCAGTCATGGATGTTTAATATGTATTTCTATATAAATATACTTATTTATCTACAGTATATTATATAAGAACTGTTTTAGGCGCTAACTCTCCTTATAGCCGCCAATCCAGAAAGCTCCGTGATCACGGATTGTAATATTTAAAAAAAATATAAGTTAACGTTTAGACGAACAAGATTTGCTTGGTTTGTGTGGATTTGATTGGCCGTAAATATGTTAATTAAATTATTCATTATTAAATTTCCATATTTTTTTCCGTCATCACGGATTTTGATCAATCTTATATAGAATTTTGTGTGAAATATGTATTATGTTCAACAAGAAAAAATCCGGCCGACCAATGATTTTTAGCCGGAAAGGTCACGCATACCTATTTGAATGGTGTGATAAGGGGTAAAATTTATCCATCATCACGGAAACCTTTATTATTTTTTTTAATTCACGCGTTTTAATGTCACATTTATAATTATCTTGGTAGCCGTGCTTACAAACTGCCGAAAGTATCGCGCATTGATTGATTGAGCTTCCACTGACGAAATTTAAATCTCAGATCAAGAATACTCTTATGAATAAGGGCTATTATAAAGTTGATGATTATCTAAATGATCATAATGTGTTTCTTGTAATTTGTTATTTTATGGGTATTAGTCATTTTTCATTACAGTAATATAGTACCTACCTAATGCCTCTTCCTATATACTAATATAAAGCTAGCTATAAAATTCATTGTTACTATAAATTTATATTCTAAATGATGTAATGGAAGGTGACTTCAGACATATCTCAGAACACATTTTTCAACTTGACGACTCTTTTATAACAATACAGTCCTGCGCAGACACCTCTTCCACGGTTTTCTCAAACGCTAGTGCTTCTTCCGGCGGTGAAAACTGTATCCCTTTGAGCGGATTTTTAATTTTAGGGAATAAAAAGAGGTCACACGGCACCAAATCAGGACAGTAAGGAGGGTTTCTCAAGACTCTGGCTAGTGTGGAGTCCAGGAAATCCTTCGTTTTGATTGCAGAGTGCGCGGGCGCGTTGTCGTGGTGAAGAAGGACCCCACGGAGCCCGGTGTTAGGTCGCTTGTTACTCATTGCAGAAAAAACTTCTGGCAGGCATTTTGTGCTATACTATTCGGCGTTGATGCTGCTTTGGTTTCGAAGTGGAATTGAAATTAGGTACCCCGTTAAAGTGAAGAAACTAGCAATCAAAATTTTCTCTGCGCTCCTCAATCGCTTCACTTTCGTGGGCGTTGGTTCGTTTTGAAACAGCCAAACTGTCGACTGATGCTTTGTTTCTGGATCGTATTGATAAATCCAGAATTCATCACCAGTCACAATACCGTCAACACGCCGTGACGAGCCTGCGTCCAATTTTTGTATCATATCACTGCACCAATCCACACGGGCCTGCTTCTGAGCTTCGGTGAGGTTGTGCGGCACCCAGCGGGAAACTATCCTCCTTACGCAAAGGTGCTCGTGCAAAATCTTGTGAACACTTCCTGAACCAATCTGCAGAGTATGCTGAATCTCTTCGTACGTAATTCGTCTGTTTTCTTGAATAAATTTTTTTACTACCACCACACTTTCTTCGGTGACAGCCGTCGTAGGACGACCACTCCTTTGTTTATCCCTCAAAGTAAGACGACCGCGTTTGAACTCGGTACACCAGCGGTAGATGGTTGCTTTTGAAGGTCCTTCATCCATAAAAGCAGCAAAACGAAAAAGATCAAATGACTCATCAGGTTTTAAGCCACATTTAAAATTGTAAAAAATCATAGCACGAAAATGTTCTCGATGCATCTATTTTTTAATGAGATAAGAAAAATTTAATTGGCGCTCGAAAAAACGCGGAGGGAAATTTAAAAATTGAATAGTGTTATTTATATTTTGAAATAATCGAAGTTTTCAAAATAATTAGCAGTGTCTTATACATAAAAATGGGTGCGTGTACTTATGTAGGCGCGTGAGAAGTTATCCTTCTTTGGCATCGTTTAAAATTAGTTTTCAATTGCATGCAAATAATTAATTACAATAAATTAATAAAAAGTCTGGAAAAGGACACAGTCAATAAAGTTCAGTTTTAATTTGAAAAAATAAATATATAATCAAAATATTCAATTAAAATCGCTACTGAATATAATTTATTAGAACATATGTGATTTGCACTTGTATGAAACTCAAACACGTATTCCGAATATACAAACTAGAAACATGTGGATAAATATTATAAATATGAATACCTATAACTGTTACTTTATTACAAAAAATAAAGATGTGGTTTTTGGTTCTACTACACCAATGGTCAAGAGATGGCGCTGTAGTCTCCTGAATCGCGCTTTGGTTCCGTTGTTCCAGATTAATAAATACTTTTGATAGGCCTTCACAATGCTGTCGTTAGCACCCACTAAATAGAGATTCTATTTCTATTTTGTTGGTAGATTTTCTTAATGTGCGGTAAACACAAAAGTAACGCATGAAGTTGGTCGCTTTAGCGACAGCTTTTCATGCTGTTAAAATTTTGTGTTACAGTGATGCGCGCGCATCTTAAAATTTCACTCTCATAATTTTTTCATAACGCGCCTAAAGAAGTATAACTTCAAAAACTTTTTTTCGTAACGCTCGTGACGCTTTTCCGTTTCATCTTTCCAAAGGTTTTTTTTTCATTTGCACCCTGTCCGAAAAGAAGTTTCACTTTAAAAAAAAATGTAATATATCAGCAGCGAATCCTAAACAACCTTAAAGTAACGGCTGCTTAAACAATAGAATATTTATATAGAAGTTCAAGGGAAACGTTTCGTTGCTTTTGACATGTTACATGGCATTACTTTCGTCCTTCGTGGATTTCATTGGTACATCTGACTTTTGGATTAATGTTTTCGAAATTCTTAGTCTGTAGTTAATAAAGAATATTCTCGTAACACGTATTCACGAAACTTGCCATATTATCAAGCCATATTTAAAAATCCTTAAGAACAGTCATAATCATAATTCCCATTTGCGGTATTCGAACCCGTGATACACGATTTCGTTCGCTAATTTAAAAGCTAATCATTTTGTTTCGTTCTCCATATTTGTCTTTAAACAATTCTATATTCGATCGATTAAGCCCTAATTAAACTAAGATTTTTCTTGTTAGTAGGCCTCACAATATATTGTCAATTGGCTCTGTAGCTTATATGTAGTATTGTCAATCAGCTTATTCACACTGGTCCCACTTCGGACCAGTGTGAATGGTCCCAAGTGGGACCAGTGTGAATAAGCTGTTGCAGATGTAAAACAGTCATAATTGAGAACAGTCTTTGTGAAAGAATTACATATACCATTTGGCAGATAATTAGATGTAACTGCGGCGACCTGGGGCCTTTTTCTGTTGACATAATAGAGGAACTGTAGATGTAAGTATTATAGACAGTTACTGTTATTATGTTGATTTTGGGGCAAAATAAATTTACTTTAGTCACCCGAGAAAAAAGAAGAGATAAATATAGCGACTTAAGCGTTTTTATGTTTACCGACAACATAAAAGCTTGCCTCGTAAACACGGAACCTGTAAAGGGCGCAAAACGTAAGGAATAAAGTTAAAAAAAAAAGAAAAAAACGTGCTTTATATATCTTTAAAAATGATTTTATTTAGTGACAGAAGGGCGCGTAAAAATTATATAAAAAATAAAAATTGTGTGTGTCAGCTCCGACGCACGACCGGACTTTACACTCTAAAAACGATTGTCTTTGAACAGACACAAAACAAAATCAAGTCCGAAGAAGTCGGTTACAAGTAGAGATACCTCAGGAATCGTCCCATGGTTTCGACTATCATAGGTTCCATGTCACACATTTTATCATCTAACATCAGCGATATTCATCATATATTTTATTATGTATTTCTGGAAACACACAATTTCAAAAATATCACACACTAGTCATCATTTTGTAAATATGTATTATAATTCCATCTGTACTGAAAATCATTATTCCAGAGTGCTGGACACTTACCGGCATTTCTCTATATTCTGTTATTTATTTGTTTTCATTAATTTTGCTCCGATTTTATCTATTTTTAGTTTATTTATTTTATTGACATTTGTGACAACTTAATGTTTTTTATCCGTTGCCATGGCTAAAAGTGAAAGGGAAAGATGAGGTTGCGCACAAAAACGTCATTGGTCATGGTCATTAATGTCATTCATCGATAGATTTTACTCCTCACATTTTTCTCATACCGGGCCCTTTATATATGCAAATCGATTCTTAAGGAGTAAACTCCAAAAATATTTAAAAGAATATGAACTAGGCTTTTACTATTTTAAAATATTTCCAACGTTTAAAATCCTTCACAGGTTCCGTGTTAAAAAAATCACGTGAACACGAAACCTGTAAAGGATCCGAAACGCCGGGAATATGTTAAAGTATTAAAATCACGGTTCGAGCCCATTTGAAAAAGTGTTTTATTTAAACAAAAAAAAAATACGAATAACAAAAATAGTTATAATAGACAAACACTCGCTCTACGAAAAGTTAATAATAGTATAGAAGAAGCAGTACTTCATATATTTAAATCAATCTGTGGCGTAAATAAAAAGCAAAATTAAATTAACTTAAATCCTTGTTTCTATTTATTGATTAACTAACCTACTGTCGAAACTATTGTAAATTTGAAGTTTCTTCAATACATGTCAGTACTTCAGTACATTTAGGCCTTAGTTATTGAATGGAGCTGCCTCGCCATACCTTATCTTTGTGTTATACTTGCTATTATGTATTGTATGCTGTTCTTGTGTTTTGCATACTAAGAGAACGCTATACAAGGAGATAGTACAGGTAGATAATATTGGTTCGACGTTTACATTTCCTAGACACAGATTACGGCTTAATTTATTTTGTAAAACTTTAGAACTTTTTCTTGTATTGCTTCTACGAGTCTAATATAGGTTATCACCTGATATTTTGTTGTAGTTGTCTTCTAATCAATTTTAAGTTTACGATATTGTACTAATTAGTTAAAATTTTCTTGTTATTCGATGAGATTTAACTTTTATTAATAATAAACCGACAAAGCTTTATGATTGGTAGAAGACGCAGAAGGGAAGATTAAAAACTATTTTTCTGTGATAGAAAATGATGCCTTATAGGTAAAATTAAAACAACCTTATTTGAATAAGAATTAAAGTACTACACTATTCTGTTCGATGCTTACTTATTTTTTTTATTGTCTGCGCTACATAGTCTTTTCTAGTTTATTGTTAGATACTAACCACATCATTCGCGCGGATGCGGGGCGGGGCAGCTCGCTATCCTGTAAGGGAAATGTAAGTTGAACAAGTCATAAGCGTAGAGCGTGTTTGGACTACAGTTTGAGAAAATTGCGACAATTTTAATGGAATACTGATATGTTTCTTACACGTTAAACAATGCGTACGTTACTAACGCCGCTGCTAACTTGGGTTAATTTCACAAAATTTGCAAAAAGTTATATTATTCTTCAGATTTCTAATAAATAACGGTACGTTGATAACTTATAATTAGAAATGAAAGCAAAAAGTTAATGTGGAAAACGGGTTTTAAAAAATATTGATTGCCGTTTTTTATTGCAAATATTTATTAAATATTTTTGTTGAGTATAGTATCATAGTACTTATAATTTGGTTACAAACTTAAGTGAATTAACATTTTATTGAAAAATTATAATTATTGAAAAATATTATGTTTGCGTCAAATGTGGATGGAAAAAAATAAATAAAAAGACTACAATGCAATAGATCCGCCCACTTAGGGTCTGTAGCAAAAATATATGTTTATGGTTCAGCAATTAATTCAATAACACACGAAATGATGGTTAATATCAGCGTTAACCTTTAATAACTTTTTGCTCAATGTAACATTTATTTTTAGTTAGGGACCAACAAAACTTAAAATGCTCGGTGAGCCGATAGATGTATCCGGAAGTGTACATATAGAATTGTAAACATTTATCATTTAGATTGTTGAAGGCGTTTCGAACTGCCTTTTTCAAAGTTGCATAAAAGAAAAATAGACATTTACTGTAATCGCTGTCGCTTCTCTCTTGGATCGCATATCGCCCAAACAGTTCACAATACGAGCAAGGTGAAGCAACGAGTTGAAAGGGCAGCCCTGTTCGATATAAGAGAAGCACATCCTTGCGATCCGTACAACCACTCCGGCATCAGACCAAACACCAGCTTACCGCACATCTCTCGATATGTCTTCAGTGGTAAGTTTCAGATTTGGAAGTCAGACATTAGACACTTTTATCAAAAATAAATTTAGCTTACAGTACAGTGTAGAATAAGTATTGATACGCTCTTATCTTCTCTTTAAATAGAAGATAATGTTATCTGAAATACTTGACATGGCATATTTTAATTCACGAAATATACAATAAACAATTGTATTTAATCTCACGCTTCGTTCAGAAAAAATAAATAAATCATATAATCATTTCGGTTTTTAAGTGGCTAAATTTCGATTAAGACTTCTGAGTCAAGATGATATGATATGTAACGAATTATATTTTATATATTTTTGGAGACCGTAATATATTACTTACCTATTTGAAAATAACAAACGTATCCGTGACTTATAGTTGTTAAAAAAGAAGACTACATATAATTACTAAATACTAAAATGAATTCCTTAAAATCAAGAGATAATTTAACTCAAAAAGAAATTGTGTAGTTTTTTTATTCATGAAATGAGATTTAGTTATTTATTTCTCCTCAAACGCGTTACAGTTTCTTCTAATCTCCGCTGTTCTGGTGACGCTAGCGTCAAGTGCGCGGCTCGACCACCTCACCGGCTTCGGTGGCGGCGGCGGCTTCAGCGGTGCCGGAGCATACAGCGGCCCTCCAGCACATTTCGAGAACGTCAACAACGGAGACGGCACTTATCGATTCAGGTTTGTTAATTGAATTCCCTTCATCTGACCAGATATTATATAATAACCTGGTATATGGACGTACACGTGTCTAAGGACAGTGTAGATAAAAAAATCACCTTGCGTTACGCGCGCTCCAATTTCTCGCTTCAACAAGATTTGAGACGAACTTCTAATGATATGGCAGTTTTCAAAAGGCGGTTAAACCGTTTCCTTCAAAGCATGAGCAGCAACGCATGAGTACCCTTGGTGCTTCAAGTGTCCATGGATGGCGGTGACCACTTACCATCAGTTAGACTGCCATCACATAAAAAAATGGAAGACAATAAACTATTGTGAAACTCACAAACACAGTGCAAGCAGTTCAGGAAAGATTGGGCATAAGACAGGATTAAACTACTTACTATGATAGAATGTAAAAAAATCGGGCGTGAATGGAAACTGTTTTTTTAAGATAGCAATCCCGAACGCTACAATTTGAGTACCCGACCTTTCTTTATCCTAAAAATGATTTTTTATATATATTACTAAACTATACTTATTTCTTCTATATTATTTCTTATTTCCATTATGTGTGTACCCGGTCAGTTGTAACAAACATCGGTATAAGTAAAACTTACAAAAATAATACAAAGGCTGGGGTTATATCTTTTATTGGATATTCTTAGGATGAAGGTCGCATAAAAGTTATTGGAATGGAAACACTTTCAGTGTTATAAGAAGAATTGATTGATGGACAAATATAATGTAGTTTTAAGTACAGACCTTTGGCCGTCAAACGAACATGAATAATATAAGTAATAGGTGCCGCACCCCCAATCATAATATTAAATGAGACTGCGAAATCTCTGCTTGTTTGTTGGTTTGAACTTTCCACCCACTAGATAAGTGGTTAGTAGCAGACGTTTGATTTACGGTTTAATAAACCTGAACTTCTTATAACTTATCAAGCCGTTTGTGAGAAGGTACTAATTATCAACAATACTTTTTTGTTTTAATTAGAATGTTGCGAAAATAATTAGGCAACCGTATTTGGATAGGAGTTCGCTTTCGGGCAAGTTATAATTTTCCGAGTAGGTAACTCATGGAAATGAGTTTTTCAGATTATATCGGGATGGGCATGGAGATTAATAACGTTTTTAGACTTTATTCATTCGCCTTATAGCAAGCGACCAGCATGGTCTGGTATATATTTCACAAAGTTAGAGAGTGCCTACTATTCGCACATTGTGTAGTCTGACCCCATCTCCCATCTCCTGTTCTGCCCATGCACTACTGGCAAATAAACATTGTCTACTAAACTGATCCCATCTCCTTTCCCGTGAAACTCCGGGTACATTTATTTTACACATGCAAAATTACCTTACCTTACCCTGATGATGTTAATTGTATGGGGTCCAGTCACTATTACAGCTGAAGGGGAAGAAAAGTGTGCTACTCCAGTCATCATTACCGTACGTGCTATGTACTCGTATCTCTTTAAATCGTGTAACAACCTAAAGTTAATCTGTCAATTTAATAGTTATATTTTAGTTTTCTCTCGCTTTGACGCAAATCTTCAGTCTGTCCATATATAAGTGCATTTTTTTTATCTAAAAAGGGTGATATACAAGTATATGGCCCCACTGATGGTAAGCGGCACTATAGCTTATATACAGTTGCGATATCAAAAATATCACTCGCGCCTTTGCCTACCCTGATCCAATCCCCTATCTCGTGGAGCCCCGGGACCTTACCTACTCACCGACAGAAACATATCACCACCAAAAGGTCGTGTTATTTTACTGTGGTCTTCTGTAAGGTGAAGGTTACTTTCCCAGAAGGGCGCTCCAATTTGAGCGGAAAATCCGCTATGCCCTATCAGTCATAAATACGAAAGACCTTTAGCACCATTGTCTAATGTTGATTCGCACAGGCAAATCGTGTAGCAATTTGTGAGCGTTTTATTAAACCTGCGGTATAGGCGTGTCTGCAAACCTTTGCTGGTATTTTACATTAATAAAACCGCATGCTAGGCTATAACTTTTGATTGCAGACTGAATTCGTTGTATGGTATTAGGCTCATGAGAGTGATTATGTTGCATTCTCATACCACCAAGCGTTATTTTTAAAAGGAATGTTAAACGTAGAGAACTTTTGTTTTTCTGTTTTGTCTGAGTTAGCTTTATATTTGTGAAGGTACTATTTGGTTGTAAGTTTACATGCGTGTTTAATAACTACTGTATGTTCAATTACATAAATTATAAAGTAATTTTTTACCTGAGTAACAGACACCCGACCTGATGATAAGTGGTGGTTAAGCGGTCATGTACGACCATGAACATCAGCAATGCCATTGACACAGCCATGCCGCTGTCTTTCGTGGAACTCTCTTAGTTCTAAATACTTACCTAGTAAGTTATTAATGCTACTTTTTTATTCCAGCTATGACACTCCTACTGGTATATCAGCGCATGAGAGTGGGTCGCCACGCGCGTCGGGTCCTGAGGGTCCCGCGGTGACGGCGGAGGGCGGGTTCTCGTACCGCGCACCCGACGGTCAGCAGATCTCCCTCTCCTACACCGCTGACGAGAACGGCTTCCACCCCACCGGCTCGCACATCCCCACGCCCCCGCCCATCCCAGAGGCGATCCTGCGCTCTCTGGAGTACAACAGGCAGCATCCATCGTCGTAAGTGAATTAAACTGACTGAGTGCGATTTTTAACTTGATCCCCAGGTCTACATAGTTCTTACTTCGGAGTAATTTTAGTATGCTAGGGTTTCAATGAAATACAACTCCTGAAATACAATTTGACGTGTCATACGATCTTGACTTAGAAAACGCAAACTCAGCGATTTCATATGCTTGCTTCCACTGAAAAGGAAATGAGCTGAAAAAAGTTGAAGCTGTGTAAAATATTTTTTTTCTATAACTCGGAAAACTAGCACAGTTTTAGCACTTTACTCTCTATTTAATTAGTATTAATAATTAAGCATTTGTATTAATTTGAATTGTTACCAGTTGAATGAAGTTCGTAATGGGTGAACTATCGGAAAGAACTTTAGCCCCCTTATTAATTAAAAAAGAATAAGTTTGGATTAGTAACTCTATGTTTTGAATAGCTGTTCATTCAATTACAAATGGCTCTTGAGTGAATGAACATAATAATTCTAAGATTATTCCTCGTTCATTTATTAATAAGGGGTTAAAGGTGAAGTTATTTCAATGTTGCCACATACAGAAGTGGTGCGATGTTGTTGTTAAAACTGAATTATAGCCTCTTAAATCCTATTATGAAGCTGCCTCAGATATCTATTTACCATCAAATATGGTGTATCGGTTTTTGATAATCTGTTGATTATAAACATTTTACGATCTAAAGAAAATTTTGATTGGATAAAATAAATTTTTATCGGTCCAGGTTTCAAACAGGATTCGAATTTTTCTTCCATTTCAGATAGATTTCTAATTCTTCCTCAATTCGGGTGAATTTTTATGATCACCAGACTATTGATGAAAAAAGTTAGAATGGGCTGTGGCCCATCATACGCGTTGTGACGCACCACGCAGATCGGTGGTTGCTAATTACTGATGATCACAGAGGAAGCCAGGATCAACGCTTTTACATGTCTTCCACAGCATAACACATTTTCGTTCCCTCAATCCGGTGACCGGCTATTGCGAAAGTTGCTTATAGCCTACTAAGCACTGTTGCAAAACAAAACAATGTATTTTTTAGGGTTCCGTACCTGGAAAGGAAAAAACGGAACCCTTATATGATCACTTTGTTGTCCATCAGTCCGTCCGTCTGTCAAGACCCTTTTACTCAGGAACGCTTGGAGGTATCAAGCTGAAATTTATATCAAATACTCAGGTCTGCTGTCCCTTGGAGCTGTGAAAAAATCAAACTTCTACGCTTACGCAATCAAAAGATACAGCCGTTTACGCCGCAAATTTTCGAAACTCGCAAAGGAATTAAAACCTACAGGGTACTTCCCGTGAACTCAAAATCTTGAAATTTGGTACGAAGCAAAGTCTTATATAGAGCCCGACTCGCACTTGGCCGGTTTTTTTTATTTATTATTTTAATTGTAGCTGGTATCCAATATGTGTATTCATCTATCATTAATATTCTTTTTATAAATTCTAACCTTTCTCTCATTTTCAGAGACAACGGAGCTTATAACGCCGGACGAAACTACCGATATTGATCACAATACTCGAAAATTGTACAAAGCATACCTCAAAGCCATGGACTGTGATATCGTCGCGAACGTTATTATTAATTTATTAAACGTAAATATATTTATATAGCTTAATAAATGTGCTGCTTACTTTTCGTGATCCGGTTTTCTTTAGTGAAACTAAAGTGTGCACAAAAAATAATAAAAAAAAATAAGAACTAACGAAAATAGTGAGTTTTATTTTCATACATAATTGTAGCCCTTTTTTCTTGTCCAACATCATCAATATTTTGCCAAAGAAAAACAGAATGGTCCAGTTCCTTAAGTTTTTGAGCAGAGTAATAGTCTACCCTCAGCCTTTTTAAAAATTCAACACGGCCATAGTATCATCAGTCTGGAAACTTTGTAGTAAAATTATTTAGACTGATGCGAACAATAAAAGATAAACCTAGAGCCTCGGTATAGGCAACACCATGAAAATCGGCGTACATACTATTCACATATTTTGTGCTTTTCGAAAAAAAAATATCTTACTGCCTGGGGGTTCCTCCATTCTGTAAAACAAGGGTTAAAAAAGGATGAGTGTTTTGAGAAATCAAGTAAACGTGTTAAACGGGGATTTATAGTTTGTAAGTTCTGGTACAGCAGTTCCCTACCTACTCCCGTGGGAGATCTACGTTTTTCAAATAATTAATTACATGACTGACCATTGATGTATATGAAGCGGCTGCAACAATATCTGTAATGTAAGAAATTTTATTTTGATAATATTATAGATTTCTGCGAGCACCATTCTAAGACAAATGTTTTAATTATTAACACCAGCTTTATACTTTAAACCTAATTCCAATATTATTCTATATGTTTAAATATTTCCAGATGCCTTATAAGTATTTTAAAATAAACTGCATCTTATAAAGATGCGCAATGCTAATATATTATTAGTATTGTAAACACAATGTCCTTCCTACCAATCGTATGCAAACACCACGAGTTACCAGATATTTCTGAACAATAGTATGAGAGTAATACAACAATACGTTAGGTAATCTTGAATAAAACGCCGGGAATCGACATCTCAATCCAGTGGAGCCTCCATTGTGCTTTCACAAAGGCACTATTGCTTTACTAAATGTCGGCCTTCATTTTTGTAATCGTCATGTTTGATTTGTTATTAATATTAGTGTTAGCTGGATTTATTAAGTAAAAATCTTATAAACTTACTTGCAGCCGTCAGATACGGCGTCTGCCTATGTACCTTCTTTCAAAACTGTTTAATTTTTTTTTAAGTATGTAACTGCTTGATGTTTAAATCTAAAAAAAATATAACTAGAAAAAAATCCATGCCTGCCCTTGTCTGATCCGCGTGATTTTTTTCTAGTTATATGTTTAATTTTTTCAAATTATGTATCAATTTTCATGTACTCAATTTTATGAAGTAGGTAAATGGGTTCTTTCATGGACAAACAATATGATAATGGTTCTACATATAAAATTTCATATCATATTTTGTTCCCATTAAATGTTATTGTCCTGACAAGATTTTTGTGTTGATGATTATAAACTATGATTAATAAAATATTAATATATTTTTTTTGAATAGAAGCACTTAACTGCTAGATGTAAAGAAAATATTTCTACCTACTACTAATCCAAAGAATATATTACAGGTTCGAATCCCGTCTGAAATTTGGACCGAGTGGATTTTTTTGTATTATGTTTTGACCTTAATCTACTTATATTTATATTTACTTCGCGGTTTTTAGTGCGAAAAGTAAGTAGAAACAGAATAAGGTACTCATAATAACTCAGTCTGTATTTATTCATGCTTTTAGGTTAGGCTTGACAAGGAACCCTTATAGTGTCTTCACGTCCGTCTGTCTGTCCGTCCCCGGTTTTACTTGGAGACTGTTAGCACTAGAGAGCTGTAGTTTTGTGAAGATATGTATATCAATCACGCCGACAAAATGGTAGAATATTCAATTAACATTTTAATACTATGAAAAAAACTCAACACTCCTAAGACCAGGATGATGGTGTCTTCTGCCCAAAGAATCGAAGAGTCAAATCTTTCTTACCTTATAATGTTATTTATGCAGAGGGGGGACAGTTTCATAGAAATGACATTAATGTTAAGATAGCAGCGCCACTAGGGCATCGCCCCGAAACTAAAACTACAGAGTTGCTAGTATTATAAATAGTATTTTTTTTTACTGGTAACTTGTAATATCAGTCAGCATCACTGACATCTTGTTTGACATTACTAAAATTGCGGTTAATTGCGTATGCGCTTTGCATTTGTGATTTGTCGTTAAATTTTGGTATTCAAACGCAGTAATTACGTTGAGTCGAGCTTTGTGTTCCTCCGTGATATTGTTGTGAGTTTTGTTTTAGTGGTTTTCTATTAAGATCGCGATAGGACGCTCCCTTTGCGAAATAGACGCTTTTGTATAGTGATAAACATTGTGTGTTGTGAAACATCTAATATCATAGCAACAATGCCCAGACGTTGTGCTTTTGGCTGCCCTCCTAGCGGTAAGTACTTTATTTATACCCATATTTAATCAAAATGTACAAAAAGCCACGTAAAGCAACTTATGGGTAGATGATAACAAATACATATTTTTGTTGCAAAGTGATCTTAATTGTTAAGGACACTATTACTTTTGTTGAGAGAAAAGACATTGTAAATTTGTCAAAAGAATTTGTCATAGAATTTAGTGTATCATATAAAATACTGCTATCGAAACTATATAACTCAGGAATCCGTGGCCCAGCCTTCTCTTGGTTCAAATCATATCTTTAAAACAGAAAACAAATAGTCCAAATCGAACACTATAGCAACAAAATGTGTGGATGTATTCTTTTTTTGATATACATAAATGATCTACCAAAAATATTTGATAGGAGCTAAAATTTCAGAAGGGAACTGATCCAAATGCGCTAATAGAAAAAACTTTAGACACTGTTACAACTTGGCTCGAGAACCAAAATTTAAAGATAAACTATAAGAAAACGAAAGCTATTCAATCCAGAACATATAAAACCCCACCATTAAATGTTACAGTTGTTTACAAAAATATAAATATCGAATTAGTAGATACATTTAAATTACTTGGTATAACTATAGATAGTAATTTAAACTGGAAAAGTCATATTGATTATGTTGAAACTAAATTATCCAAATTTATATTGACACTCTTTGAAATTAAACAGAGTACTAACTTAGAAACAGCTCTATCTACATATTATGCATATGCCTATTTCTGGTTGTGGTACTGCTCTATACTGTGGGTTAATAGTGTGAATTCACATGATCTCTTTGTTATGCAGAAGAATTGTATTCGTATCCTTGCACAAATAGACAATACAGTGAGCTGCAAACCTTTCTTTAAAAAATATAAAATACTTAATCTTCCAAGCATATACATACACAACATATGTGGTTTTGTATTTAAAAATTGTAACGCATTTAATAAAGTTAGCCAAACCCATAATATCAATACCCGCCATAAAAATAGATAAAATCATCCCCCATCAAGACTTGCTTAGCAATAGCCCCTACTACATGGCAGTTAAGATATTTAATAAATTACCACATTCTATAAAAAACGAAAAATTATTTAGCACATTTAATACAAAACTTAAAAAATTTCTAGTTGATAAATGCTTCTATTCTGTGGATGAATATTTAAATTTCAAATAGATAATAATTTAATATATGAACGCACAAAGTTTGAAAGAAAATATATTTATTAGATAAATGCTTTTAAATATACTTTTTAATATATATAAATGAACACTTTACAACAATATGAGGCGATAATATACTAATGCGGCGATTTTTTTAAAATATAAACCTAGTATATAATAATCATGTTAATTGACATATTATTTTATTTTTATTGACATATTTATTAATTATAATTACTGACAAATTTAATTTAATTTTATAAATTAATTTCCATTTCTATTTTATTTCTACTGTTAATAAGATCAATTGAGCAAGTTATATTGTTAAACTAATGGAATCAGATGACATTTATGCATAATTTGAGATATAAGTGGTTTAATACAAATTAGGTTCCTTATATACATAATTGTTTATTAATTAAATTCTTTTGTAATTTTTATCTTTAACTGTACTGTATATCGCGATACCCTGACAGGGTTAATGTTAGGTACTATAAGCATTTTGTAACCTTCGATGTAACCACATGAGTGCAATAAATTGAATTGAATCTCTTTCTGTCTTTATCTATTAATTTTATTGACTGAAACAAAGAAACTGTATTTATTAAAACCATTACAATTGCTTGCATGAGAAAACGTTAGATAGGATAATTTGTTATATGTATGTAATACAGTCGGTAGGGAATGTTAGCACCTACTTTATTCCAAATCATCAGATAAAATATTTTGTTTTGAGCTCATTCTGTCTCCTTAATAATATGGTAACATGTGTGCTTTTAAATAGTAATTTGTGAATTTTTATTACAGGAGCCAGGATGCATTGTTTTCCAGACCCAGAGAAATATCCTGATCGGTTTCGTACTTGGGTTCATCTTGCTGGAGGAAAGTTGGAAACTACATCTGATTTTGAATATTACCGATCAAAAAAGAGAGTCTGTGACTTACATTTTACTGAAGAGGATAAAAATCGTTATAACAGATTAAATGCATTAGCTGTGCCTTCTGTTTGTATTCCAAGTAAGTTCATCAGAAATATATATATTATAACCATTCTATTTGCCATTTTGTCAAGTTTACATATTATTAAAATAAACATTCAAAGTGGAAGTATAAACCAATTCTCAAATTAATTGTTAATTTGTTTAACTACCATTTCTTCAGAACTTGTCTAAACTGTGGCCAAGAACTGGAGGAAGAAACTACATAACATTAAAGAAATAGTGATAATATACTGGACCGAAAATAAACCGGGCTTGATTTTCTCAAAAAGTATAAAACTTAAGTTATACCTACAGAAAGTGTATTTCATGATGATTAAGAAAAGAAGAACATTGTTATTGAGATTTGTCAAATTGTTAGTTTATAAAGAATTTTCCAAAGAAGTAATTTTCCAATTGTGTTAATCAGTAGTACACATAGGAAAAAACACCACATCTAAGAAATTTATGGATAAAAACTAAAAAACTTCTAAGAAGTGTATATTCATTTTATAAAAAAGAATAGTAATCACAACTTATTCAAAAATTTGCAAATTGTTAGCATTGTGTTTCTTGCTTGTTGACTTTTCTGTAGATATAGCTTTGGTAGTTGTTTTTTTTATATTTTGAGAAAATCAAATTAGAGTCCCAAGGTACTAGCGGGTGGCCCAGTTTATTTTCGGTTGAGTGTATTTCCAAATGTCAAAAATACATAGAGCTATCTTATTTTAAAATTTAATAACTGGTCTGTGTGTGGTTTATGTGTTGTTGATAATTGTATTAAAATAAACCAGAGGAAAAAGTAAATCTAACTAAGATGTAACTTTATTTTGTTCTTATTATAAAAATAAAATTATTGGTTTTCTTTTCATTTCAGGTACATCTGCTAGTCATACTAGTCTTGTCATAGAACCTCCCATCAATGTTAGTCAGTCCTCACTTTCTGCTGGCACAGGCACAGGTAAATATACTTTACTTTTCATCATCATTAAAAATATAAGTAGTTTAAATTTTTATAGAAACATTCATTTGGGTTGGTAGCTGTGCAATGCAATCTTGAGAATGAAACAGTGACATATGAATAGATTTTATTTTTACTATAAAATTTTATAATTTAGTCACGGTCACTATGACAATAACTAATAATAATAACTGTCAAAATTCAAAAAAATTCAAAATTCAATATCGTTTATTCAGTCTAGGCTGTTACAAGCACTTGTGAATTTCGAAAAGCTACGCCATCGGTTCGCAAATCTACGGCGGGAGACTTTGTACTGAGAAGAACCGGCAAGAAACTCAGCAAGGGCTGTTTTTTTCTCCCTGTATTATATACAAAGTCGTCAATTTGAAAAATGACTTCAATATGAGATAACTAATGATGTCACTTTCCATTACACAGTAAATGATAAAACAATTATGACTATAAAATAAAAAAAATATAAAAAACAGATTTAAAAATGAAAAAAGTTTAGGAATGCCGTGTCCTACTGTTTAGGTTTTATGCCTAAACAGTAGGACACGGCAGTAGGCACAAATGTACCATTAAAGTTAAATACAACGATTAATAGTACCCAATGTAGCAAGAGCAGACTCATCTCCGCTGGCAGCACCCGTTCACGAGCATGACGCATGAACCAGCCATCGCTTCGCTCAACCATTTTTTAGGGAACGTAACGACCCGCCTCACACGACACCGCCGAAGAGATTTTTAAGAGAGCATGACTACCCATAACCACTCAAACCAAACTAAAATAGTTACTTAGAATTAAGGTAATTTATCTGTACGACACTGCAAACAAATACAAAACAAATTTGCAGTTACAGCCATGCAGTTTTGTCATTCAAGTATTCTTTAATAGTATAATAGCCTTTCTTAAGTAAACAAATAGTAATAGTTATAAATATGGTATCGCGGATTTTTTTGTAGATATTGGTATACTCTATAAAACTTTAGTACATCACTTTGCTGTATTGTTGATGACTTCCGCAGCGTACGCGATGTAAGGTTATTTTTTGGTATTTTTTACACACGTTGGGTTACATTATCGAAGTTTTCAAACGGAACCCTAACTTTTTGAAAATGCACTATAGCCTATATTAATCAGTGATAATGTAGCATTGAAATGGTGAAAGAATTTTTTAAATCGGTCCAGTACTTTTTGAGCCAATTCGTTACAAACATACTTATATACAAATCTTTCCTCTTTATAATATTAGTATAGAAGACTAATTCGGATATATAGTATCCAGCCAAAATTACATGTATAAAAAATATAGTCCGGCAATGTAATGTTCACGAGTTTAGATAACATTTATGTATTTTAATACTAGTAATACTACTATTCTCTATTACTCCAAGGAGGAGATTTCTAGATCAAAAACTATACTAAGTCCTGTCCCTGATACCAAATTTTATCAAAATTGGTTCAGTGGTGTAATCATTAAGAGGACACTTTTATTACATATATAGGTATGGATGGATAATATATGGCTCTCAAGAATTGACAGTGTAGAATTTGACTTTACCATATAATTTAAAAATAAACAAAAGTTTGATATTACTGTTACAAATTCCTCCTAAATATGTATATATACGTATATATATATATATGTATAATATTTTAGTGCATTAGGCTATACAGTTCAAACATTCACATAAATCTGTCACTATTTTATTAACATATTACTTTTCAAATTACAGCTATAGCTGTGAGTCATGCCAATACAGCATCAGCTCCTGTCCTAGATGTCCATGAAACTTCAACAACTTTCAATGCAGGTAACTAACTTTTTACTATAATATTGATTTTTAAATTACTAACCTTTTGGCAGGTGGTAATCACAGACAATTAAATGTGTATTCACAATACACACACAGGTGTGAAAATAGAACACCTCATACATTATATACTCATACATTCATAGCATAACAACATTATGTTTATGTTTTATACTGGCGGAACATGGCCAAATAGGCCAATTAAATGTTTGTTTGTAAAGCTACACATTTAATGCTAAAGAGTGCCTTGATAATCGTAATCATTTTAGTTCAAAAAAATTTTTTTATTCAAAGTAAAGCCTGAATACTACCCTAATACCACCTACTACCCCTTGGATTTATAAAAAATAATAATCCTTAAATATCAAGAGAAACAATACAATCCAAAAGCAAAGCATCGGCTCTTATATAAAATGAGAATACTTTCTCAAACAGACACTCTTTTGGCTGCTATGCCTTATCTCTCTCATTATTGTACTGATATTTCTTTATAATTTTGCAGGTTTGCCTAGCGACTGCAGTTGGTTGGCAAGTTTTATAAGCAAGGAACACAATTATTCAGTTATCAGCCAAACGGACCATGGAAAAATTTCAAGACCTCAAGTACATGCATGCAGAAGGCTAGACTCTAATTGTTCACTTTTAAAGCCTTTGCGTACTAAAGTGAAGTATCTGCGTACTGAAATATCGCGCTTGCGTCGAACAGGCAAGAGTTTTAAGACCAGGTTGGGAAACGCTGAGAAAATGTCAGTGAACACAGTGTTTAATCAAATATTAAATAATATGAAAAAGCCAGCACAACTGTTTGTAGAGATGCAAATGCAATCAAAGAAAAAAAGTAAAGGACGCAGATTTACATTGGAACAGAAAATTTTATCCTTATCATTGTATAAGAGAAGTCCGAAAGGATATGGGCTTTTACACAAATATTTTACGCTTCCGTCCATAAAATCAATGAAGCGATTATTGTGCAAAATAAAATTGGGACCAGGCATAAATCCCATTATTTTTAAAAAGATAAAGAAATCTATAATAGAAAAGGAAAAGGGTGATCGACTTACTACTCTGATATTTGACGAGATGTCTTTATCAACACAAGTTTTTTATAACAGCCAAAAAGATTCGTTAGAAGGCTTTACAACTTTGGATGGCGGTGAAAAATTTGCAGACCACGCATTGGTGTTTATGGTCAAAGGCCTGAAATCAAATTATAAACAGCCAATCGCATATTATTTTACCAATTCACTGCAAAAAATACAGCTGAAAAATATAATCAAAGATGTGATATAACATGCTCAGGCAGCTGGTTTAATAATTATTAATACGGTTTGTGATCAAAGCACTGTAAATGTAAGCGCTATTACTGAGTTAGTCAATGATACGAAAGAAAATTATTTGCGGCAAGGAAAAGAGTATCGCTACGACTTCTTCCACCTCAATGGACAGGACATTATACCCATTTTTGATGCTCCCCACCTTATCAAAGGTATCCGCAATAATTTGCTAACAAAAAATTTAAAATATACCTCTAATAGCGAAGATAAAATAATTAAATGGGAATATTTTGAAATGGTTTATCGTGCCGATCAAAGTTACGGAGAATTACGACTTTTGGACAAAATTACCGAAGAACATATAAATCCTGAAAAAATAAATAAAATGCGTGTGAAGTTGGCTACACAACTTTTCAGCCATAGTGTTGCTGTGGCAGCCGAACATTTGACAGCGAGGGGAGATTTGCCACAAGAATGTCGACAAATTATCGATTTCACTTTAATAATGGACAATTTATTTGACACATTAAATATTAACTGCTTTAATGTACCGAACGGGAAAAAATATAAAGGTGCGGTAAAAAGATCTTCCCCACACCACCAGTTTTGGCAAGAAACAAAATTAATTTTGAAAAGTTTTAAATTTATAGAGAAAAAAGTAATAGGAGATAAAATTCTACTGAGTGAAAAGACAGTGCCATCGGTAACAAACTTTATTAAAACTATTGATGGAGTACAAGCAATTTGGAAAGTAGTATCTCAAAAATATGGCTATGACGCACTTTTGACGCGAAATTTAAATCAGGACCCAGCCGAGAACTTTTTCGGAAATATAAGAAGTTATGGGGCGAGAAATGTCGCCCCTAATACTGTTAGTTTTGAAGGAGCTTTTAAAGCTCTGTTATTAAACAATTATAGCTCTCCTCACTCAAGGGGAGCTAATTGCGAAGAAGATGGAAACAAGTGTCTCCAAACTTTAGACTTTTTCCTCACAGAAAAACATAAAGATTCTGATATTTCTCCCAAAAAAAATGAGGAAATGCCCTTTGATTACAATTTTTTTAGTAATCAACCAAACGAAACTGATCCCGGGCAAAGAAATTATGTTTGTGGCTGGGTCCTCACTAAATGTTTAAAAAATATTGTCAAATCTTGTCAGCAATGTCGACAAACTCTGATAGACTTGGATAATACAAACATAAATAATAAATTTACAAGAACAAAAGAATATAATAAAAAAAAGTGGTTGTGTTATCCAAGTCTACAATTAGAAAATTGCTTTCAAGAATTACAAAATATCATCCTCAATGTAATTAAAAAGGAAACCCCAAAAAATAATATTAAACATATTATTATGTCATATTTTATGCAGATATAATAATAACATTTCCATTTAATTGCCAGATCCATAAAGAAGATTTAAAAAAATACTTCACCAACATAACTATTAATATTATATTACATAGCTGGTGTCGCTCA
The DNA here is from genome assembly GCA_902850365.2 of Chilo suppressalis. Lineage (NCBI taxonomy): Eukaryota > Metazoa > Arthropoda > Insecta > Lepidoptera > Crambidae > Chilo > Chilo suppressalis. The sequence goes on along the minus strand of OU963903.1, from coordinate 9,125,680 downwards.
ATCAATAGAATTTTATCTGGTAAAATAGATTATAAGGGTGATGATGAAATAAAAAATGCGGCTTTAAATTACTATGTAAAACACAAGAGGTATAAAAATAAAAAATAATTACTAAACTGTTGTGTTTTATTTTGATTCAATCATTTGGGTACATATCAATATAATGTCTGTGAAGTTTTTTGTTCTAATCAAACTTGCGTAAAACATGATTTTTTTCTTTTTTTCAATCTGTTTTACCAAGAGTTTACTAGAACAAAAAACTACGGACATTATATTGATATACTATCGACATAAATACGTAGGTATGTTGTAGTGTTTGTTTTTAAACAGAGCGTGACACTGACACACGTAGGACAGCTGTTTTGTCTATGATAGCGAACCGCTTACGTCAGCGTAACTGTCAAACTTCATTGATTGGGTTGGTAGCCTTGAGGGAAGAGTCGATTTTCCTATTCGACTAAAATATTCGCCTTGAGACTTATAAAAAAAAAAAAAAAAAAAAAAAGTAATCAGGCGGTGAATCTCTGTGGGGGCGCGTGGATGAATGGATGGAGTTTGACAGTTGTTGAATTTTGAATAGTCTTTCCCAGATCGATTTGAGTCCTCATTATCGGGTGCTGTTTTTAATCGATTTTGAATTTTACTCGAAATTGAATTTCCTCGCTGATTTGGGTAGGTATTCCCTTTTCCTCAGCTTACGGCGAGCGTAGGTATATAGTTTTGAGTTTATTCTTCGGTTCGTCTCGAATGCGGCGGCTGTCTGTTTGACTGTGGCCTTTGCCTTCAGTTGAAGTGGGAAACAAATCATAGACACATGTTTGGGAGTGGACGATCCGTCTATCATCTATGAGCAATGGTCAAAACAACTTTTAAAATTTCACAATCTGTTTGTGGTACAGTTAACTTTTCATCTTTTCTTCTGCCCAAAGTATAATAAACGGCATATTATTGTCGTCGGAGTCGTGAGATAGATCCGAAAAGTTTATATCCCGAAGGATATTGGCGGAAAAAGCGCGGAGTCGCTAACCGAACTGAGTTTCGTGGACGAACACGAACCTTCGCAGGGCGATTGCAATAATAAGGCGGTAACTTGTGATAGGAAACAAAATACTTACGGATAGTTTCATATTTCGAACGGCTTGTACGTTCCCCTCAAGAAATACTGGAGGACTAACAAGGAGACTTTTTTTCTGTACACGGACCAGAAGGGACGCGGGAGTTTATTTGCCAGCCGCTCTCCGGTTTTATGTAACCCGGCCGTAACAGCAGACAGATTATACACAGCTTAACCTATCATAATCAAGGTATTTCTCTACTAACCCCGGGTGAACGTGGAAAGAAACCACCAGGCGAGGTTGGACCCCGACTTACCCATTTCCATATATTTACATATATCTATATAACTGGTTATCTCACTGAGAACTAGAATTAACTAAGTTTGTCACCAATATCGATCAAACGAGCCGTAGAACCTCTGAAATCCACTAAATAGCTTATTCAGTCTAGTCTATGTGGTATTTGTGGATAAAATATATTAGTAAGTATTAGATTGTAAGTACATGGTAAAGTGTTCTGAATGTCTGATATTCATATAATTATAACCTTTCATGACAACTTGTTGGTTTATATACACATTAACTTTGAACTACTGTATTCAGCTTAGATATTTATAATTAGTGAAACATAGTTATTATATAAATAATAAACATAGTTAGACTTGTTGATTTATATAAGCAATAACTTAAAACTACTGAATTCCTATGCTTTGGTATCTAAAGTGGATAAAATATACTTATAACATTATCTTAATTTTTTGGTTTTCTTTTATTGTTTCCCCGGTGCTCTGAGTGAGCGAGAAGAGTGCTGTGAAGGGGAATTGAACATCACAATGTAAAAAGATACTATTAATATATATATATATATTATCTTCGGGGCGAAAACATAGATGATGCTTCGAATTAAGTATGCAAAATACACCACGAGAGGGCTCTCTTTTCCCTATATATACCTTTTCTCTTTGTATTTATGTAATGACTGCAAAAATATTATCCAAAGCCCTATAAATGTCATGTCATATTATTTTTTATTTATCTACCGTTCCCAAATCGTTCCCCAGTGAGTGGCAGGTCGTTTCTGTTTTACTCATTCATAATCGTTCCCCGATAGTTAGTAGTGATAAGTATCCGTTTGGGACTACAATTGATGTGAATGGTACGGAATTTATTATTTGCTATTTAGAAATACTCTTTTTTGGGGCAGTAGGTGAGTTGTAACAACTGGTCGTGATCAGAAAAAATGAATTTAATACGAGATCTCCAACCGTATACAAACACGGCTTAGTATAGCGAAAAAGCGGACGATTGAAAATCGATTACATTTTGATAAGATTATTATTATTACATTAGCAAGGTAAGGAAAATACGAAAGTTAATGGGTATAGAATGAGAAATAAGCCGTTCAACCATGAAACCTGTTTTGACCACCAATCAACCTGACCAACCTGTTTTGAGGATTGATTTTGTATATAAATACTAAAAAATTTCAAAGGGAAAGGTCTCGAAGATGTCTTCGCCCCTCCTTTAATAATTCCTATACACAATCTACGTAGCATTGCAGGAGATTGCTCAGCTTCCATACATGTTTGGCCTAAAAACCAATAATCATGAAAAATTGTTTCCTAGATTCGAAATTATGTATAAATTACTGTAGAAACGAATATTATTGACGGACACCCCTGAGAACTTCTATAAACCATATACACTGAACATATTAAAATAATAAACAACAAATAAGTTATAAAGTAAAGTAGGGAAATCAAGCCAAGTACCGAAATTATGGATTAGATTCAGATATATAGAGCATGTACATTAACAGATAGTTGTCTGTTTTTAAAGTTAATGCATAAGAGTAACTTTTAAAGTCAGGTGTCATTTCCGGTTATAATAAAGTACTCTGTGACAGAAACTGTGTGATGATTGTGAATGAGCCACAGATTAAAGAGAATTTTTAAACTCTCGTTAACCAAAGAAAGCTAAGAGATTTAGGTTCTATAGCCATATATTCAGTAGCTTCATTATTTTTGTTATGTTTTTAAGATAACCATATTTTAGTTATAAGTGTATCACACCTTATAATTTTATTTATTTATTAATTTATAGTCAGGGTACGTAGGCCCATAGATAGATACCTTAAAGTTTAACATATATACAGATTATAATGTGTTTATGGAGGTGTTTGGCGAAAAATGTATGGCAATAGACTTTATGATGTCGCCTACCATCTATAATAATTGTCCGAGCACATTTGCATCTAGTGAAATGATAATATAGTTGTGGATATTAATACCACAGTGTAATAAAAAAAAATGATTTATTTTATCGATCTTTACAAAATAGATTTGTTTTTATATTATATAAACAATTTCGATTAGTCTTTGGCTGAATGTTACTACACCCATAGCCCTTAAAAATGATTCGTATGTTTTCCAAACCGGTAAAATTAAAAGTCCTTTTTAAAGTATATATTATAGACAGGTGTCCGTTGAAATGTAATGACTGTAAATTAAATTATAAATTACGCCAAGAATTACCGTGTATGTCAATATTTTTTGTGCATTTAGGCCAATTTGAGCAATCTCCTTTCATATTCTTTAGATCAATGGCAAGTAAGTATTTTTTTATATGTTTTCATTTCCATTTAAGCATCATAATAATAAGCATTAGCGGTTGTTAATGCTGATTTATATCAGCATTAATAACCGTAACTTTTGATTGCGTTGACTTTCAAGTTTGATTTTTACGGCTACAGGGATTGCAGTACACAATTTTAATTCACTTTGATACCTCGATAGGTTCCTGAGAAAAGGATCTAAATAAAATAAAAATATCACTCTCGCCGTTGCCTATACTGACCCAATCCCCTACCTCGTGGATCCCTGGAATCCCTAATAGGTAGTTTTATTTTTCAGTGGTCTTCTTTAAGTTAAAGTACGGAAAAAGATGGATGAAATGTGGATGATGTCACAAACAGTAACGTTGGCCCGTTTAATAGTCTTCTACAAGCTAATTATTTTTAGTTTTTTAGATACTCTGCTGAACTTGGAGAGAAGGAGAAGTTATCATCATCATCATCAGCCTATTAATATCCACACTGCTGGGGCACAGGCCTTCCCTATGGATAGAATAGGGAGATTGGGCCATGACCCACCACGCGGGTCCAGTGCGGGTTGGTGGGTGCTAACGACTGCAGTTGCAGCCGGGACCAACGGCTTAACGTGCCTTCCGAAGCACGGAGGCGCTCGAGATAGTAAATTTTCGGTCACCCATCCAACGACCGACCACTGCGAAAGTTGCTTAAATTCAACGATCGCAGCGGAACGCGCTATCCACTTGCGCCATCGAGCTCTTAGAACTTAAGTTACCTTTTAGAGGCCGGAGGAGAACTTAAGTTACCTTTTAATGTTAAAAGTGTGACAAACTAGCATATGGCCTGCCTGAAGGGAAACGACCACCGTAGACTAAAGACGCTTGCGATATAAAAAATATCACTTGCGGCGTTGCCTACCCTGACCACATCCCCTACCCAGTGGAGCCCTGGAACCTTACTCACCGACAGAAACAGAATACCACTAAAAGTTAGTGTTATTTAACTGTGGTTTTCTGTAAGATGGAGGTTACTTTTAATTAATGTCAGGTCTAACTATTAGGACTTATTGAAGTTATTTTTATCCGACCTTTATTTGTTTCTACTAACATTTGTACCACTATTTATTTTAATTGTCATTTATTTATTTTTTGTCATCTTGCTAATGATATGACGTGGTTTTCAGCATCGTCAATGTGCTTTCGTATATATTATAACGGTCAATAAAATATAGACTTATCGGTAGGGTAACTTCGGAATCTTCATTAATTTATTTATGATATCTTTTTGCGATCATTGGTTGTTTCGGTTTCTAGTCATGAACACAACCATCAAAACTTGAACTAAAGCCAAATATTTAACTTTGTTATTTGTTTAGGATACCTAATTTTATTATTGAAGTCAAGAAAAGTAAGGTCAAATGTCAAGCAAAATTTCTTTTTAAGTTTCATTTTAGAGTTAATCAAAAATTTTACACATTGGAAACGAATTCTTGTAAATTTCTCCAAGCTTAAATTGAAGTATATGTGTAGTTGCTGACAATGTTACCTACTCTAGTGGTGTTCTTCTTTTAAAGAACTTAATTTTATCAAGATAACTTTATCTTGATAAAATTAAGTTCTTTCACCCTTAGGAGCTTTCACCAGAAAAAGTTCACAAATCAAAGATTTAGAGTATATATGTATATATATTTTAATTTAATTTAATTTTTATATGCCTTAATTTATAATTAATTTAATTTTCGATTTCTAATTTGATAAATAAATTGTGTATGTCTGAATCTCATTTAAATTGTTATTAATAAATTTTAGGTTAATGTAATTTTGAAATTTTTATGTATGGTTACTGTGTAGTATACTTGTATAAGCATGCTGTTTGCACATGCTAGTGGAGTTGAGTATTTCTTTATCAACTGTTTTTCTTAGTGTCTTTTACCATTTTGCTTGCTGTAACTCTGTTTTGAGCAATAATTAAATAAATAAATTTCAAGATCATTGTTAAACACAACAATCGAAACGTCTTTTATCTCGTAATATGACCTTTACCAATTGATGTGCATTTAGAAAAGTTAGACAGTGCAAAAACTACACCTCGCACGTCTCAAACAAAAGGGTATTATATTCAAAAACAGTGTTTTGAGATATCTCATTTTAAAGTTTCAAGAAATCATAGATTCGGATCTGCTTGAAAAAAAGTTTAAAATGATAATTAGATTTAAAAGTACATTATCTTCCTTGTGCTGAGTAAGTTTACTTAATGTATCAGTAGTATTTTTAATTTAAATTGTTTTTTATTTAAGAAATTATCTTACCAATTTATAAAGAAAATAATAGGTAATTTTTGAAAACAAAAAAAACAGACTGAATAAATACCCTTTTGTTTGTGACGATACCCTATGCAGATGAGAAGATAAATATGAAATACGATTTTATGTATGTACTTATTTTATTTTTAAACGTACATTATATACAACATTATTATAAGCAATAAATAAAATTAACACTGCTGAACAGCTCTGTAACAAAATATCACTAAAAATCCACTTATCGATGCCAAAGTTTTTCTTTTTATTGATTCCTGGATGCACCTTGATTCAGTAGTAACCGTTGTTATGCCTTCCACCATTGTAATTACTGTTGTCACTAAAATAAAATAATAATAATAGGCATTTAAGATCGAACGTGTTTTAAACAATCGAAATTTACATTAAATGTTTTTTCAGATCATATTATGACCACCATACCATAAGGTCATATTATGACCGTTTTTTTCTAAAGTTAGACATTGGTGATGATTCTGGCATGATTCTTTTAACTCAAAACTAAATTGTCATCAGTTTCTAATTTCTATTCTGTATAAAGAATGACAAGGATACACTATTGCCAAATTTAAGTTTAGGTTAAGAGAATCATGCCAAAATCGACACCACTTTTTTGCTCAGTTTACATACTCTATTCGGTTAGTTCAACTCAATTAGAGGAAACTAATTATACATGAGGAGCTCGATGGTGCAGGTGGTAAGAGCGTTCCGCCTGCGATCGTGGATGTTAATCAACTTTCGAAATGGTCGGTCATTGGATGGGTGACAAAAAAAATATTATCTTGAGCTCCTTTGTGCTTCGGAAGACACTCTAATGGCGTGATTACACTTGGTCGTTAGCCCTAATACAAGTGCTAATGAAATTCGGGTAAACGACTAAGTGTAAATAAATGGAATAGAGTACGCTCGTATTTGGGTAGTTTTCGTTTTGGTTATCTTACATCGTCTGCCAGCCCGTAGCGCAGTGTAATTATTGCTTCGGGTGCCCGAATTCGAGTAATATCTTTTGTGCACCCGAACACGGGTAAGCGACCAAGTACAATTGCGTCATAAGTCGTTAAAACCCACCAATCCGCACTAAGCCCCTGTGGTGGGTCACGACCCAGTCTCCCTTTTTCTATTGTTCTTTTTTAAATAAATCTTCAATGTAGCATCGAGAATCTATAACAGTTATGTTTTGATGTTGTACATTGTGACGTATTCGTGATGATAATTGTTTAATAAAACAGTGCACGTACGACGATGGATGCTGCCTGTTGAACTCCAGGGAGCGCAGGATCGCTTCAGGGATAGGCGGGGGCGTGGGGATATGCGAGCCGGTGGGGTGGAAGCCGTTCTCGTCGGCGGTGTAGGAGAGGGAGATCTGCTGACCGTCGGGCGCGCGGTACGAGAACCCGCCCTCCGCCGTCACCGCGGGACCCTCGGGGCCCGGAGCGCGCGGGGACCCGCTCTCGTGAGCTGAGATACCGTTGCCAGTTTCATAGCTATGAACAAAAACGTCGTTGGTTTACAAATCTAATATCATTTTACAATTAGTCATGAAATTGATGAGGTTAAAGAAATCACTGACAAAAAGTACGAACTATATATATTAAAGGTATGTACATAGTTTTCGTCAAATTTTTAAAATTTATCCTGATCGTTGTGATGAGTATACAAATATTTTGCATTTTTTGTGTTTAAAATAAATCTCAGAAACACGAATACAAAAACGATTAATAGAATGATCATGAAACAGAATGATAATAGGTGACAATAATTATTAACTATGTATGTTGCCACAAATACCTACTGTGTTCATGTAATTTCAAAGCCCCGCGTATGTCCCACTTAATTACAACCAAGTCATCTGTGAATTTACGTAATTTGTAAACTAATTGATCGAATAATTATGGCAGGTTGCATTATCATTTGCACTAAGATAATAAGAGCCCACATGAATTGTAACGTTTATTAAAAATAAGTAATATTACAAGAATCACTTGTAATAACACTATTGTCTGTTATAAACTTTCTGTACAATAATTTTAAAGCGTTGCTATTAGTATTCCATGCTGAGTAAAAATTTATCGACACTACTTTGTCTCACGGTATTGTTGTGCCGCCGTTGTATTCGTAGCACAAGTTTTTGTTGGCCAAAATTGAAATAAGTACATAGCGAAGCGTCTAATGTTGAATTTGTGACTAATAATAAATTGTACAACATCTCACCTGTATCTGTAGTTCCCATCGCCATTATTTACGTTTTCGTAGCGTAGAATAGGTATGTGGGCTCCGTAGTTGTTATTGTTATAACCGTGATAATGCTCAGCTGCTACGGTCAGCAAAAGAGCACAGCCGGCAAAAATCTAAAATTGTGAGATTTGATAAAAAAAGCTTTAATATTATTGAAAGTGTCCGTTTTCTTTTATGTTTACATTGATTTTTAAACTTTCATCTATACTTATACTTTATACTTAATATTATAAAGAGGAAATATTTGTATGTAAGTATGTTTGTAATAAATTGGCTCAAAAAGTACTGGACCGATTTTAAAAATTCTTTCACCATTTGAATGCTACATTGTCACTGATTAATATAGGCATTATCAATATAAAGTGTATTATCTATTTTTTTATTATTTATTATAAAGAAAGTCAGTGCGTATAATACAATCCTTTGAACAAAAACTATAGAACTACACTACAGCTCTACACCGAAGCAAAGTGAGGGCGGACCACTAGTTGATTAATAAAATTTAAAGAAAATTTTGCTAGAGATAATTCCTCGCGGCCAGGCAGCAGACATGGCCTAAACGCGCACCCTCGCTATCTGGGCGGACGCACTGACCAATCATGCTACCGCGGCCTTGATGGCCGTATCGAATTTCTTTCTTTTCGCATTGAAGGTAACCCACAATGTAAAACGTATACCTTTACAGGTTTTGAACATTTAAAAGAAGAAATAGCAATTGTAGTTTTATTTTTTAAATATTTAACTGCTAGATGTTTAAAACTAAAGAAATTTATCCAAACTTTAGGTTTAGGTAAGTTTATCACCAGTCAACTAAGATATTTATATAAAATTTAATTTAACTTATAAGTGATTAAATAAAGTTAACTATGCTTGAAGGTTGTTTCAAACGGAATTAAAAAAACACACACAACATTGTTTGTTACCTTTACAAAAGTCATTTTAGTCAGAAGAAGCTTTCAACTGTCTCAAATAGACTTGCGAGATGCAAAGTTGAGCACTGAATGATATTCTTAACGTAAGTGATCTTTTTATATTGATGTACTTATTGCCCTACCACCGATCACCTTGCACGACATCTTAGTGGCGATTGAAGAATTGAATGCTGCGTTGAATTCCTGAAGCGCCTCCCACTGTTTCGTTGAACTGTCAATGATAACCTGCGATATAATACCACTTGGGTTCAAGGTCATTGTCGCTGGTCGTATTGCACTTGTGAATAGAAGTCTAGTAGAAATAAAATATCCCTATTATTGGTAAAGCAAAGATGAAAAAAATACGAATATTAAATCTCTGTAACTAAATTTGTTTGTTTTAAAAATGTATAGATTATGTGGTCTGACAACTGTTCCCGAAAAGCATTATGAGACTCAAAATGTGCTTTTGTATATAATTAATTCATAATGTTTCACTTTTAGCGCGGATCAGATTGAAGTATTTATTTGATTAGCGAGAATGTTGCTTGGTTGCTATCCTATCAAAACGCAGGAATTTCACTCACTGCTAAACACTAACTTCATAGCATAGCATATTGTTATAGGGAAAGATAATACTCCAGAATGGTTTTTCATTTTTGGCGGAGAATATGATTTACGTACTTTACCTTTCATTAGACGTAATAATATCGGGACTTCACGTAGAGAGTATTTTTTATGGCATAAAGTTTACTGCATATTTTACAATTAATGATTCTATATTAGAACGTGATTAACAGCTGTGACGATGCTTGGTCCTCCCGATCAATGACATCTCTCGATCTAGGAAAGTGCTCTGAGAGGGAATGCGAGGTCGCACGATTCTTGATTTTTTTTCTTTCCTCGATGATCATAGCATTGCTATTGATTCATTTGCATTAAGTTTGAAATATTACTGCCAATTTTATGATTACGCAATGTATTGTTAGGTTCGAATATTGTAAGGTCAGCTATCATATTTAAAATGATGCGCTACTGACAAATAGTAATGTATAGTCACTTGCTACTACTGCGTATGATTAATCTGTGTTGAATAAACTCCTTGTTGAGATTTTCTCATAGGCATACAACATGAGTTTCCTTAAAAATAATGTGAAAGAGTTTATGTGTAAAGTCGACAACGCACGTGTGCTTCCAGGCAGATCGGCAATGCACGTATGCTTCCAGGCAGGCCATGTAATTATTTGCCATCCAAATAATACAGAAAAAAGGAAATTATTTAATCTAAGTATCTTACTGCCTTAAAATGGTTTTGAGGATCAAGAGATTGTCACCTAAAATTAGCAGACTGCTTCCTAAATAGTTTTTAAGATTTTTGAGTCGTGGCCCAATAAATCAATTCAAATATATTTATTTCTACCAACCTGGATCTAATAATGTCCTATTGATCTCATAGTCCCACTAGCTTTGGGTTCGTGGTCCAAATAATAATTAAGAAAGAAAAATTAGTCCCACTGACTTTCATATTTATGTTTTATGCATCGTGGTTCCACTGTCTACGGGATAAGGAGCATTTACATTTGCTCGTTTGCCCGTATTCGGGTTTCACGAAAGACATTACACGAATTCGGGCATCTGATACAATATTTACATTGTTTTTACTCGAACACTGGCTGGAAGGCAGCGTCTGGTAAACAAAACGAAAACTGGCATACTCGACTCCGTTTATTTACACTTAGTCGTTTGTCTGAATTCCATAGGCAATCGTATTCGGGCTTACGACCAAGTATGTATTGCGCCAAAACAAAAGAACGTTGGCAAAACGAGGTGAACTTTGAACTATCGAACTATTTTATTAGTTAAAAACATATTTTAATCAACATTCACTACATTATTTGTAAGTTCGACTTGTGCTTTTCATCTGTTTTCTTTTGTAAGTTTTCTCTTTGCTTTTCTTTAACATTTTTGATCGAGATTTCTTTTAGTATATTAAGAAACTTTAATAGAGGGCTATAGATTTTATTTTTTAGTTAATTAAGTTTGAAATTCTATCTCTCGTAAACATTGTTTGTTCGATGTGCAATCGACAATTCAAAATTCCCAAGTAAAAAAATATATCTAGCTTTAGCATGATGATAGTTTCTGTCAATCGACTCCGGTAATTTTTTCTCCAATTTTCACAGTTCTTCTTATAAATATCCTTTTTACATTACCAGAAATTCAAATACTGGTCCAGTTTTATGATGCTTCAGCAAAAATTGCAAATGAGTAAACGGTTCATCATTTTTGCGATAGGTAAGCTCCTGTTGCACCTAAATATCGAGATTTTCCATACACTTTAAAATGGATTACAACCAGATTAAAACTGTTTTAATTATGGTCAATTCATAAACGGCTTTAAATATTCATATTATTTTAAAAGAACGCCTTTTTAGTGGTGCGATGAGCATAGCGAGATTTTTCGTCCAAGGTCGCGGCTTTGCTGTTACAACCTACACCATATCTTTGCGTTTTCATACACACACACGTTTCACTTCAGTCGGGTGGTCATAAGCACACTCTTTTTTTTATCTCTCTTGTGGGGGCTCACTTTTAAACATACGAATTATAAGTTTTAAATAAAAAAATAAAGGAACTTAGAATTTTATCGAAAATAAGATGACCGAGTCAATAAAACAGAATAAGGACTATCGATGCCGTCTACGGTGTCATTATGAAAACGTTATTTCGCCTTTCAAATAAAGATGGCATTTTAATTAATTAAGTTTAATACGGAAGTTGATGGCATTAGCTGAAATTTTCCGCAGTCTAGATTGCCCCGCTGTACCTTTATAGATTTTTCTCGACAGCAAATTGACTTCACACGTCACTATTTGTAAAGCGTGCCGCGACTAATTAGTTTTAGTAATGAAGTAACTATTACTTGACAACGTATTAGTAGTGTATCTAATACCCTCGAAGGAACACACATTTTGCAAACAATTTATTTGTAAGTTTCAGTTAAGAGTTAATCCAAAAACTTACACATCATAAACGTATTCTTCTAAAATTACCGGAGCTTAAATTTAAATATATGTGTTGCTCACAGTGTTACTCTAGGAGTTTGTTTCTTTAACTTTTCCTTGAAATAATAATTCGTTTCACTCTTGGAAGCTTTCACCAGAAAAAGTCCACTAAACAAAGATATTTAGAGTAGATATAAATAATTTCAAGATTATTTTAAACATGTCAATCGAAACGGCTTTTATCTGCTAATAATATCTTTTGTATTCTGATTTGGCATTATAGTATCACTTTTGTATACATCCTGCCTGACATATTTTTCAAAATGTGACTAAGACATCTCATTAATAAAATTATAACTTCAATTTGGTTGGTTGGTTGTTGGAATAACAATTATTAATAGTTAACTAAAAGAAATACCATTTCATGTCAGCAAGCCAATTGGCTGAACAAATTTATTATGTTTGTACAAAACATCATACGAAATTGCGATACAGCGCAATAAAATGATTTGAATTTTATTTTTCTTATTGATGTGCATTTGGAAAAGTTAGGCAGTGCAAAAACAACACCTATACATGTAAGAAGGTAAATATCAAATAAAATGTTATGAATGTACTTATAAAATAACATGTATTTAACACTAACATTATCATAAGGTAATGAACAAATAGAATTAACACTGTTAAACAAATAGGTTACAAAATATCACTAAACATCCATTTATCGTTGTCAAAGTCTTTCTTTTTATTGATTCCTCGAAGCACCTTGATTCAGTAGTAACCGTTGTTATATCTTCCACCATTGTGATAACCAGTGTCACTAAAATAAAAAATAAAATATGTTAATAGGCATTTAATATTGATGTTTTTTAAAGTGTTTGAAAATGGATGGAAAGCGCAGTTGGTTGCGCATTCGGTGATCGAGGAACTTAAACAACTTTTGCAATGGTCAGTCATTAGATGGGTGATCAAAAAACTTATTATCCCGAGTTCCTCCGTACTCTGGAAGGCACGTTATGCTTGCCCCAGCTGTATCTTCAGTCGTAAGCACTCACCAATCGGCACTGGACCCGAGTGATGTGTCACAGCACTCACGGGCAATCTCCCTATTCCGTGCATAGAGAAAGCCTGTGCCCCAAATTTGGGGACATTATTAGGCTGATGATGATGAATTAATTAATTATTGGCTAGCAATATATAGCTAATTGATTTTGTTTGAATAAATATTAAATTTAGCGTCTAGAATTTATGAGTAATGTTTTAACGTTGCACACTATACGTATATGACGTATTCCAGATGATGATTTTTTAGAAAACGGTGCACTTACGACGATGGATGCTGCCTGTTGAACTCCAGGGAACGCAGGATCGCCTCAGGGACGGGCGGGGGCGTGGGGATGTGCGAGCCGGTGGGGTGGAAGCCGTTCTCGTCGGCGGTGTAGGAGAGGGAGATCTGCTGGCCATCGGGCGCGCGGTACGAGAACCCACCCTCCGCCGTCACCGCGGGGCCCTCGGGGCCAGGAGCACGAGGGGATCCGCTCTCGTGAGCTGAGATGCCGTTACCAGTTTCATAGCTATGAAGAAAAACGTTGTTCGTGAATAAAACTAACATGATATCAAAATTTGTGTGCAATATATTTTAAATACATGTAGTTTTTATCAAATTTTTGAAATTTTGTTCTGTTCGTTGTGATGAGTAAACATATATTTTGAGAGCACGAATACAAAAACGACTTATAGAGTGATCATGAAACAGAATGATAATAGGTGACAATAATTTATTAACTATGTATGTTGCCACAAATACTGTGTTCATGCAATTTCAAAGCCACCGCGCCCGACCTTCCGCCCGAATTTCAATCAAGTCATCTGTGAATTGATGTAATTTGTATACCAATTGATCGATTTATTAAGAAAGGCTACATTATCATTTGCACGATGATATTAGAGCCGACATGTAATGTTTATTAAAAGTAATCAATACAAGAATAACTTGCAATTACAATTTTGTCTGTTATAAACTTTTTGTACAATAACTTCATAAGGCATATAATTATAGATTTATAAGTCAAAACTTATCGGTAATATTTTTTCTTACTGAAATGTTCTACCATTGTACTCATTGCACAAGTATTTGGTAAACATTGAAATTGTAGCGAAGCGCCCAATATTGAACTTGTGACCGATAAAGAAATTGTACACCATCTCACCTGTATCTGTAGTTTCCATCGCCATTGTTTACGTTTTCGTAGCGCAGAATAGGTATGTGGGCTCCGTAGTTGTTATTGTTATAGCCGTGATAATGCTCAGCTGCTACGGTCGCCAAAAGAGCACAGGCGGCAAATATCTAAAATTAAGAGAATTGATAAAAACCCCTTTAATGTTATTGTGTGTTCGTTTTCTTTTAGGTTTTCATTGATTTTTAAACTTTCGAAATGTATCCAAATTTTCAAGTTCAGGTATATATTGATCATATGTCAACTATGATATTTATATTTTAACGCGTAAATACTATCTATTTAATAAAGTTAATAATTGTTGCAGGTAATTTTGACCGCTATTAAAAAAACGCAGCATTGCTTGCACCTTGATAGGAGTCATATTAGACAGAAGTAGCTTTCAATTGTTTGAAATAGACTTGCGAGATGCAAAGTTGAGCACTGAATGATGTTCATAACGACAGTGATGTTTTTATATTGATATACCTATTGCCCTACCACCGATCACCTTGCCCGACATCGTAGTGGCGATTTAAGAATCGAGTGCTGCGTTGGATTCCTGAAGCGCCTCCCGCTGTTTCGTTGAACTGGCAATGATAACCAGCGATATAATACTGGGTTCAAGGTTATTGTTTTTGGTCGTATTACACTTGTGGATAGTGATACTGAAGTCCAGCGGAAATAATAATACAACTTCAATGTAACTATCTTATGGGTCATATTATACTTATTTCAGTGTATTGAAGTAATAGATACTTCTTGTAGTTTGTTCATGTCAGTGACGATAGAGAGATATTGAAGTTTGGTCATATAGGTGACAATAGATACTTATTGATGTTTGTTTGACAATACAGTTATTGAAGTTTTAATCATGTAGGTGGCAATAGATATTAATTCTTGATGTTTGTTCTGTAACGTAGTGTTCTGACAATCTACAAGTTTAAATTTTGGCGCGAAGGCGCTTGGTAGTTTTCAGGAAGTTACAGGATTTAGTACCCATTTTTTTTATAGATAGGTCCGACAAATGACTCCACCCCACCTGCTGTTAAGTGAAGGTGAAGTCCAGACGCGAAGATAGCTGATACAGCAGTTCTAACTGCCACACCAGCCATCCTCACCCTGCTGGCCTGCATGTTGCTTCTTCACGCCTCTTTTAAAGGATCCCAGGCTGTAAGAGGGAGGGAACACGTAAGCGGGCAGAGCATTCCATTCACGGATAGTGCGACAAAGAAATGAGTCACCAAATTTCTTTGTACGCGTTGGAATTGTGGCCACAGTTAGACTGTGACAACGTGAGTCAGCGCGCGTGGTCCTCTGAAGGAAAGGGGAAGGTGGAATAACTCCTCAGAATACTCACCGTGGTACAGACGATTGAACGTGCTTAGTGACGTCACGTCACGTCGAAATTGAAGAGGCTCGAGGTGTTTAGTCACCTCCTCATCGCCTATGATGCGATCGCGCGCCGCTGTAAGCTATCCAAAGCATGGACCAAGTACTTGACGGAGCCATCCCTGAGGTGCGAGCAATATTCCACGCAGGACCGCACTTGCATTTTGTACAACAAGCACAGTTGATCAGGACTCCGAGTTTGCGTGAAGCTGTTTTGGTCACGGTTTCGATGTAGTCCTTTGGGTTCAAGTCTGAGCGAACTTCCATACCGAGCATGGTAAATGCTGCTTTGTAGCGCCAGTGTTGTGACCTGAAGAGAGGGAAGGGGAAGGAATGGCGATGTGTTTGCCGTGAAAGCGCAAGCCTGAGTTTTCTTATATCGTTATAAGAAAGCTATATTTGTATTTAAAATCGTTTTCATTTAAGAAAAAGAGATCAATACGACTTTTAACTCAAGTTTTGAGAATACCAAATGAATTCCCACTTTCGAATCCCACTGATTAAACAAACCTTAGGCCCATATTATAGAATGACAACTAACACCCGTATTCACAAACAATACTTGTTTAAGTAAAGTAGCAACACTGTGCGAAGTAAGACATTTCTCAGTGCGTTTTACTTGGCAAGCCTTTCAATTCATAAACAATACTCAAATGACTCTTCGCTATGAGAACGCACAGCGTTGAACAGAGCTCTGTGATTGGTTCATTTATGTTACGTAGTTCACACCGCTCTGAATGACATGTCTATCATTTGTCAATTGTCATAATTCATAACCTTTTTAAAACCAAACAGTGCTTGAGACCTATTTTGTGTTTCGTGGTAATTATAATTGATTAGATTGTAGCGTCATCTAAATTCTTCTGAACTGTAATAATCAAAAGGATTTTGGAAATCTCGTATCACTTTTCTGGTACTTATTCTGTTATGCTCATTGATATATACACGGTGGCAGGGGAGTTGACGTTCAAAAGTATAATTTAGATACTTTATGATGAGGAGTATCCAAATCACCCCCATGTATGTTCTACGATTTTGCGTACTTTTATAGTTATAATTTTTTTAAAGTTTTTTCGTAATTTTCACCTAACATCTGTTTTCGATTTTTTTCTCATTCTGTTGGACGTTTCTGGTTCAGTTTTTTTGTAATAACTGACTAACATAGTCTAACCTATCATCCTAAAACCTATGGTTTATCTAGGCATTGCAGAATTCACTTAGAATTTGTTCGAAAATTCAAAATTACGATTTGAGCTCAGTACACACAAATTTTCAAAGTATCAAAAAAAATGTAAATGGGGATGTGTGTGTGGTGGAGTGGAGTGGGGGGGATTTGGAGTTCAAAGTGCTTTTAGAAATTTCTGAAACATTAAACTTTAAAACAAGGTCAAATAAAGATAGGGTTAAAGGGGTTTATTTTCTGTAATTGACCTTCAAAGTAAATTTAGGCATTTTTCAAGGAAAAAAATAATTATTTTCTTTTATTTAAATCTTTGCCTTTCTCTTTTCGATTTGAGTAAAACGCAGTTAATTGTTAACAAAATACATTTATTTAAAGCAAATTTTCAAAATTTCGCCCTCCCACAGAAATATACAATCTACATCTGCGCAAAAAATTATGTTTTAGGTGCCTAAAAGCTTCACGGTTATTTTTCACAGTGGTTTCAGCTTCGCGAATTTTTGCTCTCAGTTCTTCTTTACTCGAAGCTTCTCTGGCGTACGCAATTTCTTTAAAGTAGCCCCAGATAAAAAAATCAATAGGGTTGAGGTCAGGCGAGCGTGATGGCCAGGCAATTGGCCCTCGTCGTCTGATCCACCTTTTGGGGCAGGACTTTGAACTCCAAATTCCCCCCCCCCCCCCCCCATTTACATTTTTTTGATACTTTGAAAATTTGTGTGTACTGAGCTCAAATCGTAATTTTGAACTTTCGAACAAATTCTAAGTGAATTCTGCAATGCCTAGATAAACCATAAGTTTTAGGATGATAGGTTAAACTATGTTAGTCAGTTATTACAAAAAAAAAATGGGTGCGTGTACTTATGTAGGCGCGTGAGAAGTTATCCTTCTTTGGCATCGTTTAAAATTAGTTTTTAATTGCATGCAAATAATTAATTACAATAAATTAATAAAAAGTCTGGAAAAAGACACAGTCAATAAAGTTCAGTTTTAATTTGAAAAAATAAATAAATAATCAAAATATTCAATTAAAATCGCTACTGAATATAATTTATTAGAACATATGTGATTTGCACTTGTATGAAACTCAAACACGTATTCCGAATATACAAACTAGAAACATGTGGATAAATGTTATAAATATGAATACCTATAACTGTTACTTTATTACAAAAAATAAAGATGTGGTTTTTGGTTCTACTACACCAATGGTCAAGAGATGGCGCTGTAGTCTCCTGAATCGCGCTTTGGTTCCGTTGTTCCAGATTAATAAATACTTTTGATAGGCCTTCACAATGCAGTCGTTAGCACCCACAAAATAGAGATTCTATCTCTATTTTGTTGGTAGATTTTCTTAATATGCGGTAAACACAAAAGTAATTAATTTTTTGTGTTACAGTGATGCGTGCGCATCTTAAAATTTCACTCTCATCATTTTTTCATAACGCGCCTAAAGAAGTATAACTTCAAAAACTGAACCAGAAACGTCTAACAAAATGAAAAAAAAAACTCGAAAAGTACGCAAAATCGTAGAACATACATGGGGGTGATTTGGATACTCCTCATCATAAAGTATCTAAATTTTACTTTTGAACATCAACTCCGCGGCCACCGTGTATATCAAATTCTTCTTCACTACTGTAATCCATTGTAGAAGAACGCCATTATTTTCGAATACAGCCGCAAACAAAGAAAAAAGAAAACCTCGAACAGCAAATAACAGTCAACGCAAATAACCTAAAATTTTTGACGAAGTCAAAAAGAAAAGAACAATATTGCACTATGCGTTGCGTAATACAGCTAGCAGGCTACCTTGGCTGTGCGTTCATTATAAGGGACGCATAGTGCCGGTCGCCACTCAAGTATTGTCTATGAATAGGTTTTTCGGACCCTGTGCGTTAACGCACCCTGTGAGACCTCATAGTAATGTTTATGAATACGGGTGTAAGTGTTGATCTTTACTTGAGAACAGTTAGAAAGGGATGTCGCTATGTGCTATATATAGCGACATCCCTTTCTAACTATGCTCAGGACTAAATCAATCACTGAGAATATTTCTATAATACGGGCCTTAGTGATTTAGATAATCCATTTATAACTAGAAAAATAACAAAAACCACGTAAGAGACTGTCTGACGACTCTGTTAAAAAGTAAACTAAACTAGAAATGCAACTGGACAAGACTTAAACAATAGTTACCAGAGTAAGCAATGTGTTACTATTGTTGTACAGTAAATCAGATGTGTATACCCTCGGGTCAAAGAAGTTTTTATTGGTAACCCGATGGCTTGCAACACGTGTATAACAGACATTTTATTTTTATTAATAAGCTGATAATCTGTTCAACCCATAACATATTTCATTCAACACCTGAAGTTTTCATTTACTTTACCCCGTAGCTCTCTCGGGCAACATTCAAAGATAACCTGGCAGTTCAGGTAAGTGACATTAGAGAGATATTGAAGTTTTGTCATGTATAATGCGATTCAAATAAGATTAGGAAAGCCAATGACCTCTATTTGTCAAATATCGCTTGAAAAGTACGGTTTGCAAAAAAATCTTGGAACCCTTTTTTAGCACTCCAGGTTGATATTTTGTTTCACTTATTGAGCTTTGGCCATGAATGGTTGATAACCTAAATCGTCAACCAAATGTCACTTTAAGTTGCGTTCAAAAACTCGATTTCAAACTTTCGTTTACATTAAGGATGCATGTTCGTATGTGACCTAGTAATAGTGCATGATTATTCATAACTACTCCGACGGTAATGCAGAAATGAGCAGAATAGAAGAGCTAGATTCTGATCAATGTTTTTTCTCACAGTCTTAATAAATAAATATTATTAGAAATCGGTGTTTTTTTTTTCTCAATCTTAATAAATGTTATTAAAAAAATATGATGCTTTTTCTCACTTAAACTTAGTAAATAAGTTTTATTAAATAAAAACTTTTTTTTGCTCACTCTACCTATTTGGTTGAATTGACAGCTATGACAGAACAATATGGCGCCCAGTCGGTCCTATTCTTAGTTGAATCGCATTATAAGTGACAATAGATACTTATTAATGTTTGTTTATGACAGTAATATTAGATAGATATTGAAGTTGGGTCATGTAGGTGAAAATTTATACTTTTTGACGATTGTCAATGTGAGTGACAATCGATGTCTTCCCAAATATTGAAGTTGGGTCGCGTATGTTCAGTCGACACACACGTGACATCGAAGTTTGTTCATTTACATGACCGTATTAAGTACATGGTGTTTGAGAGTTCGAAGCATTTGTGTAGCTGAGTGTGTAGGAATTCGTAGTTGGGTGGGTGTACAATTCACGTGGGGCAGCCACGATGAAAGTAAATGAAGGTAGGTCACAAAGCCGATATAAACTGAACACGTTTATGAGCTACTAGTGGCCCGCCCTCGCTTCGCTTTGGTATTTTATCCCCTTGGGGGTAGAATTGATCAAAATCCTTTCTGAGCGGATGCCTATGCCATAACATCTACCTAAATGCCAAATTTCAGCCCGATCCGTTCAGTGGTGTGGGCTGTACGTTGATAGATCACTATGTCAGTCAGTGACCTTTGAGTTTTATATATATAGATTACTAAGTATATATGAGTTTGTGAAAATTCCTATAAATAGGTTGATCTCAGGTTGTCTAGGTCGCAGTGTGACTAACCCTCAATAATGACGATATCGCAAAAACTATTTGTATAGTAAATGAAAGAGAAGAGGAAACTGTAACAAAGATTAGACTTAAACATATATAATCCAGTAGATATAAAATACATTAAGAAAATTATATGGTAAGAAATGTAGTACAAGTAGTGTCTTTTCTACCTAAGATTTCAGATAAATTTTAAATTAACGAATTACAGAAAAAATATTGCTCATTTCTATTTTAACTTGGTAATTAATATTTTGTAATATATACTATTTATAGAATGATATTTTAAGAATGATATTTCTGTTTTAAGTGTATTAAAATAAAAGATGCGAAAGAATTACAGAAAGAAGTAGCTCCCTCTAGCCGACAAAAGGTAACTTGTGAACTGTTCGCATTTCATTTAAGCGGGCGGGAGCCTTTCCACGGCGCTCGTGGAAAATAGATGTGCATAAGATAGCCCCGGTCTAGTCCCTTGCTACTAATAACATCTGATAATAAAGTATAGGAGTTAATAAAATAGAGTTAATCCAAACATTTACACATCCCCAACATATTCTTCTAAAACACTCCGAGTTTCAAATCAAATATATGTGTAGTTTAAATCTAAAGAAAATATAACTAGAAAAAATTCCACGCGGACCAGGCAGCAGACGGGACTCGAACCCGCACCCTTCGCAATCCGGGCGAATGCACTGACCAATTATGCTACCGCGGCCCTCACGGACCGCGTCGAAATTCTTTCTAGCTATTCTTAAGCTGCTGCCTGGTCCGCGTGGAATTTTTTCTAGTTATATTTTCTTTAGATTTAAACATCAAGCAGTTACATGCTTTAAAAATAATAAAAATTATAACTATATGTGTAGTTGCTGACAATATTACTGTAGGGGTTTGTTTCTTTAACTTTCCCATGATAGAAAGAATTAATTTCTTTCAATAGAAAAAGTTCAGATAACAAAGATAGGTATTTAAGGTATATATAAATAATTTCAAGATTTTTTGAAACACATCAATCGAAACATCTTTTATCTCTCAATAATACCTAATTTTTCCTATTGATGTGCATTTGGAAAAGTTAGGCAATGCAAAAACCACACCTATACATGTAAGCAGGTAAATATAAAATTCAATTTTATGTATGTGCATATTTTATTTTTACACGTATATTACACACAACATTATTATAAGCAATAAATTAAATTAACACTGATAAACAAACATGTAACAAAATATCACTAAACATCCATTTATCGTTGCCATAGTTTTTCTTTTTATTGATTCCTCGATGCACCTTGATTTAGTAGTAACCGTTGTTATATCTGCCACTATTGTAATTACCGTTGTCGCTAAAAAAATGTGAAAAGGCATTTAAAATTGACCATGTTTAAAACATAACCTTAAAATTTCTTTACAACCACAAAAAGTTAGTTATAGGTTCAAAATGAATTTAAGAAAAAAGGTCATAAAAAATTAGCTGTACAAAAGTGTATGTGTGTGTAAATAGAGCATGCGCTCTATTCGTATAGTTTAACTGAATTAGAGGAAACTAATGATACAATGTGGAGCTTAATGGCGTAGTTGTTTAGCGTGTTTAGCCTGCGATCGTGGAAGTTAAGAAACTGATCGGTCATTGTATAGGTAGGATCAAAAAAACTTATTATCTCGAGCTCCTTCGTGCTTCGAAAAGCACGTTAAGCCGTTGGCCCCGGTAGCATCTGCAGTCATTAGCACCCTCATTTGGATTGGTATCCACATTGGGCCCGCGTGGTGGGTCAATGTCCAATCTCCCTATTCTATCCATAGAGAAAGTCATGATGAATTATACATTATTGGCTAGCAAACTATAGCTAATTAATCTTGCTTAAATAAATCTTCAATGTAGCGTCAATAATCTATAAGAGCGACATTTTAATGTTGCTGCACACTATGATGTATTCGTGATGATATTTGTTTAAAACACCAGTGCACTTACGACGATGGATGCTGCCTGTTAAACTCCAGAGAGCGCAGGATCGCCTCTGGGATGGGCGGGGGCGTGGGGATGTGCGAGCCGGTGGGATGGAAGCCGTTCTCGTCAGCGGTGTAGGAAAGGGAGATCTGCTGGCCATCGGGCGCGCGGTACGAGTACCCGCCTTCCGCCGTCACGGCGGGTCCCTCGGGACCCGGAGCGCGCGGGGACCCGCTCTCGTGAGCTGAGATGCCGTTGCCAGTTTCATAGCTATAAAGAAAAAAGTTGTTTGTAAACAAATCTAATATCATTTTACAATTTGTCATGAAGTTTATGGGATTAACGAAGTCACTAACAAAGAAGTACAAACTATCAATTTTATAAACTTGTAGTTTTTGTCAAATTTTAAAAACTTTCCTGTTCGTTGTGATGAGATCTTAAGAGTATTATTTCAAGGTAAAAATACAAAAATGATTAATAGAATGGTCATGAAACAGAATGCTTGAAGGTTACGATAAATTATTCACTCAGTACCTATGTTGTCACAAATACTCTGTTCATGTAATTTCAAAGCCACCGCGCCCGGCGTATGTCCCACTTAATTACAATCAAGTCATCTGTGAATTGATGTAATTTGTATAAAAAATGGTCGATTAATTAAGGAAGGCTGCATTGCATTTGCTTTTAGATAAATAGAGTCAACACGTAACGATTATTAAAAGTAAGTAATACAAGAATAATGTAAAATAACTTCATAAGGCATATAATTATAAACTTTGCTATTATTATTTTATGCTGAGTCAAAATTTATCGGCAATATTTTGTGTTACTGTAATGTTGTACCATTGTATTCATTAAACAAGTTTTTGGCAACCATTGAAATAAATGCATAGCGTAGCGTCCAATGTTGAACTTGTGGCCTATATATAGATTGTACACAATCTCACCTGTATCTGTAGTTCCCATCGCCATTGTTTACGTTTTCGTAGCGTAGAATAGGTATGTGAGCTCCGTAGTTGTTATTGTTATAGCCGTGATAATGCTCAGCTGCTACGGTCAGCAAAAGAGCACAGCCGGCAAAAATCTAAAATTGTGAGAATTGATAAAAAATTAATAGAAGAAGAACACTATTGAAAGTGTCCGTTTTCTTTTATGTTAACACTGAATATTAAATTTTGGAAATCCTCCGAACTTTAAGTTCTGGTATATTGAGCACCTGCCAACTAAGATATTTATATAATGCGAAAATACTAGAAATTGTAAGTTTTACTCGTAAGCAATTTAATAAAAGTAATTATTCTGCTCGATTGCTTTAAACGATAATAAAAAAAACACACAGCATTGTTACCTTCATAGAAGTCATTTTAGTCAGAAGAAGCTTTCAATTGTTGCAAACAGACTTGCGAGATGCAAAGTTAAGCTCTGAATGATGTGCATAACGTCAGTGATGTTTTTATATTGATATACTTATTGCCCTACCACCGATCACCTTGCCCGACATCGTAGTGGCGCTTGAAGAATCCAGTGCTGTTGTTATAAATTCCTTAAGCGCCTCCCGCCGTTTCGTTGAACTGTCAATGATAACCTGCGATATAATACCGCTTGGGTTCAAGGTCATTCTTGCTGGTCGTATTGCACTGGTGAATTGAAGTGATACTGAAATCTAGCGGAATAAAATATCCCCATTATAGGTAAAGCAAAGAAAAAAAAAAACATATGTATGTATGTGTGTGTATTAAATCGCTGGTTGTTTCTTAAATAAGTTATCATCTGAAATTTAACTTTTACCCGAAAAACATCTATGACTCAGAATGTGGCGTGGTATAATGTTACACTTTTAGCGCTGATCAGAATAAATAATGATCTAATTTGTGAGAATGTCGATCATTTGCGGATTATTTTCTTATCCAGATGCACTAACTCCACTCACTGCAAAGTACTGACTTCAAAGCGCATTGTTAAGGGCAAGATAATTTTCTAAAGTAGCGTTTCATTTTGGGCGGAAAATATGCTTTACATGCCATTAGTTAATAATCGGGACTCCACGTATTTTGGAGTTTATTGTATATCTACATATTATGATCTACCACATATTATACAATTCATGCTTCTATATTAGAAAGTGATTGACGGCGGTAAAGATGCTAGTTCCTCCTGATCCATTACATCTCTCAATCTAGGCAACTGCTCCAAGATGGAATGCGAGGTCGTACGATTCTAGATTTTTTTTCTTTCCTCGATGATCTTTACACTGATATTGCTTCATTTGCTTTAAGTTTTAAATATTACTGTCAATCTTATGATTGTGCAATGTATTGCTAGGTTCGAATAATGTAAGATTAGGTATCACATTTAAAATGATGTGCCTCAGCCAAATAGTCATTCATAGTCACTTCTTACCGCGTATGTTTTAGCTGTGGAACAAACAGCCTGTTGAGGTTTGTTCTCAGGATTATTAAAATTACAACATGAGTTTCTTCAAAAGCAACACAAGTCTATATGCAAAGAAGGCAATGCACGCGTGCTTTCAGGCGGACCACTTGATTGGGGTGGCAATATGTTTTGACGTAGGTACCTAATTGTGTCTGATTAATAACAGAAACTTCTTTTTAGAGTTTGGATAATATATTTTATTAGTATCATCGTTTTTTTACCCGTTTCAAAAATTATTTTGTACCCGTTTCAAATATTATACCCAGCGCATACATATACTCATATAATATAGAATTACACTTGGATAAAATAACTTAAAATTTCAGCTGTTTTAGTGACTTATAATTTAGTAATTTTTGTATGATTTCATCGTCTGACAGACGTTGATAATATTAGAGTACTAAGTAAAATAATCATTTAAAACAATCTTTGCCATTCATTAATAGCTGCAATACCAAATAGGAGCTGGCGAAAAATATTATAAAAAAAAGTGTCATAAACAATATTATCGCTTCTCTCGATAGCCTTAATACATTATATTTAATATATAAAAAAAAATTGCTAGTGGCAGAAGTTTTTCCAGGTGTGGTTTAGAGTAATTATTTTCTAATTGTTATGATATAGAAAAAAATAAATTACTTCATCTGCAAGCAGGCTAGAATAATTATTGAAATTATATTATAAGCATAAAAAAAATACTTCTACCACTATGATATGCAATCTGTATGAGAACCATAACAATGAAAAAGGCAAAAAAAAATCAATTTATGTCTTTTCGAAGGCAGAAGTATTTTACTTCCTGAGGACAGCTGCAAGGGGGTACAATGGAGGTGTGTATTTGTTCGCATGGAAAAGAAAGCTAGAAAGAATAGGTGGTTAAAATCGGGAATGAAGGTCACGGAGAGAAAAAGAGTAATATAGATGCTCCAAAACGTTAGACGCTCTAAACAAAATCAGAGTTGTAGATGTCTGCCACATTTTTCTTACAATTACAAATATTCTATAAAACATAAAAAATATTTCTGAATAGACGATGGAATGAATAGTACTGTTTTTTTAGTTTATTTTTTAAAATAAAAACTCCCAACTACCTGACTTCTGCCAGCTTTAATTTCACTATCTATATAATGCATGAATAGATTATAATTGATGTTAGAAACTAGATAAATTATAATTTATGACATTTTTTTCTTATAATTTCGAAATTACTTAAAAAAATGTCACAGCTACCTCAGTTCGCCACTTATTTTTTCTAGTTAACATAGGTGTAGACTACGTTACGTATTGATATCAACGACGATGAAATCATCTAAATTGCCACCAGCTAGTATATTTATGCAAATACTTTTTTAAGGTTTCATTATAATAAGTATGTATTATGCCATTAAGATCGATTATTTGCCATCTTGCGACAGGTATTTTTGTAAGATCTACATATTTAATGTTTACCAAGGTTAGGTGTTCCATACTGAAGAAAATGATTCTGAGGAGATCAAAACAGGGGAAAATCTGATGTGACAAAGTCAGAGCTATACAGTGGAAGTATTAACGCCTAGAGCCAACTTAATTTTTGCTGGATGGCTAACGATGTATGTGGTCTGGCGTTATCATGATGAAGGATTACACCCTCTCTGTTAATTAACTCGGGTAATTTCTCCAGTGATCTCCGGTGATCTAATTCAATGGTTTTGCCCAGCGGTAAAAGCTTACAACCGTAAATATGTTGTGTTTTTCGTATACCTACTTAGACATTTAGAATGAGTACTATTTTATTGTCAATTCGTATTTTCAGACTCTGTTTTTACATAGTATATAACTTTTGAGTGGTGAGTTTGTTCGTCCAAACCTCCATCGATATGAACGATAATATGTACCTCGTAACCTGCTAGATATAAACATTATAACTAAATATACATGAAATATTACCCTACGAAAAGCCTGATTTCGCTGGTCCAATGGGTCGGAAAAAGTCTTTGTATATTTTGCCAATTTTGTTTACAAGTTATGGACAGTCACATTACTATGATTCTATAAAGTTATGTTTTTGATTTATATTTATCAATTAAAAGGTTTTTAAAGTGTTAGAATTTATATAATTAACTTCTAAACTATCCATAGTAACGACAATTTCCGGAAATACAACACGAGGTAATAATAGTAAAAATGGTGTACTTATGTGGTTTTATTTCCAAATACAACTTTATACAATAAATTATCTTATACCTAACTAACACTCGGGTCCTTTATCATGCCAAATTCTATATGTAATATAGGATCATTTCATTTTTCTCCTAGTAATGGTAGTTGTTGTGTTGCCTGCCACCGTGGTTATAACCGTTGTCTCTGAAAATTAAAATTTTGTATGTTTTATATTAAGGTTAGGGTTTAAGTTAATAAAATAATAAAGAAATAAATGAAAACATTTTAGTATAGAACATTGTAAAATAGAAATATAAATCACCAAAGATTTTTTACCACTACATGGTTTACTATTTATTTATTTATCTCTGATCCTCGACGCATGAAATAATTTTAGAGCTGATTTAAATTTTGATTGCTGTTCTTGTACAAAAGTTTACTTACGAAGACGGATTTTGTCTGTTGTATTGGAGAGAGCGGAGGATTGCCTCAGGGATGGGTGGGGGCGTGGGGATGTGCGAGCCGGTGGGGTGGAAGCCGTTCTCGTCGGCGGTGTAGGAGAGGGAGATCTGCTGGCCGTCGGGCGCGCGGTACGAGAACCCGCCCTCCGCCGTCACCGCGGGGCCCTCGGGGCCCGGAGCACGTGGGGACCCACTCTCGTGCGCTGAGATGCCGTTGCCAGTTTCATAGCTATTTGCAAAAAATACAACAGCAGGTAGTGTAATAAAAATAAAAGTGCATGTTAACAAATCTCATATAATATTAATTAATTCCATTATTAATGTTTTTTAATAATATAAATTATTAATAATTTTTAATTATTATTATTTTTTTTATATATTTTTTATAATATCCTATTTCGTACGAATTAAATTCTCAATGTTAGTAATAAAAAAATATAACATTAATTATTTGTTTTATCATCTAAAAATATTTTTACTAGAAACAACTCGTCTAGTTTCTAATCTTCACTTGATAGATCAGTGAACTAAACAGAGGAATTTTTAGAGATATGGAGATTTGGAATGAAGAAAATGATGTCACTTCTCATTCATACCTGTATCGGTAAGTGCCATCGCCGTTGTTTACATTCTCATACCGAAGAATGGGAATATGAGCGCCCCCGTAATTATTGTAGCCAGAGTTACCGGAATAGCCATGGTTGTAGCCATGATTGTGTTCTGCTGCGACAACAGCCAGAATAGCGCACGTGACCATAATCTTAAAGGAAAAAATAAAAAGTGTAAACAAAATCATAAAAAGTAAACTCAAAATTTGTAATTCCATCTGGGAATACAGGTTTTTAGATGTTTTTTTGAATAATAGGTCTTTTTAGAAATTATAAAAATAAATAGATAAAAAATAAAGTAAACTATTTCGCGATAGCGATCATAGGTAGAGCTCCTCACAAAAACGAAAACTTTTCAACAAAAATAAAAAAAAAAACTTTTAGAAAGCAGGTATTACACCCTACCAGTTTTGAACACATTTTAAAAGTAATAATTTTCCAAATTACTGTTTAAAATAACTGAACCACGACTGTTACAAGTCGATCACCGAATGATGTTTGTTCCATCTGCCGTCTTTTTATATCGTTATAATTTGGGCTGCCTTACCATGGCATTTCATCTTGTGTCGATATCAGTCATGGCGCGTGTAGGATTTCGCATACCTGCTGCACCTCCCGCTGTTTCGATGATTGTTATTGTAAAAAGAACTATTGTTAACCAAAAATAATGCCGACCTTTTTACTCGTTCCCCAGATTGAAATGTTGCCTTTGTGTGATTTATTGTACGAATAAGTACACACCAATTAAAAACATACGGTTATACTTCCAAAAGTTAGACACGGTTTTAAAACATGTCCAGGCAAATTTTGTATGTTTTTTTATAATACATGACTAACTTTTTTGTGGTAATAAGGAAAGATTCACGTTCTATAAGAAACTGTATTCCTAAGTGTGATGGACAGTTATGTAATGCATCGTTCGTAGTTATCATAACTTCATTTATCACTTTATTTGAATTTGTAATGAAATTTAGATTCTAGTTTTGTGACTTCTTTTCTTCCTTTTGCCGTTTTTAATATACCTAGAGCAAAAAACGGCAAAAATACATGTTTGTTGTATGGAAGCCCCTTTGATTATTAGGGAAGCCCTTAAATATTTATTTGTTTTTAGTTTGTTTGTTAAAATAGCGGCAATAAAAACACATTATCTGTAAAAAATAACTGTCTAGCTATCACGGTTCATGAGATACCTATTCATGAGAGCCTAGTGACAGATAGACAGATGGACAGTGGATTCTTAGTAATTGGGTCCCGATTATACCCTTTGGTTACTGAATCCTAATTACAAGTTGTATAGGGCGCTTGGGATCGATATTGTATTAGTAATTTTACATAGATACTTATGTATTGGTTACAGTTGCACGCTAGCCAACTTTTTCAGGTCGATGGCACAAGTGGCTAGAGCGTACGGTCTATGATCGTGGAAGATAAGTAACTTTCGCAATGGTCGGTCATCAGATCGGTGATCAAAAACTCATTATATCGAGTTCCTCTATGCTTTGGAAAACACGTCAAGCCGTTGTTCAAAGCATCATCTCCAGTCGTTAGCACCCATCTATACTGCGCTGCGTGCTGATGCCATCCATAAGAAAGGCCTGTGCCCTAGCAGTGGAGGATATTAATAGGCTAATGATAATGATGATTTTTTCATATCAGATTGGCGAAATGACATAATTGCGCAGGAAAACAAAACAGTAAACCACTAAAGCAGAGCTCTATGGAACCTAAAAAAACTTTACGCTGAATTTTTGGCCCGAGTGCGAAAAACGTTTTTGGATAGTGTGAGAAAAGTGCTGTTGTTTTGTGTTACAACCATCTACTTAACTATAAAAATAGTTTATTTTTATGAAAGGCTCATCGAATAGCCCCTCCGCATCTGATGTTAAGTGCAAGTTGAGTCGAGTTGTGAAGATAACTTCAAGCGGCAGAAAAGTAAGCCCCTCTAACCCCCCTTTTTAGCTTGTTACCCACCCTGAAGCCCTGTAACCTTATTTACGAACAGAAACACAACACCACCGGTAAGTGTTATTGTAATGTAGTATATGGATAAGTTGGAGGCTAATTCCCTTATTTCTATACCGTAGGGAAAACGCGTGATGCATACCCTGCCGCCTGACGAGCAGCGAGGTTATGTAGGACCCTCCTCCATGGATATACCCAACGGTAATCCATTTAATGTGCACCCTACTAAAACCCCACGACGCATTCTCAGTTGAGTGTGGTACCCGAGAAACCGAGAACCGAGTCACCGCCACCGTCAGCCACCCACTCCCTGTAACCTTCTGGTCTGCTCTCTTTGGCGCGCGATATTCTCCCTAAAAAAGGCAAATTTAAAAAATCAAAAAACCCGACTGCTTAATTACACTTGAAATAAAAATTGAAGAGAAAAAAACAAGTCCAGTAGTCTATAATTCTGTTAATAAGGAACAAAGCTACTTTAACAGTCGGGACCCATTAGATATTCAAGAATACATAATATTTTTCAACAGTGGGTCCCGACTGTTAAAGTAGCTTTGTTCCTTATTAACAGAATTATAGACTACTGGACTTGTTTTTTTTCTTTTCAGTTTTTATTTGAAGTGTAATTAAGCAGTCGGGTTTTTTGATTTTTTAAATTTACTTTTTTTATTTCACACTTTTTAGTTAGTTAGTATTTTAAGACGGTATATACCTTCTTGTTACTTCAGTAAGGGAATTAATATTGCGGGAATTATTAAGTACCTTGCGTCGGTCTAAAAGATTGATTTATTAAGACATATAGAGACGCGGGGTCAAGGCTACAGATGGGCCTCAATTTTCGCAAAAATGTGTGAAGTTAAATCAAGTCGTTACATAAATATCTGTAATGTATGTAAATTTTATAGTAAACTAGCACTTACTCAAAAAGTCATCTTTTGATTATGTTCTTTTTAATAGTTTAGCAGTAAATATAAAATTCATTTACTTTTATTCGTCGACTATTTAAAATTGGCAGTGGCTGCATTGTCATGACAATGCCGGACGTCTAAGATTGTGATATACACAAATGCAGTGTCAGTCCCTAGTCTCATAATTTGATATACCTACATAATTCACAGAAACCCAATATGTAGATGCCAGAAGTTAACTTCAAATGTTTTTAATCACCCTATATACAATACCAATCAATGACGTTTATGTCACAGGTTGAAGAAAGCAGTAATTCCCGTTTGTTGTTTTGACAATGGTGGCAACTGCCTTAGATCACTAAATTAAATAATTATGCAATCACCAAAGCAAAGTTTATAATATTTGATTAAACTAAAGGCGCATAATAAAATTTTCATAACGTTAGGTACAGCACCATAGCAATCTCATTTATTATCAATTTATAGTTCTCTTTGTAATTTTCTTTTAAAGCGTTCACATTTAACAGGTCAAAGACTTTATGTTCAACCCTTTTTTATTGGTAGTGTAAAGCTCGAATGAAGAGTACTCCCAGTAGTGCAATCATGGCAATTATTTTCCAATTTTTTTTTGTTATAAAAATACCGAATAACGTATCACTGTTAAGCACAAATGCTAAGTAACTTTTACAAATATAATCAAATAAACCTATTACTTACTTTATTTTTAAATATTTTTCATCAATTAAATACTTATCTTATCCTAACTATCTATACTAATATTATAAAGAGGCAAGATTTGTATGTTTGTAACAAATAATCTGTCAAACTACTAAACCGGTTTCAAATATTAATTTATCATAAGGTAGCTACATTATTTATTATAACATTTTTCTTTATTTAAATACATTTTGTCCGAGTGACATAGGCTATATTTTATCCCGATAAATAAATTTCGCCCGTACAATGCCCGAGTGGATCACTAGTAAGTATAATATAATATTATAGATGCGAAAGTGAGTTTCTTCGTTGCGCTTCCGTGCCCTAATAGCTAAATCGAATATAATGAATTCCCATATAGAAGTAGATGGGAACTTGGTTCTTACTTATAGGCGTAGGGTGATGAAAGGGGTGATTTACCTATAAAAATCTACATTATTTACTTTGAATTTTGCAGAATAATTACAAAACCAATATTATCGCGAGCTAATTAATAAATACAGGGATTCCAATAAGTAGTACTATAGTACTTACTAGCGAAAAATGGGTTATTTGTCATTATATTAAGTAAACCTTTTTTGTAACATTAAGTAATATCGTTAAAAAAAATGAAAAACAGTAAAATTCTGAGTTTTTCATTAAAATTCAATAATCATAAATACCTATTATGATAATATATTTTTCATCATTTAATAAGAAGGAACTGTATCACAGTTTTATTGTTAGTACTTCGTATAGGATCAGATACTGCGAATACCCCATTTTTTTTCATTTACATAGTACACCGCGCTATCACTTTGTCATCGTTGTAACTTTTTAAATATTTGTCGAAATGACATAGTGTAAAAAGCAAAGTTTATCGTCTCAAAAGCGATAGAAGTATTTGTTTTGATAAAAAAATATTTGTTAATACAAAATGTGCATTTTGGAAATAGATATCAAATAATATTTTAGTTTTGATTCACTATTTTAGCGGTAACGACTTATACATTAAAAATAGATATATGTGTGTCACGGACTTTTTTTTTAGAACTATTTAAGAGATACATTTTCACTCTACATTACATTCATGTAACTTTTATTGTTTTTGCAGTGCAGGCCAAAATGGCTCGCAAATGGGAGATTTTTTTCCGTCTTATGTGACACTTATTGTTATATATTGGCCAATTCACTCAATAACTACATAAATTATTATATATATATCGACTCATCCGTAGAACAGAGTCCGATATGCAGAATTGATAGTTTTCAGTAGAGGAGTTAGAAGTTCTTGACTTGTGTAACTCTTAAACGGCAAGAATTGACATTTCGATTTTTTGGCATGTTGTTTAATAACATATATAATGATATAATATTTCTATATTCTTTAAGAATACACATTACCATTTTAAGAAGATATAACAATAAAATACAACTAACATTAACAATTGAAAAAAAAAAAAAAAAAAAAAAAAAACCATATGACATGCAGGCTCAGGTCACTTAAAATATTAATTTCTAAGCCATTTTAATTTACTGACGGCGCAAACCTGCATATAAAAGTAAATCAAGTTGTTTTTCATATGTGTGCATGGGGATTTTATTGTTGTTCCACCACAGTGCCTGTTCAGTGGTTAAAAATTTCTGATCCGCTTGTGATAATTTGAAGACGCGGTTGCTAAGGCCGCCATCGGTTGTCCTAGCGACGACATGCGTCGCTAGGTCTCTCTCTTTCACTGTGTCCAATCCAAGACCATCCTGTGACGCACCTATGTAACGGCGCATGCGTTATTTATCACAACAAGCAGCTGTCATATTTGTCTTTGACTTTTTTATATTTTCAGTGCACTTTTCAAGTTATTTTATTGTGTTTTTTAATTTTGTTTTAAGTTATTCTTTTTTGTGAATATATTTAAGTTTTGTGAATGCAGTCCGCGACCCAATCTAGTGATGGCACGTCGAACACGACCCGTACATGTACACAGTGCTACAAATCATTCAAATCTTTGAAAGACCTCAAAATACACACTACAAAAATACACAGGAAATGTATTAGCCAAAATAGTTCACCTTTAGACATCCATCCCATTATTCCGAGTGGGCCTACTTATGTAGCCAACGATCCAACTCCTTTCCACACATATCTTAGCCATTTGAAAAATAGTATACCCATAGTTAAAAGAATCCCTCGAGGAGCTCGAATAACTGTTGCTACACATTTATCACAATTAATTCAGAAATGCTACATAAGTAATTGTTCTCAAGACTGGCAGAACCTATTTTTATTTTCATACAGCACACTAAATATCTTAAAAACTAATGAACTGAATTTATCCCTAACACAAAAGATCAAGAATAATTGTGCTGTAAGCTCCTTGCCTTCTCCCGCACCTCTAATCAAACACAATGCCCCTCGGAATCGCATCAAACTCATTGAAAATAAAATATGTGACGGAGATCTCAAAGGTGCCGCTCGCCTTTTGTTCTCCAACGACGTGCTATCACCAGATACCCCTGACACCCTTCAGGCCTTACGGACAAAACATCCCCCAGCTCCAGTAAACCCATATTTTTTCGATCCACCAACAGCAGGGCAAGCATGCCTTCAAATTCAAAACAAAGATGTTACGGATGCCATTTTGTCTTTTAAACCAGGTTCGGCTGCAGGTTTGGATGGAATCTCACCCCAACATTTGAAAGACTTAACGTCGCATTCTGTGGGTGATGCAGGAAAGCAACTTATAAATTCGATCACTAATTTAATCAACTTTATGTATTCCGGTAATGTCAATCAAAAAATTGTTCCCATTCTTTTCGGCGCGAACCTCATTGCCCTCACCAAAAAGGACGGAGGGGTGAGACCAATTGCTGTTGGATCAACACTACGACGTCTGGCCTCCAAAATTGCTGTTCGACATATTTTACCAAAATTAAATTCGGAATTTGAACCCGTACAGTTAGGCTTTGGTGTAAAAGGAGGATGTGAGGCAGCCGTCCATGCCCTACGCTCTTTCTTAACTTACGGACAGCCTGACGTGTTGCTCAAAATTGATGTCAAAAATGCATTCAATTCGGTAAATAGGGATACCCTGCTGACGGAAATAAAACAACATATACCGGAAATATACAATTATCTTCTTCTCAGTTACGCTGACCCAACAAAATTGTTATATCGTTCTAATGAACTGTCCTCGGAAGTAGGTTGTCAACAGGGTGATCCCCTTGGGCCTGCAATTTTTAGTTTGGCTATAAATCCGATAATAAAAAAATTAAATTCTAAATTCAACGTTTGGTACTTGGACGACGGAACCCTAGGAGGTGATGTGGATACTGTGTTTTCGGACCTTTTTTTAATCAAAAACAAATTTGAAGCCATCGGTTTGGAGCTTAATTTTAGCAAATGCGAACTTTTTATAAATAACTGTGACTTAAATTTAAATGACGTTAAACAAAAATTTAATATTTTGGCTCCAAATATTAAAATAGTTAACAGTAATTCCCTTTACCTTTTAGGTTCTCCAATTTTTGATGAATCTATTTCTGAATATTTTAATAATTCAATTAATAAATTCCAAAATTCCGCTGACCGTCTCCTTGAAATTAGTCCACATTATGCACTTTGCATCTTAAAATTCTGTCTTTTTGTCCCAAAATTAACGTATGTCCTCCGTTGCTGCTCCTTTTGGAATCATCCAGATCTTTTGGCACAAGTAGACGGCTTAATCAAAAATAACTTAGAATCAATTCTTAATATGCAGCTTAACGAGCAATCTTGGACCCAAGCATCCCTACCCATCCGTTATGGTGGTTTAGGGATTCGCAAAATTTCCAGTGTCGCTTTACCAGCCTTCCTATCTTCTGTCCATAGTTCAGCAAATCTCATAAGTAAAATTTTAAGGGCATCCCCTTCAAACTTTGAGATTGCTGGCTTGGAAGAAGCTAGAAACGCTTTCTTAATTGCATGCCCAGGTCAAAATTTTCCAGTTTCTCCAAATTCACAAAGGAGCTGGGATGACATAAACTGTAAATTGACATATGATAACCTGTTGAGCTGTAGTACAGGTTCGGCGCGTGCTAGGCTTTTGGCCGTGGGTGCGCACGAGGCCGGCTACTGGCTTCACGCGTACCCCTCGTCAAATACAGGAACATTTCTTGAGCCTGACACGCTCCGAATCGCAACCTGTCTACGGCTTGGGGTCCCGGTCTGCGCTCCTCATAAATGTCCCTGTGGCAGTGATGTCGACAAGCTAGGACATCACGGACTGTCTTGCCAAAAAAGTGCAGGCCGCTTCTCGAGACACGCCGCACTTAACGATATCATACGCCGGTCCCTTGCCACCGTCAATGTGCCAAGTCTACTTGAGCCAACTGGTATTGCAAGAGACGATGGCAAAAGACCGGACGGTATGAGTTTGATTCCATGGAAGATGGGTCGGGTGCTAGTATGGGATGCAACCTGTTCAGACACGCTGGCCCCTTCCCATCTACATGGAACCAACAACAGAGCTGGTGCGGCTTGTGAAGCTGCTGAAAAAGCTAAGGCAGGCAAATACAGGGGTCTAGGCTCCGAATATGATTTTGTCCCATTCGGTGTCGAGACCCTTGGTCCGTGGGGTCCTAGCGCTTTAAGGCTATTTAAGGAAATAGCAAAAAGGTTAGTCGACGTCACAGGAGACCGAAGAGCTGGCAGCTGCCTTGGACAAAGAATTAGTCTAGCCATTCAAAGAGGTAACGCTGCCAGTATCTTCGGTTCCTTGCCTAAAGGGACTCCTTTTAATAATATATTTTAGTTATTAATTTTATGTTTTTAAGGTTTTTAATTTTAGTTTTATTATTCTAGTATTTATATTTTACTTATATATAGTAATTATGTAATTAGATAGAGACTTATTTGTTTATAGTTAGTGTATTTTATAGTTTTATGATGTGAAATTGTTAATGTTAGTTGTATTTTATTGTTATATCTTCTTAAAATGATATAATTATCACAGCGTAGTTAAATGCTCTATATTGTATATTTCTAAATAATTTATTTTACGATATAGTGAGTTCCATATTAACATAGGACGTTTTATAGCTTAAGAGCGGAGGTCCGTAGAAAACATTGAACGTTGTTTTACGGAAGAAGTGACGTGCTACATTAACATGAGTCGCTTTTTGTTGGAATTACCTATATTCAAAGGGTCTTATGTGTATGAGAAACTTAAGCATGTAAGCATAATATTAGTTTTACCTATCTCCCCATATTGCAAAATGAAAAAGTGAATTGTTATCTCAAATCGTTTATTAAAAATAAAAATCTCAATAGAACATTGGATGGAGTCACCTATAATAATAGCAACCATAAATCACAGCATTAATTAGCGTAGTCTGACCATCTATGTACCTATTAGAACAATGCACGAAGGTGCATATAGAATTATAATATATGCACTAATTACAAAATCAAAAATAACATTTTTCTTCTTAATAATTTTATTAATCAAATGAACGTTGAGGTTGTACATACTTAACAAAAATTAAATTGTACTTATACCTAGAACAAAACTAATAAGTAATTAAATGGCAAATCGTATCACAGTAGGTATGATCTTAAACTTATAGATGTGTTTTAATACTTATTGCAATAGTGGAAAAGTTTTGTATGAGTACATTTGGACATAACACTAGGTACTTATTTCAAAATATACGATAAAACATACAGTCTTCATAATATGATCAATCAGTCTTACATCGCGGTTTAGCAGTGTGTGCACATAGGTAATAATTAAATCAATTAGGGGAACTTATAATTATTATGTGTTTTTCTAAATCAGCGGGCATTCAAGAAGCAATAAGCATTCAAGTCTAAAAAGAATAAACAAAAAGTAAAGAGCATAAGCAAGATGAGAATATCTTATTCTGACCGGTCATCATCTGATTCCTCAGAAACATCAACAGTGATATGATGTGGCAAAGAGTTAAAGTATTGATGATATTCTAATGGAATAACTCCTGAACTGCACATATCCATTAGATCCTTATATTTAGCAGCGGGAATCTTTATTGGTTCAGAATAGGCAGGTTTTAGTTCGGTTTGTGCCTCTAAAATATGATAATCAGGTTGAATCAGGTCGTATTTAAAAAACGATTTGTTGGCATCAATCCCATCTGCGTGAACTTCTCTTATGCTACTCCAGTAACGGCAAGAGTGTTGAGGAACATTATTTGGCATATTTCAATTTTCTCGCAGTGAGATTCGCTGGTGCCTGTAATGAGAGGGAGATAGTACTTAAAAGTAAACTTTCTATTATTAGGAGTATCTTGATTGAGGCTTCTTTTCTTCTTCATTTTATCGGAATATTTTATTATGAAATTCCATTGCTTAGCTCGATCTCCCAGTCGCAAAAATTTTGTGAAGCAGTCCAATCTCTGTTGGTGAGATACTTTACCAGAACATTTGTAGCGGCACTTGCATGGCGGCCCCGTAGTTTTTTCATCCACGACTTTTCCCTTCTTCCTTACATATTTTTTACATAAGTTTTAAGGCATTTGCATTTAACATCTATCCATTCTTTTGGACGCCGCTGTCTTTTTCTGGTCACTTTAGGAGTCACTGTGTGGTTATTAAAGCATGAAGTAGCCGGCGAATTTGTAAGTGATGATGAAATAACAGAGGAGTCTACATGATTAGGGCAGAATACGCTATCGCAAGTTGAATGAAGGTTAGTAGGAGACGGCATAGGAGTTGGTACTGACAGTTCCAAATTAACCGGGGTAGATCTGTGGTGAGAAACCTCTAACTCTTCAAGCTGTATTAATGGTGAATTTTCGAAACTAGACGGCACTTCCAAAGAAAATGTACTAGGTTGATTGCTGTAAATATCGTTAACAGACTGAACAGACATGACATTCCGTATTGAGCTGTCGCAGATGATTTTCTTGCTCCCACCA
Source organism: Chilo suppressalis (assembly GCA_902850365.2). NCBI lineage: Eukaryota > Metazoa > Arthropoda > Insecta > Lepidoptera > Crambidae > Chilo > Chilo suppressalis. The sequence goes on along the minus strand of OU963903.1, from coordinate 9,087,035 downwards.
TCTTCCTGTAAAACTTCCTCCCATATATCAGCTAATTCTTGACTAATTTCTTCTGCACCAGGGGGTAAAGGTGACAACATGCCGTTTTCTACAAAATTCACAACTGAAATAAAAAAATAACTGTATTAGATATTAAATGTAATACTTTTTAAATGTATATTGCAATAATATGTACCTAGTAAGTAATTAAGCTAATTAAAAACAATATATCTTTATATTTAACGAAATTTTCAAATGAACAACGTCCTAACTAATCTCATTATCCCATTTACAACGTCCTATCTTAACATCAAACCATCAAATTGTATCATAGATTTCATAGAAAAAGAAATTCCTATAGTAACATAAGACGCTTAGAAGTTCAATAATGTTCGTGTGAAATCGTCTTAACTTTTCATAAGACGTCTATTTTGCGTCTACTATTTAATGCATACTATAACAGAAAAAATGATTATCCTGTGCATACTCATTACGCAAATCGTATTTTTGCGCGCCTAAAATGGGTACTACAAATCGTCGTCAAAAAATGTCCTATATAAATATAAATCGTCCACAACTGTTAACTAAGATAAAAAGCAATTATAGACAAAATGTAGGTTTATTTAGAAATTAAATAGTGTAAATCACGAAGTAATATCACTATAAATCGTATACTTGCCAGTATCTACATTTTTATTTAAATATTCGGCATGAACATTTGAAAATGAATAACTAAGTTCGGGCTCTTCTGCACCTTCATTAAGCATTCTCAATATTTTCAGTGATCGCGACATCTCTAAAATTATGCTTTTTTTATTTTATTTTGCTTTCACATAAAAATCAAAAGAAGCTTAGCACGTGTCACAAAAACGCCCACTCTCCATTAAATAGTGGTCGAACTGACGTACGGACCGGACACTCGCGATGCCCCCGCGCCGCGTGCACAGTCGCATGTACACTCCGCGGACGAAATATCATATGGAACGTTATTCGATTCTATATTTCGAAAAGTTAATAAGATACGAAAATTCTAAAAACATACGTCGATAGATATTGTATTTCTAATCTCATTTAGCTATTAAAACAGGATTTGCTCTATAATCACATCGGACTCTGTTCTTGTTCGGACGCATGAGTCGATATGTAATTATCATATATGAGCTATATTACTGTTAAGTTTCATTAAAATCCATTCAGTATTTTTTAGGTGAAAGAGCAACAAAAATCCATACAAACGTAAGATTGAAATTAAAAGCGTAAGTGGTTAATATACAACTTTAAAGCGTTGTAGATCCTAAACAATCATATAAAATGAAAAATGGTGTTAGAAACCTAAACATGATTTTTGATTATCTAGACAGTGATACCCCACTCGACATATTTTGTCAACTTATTTATTTTACTTCGTCACAATATGGCGCCTAATTTTGCCCATACTGAATTTTGATTACTATCATATAGTAGCACTCCCATGATTGAGACGAATCGATTGATGTATGAATCATCAAAATCGGTCCAGGCGTTTGGTCTCTAGTGTGCCACAAAGGAACAATCATACATATATAGACTGTTAAACACATAACCCTGTCTGCGCGTCGCGCTTCGCGCTCTTGCATTGCGCAGCGGGGTAAAAAGTGGAGCCGTGCAATGTACGGGTCATTGTCAATCATCTGCACAGCTGTGCTATTCTGTAAGTACATAGGTAATCACTTTTAACCCTGGAATCTGCGGTGTGATTTAAAATTGGAACACGAATTTCAAATCACACCCGCGTATTCAACTGGCTTAGGTTCTTCGGGTGAAGATACACCCTGATCCTTGACTGCCTTCACGCATACAGGGTCCTCTGGTCCACACCCAGTGTTTCCGACTGCACCGTACCCGCGATACAAAAGGATATCTCTTTCCCTACGAACTCCCTCTCTACTCGCAAATTCCAGCTTAAAATCAGCTCTGCCCTGTATTTCTCAAAATAAATGTTGTTTCAGCAAAGTGCAGTGAGAACTTTATTTGACAACCACACATAAGCTTATTGTAAAAGCCGAATCTATACATTTTTTTGTGTGTATGCTGTTGGTATCGATGACTTTTATAGCGTCATTGTACCTTCCAAATACTCCAAGAAAAAGAATCTCAGTTTAGGCTTTTACAAGCATATTTGAAAATTTAAAGCTACGCCATCGGTGCGCAAATCTTCGGCAGGAGACCTTATGCTTTGAACCGGCAAGAAACTCAGCAAGGGCTGCTTTTTTCTCTCTGTTTTATATTTCATACAGTGTCGTCAAATTGAAAGCTGACATCCAACTTATAAACATGTATTGAGGTCAACTTCTATCACATATAGTGTAAAATAGGTAACAAAAATACACAATAATACCCGTTCAGAAAAACACTTAAGAGCCCTTTTACAAAACTATGCCACTGCCATACTGATCGGCGCGTAGGTAAGTTTGCACTAGTATATATTGCATTTTACGGGTGATGTTTTGAGTCTTATAAAATAATTATTAATGAACTAATTATAAAATATATACATATTTCAGTAGTTCAATGACGGTAGATTAGTTTTATGAAAGTTTTTTGATAGTAATTCTATTTAATTCAATATCAAAATACGAGGTAAACCTGCATTATTTTTTGGGAAAACTCATGGAGGTTAGATGTTTTTTTTTGATAATTATTAGATGGAAAATCAAAATTCTTGTACATTATGTTACAACAAAAACATATTTCTGCTGTCGTAGTAATTAATTTGATCTAATTTATTGAACATTATTGAGAGATTGAGGCGTTAGAAGTTGTGCATATTATCGTTTTTTCCGTAAACTATCTGCAGTAGAACGATCAGTACAAAAAAAGGAAAATAGCATTTTAAAATATTCAACATTACCTTACAATAGGAAGAATAAATCTTCTGTTAACGTCTATTGGAAATAGTCAAAATCTTTTCTAAAGGTGTACAATTGGCGCTCAAACATTACGATTTTTTACAAAAAATGTGAAAGGGTTCATAATGGAAAGTGTTACCCCACCCGCCGTATTCATCTGACTTTGCGCCATCTGCCTATCATTTATTCCAATCGATGGCACATGGTTTGCCTGAGCATTGCTTTACATCTTTTGAGGATACAAAAATTGGATTGATTTGTGGATACTCTCATATGATGAAGAGGTCTACAGATGATGCCTGAGAGAAAAAAGTAGTGGCTTGTGATGGACAATGCTTTAAATAAACGTTGTGTTGCTTTTTCACAATGATTTTTTTAAAATCTTTACTTAAAAACAGCGGATACTTATTTATACCTTCTTATTACTCATAATATTACTACTGACCCGCAGTCGCTTCGCTTCTGTGTAGAGCTGTAGAATTATGTTTTTGTTCTCAGGGTTGTATTGTAAATAATGACTAGAGGGATAACGTTTTTTTCAGCAGAGCAATGGTGCATTTCGTACAACGGGTCCTAAACTACGCAAAATTCCACTATAAATCTATGAAAAAAGTCATGTGTATAATACAAACCTGAGAACAAAAACTATAGTCTACACTGCAGCTCTATACCGAAGCGAAGCCAGGGCGCACAACTATCGCGACGCTGTGAACATAGGTACATTTATAGTTAAAAAAAACTTAATGCGTCTTGCACGTACACATGAGAATAGACTGAGTGACACTCGCATGAAATTGAAAACTCTCTTGAATGAAAGAAAGAAAGCGATGGTGCAGCCATCTAATTAAAAAAAACTATAGGCTACAAGATCGCTTCGTCTTTCTCATATTTTTTAACCGAATTTTATTTCATTCGTAGAAGCAGAATTTTAATTCAGCTGGAGACTTAATATATATTTTAATTGACAAAGATTGAAAAGTAGTTTTGTCTTCATATCGACTCTACTTTTTGTTTCCGACGTTAACATCTGTTACCACAGCATGCTACCTGCTATGCAATTTTCATCAATTGACAAAAATATATAAACATATAGTTATATAATATGTGATAGATATAGATTGATAAAAATGATATAGATTTCTCATCTGGATTTGATAGGTAGTATCGATATCTTATGCAACAAGTGTTGTAAGATTGGACCGAAGGTCAATATAAAAGCATCAGATGCTAAGGAATAGGTATATACGTACAGACCCTATAGTGTGGGACTATATTTTGAATTAAACTGTTTTTTTTGTACTTTACTATGTTATTTTTACAAAATAAACAGCTAAAATAAATTAATGAACTACATGAAAAAACTTAAAAAAACTGGCTTTATGGCGTCATAACTTTTTTTCACACACCACCTTGGGACTTCCCGCCATAACAATAGTTAAAGTACATAAAATAATCTTTCCAATGATATGTCGCATGTTGTTATTGGTTCCTAGGCAGGCTTCTATACATTTTTGCCCATTCTCCTTTAAAAGATAATTGTGTTTAAACCTCATTCCATCTTTGTAGGGTTCCGTACCTAAAAAGAAAAAAATGGGTGCGTGTACTTTTGTGGGCGCGTGAGAAGTTATCCTTCTTTGGCATCGTTTAAAATTAGTTTTTAATTGCACGCAAATAATTAATTACAATAAATTAATAAAAAGTCTGGAAAAGGACACAGTCAATAAAGTTCAGTTTTAATTTGAAAAAATAAATAAATAATCAAAATATTCAATTAAAATCGCTACTGAATATAATTTATTAGAACATATGTGATTTGCACTTGTATGAAACTCAAACACGTATTCCGAATATACAAACTAGAAACATGTGGATAAATATTATAAATATGAATACCTATAACTGTTACTTTATTACAAAAAATAAAGATGTGGTTTTTGGTTCTACTACACCAATGGTCAAGAGATGGCGCTGTAGTCTCCTGAATCGCGCTTTGGTTCCGTTGTTCCAGATTAATAAATATTTTTTGTTACTTTATTACAAAAAATAAAGATGTGGTTTTTGGTTCTACTACACCAATGGTCAAGAGATGGCGCTGTAGTCTCCTGAATCGCGCTTTGGTTCTGTTGTTCCAGATTAATAAATACTTTTGATAGGCCTCTTCACAATGCAGTCGTTAGCACCCACAAAATAGTAGAGTTTCTATTTTGTCGGTAGATGTTCTTAATGTGCTGTAAACACAAAACTGTTAATTTTTTTGTGTGTGATGTGATGCGCGCGCATCTTAAAATTTCACTCTCATCATTTTTTCATAACGCGCCTAAAGAAGTATAACTTCAAAAACGAAACTCTTATAGGATCATTGTCCGTCTGTCCGTTTGTCCGTCTGTCTGTCAAGACACTTTATTTCGGGTGGAGGTATCGAGTTGTTAATCAGATAACGTAAAAAGATACGGGTGTTTATCTGTCACATTATCAATCTCTACTTTACTCTCAGTCTCAGAAACCAGCTTATAAACAATTATTTAATATTTTTTTAGATGACATTAATTGTCGTCAATGAAATTCTTAAAAAATATGAAAATAAACAAGTAATTGGAAAATTCAATATAAATATCTATAAATCATAGCTATACTTTTCACTCAAAAATGTTATACCGACTATGAGGGCGGATGTGCCATACCCCAGTCACCTATGAAGGTATATAATGTATACCTGCACAGATCCCTCTGATGCTTTGCTAAAACTTTAACTTAGCACTGCATCTCATCCCCCATCCGTACCTCTAGCAACTATGACAACGGGATTGGCACAGTACCGTACAATAACATAAAATATTCTGCATCTAAAAACCTCTCGGTTATTACGTACCCAACCTCATTCGCGCCCGGTTAAACAATTGACAAAGATGGAATGATGTGTCAAACACGCTTGCGCTTTAATTTGAATTAAGAACTTTGGTACAAGCAAAACAAGAACTTGTACCAAAGTTGTGGGAATAATCTCTTGTCACAGAAGTTTTTATGTACATCGTAAGCCATAATTCTATTTAAATAATCATGAAATAAATGCTAAATATTGCAATTATTGCCTTTATAGTTTTTTCCTCTTTGTTATAAAACAGTACCATGTGGCAATATGATCGACGTGGCCAGTCTCTGTCACTCTTTCATCATCAAAATGTACTTTCTCTATGTTTTATAGCTATAATATAATTAGAAAAGAAAAATAAGGAATTGGGTATGTACATCAATGAAATAACTAAAAAGCCAAAATTAATCAATCATTACATTTTATTTCATCACATAAATCTGTATTAACACAGCGACAAATATTATAAATAAACTATGTATAAGCTATAGTGAGTGCTCAATTATTACGTGGTATCACAGTCCAAAAATCAGGTCATGCAATTATCGTCTTGATTGCTTAGATCTCATGTTCGGAGGGTACGGGGACACAGTACGCTTCGATCTGTATGCTTATTAAAAAAATACTATACTTAATAGAAACTATAAGAAACATATTATTCTAAAGTTAGAAGTAGATTTAAATAATTGTAAGTTATAAACTAATTCTTATAGAAAGTATTACAGTAAAGATTTTAAATGGCTACAAAGTAATTAGCAATTCCCATAAAATTTCGTTCACTGTCACATTTTAACAACTTAAGATAAAATATCTACTTATTCTTATGCTCTGAATATATGACTCTATAAAATCATTGTACATCAGAATTATGCATAGTAGTAAGTACAATAAGTTCTAAGCAGCAGATATTCAGCGACATCTTCCTTGCATCACAAACATAACTTAAGCTGTAACTGTGTAAGCGTCTTTAAAGTATTGAGATCAATAGTGATAGCCGTTGGATCCGCCAGAAGAGCCCGACCCGCTGGAGCCCCCGAAGCCTCCAGAGCCTCCAAAGCCACCGGCACCACCGGAGCCACTTCCTCCGGATCCAGGGTTGTAAGCTCCCTCACTGTAAGCATAAGTTAATTATGTGGAAATTCTTATTATATTGCATCGCTGAGACGACGACAATCTCGTGGCAAGTACAAATTGAAATGTAAATTAAAACGAAGTTACATTGGAAAAGTAAATGGATTTAAGTATCGGGAAATTTTACTGTACTACAGGCAGTGTTTATAAACAAATGTTGCCTACTGAGTACGCGGCTTTATACATTTGAAAAAAGAAATAGCAATTATTGTAATGTATTATATTTTATATGACAATTTATGTTGCTATATTTTGTTTTTTTAAGCATTTAACTGCCCGATGTTTTGAAAAATTTCTTTAGATAAGTTTTTCTTATTTTTTGAAGTGAAAACTTCTTTAGACTTCTTCTTTAGCAGTTTTGGGTATTTTTGAGATGAAGATGAGTTTTTTACTTGCTTTGTTTTTTTGAAATTTGATTTTTCACTTCTGTCGGCCTTCCCGGAGTGCCACCGCCATTCTTTTTTAATTTGTTTCAATATTAATAAAAATGGATTTGCATAATTTAAATTCCATTTATTACCTAGGAACTTCAATTTCAAAGTAAACGCAGATGAGAACTAATATCCTCCCAAAGACATACCTAATAGATGTATGACTTTAATAGTTATTTGAATCAAAAGCATGTTTTTGTATCAACCAACACGGTCCATCTGCTGCATTTTTTCTATGCACATTAACAGCTTTTACCCTCAGGTAAGTAAAGTTACTAATAAGTGATTTTATGGCATTTTTCAATTCTATTGTATCAGCAAGGTAACAGAATTACTCCCGAGTTTTTTTACCACTCAAGTTACTCAGGATAGGATACATTAAAGAATTGAAAATTATGAATATAGATGAGCACTTAAGTAAAATCAGTTTTGAATAAAAATTAAGGGTTCTTAAAACCTTTTTTCGCTTTAAATGTGGTTTATACATTTTACTATTTCAATTAAAGCTAAGATTCACAAGGTTTTTTACGTTAATGATAAAATCAATTTTTAGTAATCATTCTATTCTTGTATAACATCATTTATATATAACCTCCAGAAAATTTAACTAGAAAAATTCTATCAAGATATCAATGTTGGTTCGAATCACCATACCAGCCTGGCACCATGACCAAGTGGAAATTTTTCTAGTAAAAATGTTTTTAGTTTTTTTTTACTTACGACGAGGGATTGCGCTTGTTGAACTCTATGGAGCGGAGGATCTCTTCTGGGATGGGAGGTGGGGTTGGTAAGTGAGGACCCACTGGGTGGAAGCCGTTCTCGTCTGCGGTGTAAGTGATTGAGATCTGCTGGCCATCGGGCGCGCGGTACGAGAACCCGCCCTCCGCCGTCACCGCGGGACCCTCGGGACCCTGAGCGCGAGGGGACCCACTCTCGTGAGCTGAGATGCCGTTGCCAGTTTCGTAACTATTTGTAAAAAAAAAATTACAGTTGATATAGTGATAAATGTATAGTCTGTGAGCACGGAACGAGATTCTGCCCTCCGCCTTGGTCATCGTGAACCCTCGGGTTCCGGAGCGCGGGGGGTTGCCGCTCTCGTGAGCTTTCATGCCGTTGCCCGTTTTGTAACTTGAACATTGAAGATGATCTCAACAGTCTCGATTAATATTTGTCCTGATTCACGATAAATAAATTTGAAAAAGTAATTATGTGGCATTTAAAAATTACACTATTGCGATACTTTAAAGCGTTACCCTTGTCTTTGTGTGGTTTGCACTACATCAGGGTTGTGCTACAATTATCTATACATATAATAATAATAATAGATTAATATATAAACAAAATAATAATATCACACCGTTACATTAGAATAGTTCTCGAATTTACACAACAGTATCACAGACTTAATCTGCATTACTTTCTATCTAGCTTTCTTTTTAACATTTTGCTTTTAGTGATGGGCGAGATTATTATGTATAATTTCCTTAAAAAAGCACACTTCCACCTTTTACTTCAACGTTTGTAGATAATGAAAGCACAGCTTAGTCACGACTCACTTAAAGCTGTACGTGCCATCACCGTTGTTTACGTTTTTGAATTTCGTGATGGGTATTTGTGAGCCGCTGCCACCGCCGCCGCCCACTCCGAATCCCGCTCCGCTGCCGGCGCCGAAACCGCCGCCGCTTCCGCTCCCGCTACCGCCACCCGCTCCAAAGCCCGCTCCGCTACCTGCGCCGAAATTACCACCGCTACCGCCTCCGCCTCCGCCCGGCGGACGCGGGGGAAGATACTGTGGCTCCAGACGACCACAGAGGCCGATGGCCAAAACCATTGAGGTAACTGTTACCTGAAATAAAATAATATTATTTAACATTACAAAAGCTTGAAACTACTTAATATCTAAAAACTTAAAAACTAGAAATAACTAAGTACTCAAATAATATACAATTTACAAAATAAAAATATATCACCCGTATATATTAATAATATTATTAATTTGATGTTTGACATTCAAAGTATTATGAATTATGTATGCATGTAGATAGTATATCAATTTTCTATATAAAATTACAATTCATAATTCTACCGTAGCAGACACCTGTCGGTGAAATGACAACGTTTCGGTATCTGAGTGGAATATTCATCGGTTTTAACACTTTCTTTACATCGTTTGATAAAAATTAGAAGCAAGTAGTTGTTATTTTAGCAAAATCATTTACAACCAATGTAGGAAATTTAAAACCATAATTGCTTAAAGGCTAAGAAAACTAAATTAAAGCTCATACTCGTTAATTTGCTACGGGAGTTTAAAAAGATTATTTTCTGTTGCAAATTTGCTTGATATTATAAAAGAAATCTCGACAAGGATATCAAATAACATACTAAATAACGTAAGTTTTTAAATGAACAAATGAAATTTTAAACAATATTCGAAACTACAGAAGCAGCAGTTATTATAATAAATGTTGACATTGCCCAAAAAGCTCTAACGAACCGATTTCGTTATCGAAACACCAATAAAAATAAGGCTGCGTCACTCGCATCGTAAAGGTATTTTCTGTAACACTAAAATTTTGAACAGATCCCAAAAATCCAAGATTAATAGAAACAATATCAAACAACAAAGGTATTTGAAGTTACTACAAGTAATATAATTTTCTAATATTTTAAGAACAATCCAGTTACTTCTTTTGTAAGATTTAAAAGATCCTCCTTTATTAAACTTACCAGAGTGAACATATTGGTTTTTAATTTGTACTGAAGCAGGCCTTCAACGTTCAGTGATCGTCTGAATACAATTTGCGAAGATGTACCCCGTTTTATATTGGTCCGTATTGCCCTTTCTCAGTTGCTTCACCTTGTGCGTGCTCATAGTATCGGCAAGAGGATCCGAGTCCACGCCTCGAGCTTTAGTTAGCCTGGAATTCCCTTTGCGGATGTACCTAGCTGATATCAGCAGTTCAAATCGGAGAGTCCCAGTTTCATGATAGTTCACTCTAGTTATTACTTAGTCCTAATTCTATGAATCTTCTAGTTAGCTCTTTGCGCTATAACTTCGTTTTATATCAAATCTATATAAAATATAAAGTTATCAAATGTTTAATACTAGATCCACAAACTATTTTTTAGCCTGATACCATGTAACAAACAGTACGAATCCAATAGAAATAATATGTGTTTTACATTGATAGGATGGTTAGTTTCCGTGAAGTTGTAAGAGTACAGTAGAAATCTTATTTTTAGAACATTTTCTTAATAAATAGAAAAGTGACATTTACTAACCTATGTTAGAATATACGGGTGTCGGGCACGCTTGCGTTCTTTCTTGTTTGTCCCTCCATGGAAAACTACTATAACTTTTTCTAATAATCCACCTGTCGCGCACACCCTGTTAATTTACTGACTTGCCTGCTAACAGCCAAGAAAGTTGTTGTGTAACCATTTAAAGAAATAATGTTCAGGTGAGCTGGTATTTTCCTGCTTTAAAATACAATAGGGATGATGACTTTATCGTCTATCAGATAGATTATCAAAAAGTATTGGACACATATTTTTCTTTATTCACATTATAAAAACATTACAGAGATTATATTGATTTGAATTTTTGCATGACGTCATGTCTTAGTACAGTTTTTGTTTGTAAGTGACGTCACGAGCCGTCGTTACCGAGCTTTCACGCGCTTTTGTTGTTGTAATTATTTAGTTACTTGACAAAAAAAAGTGTCCATTATTTTTTGATAATGTAACTGACGGACGTAAATAACTATTGTTAACTTTACCTCGCCATCATCCCTATTGTTTTAATGGCCAAAATTTAACTATACAAAATATTTAAATTTTCACTAATATATTTGAAATAACTTTGTCCCTAATAGTATACGCCCACAACGATTATTCTATCCCAAGAATTAAATGCAAATTGACCAATTATTTCTGGAGACGGCGGTACAATAAGTAATGTATTCGTGATTATCCCTGATATTATAACTCAATTACGACAATATGAGAGGAATATCAGAATGAATGTTTCATTGAGCCGGTACGAATCTCCGCCTTACCAAATTACCTACTATCGTGAGTCACATTTATTTTTTCACTTAGAATATACATTTTATAAATATTGATACATAAATAGCCTGCACTACACTAAAATCACTTGCAATGAACTTACTAATCAATGTAAATAAATACTTTATTTACACATAAAAAAATATAATAGACCGTTCAAAAGAGAAACCACAGTTGTGTTAAAACTAAATTTTCATGAGTTTTTTGTAATCTCAAAATTACTTTTTTATGTTAAAAGGGTGGCAAACAAGTATGGCCTGCCTGATGGTGGCCCAATCTTCCTATTCCATCCATAGGGAAGGCCCGTGCCCCAGCAGTGGGGACATTAATAGGCTGATGATGATGATGGTAAGTGGCCACCATAGTCTATAGACGCTGGCGATACCAAAAATATTTTTGTTGTAGTTGACTACCCTGCCCCTATCCTTACCCCGTGGAGTCATGGAACCTTAATCACCGGCAGAAACACAAGACCACCAAATTTTATTTATTGAATTTCACATTACTGTAAATAATAACAATACATTTAGCCAGTGCTACAAAAACCTGTGTAGGTTTTACCGAGCACTGGGATTCGTCATCTTTTAGATCCTTTTTTTTCGCATCTGCATCTACCCTCTTTCTACGAGTTGTATGGTTATGGAAATGGTAGTATTATTTGACTGTGACCTTCTGTAAGATGGAGGTTACTTCGCCAGGCGGGCGCTCTACCTTTCTTAAAAAAAACTACCCGTATTTCCGATTAAAGGACGTTCGTCCCTGTCTGTAGTACGGTCGCTCAATTGAAGGGGCAAATAAATTCAGCAATCTTAATCGTAAATAAGGTGTCGTAGTTTAACTTCTTTGTCAGGAACTTAGTAATGAGATTTTAAAATATTAATGTTCCCATTTATATTTATTATTGGTTTACTTATTAGTTTGAGTAAATACTTTTTTAAAAGTGAACCTTTCGTTTAGTCAGTGATTTTGTAGAAAGGATAGAACATCACTTCTAGATAAACTATAATTTTCCAAAAACACCTTTTTTTGACCAAGACTTTTGTTTATGAAATGTTAGCGTGGGTAAGATTTATTATACAAAAACCTGGACATGCAGAAATCTTTCGGCGTTTTATATTAGCTAGGCAAGATATTAAAATGATGTGACTTACTTTTTTTCTTCATCCATCGGGTAGGTAGATTATCAAAAAGTATTGGACACATATATTTGTTCATTCACATAATCAAAACATTACGAAGTGTAGTATGACGTCACGTCTTGGTAAAAAAATTATTTAGAAGTGGCGTCACGAGCAGTCACTCCCAAATTTTGACGCGCTTTGTCTATGTAATTTTTTTGGTTGATTGACAAAAGAAAAAATAAGTACATTATTTTTTGATAATCTAACTGACTTAATAGACAGTTTACGTTTACTTCAGCCCGCCATCATCCCTATCATTAAGCAAATATATTTAAATATTAAAGCTGTTAATTATTTCGACTATAAAGAGAGTAGGGCAAATGGAACTGCAGTAGTTAATCCATACCTGAAAGCCTAGAAACGCTTTTGCGTCGCAGGTATTACCGGATGAGCTCAAAGTTATTATAACTAGCACAGTAAAACACGTGTACAGAAACTGGGTAAATGTTAATTAACTTGATTGATTCAATCATAATAATAAAAGACAAAGCTTCAACTTACTTAGCTTATACTAATAGTTCGATTCTAAACTATATCCAGAATGAGAATAGTTTTTGAATCCTTAAAAGTATAGTTTTTATATAAGTTTATTGCTATCAATAGTTCGGTGGGAGAAAGGTCACTTATTTGAATTAAAGTTGTACATCCATAATAGATCATTTTCAGTTTCATATTATTATTTGGGTTTGAACTATGGTTAGTAGAGGTTTAATTACCGCGATTGATGCATTGGACAAGCAATAAACTGTTTGTATTTTTTAGTGATTTAACGACTTTGCAGAGTTTCTTCAGCTACATAATTGTATAATTATTTTATATTTTAATTCGTTTATGGGCGAATCTTAAGATTTTGATTATTCAATTGATTCCCTTGACACAATTTATTTTTATCCCTTTTTTATATATTTATCGAATAGGTATCACTTTTGGCTGAAATTGAGCCTCTCAAGATTTCACACTTATCCATTGTTATGGTCTAATAGAAATCCATTACTATTCTTTCGATTAAAATTCCAATTCTTCAATTAATATATCTTTGACCGAATGCCTCATTTAAACATTCTTACGATATTCCTATGATTATTAGGATTGAATTGAACGAAAGATAAATAGATCAAACTTAAAAACATGCATTGAAACTGTGGTGTCGGTGTCTGTGCCGTGAAATGCCACTAAAGCGAAGTCGCGTCCGTGATTGGCGGTTAAGATGGTCTACTCTACAAAGACGAAGACTATGACAAAGTAAATAAGAAAAACATTATTCCGATGACGCATTCCTGCAAACGGTGCGAAACTTCAATAAATAAATAAAATTAGTGCATCTAACACGTTGAAACTTGTTTTATTTAATGAGTCATGTGCGTGAAAACCTAAGAAACAAATATGGTCTACTCTAATTTGATAGACAATGGAAAAAAAATCGAATCGACTGGATGTCATTATCATGTCGGGCATAGATAAATGATTGGTCACCCTGCGTCAAATAAAGTGACACCAACTCATTCATCACTCAACTCATTTAACTGAATGTCGGGTATGTTTATGATCTAAGTGTAATATTTGTTTCACGTAAAACTTAATTATGGCTTCAGTTATACGTGTGCCATTAGTCAGCGATGCCATTTATTGTTATTGGCTCAGTATAAGTTCTTTGAAAACAATGGTACGTAGATAAACGTAAGTGTTATCTGCCTTCTTATGGAGTAAAGAAAAAAACACTATAAAAAATTCAACTCAGCTGAGGAATCAAGCTGGATTAGACAAAAAAATAGCTTTTTAAGAAATCCTTCCTCTATGAGTATAATATAAAATCAGAAAAGGATTATTTTTTCAATTAGAATTTATAAAATAAAATATTTTGTGATATAAGTTTTTTTTTGCCCGTTAGAAACTGACTAAAAATAAAAAATATACGGTCTTACTACAAAAAAAGTCAAATACTGTTTTAATTTTTTTTTAAACCATGTCTAGGTAAATTATGTATGAAATTATTTTGTTAAACCCGTGTTGAATGTACGACTAACTTTTTTGGTTAGGTTTAGATTTATACTCTCGTAAATACGAAATACTTATTTTATTAGAGAGAAACAGATTCGATGCTGCACCTATTGTATGAGACATATAAGCTTGAAATGTCACTAGTGCACCAATTCGTGATCTGCGCAAGCTAATGTTCAACACAGGCATAGTTCAATATCCTCATGATAGACCGAGATCCCGCCGCTGTATAAGCTGTATTCCGCCGCAGCTAGCTAGGTATCAGTTTTTTTTTAATAAAACTTAATTTTAATGAATGTTTAGTGAGTATGCAAATGCATTAGTGACGCATTTAGTACCGAAGCCACCAAAAGCTTCGTCGCGTAGGACAAGCGAGACAAGCATAGACTAGACCCAGACCGACGCGTACCACTGATATTGTATAATATGACAATGAGATCCCCGCCCCCCATAACAACGGCTATTAGAGCCGAGTTTCGAGTCTCAGAGACGCTCTCTATTTGAGCCGACCCCCTCAGGTTCGAGTGGTCTAGAGGCTCCAGATGGAGAGGAGACTCCCCCCGTGAGGAGATGTCATCCGCCTGGAATACCTCTAGAGGCACTCGCCAATTCTCGGCTTGAGGTCCCTTAGGATCTCGCCGTCCCCAAACCCGGTGACGCTGTAAAAGTTATCTGCGACAACAGCATACACACTCAAAAAAAAAATGACAATGAGAGTTTGCCATAAGTACTGTGCCACATTTACCTTGTCGCATCATCGCCCATTATCCCATTAGTCGCGCGCCGAAATGGTCCCGTTCCGATCCTCGTGCACTTTCAAATTACATTCTTTAGCACAATCAAGGACTATATTCGTGAACACTGTTAATTTAGTTGAATTCTTTCTTAAAAGCAAAGGTTAATGTGAACGGATATTTTTGTTATTATTGTCAATTATATAATGCTTGCAATCCATGACGTGGTTTCTTTAAATTTAAATAATACACTGGTGTCGATTCTAGCATAATTCTCTAAACCTAAACTTAAATTTGACAGCAGTATATCCTTGTCGTTCTCTATACAGAATGAAAAGGAGAGACTGATGTTAAATTTAGTTTTAAGTTTAGAGAATCACGCCAGAATTGGCACCATTGTGTGACTGTTATTTTCTTTGCTAGATGACAGGGCATTTAAGTTGAGACAGTATCAGATTAACAAAAGTACACTTATATTAGGTATAACTTACTTAATGGACACATCAAAGACAGTTATATTATCAAGTGAAAGTGACAATTAAATATATATAGATTTATAGGTTAATCACTCAGTTTTATTCATCATTACTAGTCCAGCAACTATACAGGACGTCCCACGGGTTTGTCACACAAAGTAAGTATATTAAATATTGTAGATAGGATATTTTACTGGAAGAAGTCTTTATTTTTAATAATAATTAGAACTGCATTCACGTTTTTTAACAAATCCGGGAATCAAACACGTGAAATGTGAAACAAAAATACACGAGTATTTTAAGATAACCGTCGAAAGGGTATATGGTGAGGATTATTTTTTCTTTAATAACATAGCATTTTAAATGAAAAAAAAACACGAAATTTGTCTTTTTTTAAATTTGACTTTCAGTAAAATATCCTATCTTCAATATTTAATATACTTTCCCTCCGTGTGACATAACCGTGGGATGCCCCGTATACCTAGAATCCATACCTATAACGTTTTCAGGAATGATGAAGTATGCCTATGTTCAATTAGTAGGGGGCAGTATTATTATGCCTATATACTCGGGTAGGTACAATAAAAAATATGATATTTTTGTCTCAATATACTGTGCATTTCATGCTCTGATTTGTGAAGCAATTTAATTATAATAAACTGAAGGCGCTCTGCGTTTATAGTGGATCACTCTTAAAAGAGTAGGACTCTTTTTAAAGTTTATTTCAAGGGGATTAATTCCGTCTAAATATTTTTTGTGTTATTTTTACCGTTTAAGCAACACACGCAAACGAAGCTCTTAAATTGTATTTTTTTCGTTTTTGCAAAAAAAATCATTGGAGCTTTGCTCCTATGGTTCGTTTCCTTATGTTATAGCCATCCTCGCTAAATCTCACTCACTATCGATCTATGCACTATCTATGTATACATATAATAAAATGGTAGGAAAGTCAAAACTGTACATTGAATTTTTTTTTAAAGAATACTTGGGATGTGTTCTACAATCGATACCGAAGCTAAAAATATAGTTTTTAGATTGTTTGTCTGTTTGTCTGTATGTATGTCCGGGATAAACCTCAAAAGTACTGCATGGATTTACTTCAAATTTGGCACGAATATTATTAAGAAGTCGGGTCAACATAGGCTATATATTATCACGCTATCACCTACGGGGACCTAGCAGTGAACCTTTATTTCTAACTAACACCACGCGTACGAAGTAGCGGGCGGCCGCTAGTGTACAAATAATTTTTGAAATCGGTCCAGTAGCTCCCGAGATTGACGCGTTCAACCAAACAAAGGAACACTTCTGCTTTAAAAAAATAATATAGGTTTATTGTTCCAAAAAAATGAACAAACGTCTTCCATCCAAGGTCCGTAAAGTTCAAAGTTACCATGCGCCTCAAAAATTTCATTGTCACTTCCTTTACCGTTGAATAGTTCGCTACAATTTCAGTTGCACCATCACACTTCGATTGCTGGCTGTGACCAACATTGGCCTCGAACCAGTGATATGATCCGCCCTCCTCGGGTATCACGATCGAGGTAAATAGCTGTCACGACGAACCAACACCGCTTTTGAACTTTACTGGGCTTGATTATTTTACCTTTTTAAAATATATTTCAAAGAATTACATTCTTAAGTGACAGTATAGTACTATTACGTAAAAACAAACTCAATCTGTACCTCGGAATCCGCGGTGTGATTTAAAATAAGAACACGAATTTCAAATAAATTTTTAATCACACCGGCGAATTCCACGGTGCAAAAGTGAGTTTGTTTTTACAGAATAGCACAGTTCTACGCAAAAGTTCTTTAAAGGGTAAAAACGGGACCCTATTAATAATACGCCGCTGGCCGTCTGTCTGTCTGTCTGTCACGATGCTGTATCTCATGAACCGTGATAGGTAGACAGTTTAAATTTTAACAAACATTGATTTCTGTTGCCGCTATAAAAAATACTAAAAGCAGAATAAAATAAATATTTACGGGGGCTCCTATACAACAGACGTGATTTTTTGCTCGTACGGAACCCTGCGTGCCCGGGCCCGACTCGCATTCGCCAGTTTTTTATTTATTTTCCTAATTCAACATCAACACATCAACAGGTCAAACTTCGAACCCTCAAATTCACCGACACGATATAAACGTATTGCTAATACTCTAGTCGGCTTTGCCTACCAATGGAAGCTTATAATTTCGTTACAATGCAACAAAGCTTGCACTACAGTACTGCACTAATAACATTGTTTGGGGATGCATTACTATACAACCTTTGCGGTTTCCTATAGAATATTTTATTGCAAGATCATTATTGCGATACTATCTTGTTCTAATGTATAACCTATTTCAAAATAAAGATTTATGTTTTGTTTCGAAACATCTCCGATGAAAAGGCAGGAGTCTTTATTAAGTCCGCGATAAATGTTGCCTGCGAAAAGTGACTTTATATAAGGCAGTTTTAGATTACGAATATTAGATTAAAACATAGGTAATCTAAGTATCAAATAGACTAAATTTACATTAACAAACGTTAATCATATTAAGTATAGGTATAATTCTATATAATAAGGGAATAACATAAAATTTATGAGATGAGAACATTAAATAATATTTTTCTTTCAGTTGTTCATGATACTTTGTAAAGATTTCCATTTTTTATCATACTTGTAAATTATTAATACATCAATAAATAAAATTTTGTAGTACCATTATAATACGAGTATTACGATCAATCAGTTTCCTATAATATATAAATTGAAGAGACTTAAAATGTTGGGTACCAAGAAGTTACTGAGATTTATTTTTTCTTTTATACAGGGACAAAAACCCTTAGAAAAGTTACGAAATTTTTGGGCAATAAATAAGATCGCTTCCAGTTGACCTTTCGGCGTTTCGCAAAGAAATAGCTTTCAGATTTTTTCATAACCCTTATTAGTTGAACTTTTTGACGTACTCCATTGAGACCGTCCTTCGGTAACATGTGAAATCACGGCAATACGTTACTGGATTACTTTGAATATTCGAAAAGCTACAGGGAAATTTCAGTGGAAGGATTTCTAATAAAAGCATAAAAGTTTGTTATTATTTTAAAGTAAAATAGTTTTGTCCTATTTGAAATGAAATTGTTTACTTAAATACTTCATATTGTCTATCGTCTTTAATCTGCATTCATAAAAGGCATCCATTACTGACTGACTGATCTACCAACGCACAGTACCCCTAGCACGAACCATTATCAAATTCAAATAGTTTGCGAGTGCGAAATGTCAATGTCAAATTTTGTATTGAACAGCTGCGCCACAAAGTACGTAACGAGAATTAAAAATCAGTACACATTTGACAAATACCCCTAACACGAATCAATATCGAATTCAAATACACACATCAAAAGTGTCTAGGGATCAAGCATTTTTATGCGGATTTCTTGAGATTGAGATGTGGCTTTGTAATAAATTTATGATTTTATAAATTTATATGGATCCTTTTTGGTGCATTTCATAATTTGAATCAGGAACTGTGAATCAAATTCGAGTAAAAGATGAAAATCAGCTGTCAATATTTTCCCTATAAAAACATACAACGCATTGAAGACATTATTAGTGCTACTGTTTCCCTACTACTGATTAAAACCAACGTTATTATGGAGCGGCGACGTCATTTAAGCAGGGAAGAAATGCTCAGAGCCGTGGGAATGATAGAAGCTGGTTCCCGGCAACGTACTGTGGCTTTAGCTCTGAATACAAGTCAGAGTGTTATCAGTCGACTTTGGACACGATACCGAAGCACTGGTACCGTGGCTGAGCGCCATGGAGGACGGTATCGCTGCACCACACGGAGACAAGACCGATACATTCAAATCTTAACTCGAAGAGCTCCAACAATAACCGCCATGATGTTAGCCGTGAGGCTTCATCACTCTTCAGGGAAATTAATTAGCGACCAAACAGTCAGAAACCGCTTGCATGAAGTGAACCTTCATTCCCGAAGACCGCTACGGGTACCACCTATAGCAATGCACAATCGTAGGATTCGATATCAATGGGCTCTTGAACACAGAAATTGGGCAGAAGAACAATGGCGTTTCGTGTGCTTTTCTGATGAGTCTCGTTTTGGTATGAGACCGGATACAAGACGTATACGACACTGGAGAACCCCTGGACGCCAACAGCGATTAAAATCCTGCCAGGAAGTCCATCCTTATAGTGGTGGAACCATAATGGTATGGGCGGGTATTTGGATCGGCGGAAGAACTGAGTTGATTTGGATCAGAGGCAACCTCAACGCTCAAATTTATGCTGAGACGATTGTATCAGACGTCATCGTTCCTCTACAAGTGCAAATCGGTCCCTTATTTCAGTTAATGCATGATAATGCACGACCGCACACCGCAAGAGTTGTAAGACAGACTCTCGCCGCAGCTAACATCAATGTCCTGCCCTGGCCTGCTCAGTCGCCAGACTTGAACCCGATTGAGCATGCATGGGATATGCTACAGAGAAGAGCTCTGCCGAATATGGAGGGTATCCAGTCGCAAGAAGACCTTTTTTTGTTGTTGCAACGAACATGGGCGGCCATTCCACAGCGTGATTTGGATGAACTCATTTTGAGTATGCCAAACCGATGTTCTTGTGTTGTTAGTGTTCGCGGTAGAAATACGGATTATTAATTGTTTAAGTTACCCAATAAAATTTTAGAGAAAACTGTTATTTCAGTCTTTTTTTCGAACTTTTGTGTTAGTGGTTCAAATGTCAAAAATCCCTTTATTAGGAAAATGGCAAATTTCTTTATTAATGCAAAGGTGACTTGGTTTATCGTTACTGTGACAAACGAAAACACTTTATTTGATGAATCCTTAAAGAAAATTTTAATTAATATCAATCAGGAGAAAAGTTATTGCAAAAATATATGTTGATCCCTAGACACTTTTGATGTGTGTAGTTTGCTAGTCCGAGTGCGAAATTTCATTGTCAAATGTGTACTGATTTTTAGTTCTCGTTACGTCCATTGTGGCGCTGCTGTTCAAGTTTCCACACTTGACAATGACATTTCGCACTCGCAAACTATTCGAATTTGATATTGGTTCGTCTAGGGGTACAGGTACAGCTCAAACCACTGAACGGATTGCCCTGAAATTTGACACACATATAGCTATTATGATGTAGGCGTGCGCTTAGAAAGGATTTTTCAAAACTCATCCCTTTAGGGGTTAGACGGGAGTTCAAAGTTTATATAGAGCACCGAGGTTAATTAATGCTATGACTGAATAAGCAAATAACTATAATTTTTTTTTTTTTTTTTTTTTGTTATTTTTAAAGCATGTAACTGCTTGATGTTTGATCTCTTCGCATTATAGCATGTAACCTATAATGCGAAGAGATGGCGCTGCCTTGCAGCTTAAGAATAGCTAGAAAGAATTTCGACGCGGTCCGTGAGGGCCGCGGTAGCATAATTGGTCAGTGCATTCGCCCGGATTGCGAAGGGTGCGGGTTCGAGTCCCGTCTGCTGCCTGGTCCGCGTGGAATTTTTTCTAGTTATATTTTCATTAGATTTAAACATCAAGCAGTTACATGCTTTAAAAATAACAAAAATTATAACTATAATTGCTATTTCTTCTTTCAAATGTTTAATACTTGTAAAAGTATTCATTTGACATTGTGGGTTTACCTATAATGCGAAGAGATGGCGCTGCCTTGCAGCTTAAGAATAGCTAGAAAGAATTTCGACGCGGTCCGTGAGGGCCGCGGTAGCATAATTGGTCAGTGCATTCGCCCGGATTGCGAAGGGTGCGGGTTCGAGTCCCGTCTGCTGCCTGGTCCGCGTGGAATTTTTTCTAGTTATATTTTCATTAGATTTAAGCAAATAACTGTTGCAGGGTTTTTCAAAATCAAACCTAAAGTAAAATGGGGTAACAATAATAATAATAAAATATAATAAATATTTCCAACACTCACACCAATTTGCCTAGCCCCAAAGTAAGCACTATAAGGCTTGTGTTATGGGATACTAGGGTAAAGGATAGAATACATGTACTGTACATATATAAGTATATTTATATAGAAAATACATATGAAACATCCATGACTGGAGTACAAATGCTCATATTCATCACACAAACAGCTGCCCCCACCGGGATTTGAACCCAGGACCTCTCGAGTCGGCGACACCATGAAACCCGGCGTACAAACCACTCGGCCACAGAGGTCATCAAAATAAGAAAAATAAAATAAGAACATAACAAAGTCTAAAAACACAATAATTTCTGAGTGTGACAACTATCATTACTCAAAATCAAATCTAACGCGAGTGAAACGGCGGGCAAAAGCGTGTTTTTATATGTAGGTAGTACTAAATCAGATTTAATGTACTTGACTCGAAATTTCAAACAATGCTTAGGTTAATGTTCTGATTTTGTGGAGACGCAATAGGCACCTTTACTTTCATTCTAACCTGACTTTGAACTTTTCGGAAACCTTGTAAAAATGCAAATGAAAAGGTTAATGTATAGGAAATACCTAAAATCGTATTTTAAGGATTACGTTGGCACACGGTAAAACCGCTTTTTATCTTTCTGTCAGCGGACCGTCTCCTACTCGTATGCTCCGTAATTAAATTAATAAATAAGTGTTCTCACTTACACACACACACACCAATTAGCCCAGGCCTGAAGAAAGTACCGACAGTCTTGTGTTATACTAGGGGATATCGGACAGAATACATGTACTAGTAGGTACATATATTAGTATATTTTTATTTATTTTTAAATATATAAACATCCATGAGTTAGGTACAAATGCTCGAATTCATAACACAGATGTTTGGTAGAAAATTGAAATTTTCACAGAATGTACTTCCAAAGTTAATGGGCAGCAGTTTATATTCTATGTTTTTAGCACCTCACTTGAGATCCGTCTAGTATCTCGCCGTCCCCAACCCGATGACGCTGTAAAGGTCATCTGAGACCAACGGCATCAGCATTCACACTCAAAGAAAGAAAACGAGTGACAGTTTACCTTCAAGGCGACAACAGTTGAGTTTCAACAGCGATTTCAGATGTGATTATGGAACTGACAATCGTGAAGTGGCGTATAATATAATTTGTATAATTTCAAACCCCATCCCCATACGTAACAATATTATGCACATCAAAAAATTTTAAGCAACTTGTGCGGTTTTGAACTTTTGAAAGATTTTTACTATTATAATATATTTACACCATTCTATTATTAACACAATCGAATTCTATTTAAATCAGGCAATTATATTTTCAAGATCCAAAAAGACAGTATGTATAACAATCTACTTTGCCAAGAAAAAAAATAACATCAATGAATAAAACATACAGTTTCTGTAAATGATGCGTGTGTTTTGCTTAAATACCTTTTTTGATGTGTGTATAAGTAGGTACTCATATCTTTACAATAATAAACTGTTCGGTTTAGTGATAAAAAATTAAAGTAGACAATCAACCCGGACCCAACACTTTAAAAGCATAACGACAGTTCAAATGAGATGGCAATAGTAAAAACTTATGTCAATGATTTTGCCAGTTCAAGAAAGGCGAAATTTTTATTCAATCATTAACGGCCGATAATATAGGATGCGTTATTGCGATATCTGTTTTTAGTACATTATGTATTAAATTAGAACAGCTGCGAAATTACACACCGCTGTGATAATATAACGACGCTATAAAAGTAGGGCGCATTATCGCAATAACGCATCCGTTATTATAGACCCATTAAAACGTGCATATGGGGTTAAGGCTAGTATCTGTGGGCATTTACACTTTGACAAACTGTGTCAGTTTTGAAGGTTTTCACTTTTATAATAACAATCTGACACTCTAACTGACACTGTAATAGGTATGTGAATTTATAAATTTTCTTTTGAATAAATAAGTTGTTGCTAACAAAAAAGTACATCAAAATGTTAATACCGACTTGTGTTATAAAATTCTTCGAATTGGTAATTATGCAAAAAAAATATTGATAAATAGATTTTTCCTAATTTAGTTTCTATTTTATGTTTTATCCTCATTCATCATTTTATGCGATAGTTTACAAAAATGTTTAGTAAAAATTAATTTCAGGATTGTAATTCTTCAAATTGGTAATTATGCAAAAAATAAATAAATAGATTTTCCTAATTTAGTGTTTATTTTATAGTTTTATCCTCATTCACCATATCATTCGATACTCTACAAAAACGTTTAGCACAAATTCATTACAGGATTGTTTTTCCTGTTGCTGGAGAGTTTTCAGTAAGTTCAGTATGAATCAACTCAGCCTATCGCAGTCCCCTGCTGGACATAAGCCTCTCCCAATTTGCGCCAGAATACCCAGTTACTTACTCTTACTTCCGAATCCAGTATCACCCAGCCGCTCTCTTAAAATCGTTGATACCTCTAGCTGAAGGGCATCCCACACCAGGATTACCGGTACGCGGTCTTCACTCAAACATTTCGTCTGCTCCAACGGCCATCGGTCCTTCGACACATATGGCCAGCCCACTACCACTTCAGTTAGTGATTTTGGAATTAGGTTACTCCAGTTGTTATCCGGATAACCACGTTGCGAACTTCGTCCATCAAAGAAATTGAGCACTGCTCGTTTATTTGAATATCTATGATATTTCATTTTATTACAGATGCTAACTATAGCCTGCTTGACTCTCCACCACTACAGTTACGACCTCACGGATATTCCGACACTGATGCTTTGCTCAGGCACATACATTGGATACGTTGTGATACTCTCTGGAGAGATAGTAGGTAAGTTACGATGTTCTATTGAGAATGCGAACTTCAGGAAGTAACTGAGGATCTTGACACTGACCGTTTCTGCACTGTTCTCGTCCAGTGGTTTAGTAGAGAGCCTGTCCACTAACAGACAGTGGGTAGGCTCCCTACTAAACCACTAGAAGTTTTACCGGGTCGCTGTCAGGTTACCACAGAATTTTGCTACCCCTATTTATTCTTTTTTTTATTATTAGTTTTCCTCGTTACGCGTCTGACCAACAGCTACTTACGTTAAGCAATATCAAACTCAAACTCTTTATTTGCAAACTAAGTTAATACTTATGAACCGTATGTAATCATACGGTTCTTAAACATGATGAACATGGCATCTAATGACTTAGTCACACAGGTATAACAAATAATAGATAATAATTATATATCCTTCGAGTTTAAATTGTAGGTCTCTACTACCTTTTTTTATTATTATTTTGTTATTATTTATAATGCTGCGTATAGATAGCGCGTGTTTTTATTACGCGTAGTTGGGACACGTTGTCCACATGTACGCGCATTGGATACCTGTACCCTGTACAGCCCCTGTATGGATCGCCCCCAACGCTACCAGTCAGTCATGATTATTCATTATTGAAACTCGATGAACATCTAATTCGGCATTAAAATATAGCGTAATAACCCAGGCTTGTGCATCCTTTTTGACGCGCTACCGAAAACTGACTGACAGCAGCTCGCGCGTTACGTCACGCGTTCTCCAAGACTGTATGTACTGTACACGTAGCCACAAGTATGGACTAACGTTCCAGAACACGCGCAACTGATTTCGAGTGTCCTACGCAGTCTAATATGTAAATACTTTTCACATTGTGATTCATGGAAAAGAATTCGCTACATCGTATTTAATAGAAATAGACTAATGTTTAGTTGGTAGGTATTTCTTGGTTGTTCGTATATTATAGTCAACAAGTAACAATCTTATTAGAAAGAAAACTTTTAGTTAATTGGGTAGTATAACAAAACTTAACAATCTTATCTTAAAGAAATAGGGAAGTCGCACTTCTATAGAATGTGAAAAGAAGTTTTGTATTTTAAATTAACCGTAAATATTCTAGGTGAAATGATATTCGCACCACTCGATCTCGTCCAAGACATGTATTTTGGCATCCTGGGTGTGGGTATGTTCACAATCAGCGGTGGTATGATCCTATCCTCGAGGACGCGCACTTCTCAGTACCCCAGGACCGGAGATCCGACGTTAGCCCTGATCGCCGGTTCTCTGGCCGTTGCGAATGCTCTCATCATGCTGTTTGACTTAAGCCTGGCATACTTGGACTCCGAGGAGTTTGAAGAAGAAAGCGTGTAATTCATTGAGGTCTGCCATTTTAAGTTTTTGTTGCAATTTTTGTCTTACACATTTTATCTTTAATAATGATATTGAAAAAGTGCGACTTTCTTATTAAACTTTAAAGTTAAAAGTGGCTTATGATTGGTTTATATTAGGAAGTATTTAAAAGAAGATATACTTAAAAATAAATCGTCAATATGTATTTTTTATTTTAAGCTTTATGAGAGGGAATTCCGTTAAGTTATTACATAAATTCCATTCCGATCCGATTTTCTCGTTTATTCTGTTTTCGGACAAATGGTGTTTTGTCATGATCAAAGACCTAGTTCATTGTAAACACTGGTTGAAGGTGAAGCAGTATCAGCAGCAGCAGACGCGTACGTTGACGCGTGGTGGTCGGCGTCGGGCGGCGTGTTGTTCGGTTTATGCGGTGCATTGACGCTGCGTTGGTGGCGCGACGTACCCGCCTGCATGCGACGCAGCTACGCTCAAGCGTCCGCTGTCTGCTCGCTAGCTGCCGCCGCGCTGCTCACTATAGACGCGCTGCTTGCCGTCTGCTCAGCCCACAAAGACGACGCCAGCACTAGAACTAAGTCTAGGAAGCCCGTTTCCAAAGGTTGTTCATAACGTGACTGATTTGTTGATATTAGAGATTTTAGAACTTCAATTTTACTATCGTATAAAGTTTCATTTGTAATGTGTTTAATAAAGTATTTCATCGAAGATGTTTAACATTATTTTTAATCATGAGAATTACATTAAATTGATGTCTCGCCCTGCATGCGACGCGAAGGACGCATCTTGCTTAAGTGTCCGCTGTCTGCTCGCTAGCTGCTGCCGCGTTGCTCACTATAGACGCACTGCTTGTCGTCTGCTCAGCCCACAAAGACGACGTCAGCACTTTTTCCTAAGGCTCATAACGAGACTGATTTGTTGATATTAGAGATTTTAGAAACTCAGTTTTGCTATCGTAAAATGTTTCTTTTGTAAATACGGTTGTTATAAAGTATTTATAATTGAAGACGTTCAAAATTATTTTGTGACAATGAGAGACTAGTGAAGAATTAAATATGATATGAGTGTACTGCTAAACTGCGTGCATAAACATGGCATAGATACATTGCTTGCCGTCTGCTCAGTGCACAAAAATTATGTCAGCACTGGAATCAATCCAAAAACCTGTTTCCAAAGGTTGATTATTCATAATAAGAGTGGTTCACATTTTATATACGATATTTTAATACCATAGCTTTGCAAAAGTTATAATAATAAATAAGATATTTTTCATATAAGAGTTACAGAAGGACACTGGTAATTTATCAACTAACTAGCAGCCGTATGCGTATTCATCGACGTTAACTTTAGTTCTTCGAAATTATCCTCAATCCAGGTTAATTAACTATATGT
The DNA here is from genome assembly GCA_902850365.2 of Chilo suppressalis. Classification (NCBI taxonomy): domain Eukaryota; kingdom Metazoa; phylum Arthropoda; class Insecta; order Lepidoptera; family Crambidae; genus Chilo; species Chilo suppressalis. The sequence goes on along the minus strand of OU963903.1, from coordinate 9,059,773 downwards.
GTGCCAAATTTTATCCAAAGGAGATTGCTCAGCTTCCATACATGTTTGGCCTACAGACCAATAATCATGAAAAATTGTTTCCTGGATTCGATATTATATATAAACTACCGTAGAAACGAATATTATTGACGGACACCCCTGAGAACTTCTATAAACCATATACACTGAACATATTAAAATAATAAAAAACAAATAAGTTATATAGTAAACTAGGGAAATCAAGCCAAGTACCGAAATTATGGATTAGATTCAGGTATATAGAGCATGTAGATTAACAGATAATTGCCTGTTTTTAAAGTTAATGCCTAAGAGTAACTTTTAAAATCAGGTGTCATTTCCGGTTATAATAAGGTACTCTGTGACAGAGACTGTGTGATGATTGTGAATGAGCCACAGATTAGAGAGAATTTTTAAACTCTTGTTAACCAAAGAAAGCTAAGAGATTTAGGTTCTATAGCCATATATTCAGTAGCTTCATTATTTTTGTTATGTTTTTAAGGTAACCATATTTTAGATTTTTAGTGTATCACACCTTATAATTTTATTTATTTATTAATTTATATTCAGGAACGTAGGCCCATAGTAGATACCTTAAAGTCTAACATATATACAGATTATAATGTGTTTATGGAGGTGTTTGGCGAAAAATGTATGGCAATAGACTTTATGATGTCGCCTACCATCTATAATAATTGTCTGAGCACATTTGCATCTAGTAAAAATGATAATATAGTTGTGGATATTAATACCACAGTTTAATAAAAAAAAAAATATTTATTTTATCGATCTTTACAAAATAGATTTGTTTTTATGTTATATATACAACTTCGATCAGTCTTTGGCTGAATGTTACTACATCCATAGCCATTAAACATGATTCGTATGTATTCCAAACCGGTAAAATTAAAAGTCCTTTTTAAAGTAAATATATTATATAAAGGTGTCCGTTGATATCTAATGATTGTATATTAAATTATAAATTACGCCAAGAATTACCGTGTATGTCAATATTTTTTGTGCATTTGGGCCAATTTGAGCAATCTCCTTTGTTGAGCCCTTTTCCGATTTAATCAAGCCCTGCAGTAAAATACTGACTAGTAAAATTTACCATCCCTTTTCACCCCGAGGGGTAGTTTTTCAAAGAACCTTGATACATGTTATTCTTTATTTCAGTTCTCAAGTATAAATACTGAGTTTAGAGTTATTCGAAACGCGCGTTAAAATTCATCATTAAATACTTGGGCAGCCTCCAATCCCCCCTTTAGGAGAATTTAGAGAAACCGAAAATGGCAAACTTTATAATTTATTAAGATAAGTAAGTATTTTTGCCGTTTCCAGTCTATAAACTTATGGAATAAGATTTTTCATACAAACTTTCAGCCTCTATTTCAAACCCTTTGGGGGTGAATTTTGAAAAATCCTTTCTTAGTGCACCCCTAGATCTCATAAAGAACATATGTGCCAAATTTGGAGTGTCTAGACCAAGCGGTTTGGGTTGGGCGTTGATTGTCAGTCACTTAGAGTCTTATTTTATTCCAACTAAAAATAATAACAGTAACATTAATTAAAAAAGATATACATTGTGTTATGTAAAATAATTTAAAAAATTTGTTTCAAATTATGTTATAACTATAAGAAGTGAACTACAACATAGTACTTACATAGGTAATTGTGCATTTAAAGCAGTTAAAGCAATCCAGACTTATATGAATCAGTAGTTAAGAACTAGGTACAAACATTTCAGTTCGACTGACTAAATGTAAACATTCAGCACCCCTAGCATGAACTAATATCGAATTCGAATAGTTTGCGAGTGCGAAATATCATTGTCAAATGTGTACTGATGTTTAGTTCTCGTTACGTCCGTTATCGCGCTGCTGTTCAAGTTTCCATACAAAATTTGACAATGACATTTCATACTCGCAAACTATTCGAATTTGATTTTGGTTCGTACCTACTAGGGGTACTGTTTATGAGTACTTTCCAACTTACTAGTCCACGAAGATGTAAGCAATTAGATTAATGAATTGAATTATTGTATTGATAATTACATTAATTTGAAATTCCAATGTCATAAAAGTAAAACAATAATGAAAAAAAATCGTTGATTGATAACTGAATGAAATATTTTTGTTTTCGTAGGACCATCTTTTACTATCTTCTCTATCAGTAAACCACATACATAATAAGATAGTGTGAACCACAATCAAATTTATTTTTAGTCCCAAAAATAGCACGTCCTTTAGCTTTCCTGTTTTAATGTAAGTGGGCACTTAATTTATTTATTCAATCTAGGTTTCAGGAAATTATTTTTCTAAATATTTTCCTGCTTATTCTGTTTTATTTGACACAATGTGTAGATGTTTATAACTGCTCTATCTTTTGTCATCATGTGGAACTATTAGAATAGTATTGCTTTGCTCTACCAAAGTTGGTAGAGACGCCTGAAGTAATTCATTCGCTAACTGGTAGATGGCGGTAAAGTTTAAGTTCACCGTTCATCACATCATTGGGCTTTTATTATTATGTACCTCCGGAATATATTCTCTTATTTCGTAATCACATGGACATCTTTATATATTGGCCAAGAATACTTCTTCTGAATAAAGTAAAGATTAAAAATCCTCGTAGACAACTGGTTGCAGGCGGCCGAAAGCGTTCTGGTTGTTTTGTCTATCCAAATATTCTGAATAAATTAAATAAAGATATCTATGTGATAACTAAATAGGAAAATATATCCCGTACTTAAATATTAAGCTCAATGAGTAACTCAATAAGATGGGATGAACGATGAACTTAAAGCTTATTCAGGTAGCGATGGACGTCGAAAGCAGCGCAACCACATTTAACTTTTTTTTATTAATACCCATTTATATAAGTTACGAAAACTCTAAAGATTAATCATACATACAATAAAACAATTAATCCCTACTGCGTATCAGACGCCACCTTTTATCGGTGTAAGAAATAAGTAGCGAAATCTTTAGTCCATGAACTGTCAAATGCTATAATACCTAAATACTTTGATACCTATATGTATACTTACTGCCATTATTTTTATTTTGCTTTAAATTCATGAATTTCGGCTATTTTATACTTATTACCTATTTTGTTTCCAGAAACCTGCCAAACAGCTCATTAAGTGTATTAGTCCCTCAGTAAATATTTGACGAATGTTATTAACGTTATGTCATACTTAATTTGGCGGCTCGTCGTGAACTATGTTCGGAAATGACGAACTTCTTACAACTCGTTTCACAGCCAAAAATTCAAAGCGTTAATTAGCTGATAATATAAACATTGCATGTACACGTGTATCCATACCGGCAGCAAAGAAACTTAACATTACTATTTAGCGTCATCAAAGTTTTAAAAATATGAAGGATTAGACATTACATATTACACAGGCATTTTTGAACAAACGCGCTGTTTCTAATTAGATCCTCGGGGCCATTCTGGCGGGCCTTATCTTGTATCTAATTATAAAATTATATGCGGTAAATTTAAGCAATAAAAAAATTGGAAAGTATTTATTTTCCTGCTCCTAATCACAGTAATGGTGATTGTAGGTGCTAAAAATTTACATTATTACTCACTCTACATTATCAAAGTTTAAACAGGTACAATATCGTTTTAATAAAGAACCGTAAAGATTACATTTCTTTATACACACAATAAGTATCTATTTTTAACTGTTCTGTTTATGTGTCCAGAGTAAACAAACATTTGCTACGCCTGATGGTAAGCGGCCACCCTAGCCTTTATGCCTTGATCACACGTACCGAGCAAACGAGCGAGACAGTGCTCTCGGCCGAGTACTCGATATGTATAAACATAGCGACGAGTGCTCGACCGAGCGCTTTTACATAAGTTTTTAACTTCCATCACTGTCTCGGTCGAGAAACATTTTACTGTCTCGCCATTTATTCGGTACGTGTGACCAAGGCATAAGGATACGAGAGTATCCTTATCGTATCCTTATGCCTTGGCCTACCTGCCTCTTCTACCTTGACCTAATGGAGCCCTTGAAACCTTACTCACCATCAGATACACCATGCCACACAAAAAGATATAGTTTTATTTGTTATTTTATTGTCGTCTTCAGTTGGTAAGGTGGAGGTTTCTGTTACGGGGCATCAATTCATCCTTCTTTTGATGATAAAGATATAAATTATATAGTTTCCTTGTAAAAGCAAGAAAAGTAACAACAGAAGTGCCTTTCCATTGTTTTATGGGTGTTAGTTACTTCTGTCTGATTCGATGCTGACAGAACTCTGCATGGGTCAATAAATCGTATCGTAGATGAAAGATTTTTTCTATTCCAGCATTTAGCTTTACAAAAAGTGGCATCACGATCGGCAGAATTAAAGGATCATTGTCATAATAATTACCTGCAGTCGATTTAAGTAATCTCCGCATAGACTACTTGGTTGGTAAATATGAGGTAGCTACTTGGATTGGAACTCTCGACGGTTCTGGATACTAGTTAAAAAAGAAATTTTATTAAATGTCGTTAAGTATCCCTTTTTTGTGCAGTTAAAGTTATATAGGTATGCAATTTTTCAGAATCAGTGTTTATTCAAATAATATTGGCCTGTTTTAAGCAATTTATCAATTAAAAAGAAAAACTGAGTGTAAGTAAAATTTCACTGTCTAAGTTGATATAAAAATTAGGTTTATCACTACAATTTATTTTATTGTACCATACCATTGTTATTACTTCATTAAATTCTAGGAAAAACACGTAAATAAACATTAAATAACTTGTATACATGTAAGTAAAATAAAATTAGCGATGTTTTTATTTATTTTTAAGCATTTAACTGCTAGATGTTTAAATCTAAAGAAAAGTTTACTAGAAAAAAAAAATCCCGTCCCGTCCGCTGCCTGGTCCGCGTGGATTCATTTCTAGTAAACTTTTCTTTAGATTTAAAATTAGCGATGTTTTAGTGAGTCATTCGTTAAATAAGTAGCAAAGTATAATATCACGCGAATGATCTCACTTGAACAAAAGTTGGCGTGTAGGTACAGATAGCCACACACCGAGTTGCCACAAACTAACTTCTCAACAGGTTGTGTTGTGAATCTTATATCTCGTACCATAAAACTCAATGTGCGTTGGAGAATATAGGTGTTTTGGGTTACTTTACTCGTGAGTACCACAACGAACCAGGCGATGCGTGAATCGAGTCATCCTCGTAACGTAACCGTATCGTAAAGGCACAGCCAGCCACAACAAAAAATAACTCCGCAGTTGCATTGCTGACCCCGCCCGAAACGCACGTGTTTTCAGTGTTTATTGTAAACAAAACCGTTCTCTACATTCAAACTTCAAAATGAATATCAGCCGGCTGTCTATTATCAAGTTCGTCGAATTGGTGAGTCTAATTTTGTTCAAATTTTATGTAGTTTCCATGAATTCTTAACTGATTCGGCCTAAATTTGGGGGAGATTTGACTCGCGCATACCGGCGCACTACGCGTCGGATTAAGATCATTCTGTTGACAAAGAAATCAGTCTTACCATTGTAATTATCATAAAGTAAGAAATTTTAAATACTCTTTTGGTCTTAACAACAACGGATGAATAACAAACAAATAAGTTTTTATTGTAAAATTTCATGGATTGTAACTTGACTTTAATATTAAAAAGTGAAATAAGAAAACCAATTTCTATTAGTGAAATTATTAGATTTCCATTGCCGTATGTATTCTTATAACGTTCATCATAAACATACATAACATTACGTTTGCAAGCAATGCTGATGGAAATATTATTTTCTGTACCTACCTATCTTGATGGTTTAATGACCAAAATTAAAAATTATAATTAAAACCAGTTTAGTGTGTAAACATATTCTGTATAATATATTATGAAGGGTAATTCTTACAGATATTCGATTGCTAAAATGGATAGCTATTGAATGTATCCTAAATGAAGAAACTATATTGAACAGTTTAAAATTCTTTGTATTAATGTAACTAAAGCAACTTTTGGACTTTGACACTTTAGTTTTAAATTCCTTGAAACTATATCAGTGTTATTTTTAAACCAATAGGTAGATAGATACATGTTTTACTACTAATCCATTTCATGAACCGTATTGATAAATTAACCATGTTTGTTACATATTGCTTATCATATTATCTATATACCTTTATCGTTTGGTAGTACATATTATCGTATTCGTAGTAGGATTAACGACTATACAGTTAAATAAAAATAAAAAACTAAATATGTACTCGACATTCAAATCAGTTCATGATTTGAAAGTCTGGAGACTGTCATTAATATGTATAACATAAATAGTAGTAAATAAATCAAAGCCACAGTAGTAACTTCTTATTGTTCTAGAATAAATATATGAAGATAAGAGAGAAGAAAACTTTATTATGGAAATAAATCTCATGTCTTATTATTATCTTAAGTAATATCACTTAAACAACAAGATCATAATTAAGTACCTATGAGAAAACCACATACTTCTTCGATTCTTTTCATTTGAGAACTTACACTAAAACTAAACGAATAAGGAAAACTACTAACCGGAACCGGAAGGAGATAAATGAATGCTTAACCTCAACATTGAACATTAGTGTTTTTTCACACAAAAGGATATTTTATGTTTTACACATTTTAGAAGATATTTTTAAATTGTTATTTTATTTGTGAATAGACGTATAAGGACTTGCATCGGTACACGATGAAGGTGTGAAAATTGTGTCTTTCCGTGATTACAATAATAATGAATAAGACCTGAATCAATACAGTGATGATGTAAGACTTCTTCAACTTTAGGCTGACCAATAAAGTGAATCATTCTGTATCAGAATCATGGGTGTTAAATGTCGTCATAATTCTATCTGGAAAATTAAATGAATTATCATTGTTAAAAACAATGTTCGGTTACTATTGTATTGAAATATTAGTTAAAAATGCTGAAACGCTGCATAGGATTTAATAAAAAAATTAAGATGATGGTTAGTGTCTGTTGCACCCTCAGGTTTATCATTAACAGCCTATTAATGTCCCCACTGCTGGGGCACAGGCCTTCCCTCTATGGATGGAATAGGGAGATAAGGCCATCACCCACCACGCGGGTCCAGTGCGGATTGGTCGGAGACTAACGACTGCACGGAGGAGCTCAAGATAGTCAACTTTCGGTCACCCACTTAATCTTGCAAAGAGGTTGCGCGTTGTCGTACAGGAGCAGCGGAGCCGAATGATTTATCAAACCTGGTTGGAGATGTGTGAGCTTCTGTTCTTCACAATACACATCTGCAGTAATGTTTATCCTATTGGTTAGAAGCAGTAATGAATGACACCGGCGCTAGACCACCAAACAGTGACCATCACTTTTTTTAGGGGTCACTTTTTGTTTGGGGCATTCTTTAGGTGCTGAACCAGGATCTAAGCAACCTGCTAAGTGCTGGCAATTGTTAAACAAAATCCATTTTCTATGGCAAGTAACAATGTTATTCAATATGCCTTCGTTTGTGTGCCTGTTGAGCACTGCAAGGCTCGACTTGACGCGTACTTAGTGCTGGCGTCAATTCGTGGGGCATCCATTTGTAAAGCTTTTTTACCTTGGCAATTTGACGCAAATGGATATTGGTCCATTTGGTTTTGGTGCTAACATCGAAAGCTGCTGCTAATTCACTTGTACATTGAGAATCATCAGCTTCCACAATCGCCTTTACTTCGTCATCGTCGACCAAAGTTTCGGCGAACACGGGGTTCTTAGATCGAAATTCCCAGAACTGAAGCAGGCAAACTAATAACGGGGCGTGCGATCGTTAGTAGTGTTCGCTCCGTAAACGTCGTTGGTGTTGCGTGCTGCTCCTGCCGCTTTGCTGCCATGACTACTAATACTACATAATCACTCGATTTTTTAACGTATTCATGATGACGAAAAAACGTACAAATGCGATAAAAACAGAAATCTAACCATTAAACAAATTTACTAATTTTTAAAAACGAATTAGAATTGTTAGCGAAAAAAGAAAGAAATTAACTTGAAATGCCAAATCAAACTGGACTGGTTTTTTTGATTGGTGGATCTTACATCTGATTACCCAATTTTTAAACTTGCGTAAGAATCTGTATATCAAACAGTTAGATCATAAAACACCAAAGAAAATACATAATGTTACAAAGTGTTTGGAAAACTAATTGTGGTGTTCTCGAGTTAGGGAATAAATCATTCATGTATTAGTTTAAGTTATCATTGTTGATGATATCAGACCACGTGTATCCTCCAAATATCTAAACCTCCAAAGCGGAAATTAGCTATTTGTCAATTACGTCCAAGGCAAGTAATTTTTTATGAGGCCATTCTTCATTGATTCAGATGAGTTCATTTTCTAAATACGGCTTTAGGTGTTACATCATGATGGAAACATTAAATCTATTCTTGAACCACAACTTTATGTAGGCTGCACAATATTGAGATCGTCGATCGAATGTTAAATGGAGGGGGTGGATAAGAACTATAATCTCTTATCTATTAGACAAGTCCGTCTGATTGTGGTGCTGTTTCAGCGGCCAAACCGTAAGAGATAGATAAAGAGAATATTTAAGTTATACGTTAAGAATAGTCTGATAAGACTACAAACCGGATTTGAGTAACGTAGCACTTCCGGTTTTCGAGAAATCAGGTTTTGGTGAACATTTGGTTCACTGGTTTGCTAGTTATGTTTAAGCGATGAAAATTGGTGGGTTTAATATAAGTATGTATTATATGAGGACCTGGCAAACAAAACGGTATAATTACGCATCTAGTCAAAATGCTTTTTTTTACAGTCCGGTTTTGGGCCCACTGAATGTAAATCTCTTTTATTTTCAATCAAAACCGCTTAAAACAGTGTTAAAATGACTAAATTCAAAACCGCGCCAAAAGCTCACTGTAAATATGTCATTCAGTTTCTTACTGCTGCTGTAAAATTTAATTTTATGTATTTTTTGTATAAAATTGGTTTAAAATTGACTCTATTTGAAATCTATTAAAGATTTAATACTTTTGTTTTTCAAATTAAATTAGATGTTTTGGCGTTTCACATTCCAGGTTATGCAATATGCAGCCACCGGACGATTGAGGCCATTCGTCCGGTGTTGGAGGAGTGGGTGGGTCGCCGGCGCGGCGGCCTCTCGTTCCGCATGGTGCAGGTACTGACCGGGCACGGATGCTTCGGTCACTACCTGTACCGTGTCGCACGTCGGGAGGAAACGCCGCAGTGTCATCACTGCGGCGCCCCGGACGATACGGCCGAGCACACCTTGCTGGAGTGCTCGGCCTGGCGGCAGCAGCGCCGCGACCTGATTGCGGCGCTGGGAGGCGGAACCCTCTCGCTGCGGAGCATGGTAGAGGCCATGCTCCGTAGCGAGTCGGCATGGGAGGCGGCTGCCTCCTTCTGCGAGAACGTTATCTCGCAGAAGGAGGCAGCCGAGAGGGAGCGGGAGGATGATCCCCTGGCCGCTCCCTCCCGCCGAAGAAGAGCGGGCAGAAGAGGACGAGTGCGTGCCCTGGCTACGCCCGTCCCATGACCCTGCCCGCGGGGATCCCTAGCTGGCCGGTACGGCGCATTTTGCCGTGCCGGCCACCGAGGGATCCCCTGACGGCAGCCCCCATCTTGTAGTTCTGTCCTGCAAAGAGGGGGGCGGCGGAGGGAGCTACACGGGCATGCCCAAGTAGTCCTCCGCAGCGGACGGGGGGCGGTACGGTGGGCACTAGGCCGCGTATTTTGCCCCCACGCGCGGGCCATCCTGCGCACGTCTGCGGGGTCCCCGCAATACCTCGGGAGACCCCTGCCGTGGAGCCCCGGCTAGGCCGGGAGGCTGCTGGGTGCGGAGACGCGGAAGAATCCCTAAACGGGGATCCCGCGGTTTCGCACTAAGCAGCTTAGAGGGTATTCGCAGGACTTTTTTAGCGAATATTATACCGTAAAGCGCCCGTAAGAGTTGCGGGGTCCTCGGTGGGCAGCCACTGTGGGGTTTGTAAGACTTGCGGGAGCCAGGTGTGAGGTCCGTTCGGCGGTGTGCCTCTTAAAGGCGCCGTCGTCTGTAAATAGATTTTTTACCTGCGTATTAAAAAAAAAAAAAGGTTATGCAATATGCAAATGCCAGTATCGCTTATAGATTTTTTTATGAACCTAATGTTTGCTGCGTACTTAAGCAGTTCTAGTTAATCAGGGCACATTTATTAATGAAACAGTATAAATTAGCAAGTCTTCAGAAGTGTGATACAAAGCTACAATCCTGATGAATTCAGGCAGTACATTATAAAGATGTTCTATTGTGATAATAAAAGAAAAAATATCTTATTTGATTTCCACATTCAATCGTTCCTACAAGAAGCTTCATTAGTCAAGATTTTCTGATAAAATCAGTAGTCGTTCTCCAAAAGAATTTTGCATCTTTTCAATGAGAAATCAAGTCTCTTTTACGTCGTTTTTTTGATATGGTAATAGGTAAGTACATGAATAGCTGTGACCGGTTTTCATTCACATCTACCTCACACACCCTGTTTTTGTAATTGTAGTAACCTACTTCTTATGTATTAAGAAACTGGTCCCTTAACTTTTTTCTTGATTTTGAAATGTTCGTGCTTTTGATTGGTGTGAAAATATTATAGAATATAGGTATATAGTGGTTACGGAATTTTAAAATTGCATACATTTAAAAAAAATACCTGAGTAATTTACAACGTTATTTACACATTTTGGAATATTTTAATTAACACTGAAGTCAAAAAACGCAGGCACACCCGCAGATAAATGAAAGGTCACACGTTTATTGCCAAAGTGACGTCATGTCGTCTTTAATAACATTTTTGGAACGGGGCTGCGTCTCATTTCGTTCGATTCTGCTATATCGTGAAGAGAGTGAAAGCATGTAATTTAATCAAATTTAAACATCAACTAACCAATGAGTTCGGCCGTCAATAATTTAAGTTATAACCTAATCAACACTGACCATAGATTTTTGATATGTTGTTGTTGTTATGATATGAGTCACTCTTTATAACGAATGTATTTTTATGCAAATGGATATGGAAAAACTGATTGCAACGAAAACAATTATTATTTGCCTTCATTTTTTCAAAGTTTTCCTATACTAAAATACTTGTATAGTTTTGGTAGATAAGCATTTGAAACTGTTGAAATGGTTGGAATTAAGAATAGATAATAACTTTTAGAGAAACCTTTGTATTACATACCTATTTAGAACACATCAACACATACTTTTCTTACGCACAAATTATAGAGTAGCTCTCTTACATTGAAAATCACAGACTAGACCTTAGACCACACAGTAGTACCTACGAAGACCACAACTTACGCGGGGTTCTTCCCAATGTGATACTAGATGGCGCTACGTGTTTCATTTACATAAATAATATTATAACATTAACCTAATTTCAACAGAAACAATGCGGTAAATACGACAATTATAAATAGTATTTAACAAAATAAAATTACGTTGGTACACTTCAATTTCATTTTTTTGGGGTGAACCACCCTTATCGCTTAGGGGTATGAAAAAAAATTAAAACTTTACACTTTGGGTATGGAACCCTAATTAATAATCTTTGACATTAGGTAACTAACAGCAGCATAAATATAAACAAATCAATAAATATTTCCCTAGTGAATCGACGTGTTCTGTTAGCACCTGGTTCTGTTGCATTCATTATAACACGCAAGAACAATGGTCAATGGTACTCTATTGAGCAGAATTATTACCACTGTATTTATTACTGCCTTTAAATAACTTCTTATAAAAAAACCAGGGAAAGGAGATTGCTCAGCTTCCATACATGTTTGGCCTTAAGACCAATAATCATGAAAAATTGTTTCCTAGATTCGAAATTATATATAAATTACTGTAGAAACGAATATTATTGACGGACACCCCTGAGAACTTCTATAAACCATATACACTATACATATTAAAATAATAAAAAACAAATAAGTTATATAGTAAACTAGGGAAATCAAGCCAAGTACCGAAATTATGGATTAGATTCAGGTATATAGAGCATGTAGATTAACAGATAGTTGCCTGTTTTTAAAGTTAATGCATAAGAGTAACTTTTAAAATCAGGTATCATCTATGCATTTCCGGTTATAATAAGGTACTCTGTGACAGAAACTGTGATGATTGTGAATGAGCCACAGATTAGAGAGAATTTTTAAACTCTCGTTAACCAAAGAAAGCTAAGAGACTTAGGTTCTATAGACATATATTCAGTAGCTTCATTATTTTGTTATGTTTTTAAGATAACCATATTTTAGATTTTTAGTGTATCACACCTTATAATTTTATTTATTTATTAATTTATAGTCAGGAAACGTAGGCCCATAGATAGATACCTTAAAGTCTAACATATTATATACAGATTATAATGTGTTTATGGAGGTGTTTGGCGAAAAATGTATGGCAATAGACTTTATGATGTCGCCTACCATCTATAATAATTGTCAGAGCACATTTGCATCTTGTGAAAATGATAATATAGTTGTGGATATCAATACCACAGTGTAATAAAAAAAATGATTTATTTTATCGATCTTTACAAAATAGATTTGTTTTAATGTTATATAAACCACTTCGATCAGTCTTTGGCTGAATGTTACTACACCCATAGCCATTATAAATGATATGTATGTTTTCCAAACCGGTAAAATTAAAAGTCCTTTTTAAAGTAAATATATTATACAAAGGTGTCCGTTGAAATCTAATGACTGTAAATTAAATTATAAATTACGTCAAGAATTACCGTGTATGTCAATATTTTGTGCATTTGGGCCAATTTGAGCAATCTCCTTTGAAGAAAAAGTTCCCATACATAAATGAGAAGGTGTGTCTGTCTGTCTGTTACCTCTTCACGCTTCAACTGCAGAACCGATTTAGATAAAATTTGATATAGATATATGTTGAGTCCTGGGGAAAGACAAAGGATAGTGTTTATCCAAGAAATCACACTTTCACCATACGTGTTGTCTCAGGACTACGATCATGGACGAGCGATAGGATTAACTATTATAATAAGTAAAAATTAAACACAATGTTTAACAGTGAAAATCTTAATAAAATTGTGGTATTAATCTAGTTTTCAATGGTGTTGTTAGAAGAAATATGAAATGAAATCGCGAAAAAAACAGCTGTTTCATGCATTTCGTCAATTAACTGATGCACTTTTGTTGGTCCCATAATAAAAGTTGTTCCTGTTGCTGGGTAGAATCACCCCCTAAGAGGTTGTTGGTGTTTAAAAATTAACCCTGTATATAAGCCAGCAGAGAAAAAAAACAAAACTAGTGTATGTGATTGCGTTATGGCTCCATTACACTTGGTCGTTAGACCGTATTCGGGTGCACGAAAGACAACTCCAATTCGGGCATCCGAAACAATATTTAGACTAGATTACGGACTTGAAGACGGTGTCGGGTAACCAAAATGAAAACTACCCGAATACGGGTATCGACTCCGTTCATTTAGACTTAGTCGTTTACCCGAATTCCATTGGAAAATGGGGTGAAGTCGGGGTACAGTAAACGAAATTCTATTTAGTCAGTCAGTTAGATGATCAAAAAATAATGGACACGTATTTTTTCTTTGGGCAATCAACCAAAAAATGACAAAGTTATAGCGCGTCAAAGTTTGGGAGTAGGGGCTCGTGACGTCACTTTAAGTGAAAATTGTACCAAAACGTGACTGCAATGTTTATATTATGTGAAAAAAGAACAAATACTTACGTGTCCAATACATTTTGATAATCTACCTGATAAACGAAGAAAAAAAATAGTCATCATCCCTGTTGTATTCGGGCTAACGACCAAGGTAGGCTGCATTATCAAACGGCAAGAATCAAAGGACACAGATAGCCATGAATTGTATGGGATGTATGTAACACAGATATTGAAGCTGAGAATGTACTTAAGAACATAGCGTGTAGTAGGAAATACCATTACCAATGTGTGAGGTTTCAAAGAGGCAGTTTAATGCGAATACTATTAAACGAAATTGGAGATGTCCTGTAACTCGGAGGAAAGATAGTAAAACTGGCAGTGGCTACCCAACCGATAACTACATAATTTAACGTCACCATGATGTCGTGTGACGAATCGCCGCGCAGCATATTTAGTGAATAGAAAACAACAACAATGGAAACTTTGCTTCTTTATCTAAGCTTTGCAGTCTATAAATGACCGAGCTGTATAAACAGTTTGGTGAGTTTCTAGAGCAAAAATTATCTGATATTCGTAATAGCCTAATATAAGATGTAAAACTGTCGATAAAAAAAATGAATAGTGCAAATCCATTCAATTCTCATCTGAAGAACAGACATTAGAAAACCGGCCGAGGTGCGCCTCGTGCCACGCGCAGTGTAGGGTTCCGTATTTGCCCGTCGTATTTCAGAACAATATATTTCAAAAGGAGTCTTTATTTTATTTATTCGGAATTTGTACAGCGCCTTCTAGGCGGCAGCTATGAGTCACTAATTATAATTTCGGTAGTTTTTTAAATACCTAGTTTATTTATTTATTTTGGTTATCAAAGCAATGTATTATTTTCGGGTAGTTTTACGCGTTTTGAACTAGTAATTACTTCATCTCAGTCACTTTTAATGTTTTCGTCTTAGGAATTTTTATATGATATTTCTTTTTCTAATACGTAAATTGAACGACTATTTACTCTTAAACGAACTTAATGGAACGTACAATCTTACTAACTGGTGATAATTTATAAACAGATGTGATGTATTCTTTGTTTTTTAACAAAAACCTTGTGTTAATAAGTTTAATATTTTAGGATTTTGTTATTCCTATCAAGTTGTTGTTAAAAACTATTGCTTACAAATAATTTAGTATAGTAAGCCGGCCACCAAAATTATGGACTGCCGTGTCCTAATTGGGATGACGTAAGACCGTAACAGTACGATGACTGGGATACTAACAAACCGTCATCGCCGTACACACCTGCTAAGGGTGTGGTTACGTAATGTAAGCAATATGCACGCGCGTAACATATTAAGGTTTGCCTGTCAGTACCTACATGGTAAACAATATCCATTAACGAAAATGGAATGACCGGATCTAATATACATGCAAAACTTTTTACAATTGGATGTAACAGAAATGATTTTGTAAGATTTTATTTAATTAAGTTTTTTTTAATTCAAATTAAAATTCAATTTAAAATAAAATTGAACCATTCTTATAATTACTTAGGTATAATATTACTCTACAGAGTGCCTTGACATCGTCTACGTGGAAAAAATGATAACCCAATCAAACTTCCAGCCTTTCTGACTCAAACTATCTCTATAACAAATTTCATCTTTATCGGTTCAGCAGTTCAAGCGTGAAGAGGTAATAGTCAGACATACTAATAAATATAATATAAGTATTTAAGTGTAATGTGATGATGCTATTCCTCCATTCACACTCGTTCAGGGGAATGTTTTGTAATGAGAAGACGTCCTCAAAAGTTCCCTGAGTGCATTAAAAAACTCACTATCACCCACCAATCCCATATTATCACCCATCAATCCCCACCATCACCCACCAATCAGTTATTATTACCCAACAATCCCCTTACGTGTCCAATACTTTATAACAATATACCTACTAGACCAAAAATAGTACAGATAGTAGTCATCATCCTTATTGTTTTTTAAAGTATTTTTTTTAAGCATAATGTTTTTAATAAGGCAAATAAATTAACAAACAAAAATATGGAACTCAATTGACCTTATTCTATGGCCGTTTCCACAAGGTCATATCGTATCAGCCTCGGCGATGTGACCTGAATGCGCAGGCGTTAAGCATCCATGACATCACCTTTCTACAAACAAGTTTTGAGTGCCAACTTATCCGTTCAAGTGGACAAAGTGAGAACTAAAATTATTCATAAATTCTACTACTATAGCACAAGTCCCACAATGTTACTTTATTTATCATATTAGTACAGTTTAATAAGTTACTATAAATGACATGTTTTAAATATTAAAAGTCCTTCTTAGCCTCGATTATATGCCTTTGAATGTTACACTAGAGACGTCGTGAACTGAATCGGTAAAGTTGTGGTTCCTTCACGCAATGACACAAAAATGACGTCATGCTTAAGTATGACGGTTTACTCAGTGTAGTAAACGAACGATGATAAAAAATATTATAGCTTATATTGATAAAATCTCTGAGTCATTAATGACAATATTGGATGTTACAAAATACTTTTATGAGCACAAGTTTATTTTTAGGCACTATATAACTATCGCATTCAAAGCTTTGTTAATAGTGTTCTGAACTCGGAGTTTGATAAAATGTTATGATATTATATTTTTAAGCATTTAATATAAATAAATATAAAATTTTGCTGTTACGTGCTTTTAATGATTATAAATAACATAAATAATGCTTAATAAAGCATATAAAATGCTAATGTCCATGACCGTGACGTGTTGTTGTGACCAAAACAGTGGTTTCTAATATATTATTTTTGGTTAAAGATAACATTAGCTTGTCACAGTAATGTTTTTGTGAATTGTAAAAAATAACCACGACTGCGTACTCGATAACTGAACCACGATAAACATTAACCTATTGAAAAACAAAAATGTTCCAAATGTGTGTAATACTTACTGTAGGCTACTAACACTAAGTTATTAGTTTTAATGTATACTAACATATGAATATGTGTTGCCTGCCATCTCTTATCTAATAGACAAGTCCGTCCGTCCGTCCGTGGTGCTGTTTCAGCGGCCAAACCGTAAGAGATAGATATAGAGAATGTTTAAGTTATAAGTTAAGAATAGTCTGATAAGACTACAAACCGGATGTGAGTAACGTAGCACTTCCGGTTTTCGAGAAATCACGTGATTTCTATTTCAAACGAAACCACACAAAATCTCCGAAGTTCTCAATTAATTAAATACATTTTTTTTTTGGTGAACATTTGGTTCACTGGTTTGCTAGTTATTATTAATTTATATATTAATGGGATTGAGTACTATTTATCCGAGGTTTCGACCACAACGTTTAAGGAATATTAGTCCCGTACCAAAAAAAGCGGCCAAGTTCGAGTCTTGCTCAAGCACCAAGAGTTCCGTATTACCTATACAACATTAGACACTACATTATAATATCGAGCAAAAACGAAAAAAGCACGTTTGTTGTATTAGGTATTTTTTTTTATATATTTTTTTGTGAATATACAGCAAAATATTATGAATATTCAAACGTCTACCTGTTGATTGATACTGAGTAAAAAACAGCAAAAATCACGCTTGTTGTATGGGAGCCCCACTTAAATAGTTCTAATTCAAAATAAGATCTCATGCCTCAAGTGAGGCTATATTTCCCGAGACGGATTTTACGCGCTCACCCGTTTTCTATAGTATTGTTGATCGAAGGTTATTATGATAAAAATACCTATTTGTATACATGGAAAACGAGAAGACTTCAATTTATTAATGTAACTTGTTTATAATAATAGTCCATTGACTTGCGGATCAACAACTAATTTACCATTAATTGGGTTAGGCGAGTTGTTTTATATGCAGTTATTAATGTTATAGCCTATATTACATGTAACGAGCGTTCAATTGACCAACTAAGCTGCCTGTTGAATTTGTATGTTTTCTATTTAATAGCGGACGCGAGCTGAGAGACATTTGAGAAATAGGTATTTGAAAAAAACTACTACTGTCACGTACTGGCCAATCCGTGTGATAGAGACACAGTAATTAACGCTGAAAACTGCGTATAAAAATTCAGAATTTGAGGTTTGCCTCTCGACGATTTCCTCCTCGAAAATTAGATATATGTCATAGAAATTTTACATAAAGAATAAATAAGTAGCTGTTATACTTTGCCTTTAAGTTTTGTTTTTTTTTCGTAAATGCTTATTAAATCTTCACCCTTGACGTCTTTAGTGGTGATAAAAAGTTGTTTATTTTTGTCATTTTTGAGGAGTTCTAGTTCTTAGAGTTCTTTGAAACACAAATTATCAAGACAAAGAAGACATAGGAGCATAGAATGAGTAAAATTACATTTTTAGTATGAAAATCAATACTTTAGTGATATAAATCAAGGATAAAGATCAGTCGAGAACGTTTGTATGGAAAAAAAAACAATTACCGCCCCCCAATCCCCGACCAACACCTCTTAATGCATAATAAACAATAATAAAGCAAGTCTATCGGGTTTATTTAAAAATAGTAATTATTCAACATTGGAAGTTACCTTTAATGGAAAAAAATAAAAGAATTTTTAAATATCCATTATGGTCCAACTAAACATCCCGGCAAACGTTTTGAGCAACGACCAGACGAGGAAGCCTGCACTGTAGAAATTTTACAAAATGTATTTTCTGTGGTTTTTCATAGGAAGTTTTTCGCGATCTATAGCATAAAAGTTTGTGTATTCACCAGTTTAGCGAAGGCTGTTGGTTCGAATCCAGCCAGTTAAAGAAATCTTTATTAATCCTACCAATGTTATAAATGAGAAACATTGTGTGTTTGTTACTGAATCAATCAAAAAACGGCTGAACGCATTTGGATGAAAATTGGCACTCACATAGTTTATTACCTGGAGTGATATATAAGATAGTTTTTATCCCGAAAAAATTAGATTCCTGAGGGGTTTACAAAAACCTTAACGTGAACTAAGTCGTGGGCGGCCGTTAGTTAATAATAAATATTTATTAAAATACCCATCGGTTTGTCTATTCCAGGCCCTGACATGTGGCTGCGTGGCTCTCCATGCCAACAGCTTCAACACCGAAGTGGACCTGGGCATGCTGGCCACAGGCACCTTCGTAGGGTACCTCATCATATTTGCTGGAGCGGCTGCAGGTATAACAACACTAATATTTTTAAATTTATATCTATATCTTTTTATCTACTACGGTGTAAGCCTAAACTACTGAACTGCTTTTGGCGAATTTTGGAATGCCAATCCTATAACGACGGCGCGGCGCATCGTCACATTGGATGGGTTCGCCATTATAAATCAATCAATACAATGTGACATTATAAATCTTTAGTCCAAATCCTATCCTTCCTACTAATATTATTAATGCAAAAGTTTGTACGGATATATTTACATCCGTAAATAACAAACATCAGATGTTTGTTATTCTTTCACGCAAAAACTAGTGAATGGATTTGTATGAGTTTTGGCACGCATATAGTTTATGACCTGGATTGAAATATAAAATACTTTTTATCCCGGAAAAAAGTTAGTTTCCTGTGGAACTCTCAAAAACTAAAGTCACCAGCGCGGCGCCTGCTAGTATGACATAAAAGCTGTCTTAAAAATGAAAAAAAATACAGAAATCGATCCCTAGTGCAAGGGATGAGTCAATTTCTTCCTTGTCGTTGTTGTATCATGCTTAGTATTTTGTTCTAAAACTGGAAACTCACGTAATTGTTTAAGTTCACCGTAACTATTAATAGACGCTTGCGACATCTGTATTATCGATCACGCATTTCTGACCTCACCAATTACCGCGGAATTTATGCTCGAATTGAAATTTGGAATGACCGTCCGGGAAAATAACCTCCACCCCATAGAAAACCACAGTAAAATATTTTGTTTTGTATTGTTGATGGTGAGTAAGTTTCCATGGCTCGTCGTCGGGGCAGGGGGGATTCGGTAAGGGTAGGCAATCTCGGGCACGAGAGACATTTTTTGGTATCGCAAGCGTCTCATAGGTTATAGATTAAGATCCCAAGACTGCCAGGCCTCACTTATTTTCTCATGGATGAAATATGGATTATCGAGTAGTATTAGTGTGTAACAACGAACGTATACATACTCGCTAACTTGTGCTGTGGACTGTACAGTCTGGGGACTGATTATTACGTGTGTTGTAGAGAATATTGTAAACAATTTGAAATTAATATTGCCTGACACATTCTGTTCGCAGTATTTATTGCCAGACACTTTAAATGTCGAAATAAAAAACCACAAAACTTACTTACAGTCTGAGACCTGATATTTATCTATGACATTTAGGGGCTATTATTATATTTTGTAAGCTGCCGGTCAAAGCTTCGGGGCCAAAAATTTCCTAAGCTAGGACAGGCGCGCTCATGCTTATTAAGTGTTTAATAAAGCTTCATTAAAGTTATGTAATAAAAAGGGTACAGGAAGCCTTTTACAATAATTAAATAACTTCTTAGGGAAGATGCATATATAATATTTATGAAAATTTTATGATTAAAATGTTAAAAAAATATAAAAGAAATGCCACTGCAACGTTTTTATTTTACATAATGTTGTTTTTTAACAATTATTACGAATTAAAAATACTTGAAACGGAACGTATTTTAAAACACCAATCAGCGTTTAGTGACGTCACTCCTGTTATGACAACTTCTTTGAGGTTATGGTTGTTAAAGTAAATATTATTTTATGGGAATATTTATTGCGTTTTTTTACATTTAATAAAAATGGAAGTTGCGTTTATCAAAGCAGACTCCAGGAATTTACCAAGAGTTAGCGTTGACATGGTTATAACTTTGTTTGTCCAAAGTGCAGAGTTTTTAAGTGTAGATATGAAAGGGACTAAATTACTACGGTATGCAAAAATCGTAGTTGTTAAACTTCGTATTTTATTCAGCGGCTTTTACAAATCTTACGGCGATAATGCAATCGGCTATGTCCAAATTAAAAGAGATGGAAAATTATGTACAGTAAAAGGTCGAGTTCTTCGGAGCATAAAGTACGTAAAGAAGGTTATCGTATCACAGTTATTTTAAATGAAACGCAAAGCTTGGTTCAGTCCTGCCAATGAGAAGATTGTGCCACACATTTTAAACTTTATCTAATTTTCGACGTCATTCTCCAACTGTAAAATTAAAAATATGTTATAGACAGGTTTTGTAAGTATTAGGTAGGTTACGTACAAGCAGATTAATTAAGCATATAACAAGTATATTCGCCGACTTACGTCAAAGTGATCTTCTCAGCATCGAATAATGGTCTTTGGAGAATAATTGTCATTTCTCTTCGCAGCTTGAAACCACTTTTTTTTCAGTTTTGGGTCAGAAGTTCCAGTCAAAAACAATTTATTTGGGAACTTTGTTGAAGTAGATTGGCACAAAACATGAGTCAACACGGCTTTTTTTCGGAATATTAGTGGTATTGTTATGATCATATGATGTTGATGGATAGTCCAATTAAAATTTTTTAAAAAAATATTTCGAAAGTTGAAAAAATATGCAAAAGTATGAAAATTTAAAGCCAGCAACGAACAATTACGACCAGTGACAGACAGGAGTGACGTCATCGCAACCATAGGTTCGTTTTCGCGCGAAAATTTAAATTGTCAATTTAAAACCGCATTTTTTCCGATAAATCACAATGTTTTAATTTTTTAATATATCTGTGGTTTATTCTACATGGAATTCTTTAAAATGAAAACAAAAATAAAAATATTGCACCTTCCCTATTATCAAAATTATTTCAGACAATAATCAAGTTTGTGTTTTTGGCTTTGACATTAAAAGTGTCTGGCAATAAATACTGCGAAGAGAATGTGCCAGGCAGTATTAATTTCAAATTGTTTAAAAATATTTTCTACAACATACGTAATAATCAGTCCCTAGACTGTAAGTAAAGTGAGTAAAATTTGAAGTGCCTGTGCCACCTGAATCGTGAAAATTGACCCACAGCACAAGTTAGCGAGTATTTATACTTTCGTTGTACACACTAATACTTTTCGATAATCCATATTTCATCCATGAGAAAATAACTGAGGTCTGGCAGTCTTGGGATCATATACTATTAAAGTTGCCGCTTACCATCAAACACACACATAAATGTTGTTACATTATAATTTTATTGTTGTGGCGATTATTTCGCTCGTTTTTCTCCGCAGCTAAATAATATGTCCAATTACGAGTGGAAAAAAAATTGGACGATTCAAAAGAGTTGTGCTAGGTA
The DNA here is from genome assembly GCA_902850365.2 of Chilo suppressalis. Taxonomy (NCBI): domain Eukaryota; kingdom Metazoa; phylum Arthropoda; class Insecta; order Lepidoptera; family Crambidae; genus Chilo; species Chilo suppressalis. The sequence goes on along the minus strand of OU963903.1, from coordinate 9,037,820 downwards.
TACCAACCAATTTAGATTTCTGATTTCCGATTAATGATTTCTGATTTCATCAAGCGGACCACATGCATGTTAGCCATCCTTTTGACATAAAAAAAAATGAAACTGTAGAAACTGATTTAAAAAGGTCACCGCAACTATTTATAGACGCTTGCGACATCTGTATTATCGCTTACGTATTTTTGACTTCACAATTACAGTATCAAGCTCTGGCTGGTCTTTATGTTATACGAGCAGTGTGCCCGCGACTTCGACTGCGTTGAAAAATTCATTTCCCATACACACAAACCACTTATACGATAATTTGTACCTAAGTAATGGATGTTCATATTAGTGATGTAACGTAAATATCTGGTACCGACATTGCGAATATTTGAGAGTTGATATAAACTCATCCGACTGATGTGACATTCCGCTGGTGGTGGCGCCGGTCTTTTCGTAAACTAAACAAGTGAATTTTGAGGTTAGACTTTGAATAGTGATTTATTAAAATGAGTAAATCAAATTCTAGTGAAATGTGGACTTATTTCACACTTTCCGAAAGGAAACATAAGGAGAGGAAGAACTAAAACTGCTATAAGAAATTATTTGAAGGCAAAGCATAAAACCGAGATTTCCGATTTTTTTTAGTTTTGTCAAAGAAGATGATTATTCTATGTAACATTAAAATATAAGTTAAAAGTGATAAAAAAATCTTAAAAGAGTTTGTATTTGTTTGTACACATTGCATTGTTTATTTTGTTTTTTAAGTTCTAATAAAAAATAAATTGTTTTCATTGCCCAAGTAAAGAAAATAAATAAATAATGCCAAATGCTAAGCTAATGCTAAAATGTAAAGAAAATAAATAAATAATGCTAAAGTCAAGACGAGTAATGTGATTAAGTTTTTTTTTGCATTAAAAAACATAAGGAATCAATGGATTTTGATTTTATCAACATAATATTATTTTCAAATTGTATTTTTCTAATATTCATATTCGCAAAACCTTCGCAGAGATTTTGCGAATGCGAATGTGAATGCGTGTATTCGTTACATCACTAGTTCATATGTATTTCTAAATAAAATATCCTTATATATGTATCAGTATCCGTTACCCTAGTAATCCATAACACAAGCCTTTCATTGCTTACTTTAGGCTAATTGGTGTAATATTTACTTATTTATTTAATAAAAAAATATATTTATTATTTATCATGGATGTACTATATGGATGTACTAACGTAATGTTTCAGGTTACATATTGCAGACGCCTACTCACAAACGGGTTGACGTTTTCTTCTCATTGCTCGGTGTCTCTCTGTTCGTTGCCAGCGGAGCTATGATTATCGATAAGTAAGTAAAGAGAAGCAATTGATTCTTTGTTTACTAATAGATATTTAGAATTAAAAAATCAACAGCTAACTGCCAAATCTATAATTAAAATTTAGTCATATTGCTAACTGAAAAAACCTTATCTCTCATTTTACCAATATTGAAAACAGTTTACCATATTTTTTCCCTAAACGAATAATACTTGAACATCAGTGAACAGTGTAGTCCGCCCAATATAATTGCCCACTTGCACTAAAGTTTAATTCAAATAGAAAAGCTCGGGTTGATAAATATGGTTAGCCTTCTTTTTACACTTTAATAAACAATTGGGATGATGAATGTCGGGGGATTTTAAATTATATAAATTAAAACCAAATAATTATATAATCAATTGTTATAATTTAAATTAATTTATAATGGACACTTATTTTATTCCTTTATCAATCATCCATAAAATAGCAAAAATAATGCGCGTCAACGTTTGGGAGCGGTTCCTCGTGACGTCACTATTTAGTAAAAAATGGCTCTTGTAATCTTGCTTCCCCATACATTCCCCTTTCTCTCTTTTTTTCTTTTAATGCTTCATTTTTTCTCCTGGCTGAATCCTTAGTAGCTTTGGACTGATATTGATAGTTTGTCGTTCCAACTCTCGTTACTAGATTCGGTACCATCCACCCCGGTCGTCCCACCCCGTTAACGGGGCAGTTAGGGAAAATTGTTCCATCGACCCCGTCGTTAACCGGGATGGATGATACAGCTCAAGTACCATCTACCCCGACGTGTTTTAACGGGGCGATAAGAACATATTGAGTAGCATATGCCCTTTGTAGCGCATAAACGGGGAACTTTATAGTAGGTATAATATTTATGAGACAGTAATTTCTTTCCTAATTTTCAAGTACAATGGTATTGTATGTCTTATACTTATAGCTATAAAAACTTTTTTTTTAGCTAAATTACTAATGTTTTTTACGATTTTCAACTTTTAATGGAAGAATGTTTATAAAGTAAGTAGATTTAATCTTATGTAGACTATTGTATTGTTAATATATTTTTATTCACTTTCAGATACCAAAATGCTGGTAGGAGTGAATTTGTGAAGTACAACCTTGCGAAGGCTTCACTGGCCATCATCAACGGAGCAGTTTTGCTGATCGATGCTGTACTCACACACCGCGGTGGCTAATTCCTTTGCTGTATAAACCCTCTCAAACTCTTAATTTCCTGTAACCATCCCACATAAGATAGCTTAAACTTCTTATAAAAACAACAATATTGAATAGATGACTAATTTCCCTGTCGTGCTATTCTGTAAGAACAAACACACTTTTTACCACCGAATCAGCGGTATGATTTAAAATTTAAAACAAGAATTTCAATTCTCTCCGGCAAATTCCGCAGTGAAAAGTGAGTTTGTTTTTACAGAATAGCACTGCTGATGGCTTCCAACAAAGCTGCTAAAGGAATAATAAGTAATTGATTGTAGATTAGTAATGAAAACGTAAATGACTGTGGAAACTGCACATTATTATTAAGACGTATTTACCATAGCGAAGCTAGTTATTCACTACGGTCAGTGTAAAAAGGCGCATAGTGTAACAAAAGAAATATCTCTGTATAATAAGCGGCCATTTGACGTCTGATGGCAGCTGGTTAAGATGGCGGCCCAAGAAACGTCAAAACTGAGATGAGATGTGCGGCGTCGGGAGAAATTATAACACAAGAAAAGTCGAGTCTTAACTGAATTTTCTTGAGATGAAAACAGGGTTTTTATATTAATTTGAAGTAGGTCAATACGATAATGCTGTACATGTTCTACAATGACATTTAGCTTGTTTAGAAAAGTATCCGATTACATGTTACACATTTACCTTAAAGAAAATAGAATATTAACTTATAATAAAAAACAATAATCATTCTTATACGTCATCGACATGACGTCGTGCATCGCACTACAAGACCATAGACAAATAAGAAAAGGGTAGAGATATTCCTTATGTTACACTGTACCCCTTGTTACACTGTTCCGACCCTACTTTATAAATGCAAAGTCCAAATCTATTGAGCGTACATCTATCAAACTGGATCATAATGTGATATTTTAGATTTTCCAAGCAAATTTTAAATATTTTGTAATGTTATAAGTACAACGTATCCAATCTAGTTGATCAAAATAATAGATGTCGTTTATAAGTCAGATGTAATATAGTTTTAAACTATTTGGTACCTGAAAAATATAATTATGGCTATGACTGTCCTATATACCGGATTATGAAAATCAAATATATATTTTGTCATACATTGAAAATAGAAGTGAAGTTTGAAGGGACCATATTTAATTCTAATTTATTACTTAAGTATATACTGGCAATATTCTAATAAACTCTCAGATTTTTTAAATGACTGTTATTTTATATAAGGAATGTAACAATATGTGTCGAATAATGTCAGTTTAAGTAGGTTACTGCTTGTTATACTTACTTGCTTTAATGTTCAATTTAAGTTTGTTTTATAACTTTACGTGATGTGTAATAAGGTTTATTATGTTTTTTTAATAATACACGATACTCTGTTCATGTATTTTAATTTTTATTGTCAGTAAGACGATTCGATTTTAGTACAAAATATTGAATAATAGATAAGCATTGTAATGTCTCTTAACGGAAAACAAGATTGGGTGGGCCAAAATGAAGTCATATTTTTTTTATATGTGAGTGATGTACAGCACCAACGCCCGCTATATACGATCGATCGCACCCTGACCAAGTTTAATGTTCTGTGACCCCAAATAGTGACACAATAAGTAATAGATATAAAAGGAGATTGCTCAAATTGGCCCAAATGCAAAAAAAATATTGACATACACGGTAATTCTTGGCGTAATTTATAATTTAATTTACAGTTATTAGATTTCAACGGACACCTTTGTATAATATATTTACTTTAAAGAGGACTTTTCATTTTATCGGTTTGGAAAACATACGAATTCACAATCATCACACAGTTTCTGTCACAGAGTACCTTATTATAACCGGAAATGACACCTGATTTTAAAAGTTACTCTTATGCATTAACTTTAAAAACAGGCAACTATCTGTTAATCTACATGCTCTATATACCTGAATCTAATCCATAATTTCGGTACTTGGCTTGATTTCCCTAGTTTACTTTATAACTTATTTGTTTTTTATTATTTTAATATGTTCAGTGTATATGGTTTATAGAAGTTCTCAGGGGTGTCCGTCAATAATATTCGTTTCTACAGTAATTTATATATAATTTCGAATCTAGGAAACAATTTTTCATGATTATTGGTTTTTAGGCCAAACATGTATGGAAACTGAGCAATCTCCTTTTACTATGCCAAGACATTTCATAAACTGTATATGGTTTTAAACTTTCATGGTTACTAACATTATAGTAATATAAGTTATTTACGGGATTGTTACCATGCACCTTGTTTTTAACGAGTTTCCGATATTTCGGCACTGTTGCAAGCGTCATGATCACGGAGTAACTGAAGTAATTGCGGGTAGGCTGTTATTGGCACTTGGCAGACATATCGGTCTACCCTCCGACGAAGTCTTTTATTGCGTTCGATACCCGTACCACTTTTCACATTCTCACTATTCACTCGAAACTGTTCTCGACACACAACACTTACAGTATCGGATCGCGACACGACACTTTTTTGAGTATTTCCGGTTTTTCACATACGAACCACAGGATCCAGACACTTGACAATTTAAACCCGTCCTTACGATTGAAATTTTTATTTTTTGTTATTTCATTTCATAAACTGCGCCTTGAATCAAATGAGGCTTAAGTAAACACAATGTGTGGATGGGCAGGTGTTAATATATATTTTTTTCGAATGTCTACGCTGGTGGTGGTAGGATGACATTACAGCACCAGCGTTAACAGGTTTGAGGACGGTGAGATCCTTAGGGGACCTCTGACCGGGAAATGGACCCTAGTGGTTTTCTAGGTGGATGGCGTCTCCCCTCGAGGGTGTTTCCTCTCCGTCGTAGAGCCACTAAGCCACTAGAGCTTGAGGGACATACATCGACTCAACGTCATGCCTTTGAGACTCTGACCTCGACTCTAGTTAGCCGTTGTCGTGATAGACGAGGAAACGCCCAGCCCTCCTAGCATAAGCACCGCGATATGATATATAACGCGTATTTATCACGCTCACTTGTCAAATTACTATGGAGTTTGACATTTAGACGAGATAAAAAACGTGATATAATGTAAATTGTAGTGCTCATGCTACGGGGACTGGTCTCCTTTAGATACCTGATATATCGCCTCGTATTAATGTCGTGGCAGACATATCAGGTATCTATGATATGTCTGCCACGACATCTTTGTTTCAGAGAGCACGGGGTGTCTGTGACGAACAACACCTGGCAGCTGAACTTCAGCATGTCGAGCAAGTACTGAAGAATAATAACCTGAATGTACCACATCGTCGTCACAGTCGCGCCAAACCTAGCACGGTCGACTGACAACCTGCTATACTACCATACATGAAAGGAGTCACTGACAAGATTGGGAGGATTCTGAAGCGTGCTTCAATCAATACATACTTCAAGCCGCCTAAGAAGATCAACCAGTTTCTACGACCGGTCAAGTGCAATATACCCTTTCAAGTTGCTGGTGTCTACAAACTTGAATGCGACTGTGGGCTCTCCTACATCGGGCAAACAAAGAGGAGTATAGGGACTCGGGTAAAAGAACATATCGCAAATATGAAACATAGGCGCGAAAATAAATCTGCAGTGTGTGAACATGCATTAGGGGGACCAAACCACTACATTAGATTTGATAGACCACAGATCCTTGCAGCTGAACAGCGGTTCGTTCCTCGAATGATGCGCGAGGCTATTGAGATAAAAAAATATCCAAATTTCAATAGGGAAGATGGTTGGTATATACCACCAGCTTGGGAACCTATTATACAGGAGATAAAATCCCAACCCCGAGCACACACTGCAAGACCATCAGATACTATTATTTCTTTTTGTTTGCATAATTTAACATAAGAAGGAGATAGAAAGCCTCTCTTGAGTTTGTTTCACCGGTTCTTCTCAGGAAGGTCTCCCAATTTTGGAACCGGTGGTAGTTTACGGTAGTTAGGGTCAAATAAATAAACTCAAAATTACAAACAAGAATTTTAAATAAAATACTTTATTAAGTAAATTAAATAATAAATTCATACATAGACAATAAAATTTTAAAAATCTTCCAATGAAATAACCGACCGCTCAATATAATTCTTTCGAAGGTAGCTCGACAATTTTAAATAAAATCATTATTCTGACGATGCAGACCTGAAAAGGCTGCGAAACGTCAATAAATAAATAAAGTTTTCGTGCATTAACCCGTAAAAACTAGTTTTATTTAATGAGTGATGTGCGTGAAAACCTAAGAAACAAATACAGACATATCAACTCAGCAAGTAGGGAGTGTCATACAAAGAATACTGAACGGCTCGAATTGAAACGATGATGATCCCTTTCAGAGTTGATATGTCTACTACAACCATTAATGTCAAAATAGAATTTCGCTAACAAAGCGATGTTTAACCTGGGGTACTATCAGTGCTATCATCATCATGATGCCATAGAGTAACAAGTGTACGAAGTTCCACGTTGCTTAATATGTGATGTGCATTTGGATATGAACCACTAAGTTTCCATGTTGACTTTGATAGAATTAGAACCTGTAATTTGAAATGTATCGCTTTGGATACACCAAATCCATTATCGGCCAAACTATGCTCAGGCGTCATCGGTATCCAGGGCCTATGAAAATAACCTAGCGGAAACGACCCGTAAAGACCGAAGTATCTGTCTGTCTGTCCGTATGCCACAGGCCACCACATTATAAACAAAATGAGTTACAGACTGACATTTTGGTATTTTATGTAGAATGCTTGCAAAAAGCGGAATATTTGATTAAAATATTCAATTAAATTATTTTTCAAGGGTTTTTCAACATGAAAAGGAGACGATTTTTTTTAACCTAGCATTTGACATATCATTGTCTAGAGCTTGTTGAGCAGGATATTAATTTAATTTTTATTATTTTTAATTTTCAATAACGAAGAAATGTGGTGCCGCCAAGTTTGTCATTTTTAGGGTTCCGTACTCAAACGGAAAATACAGGACCCTATTACTAAGACTTCGCTGCCCCTTTTTCTGTGTGTCTGTCCGTCACCAGGCTGTATCTCATGAACAGTGACAGGTAGACAGTTGAAATTTTCACAGATGATGTATTTCTTGCCTCTATCACAAAAATAAAATAAATATTTAAGGAGTGCTCCCATACAACAAACGTGTTTTTTTTTGTCTTCAAATATTCACATAATATTTAGTTGTATATTCACTTTAAAAATTGTATTTAAGGGGGGCTCCCCTACAACAGACGTGATGTTTTGCCGTTTTTGGTATGGAACCCTTCGTGGGCAAGTTCTATTCGCACTTGGCCGGTTTTTAGTCCATTTTTATTACAGGGCCTATCTTAAAATCAGAACAAAACAAGAATGTGAAATTCAAGGTATAAGATGTCCCATCATGCTCTATTACTACAAGTACAAGTGTGATCTCACGGAAACAAACAAATGATTTTACGGAACCCTAATAGAACAGCGCCTGACTCGCGTTTGGCCAGTTTTTAACACGCTTTTATTAGGTCGACTTGTTAACTATGTTATAAAATCTAAGAATCTGAATTACACGTACTTCTAATTTCTTGTATCATCATGAAACTTGGTAATTATATGTAGGTTAGATGACAATACAACATTATGGTACCATCGAGCTGGTCTGATGATGGAACTGGAAGGTGACTGATGGAACCTTGGACTGCCTACTTGTAAACATATCGAGTTTGGGCTGATTAGATTCGTCTTAACATATTCTATTTATTTGTTCTGATGACGAGGACCTGAGGATGGACTGGAAGGTAGCTGATGCACCCTGGGCTGTCTACTAATAAACAAATCGAGTTTGGGCTCATGAGATTCGTCTTAACATAATAAAACTTGGCAATGATATGTAGATTAGATGACAATACAATAATATGGTACCATCGAGCTGGTCTGATGATGGGACTGGATGGTGGCTAATGGAACTTTGGACTGCCTTCTAGTAAACATATCTAGTTTGGCCTCATTAAATTCATATTAACATGTTCTGTTAATTTTTCCTGATGACTGAAACTAAAAAGAGTAAAATAAATTAATAGTTTAAAAAACTAAAAATACGCTTTTATTTACTGCACTATATATATATATATATTTCAATTATATATATATATATATATATAATTGAAAAAGCGTGCTGCGCTTCATTATAAAATTTTAACTGAATTGTTAAGCATTATGAATCCCGCAATATATTAATTGATTTGATAAACATTGCAATGAATAGCGCCCCATGCTTTTTCAGTTATATATGTATGTTAAAATAAACTAAACACACCACCACCAAATTAGTGTTATTTTGCTGTGGTATTTTGCTTCAGTGAAGTTAACTTCCCCAGGCGGGCGCTCCAATTTGAGGGGAGCGGATGAATTTCATCAAATTATGACTAGCATAATCACCAAAAGATAGTGTTATTATTTCACTGCTAATTACAGAGTAGAGAATTGGGTCAGGGTAGGCAACGGCACGAGTGAAAAAATTGGTATCGCAAGCGTCTAAAAGCGGATACGGTTATGAGGGTTTTAAATATTGTAGCATTTAGAACTCGACTTTTTTGAGGATAGATCGTTCGAATCATCCGAATCGATCTATCTAAAAATCGACACTCATTGGAAAACACTGAATCCAGAATCCGTAGTTGTAAGTGATGTCAACGAAGACAGCAGACAAAAGCAGCTGTCATTTTACTGTGACGTGCAGTCTCTTTTGCTATCATAACATTTAGGTGAACGAGACTGCAACATAATTATGAACTTCGATTTCCTTTTCGTGATGAACATAATTGATAGGAAAGTAAAGCAACACAGTGCTGTTTTGAAAATAATACTGAAAAATTGGTAAGAAAAGGAAAAGTATCTTAGCAAGAAAAAGTATCTTCAGAATACTAAGATATTGAAAACAAAAATTCAATATAAGATAGAAAATAAATTTAAAAAAAAGTATTTGAAATAAAAGATGAAAATACTAGCCTTCTAAGAAAACCAATTTAACCAAAACGACGCAATTGTAGGTTTACGACGGAACTTAAAAAAAGTTAGGAACAATATGAATAATTTAAGAAATTAGCAATTGAAGATAATGAGAAGACATAATCTTCAATTTAACATTTAAAGACATGCCTCTTAAGTTTATTATTCAGGGCCTAGTTCAGTTGGTGTGTTCAAATCAAATATAGGAAACCAATGTTTGGCTTTAATTGGTAAATGGAGTTGGTTTTCGATGTTTGCCAATATCTTGTACATTCGCAAGTTCATAACTATGTAGTGTGCGTTGTACGTTCTACCTATCCTCAGTAAAACTTTAAGAGTATCCGAGGTTTGCGATCGTTTTACATAGTGAGACAGAGACAATACTTACATCTCAATATGCTATAGGTATAATATTAGCTTCTTTAGCGTGCGCTTTTCTAAATTTTCGGGCGACAAATGTTCGCACATCGTATACGTTGAGTCCGGGACAAATCCTCAGCGGATATTTGTTTACGCTTCAGGGACTTTTGTCTACCGCTCATAAAAGATAAAAATAAGATTGAAGATAATATTTTTTTTGTAAAATATGTGTAATTAATCAAAGTATGCACCGTTGTTATCTATGCACTTTTGCCATCTCATAGGTAGTTCATTGATCCGCGTGGAATTTTTGAAGTGACGTAGAAACTTTCTTAGGCACGCTTGACTTGGGGCGTAAACTGGCGAACTGGAGTGTTACGCGTTACGATTAGTGTCATCGGTGACTCATCGGTCAACCACAAAATACATGAATGTAGTGCTAACTTACATGTTTACTTGATGTTAACTATTGAAATAGGTTTTTCAATTAATAGGCTAGTTGACCCTTTTTGGAAAAAGGTTTTAAATGGTTAATAAATGTTCTATTAGACCGAAAAAAATGTATTGTATTTTTTAGAGACCAATAAGCTACAAATCTTTAATTTTAAAATAGATTCTTCATGGACATACAAAAACGCTGTCGGCCATTTTAGTCTATGGATTATCTATGCTATGACGTTAACTGCAGTAAACAAAAACTCGAAAGCACGTAGAAAATAACTTATTTGTGTTTAAAAAAACATGATTTCTAATAAATACCACGAGAAATAAAGTAATTATCATTATTGTATTGTACGAGAATATAAAAACACATCCTTTAAGACTCCAGGAAAGTTGTGGATTAAAGTGCCGAAAGAAATTAACCTACGCAACTTTATTACACTTATTCATATGTTGTATCAGTTTTATGTTTATTGCTACATTGTAATACTAAATACACTGTACTTACATAGATGCCTTGTCGTTTCTCTGCTCCGCAGAGGTTCAGTGCAATAAATTCACCAACAATCAATGCGTCAATTCTTGGCAGATTTGTGCTTAATGTTTTCACAAAGCCGGCATCCATAATTAGTTTTCTCAAAAAAAAAACAGTAAACGGAAACTTTTCTAAAGTTAAAAGTGTTTTAAGATAAATTTAGTCAGACGAAAGAATCCACCTACAGTAACACGCGAATGACATTTAGTTGTTTACCATAAGAGACGTCGCAATCATGGCGGATGTGGCGAACAGCGTTTTTAGTGTTTAAAAAATATAGACTAAAAATATATTTTTAAATTAATTTTCTATTTTCTGCTTTTATGAAATGAAATCGATATATTTAGCTTCCTTAGACCAAATACTTTAAGAAATAAACATTTATTTAATACAATTCGACATGATTCAACTAGCCTATTACACGACGTAATTTGTCAATAGTCAATAACAATTTAGTATTTTACTAATAATTCTACGCCATTGATATCTGCCGTATGTTTATTTTTTCTATCAACAAATCTTCAGTTGTGATCTTCAGGTAATGTTTATGAATACCAGATCATTTTTTTCGTGAGAAATCTTTTGCAAATATGAAAGCCTGTATTAATACAATTATCTAGATACATAAGACAGTGAAGATAAATATCTACTTATACATTTACACTATTCAAGGTTTAAAGCTGCACAAAATATCACTCAATCCAGCGTACCGTCACAGACCACAAGAATGAAGTTTACCATTTTTACAAGCTTTTATTTATTAAATTTTTCTAAAACACAGACAGCTGGTCTCTTATTTATTACTACGAGGTTACAGATTATATAATCTGTCCAACAAGAGCATCCATGAGCACAGCAAAGGTCTTTTTAGGTGTAATTAAAAAAAAAGCTAGCGGCGCGGAAATTTGACTTTTTTGTTTACCGATTAAACATAAAATAAAGGAGATTGCTCAGCTTCCATACATGTTTGGCCTAAAGACCAATCATCATGAGAAATTGTTTCCTAGATTCGAAATTATATATAAATTACTGTAGAAACGAATATTATTGACGGACACCCCTGAGAACTTCTATAAACCATATACACTGAACATATTAAAATAATAAAAAACAAATAAGTTATATAGTAAACTAGGGAAATGAAGCCAAGTACCGAAATTATGTATTAGATTCAGGTATATAGAGCATGTAGATTAACAGATAGTTGCCTGTTTTTAAAGTTATTAGTAACTTTTAAAATCAGGTGTCATTTAAAATAAGGTACTCTGTGACAGAAACTGTGTGATGATTGTGAATGAGCCACAGATTAGAGAGAATTTTTAAACTCTCGTTAACCAAAGAAAGCTAAGAGATTTAGGTTCTATAGCCATATATTCAGTAGATTCATTATTTTTGTTATGTTTTTAAGATAACCATATTTTAGATTTTTAGTGTATCACACCTTATAATTTCATTTATTTATTAATTTATAGTCAGGGAACGTAGGCCCATAGATAGATACCTTAAAGTCGAACATATATACAGATTATAATGTGTTTATGGAGGTGTTTGGCGAAAAATGTATGGCAATAGACTTTATGATGTCGCCTACCATCTATAATAATTGTCTGAGCACATTTGCATTTAGTGGTTGCTTTCCAATTACAGCATTATAGCGCATTATGCGGCATAATGCTTAACGTTGAGTGTTCCAACTACAGCAACGCTTCGCACAATTGAGCACTCTCAAAAGTGATGATTTCGTGTGATGCGTGCAATCGTACCAACTTGGAGACAGAAAATTAACAAGTGTTTTTTCTTTAAGTTGGCATTGATCGAAATGTTTTATTTATATGTTATCATTTGTAATATTATTTATTGTTGAAAAATTATTAAAGTTTTCGTTTCATTAAATAGCTTTTTTTAAATAATCAAAGTTCATTCAAACTGTTAAAAAATAAATATAAGTATGGATGAAGGTCCAAACTTTGACTTTTTTTTTCAACACTGAACTTAGCGCACTCTGCTGGTGCATTTGAAAACTAATTCAAGTTCCAATTAAGCATCAGCATAATTCGGCATTGTGCGGCACTAAGTCGCATTATGCTCTGTAATTGGAAAGCAACCACTGAAAATGATAATATAGTTGTGGATATTAATACCACAGTGTAATAAAAAAAATGATTTATTTTATCGATCTTTACAAAATAGATTTTTTTTTATGTTATATAAACAACTTCGATCAGTCTTTGGCTGATTGTTACTACACCCATAGCCATTAAAAATGATTCGTATGTTTTCCAAACGGTAAAATTAAAAGTCCTTTTTAAAGTATATACATTATACAAAGGTGTCCGTTGAAATCTAATGACTGTAAATTAAATTATAAATTACGCCAAGAATTACCGTGTATGTCACTATTTTTTGTGCATTTAGGCCAATTTGAGCAATCTCCTTTAAATATTTGTAGAAAATTAAAATATGTATATGTACACACACGTATATATAGTACACACACATACACATATATATATGTAAAGAACCTCTTTACAGTCAGTTCTTTGATTTGTTATTTCTTAAGTAGTCTGTGTAGCTCTCGGGCGACCATGATAATAAAACTGTCACTTGATAGATGGTGTCGCTTTGACAGAACGAGCCGTGATATTTTTATTTGATTATTTTAAAATATTATTGTAAAGGAAGGAATTGTTGTATTAAGTAAAAGACTTTAAATGTCGTTTCTTTGTTTTCAGGTAAGTTAGTATGATTTATAGTAGATAGTAAAAAGTGAAATATGAATAATAAATGTTTTAACCTACATACATACTTAAATAAAATCTTTGTTTTCAGAGCAACACATTGGTTTAATTACTTTTACAATTTCCATTAAAAGATATCTTAATATATATAAATCTCGTGTCACAATGTTTGTCCTCAATGGACACCTAAACCACTGAACCGATTATAATAAAATTCGCACACCATGTGCAGTTCAATCCAACTTGAGAGATAGGATAGTTTAAATCTCAAATTATAGTCGCAATTTTAATTTATTGCAAATTATTACTTTTGGGCGGTACGAAGTTCGCCGAGTCAGCTAGTTGTCTTATAAAACGACATTTCTAGTTAAAAACAATAAAAATGGAAAAAGTGCGATTTAAGTTTGTAGTAATGGGATCAGCGGATGGAAAAACAAATGTAATAAGCATAACCTCAATTGAGACACCAGACGGACGTATTTTTGAGGTTCCTGATGAGTTCAAGCCCACAAGTAAGCATACTGCAATAATTTCTTTAGATATATTCACAAAAATTAAAAATTCACTTAAAAAGAGGCACCAAAGTCGTACACTATGGATACCTCTAAGCCCAGATTTGAAGAAAATATATCTAGATGAATGTGAAAATTTGCAATTTGGTGATCAGTATTTAGATGAAATTTCAGAAAGAGCAATGCCCTCACACAATTACTGTAATAGTGATGTGCCAGAAACAAAAAATATAGCAAAAACGGCTGAGAGATTTTTGATAGATTTTTTTTCAAATAAAATATCAGATGCTGAACAATGGCTAAGTGAATTTGAGAATGAATGTAAAAGATTTGATATTCAACGGGATGTAGAGAAAATTGAAATTTTAAAACATCTTATAGAAAAACAATGCTTAGATTGGTATAGCAGTATGTTAATAAAATTTTCGGTAAATTCCGAATGGTTAATATGGAAGAACAATTTTTGTGAAACATATGGAAATAAAGGTTGGTCCAAAGTCAAATATGCATTTACATTTAAATTTCAAGCTGGTTCGTTACTGGAATATGCCACAAAAAAGGAAAGATTGTTATTAGAAGTTAATAAATACATAGACTCCCAAACAATGATAAATCTTATTGTAATGGGGTTACCAGATTACGTTTTGGACAAAATCGATAAAAATAGTGTAAAATCAACTGCAAACCTCTACATTGAAATCGGAGAACATGAATATGTAGTAAACAAAAGAAAAATCAGTATAAATAAAAGAAATGCTTATGAGACTAAAGCAAAATCTGATAAAATAAAACCATGAAAAACTTGCGAAAATTTATACAAAGGTATTCGGTTCCACCCTGAAGAAAAGTGTTGGTTCAAACAGACAGAAGAATATGCCTACAAAGGAAAGAATAGTAAGACAGTAAACAATCCAGTGATTGATGTTGAAATCAATAATAATGAGAGAAAAAACGAATAACACCATTAATTAAAGTCAAACTATTATTAAATTCACAATTAGAAATATTTGGAATATATGATTCAGGTTCAAACGTTTCCATAATAAATTCTAAATTAATAAAAATAAAAGAAGAACATAAATATAATTTAAAATGTGACAATTTAATAATAATTAATGGTGTAAAAAATACAATTGGTTTGACAACTATCAAAATAAAAAAAAATGATATTGAAGAAAAAGCTGATGTATACATAATTGATGGAGAAGAATTTAAATATGATTTTATAATTAGACTGGATATAATAAAACAATTCAGACTGATTCAAAATGAGAATTGCAAAATCACTAAAAAAAAGAAGAACTAAAAACAAAAGAAGAAAAAGAAAGTAAGACTGAGGATGGTAGTGAAAATAATACTTCTAAGGAAGAAAAAAATATGTGTTCAATAAATTTTAATGAACATATAACAGAAAACTTTAAAATAAGTATCAGTAATTTGAATACTCAGCAAAAGTCAGAAATATGCAATCTGATAGATACTTACAGATCAATTTTCGCAAAAGATAAATATGTTATTGGCACGATTAGACAATACGAAGCACGAATTGATCTACTCATGGATAAATATTGTTGTAAAAGGCCTTATAGATGTTCAATCGAAGACAAAAAGGAAATAGAAGAACAAATTGCAAAATTACTTGACAGAAAGCTAATAGAAGAATCATATAGTCCTTTTGCGGCTCCTGTAACCTTGGCTTTCAAACGAGAAGACAACAAAAAAATCAAGACTATGCATAGATTTTAGAGATTTAAATAAAATAGTAATACCTCAAGCTCAACCATTTCCATTGATCGAAGATCTAGTGATTAAGACAAGAAACTCAAATTATTTTACAACACTAGATATAAATTCAGCGTTTTGGTCTATTCCGCTAAGAATTGAAGATAGGAAGAAATCTGCCTTTGTAACTCAGGAAGGACATTACCAATGGACGTGTTTACCCTTCGGCTTAAAGACATCACCAGCTATTTTTCAAAGAATACTAAGTAACATTCTGAAAAAACACAAGCTCAATAATTTTGCGGTCAATTACATTGATGACATTTTAGTATTTTCTAAGAGCTTTTCGGACCACATTAACCATCTAACACAATTATTAGAAGCTATTAAAAAGGAGGGATTCAGACTTAAATTCACAAAATGTACTTTTGCTTCGGATTCAGTCAAATATCTTGGTCATATAATACATAATAACACAGTTAGGCCAATAAGAGATAATTTAATTTCAATAAGAGATTTCCCAATACCGAAAACCCAAAAAAATGTGAGACAATTTCTAGGAAAAGTTAACTTCTATCATGAATATATACCAAAAAGTGCGGTTATTTTAGAACCCCTTCATAATTTACTTAGCAGAAACCAAAAAATTGTGTGATCTGTAGACTGTCAAAAATCTTTTGAACAAATAAAAAAAAAATTGTGCTCGCAGCCGATTTTAGAAATATTTGATCAGAATTTGCCGATAAATATTCACACAGATGCGTCTCTAATAGGTATTGGGGCAGTGCTAAAACAAACACAACTGAATGTAAAAGAAAAGCCGGTGGCATACTTTTCAAAAAAATTAAATCAAGTACAAAATAAAAAAAGGCAATTTATTTAGAATGCTTAGCTATTAAAGAGGCAATAAAATACTGGCAGTACTGGTTAATAGGTAGGTCGTTTACTGTATATTCTGACCATAAACCATTAGAAAATTTAAACATTAGGTCAAGGACAGATGACGAATTAGGAGATTTAACATAGTATTTATCATAGTATGACTTTAAAATTAAATATTCTCCGGGAAAAGAGAATATTGAAGCAGATTGTTTAAGTAGGAATCCTGTATTAGATGAAAGTGAGGATACAGATGAACCATTAAAAATTGTAAACTTGATAAACTTAAATGATATTATAACAGATCAAAAAACCAATGAATACAAAGTAATACATCTAAATTAATATCAAAACACCGGGTTTACTTCAAAAAGTTTAAAAACCGCAAAAAAAATTTTGTCGTAAGATTATAGTTTAAATCTGATTAAAAATGTTCATGAAAACATGTGTCCTTTGGGTGTAAAACAAATGCAATCCAAAATAAATACATTTTATACAGTAAAAAATTTAACGAAAAATATTAAAAAATACTGCAATAGTTGTGAGATATGTATAAAAAATAAAACTAAAGGACAACACAAGTATGGTCTTATGTCACATTTAGGGCCTGCCACAGAACCTTTTGAAATAGTATCGATCGACACGATTGGAGGTTTTGGAGGTTCACGGTCTACGAAAAGATATTTACACCTTCTAGTAGATCACTTTACAAGATATGCTTATATTGTTACTTCAAAAACACAAAGTGCTAATGATTTTGTTAAGTTGATTAATAAAGTAACAGATGCGGATACGATTGGAATGATTCTCACTGATCAATACCCGGGTATAAACTCAAAAGAATTTAAATCATTTTTAAATGAAAAATCTATACCAATGATATTTACTGCTGTAAACGCCCCTTTTTCGAACAGATTAAATGAACGACTCAATCAAACGCTTGTTAATAAAATCAGACGTAAAATAAATGAAAATAATAATAATAAAGCTTGGACAACTATTGCCCACAACTGTGTAGATAAATATAATAAGACAGAACATACAGTTACTGGGTTTGCACCAAAATACCTGTTGGATGGTACAGATGTTTCCTTTTTGCCAAATGAACTAAAAAGAGATAAAACTGAAGTTGATTGGATAAGAGATAAAAAATAAGCATTTGAAAATTCAATTAAATCACATAATTACAACAAACAAATATTTGATAGAAATAGAATTGATTTTAATTTCAATACAGGGGATATGGTATATGTAGAGAATGGAAATAAACTTAATAGAAATAAATTAGATGAACTAAAGATTGGTCCATTTAAAATTATTGAAAAGATATCAAATTCAGTATATAGAATTAATACAGGTCATAAAAAAATAGAGTCAAATCTCTTTCATATCACAAAGCTTATACCAATTCATACCTTGATAAATTAGAATGAATTAAATTGAAAATAAAATAGATATGTATCTTTAATAACTTTAGAAGATAAGATATAAGTAAGAGAAAATTTTCTTCTGTAAGGGGGGAGATGTAAAGAACCTCTTTACAGTCAGTTCTTTGATTTGTTATTTCTTAAGTAGTCTGTGTAGCTCTCGGGCGACCATGATAATAAAACTGTCACTTGATAGATGGTGTCGCTTTGACAGAACGAGCCGTGATATTTTTATTTGATTATTTTAAAATATTATTGTAAAGGAAGGAATTGTTGTATTAAGTAAAAGACTTTAAATGTCGTTTCTTTGTTTTCAGGTAAGTTAGTATGATTTATAGTAGATAGTAAAAAGTGTAGTGAATATTAAATGTTTTAACCTACATACATACTTAAATAAAATCTTTGTTTTCAGAGCAATTTTAATTACTTTTACAATTTCCATTAAAAGATATTGTCTTATATATACATACAGATAGAGCTAAAGTAGTTTCACTTCAGTAGTGTGGTCATAAGCACACTCGCTTTTTTTTAGTAAAATTTTGTTTACATTGTAATGGTCTGTTATATTTTCCAAACAGATAGTAATAAATAAAAACGCGCCAAATTGTTTTGTGTTAGTTTTAGACGTTTAAGCTTTCCGCTTCGCACATGTCGCCTAACTTGAATATTTTAGGAACCCTTGAACAAAACAGCCGCAGACACTGAGCTGTGTGAATTCAGAGCATATCTATACTAATATTCAGTGCCGTCTTTGCCCTATTGGAGGCCCTGGGCATATTAGGATAATGGGGCCCCTATGGCCCCCGTTTGGTGATCTAGCAGAAACTAGGAACTTTGTATTTGATCTGAGGTGGGCCCCTATCGGCGCGGGGCCCTGGGCACTTGCCCAAAGTGCCTACTGGGAAAGAGGGATCTGCTAATATTATACAACTGAAGAGTTTGGTTTTTTGTTTGAATGTTTCTTAGTTTTGTTAAACGCGCTAATCATGGGGACCACGTGGTCTTTTCGTGGTTTATCGAGGTAGGCTATATAATATAACGCTACAACTATATAATGCGGGTGGAGCAATAATGAAAGTTTTTGCCAAAACGCAAATAAATATTCCTTTTGTGAGCTTCCGTTGCGTGCGCTGCGTAAACAGTAAAAGTTACACAAAAATTATGAATGACGGAATTTTTCCTGTTTAAAAGTGCTATAAATAAATTTGGGAACAGCGTATGCCTATCTTTTAAGGGTGACCCACTAAAACTTTTTTCCTCGAATTAAAACGGCCGGTCACCTCTAATTTACCTACTAGAGGTACCGGCCGTTTGAAGTATGATTTTAAAAACCAAATCCTGCAAAATCAGTTTTGATAATTTGATATCATGAACACATGAACATATATAATAATAATAATAATATAATAATAATAATTTATTTATTTCTCTCCACAAACATCAAACGGATCATAGTAAACATAAGTTATTAAAACATACATTAACGTGTCTGTGGGAGACTGGAGTCTAAACTAGGCAGTAGTCTACCTGTATTTTAGAGCTCCAGGCCTCCAACCCTCGATACAATTTTAAAAACACTCCATAAAAACCTAATAGGTATATGTATATATTTATTTATAGTAGAAACAAATTTAAAATAGAAATCATAAAACTGTGCATGTGTGTGATAGTGTGTTTGTGTTTGTGTGTGTCTGTGTGTTTGTGTGTGTGTGTGTTTGTGTGCGTGTGTTTGTGTGTTAAATTTTTAACTAACTTTACTTTAACTTAATTTTTTATTTGCACAATTGTATAATTTTTTCCCTATCATGTAAAAAAAATCTATTAGCAAACAAAGTGCGTGAACTTTCAACTATACATACATTTAAGTGTCTTCTGGATGTTGTGGTAAGCGGTGTATAATTTATGTTAGCGTGTTGCTTAAGAATACTCAAAAGAACAAACAATTGCCCAACCGTCAAGACTTCAGCATCTTGATATAGAGTTGTAGTTATGATTTTATTTATTTTTTAAGCATTTTACTGCTAGATGTTTAAATCTAAAGAAAAGTTTACTAGAAAAAAATCCACGCGGACCAGGCAGCGGACGGGACTCGAACCCGCATCCTTCGCTATCCGGGCGAATGCACTGACCATTATGCTACCACGGCCCTATTAGCCGCGTCGAAATTTTCCTAGCCTTAAGCTGCAAGGCAGCGCCATCTCTTCGCATTGTAGGTAACCCACAATGTCAAATGAATACCTTTTCAAGCCCACAATGCGAAGAGATGGCGCTGCCTTGCAGCTTAAGGCTAGGAAAATTTCGACGCGGCTAATAGGGCCGTGGTAGCATAATAGTCAGTGCATTCGCCCGGATAGCGAAGGATGCGGGTTCGAGTCCCGTCCGCTGCCTGGTCCGCGTGGATTTTTTTCTAGTAAACTTTTCTTTAGATTTAAACATCTAGCAGTTAAATGCTTAAAAAATAAATAAAATCATAACTATAATTGCTATTTCTTCTTTCAAATGTTTAATACTTGAAAAAGTATTCATTTGACATTGTGGGTTACCTACAATACGAAGAGATGGCGTTGCCTTGCAGCTTAAGGCTAGGAAAATTTCGACGCGGCTAATAGGGCCGTGGTAGCATAATAGAGTTGTAGTTGAATAAAGTCTAGGTTTAAATAAGCATATCTTTAAGATCAGTCTCTGTGCTCTTTCGAGCTCGATTAGTTTTGACTTTGCTGCTTCACCCCATGATGTTAAGCAATATGATATCACAAACTGTGCTAAGGCCTATGTAAACAGATTTCATGGTCTTTCTATCTGCTACATGTCTTAATTGCTTGAATACAAATACAAGTTTTCTTAATCTCTGCGAAATGTTATGTATGTGTTCTGTAAAGTTAAGATTTTTGTCTATAGTTACGCCGAGATACTTCATCTGCGATGTAGTGTTTATAATTGGGCATTGACATGTTGTTAAAGGTGGAATTGAACGTTTATGAGCGAATAACTTTAGATTTGAAGGTATGCTACAATTACGAATAGAGAAACAAATGTATTTAGTTTTCTCTGCATTTAATGTCAGACTGTTAGAGGAAAGCCATTTATTAAAGGTGTCAAAGCCATTCTGTGCAAGATTAAAAACTTTCTCCCAAGTATCTGCCGTAAAAGTTAGTGCAGTGTCGTTTGCATAGGATGTTATTTCACAATTTTCTAGTTTCAAATTAGACAAATCATTCAAAACGTTGTTTGTGTGATTTGCAAACAAGATATTGATGACAAAACTGTAAAATTTACAACAAGTACTTAAGACAAAAGCAAATCAATATTAAAAATTAGAAGACAACATAATTTAAAATTTAATGACATTTCTTTGCCAGAGGAAGTTCATGATAATACTGATTATCATGTGAAGTGTTACAAAAACTTTCTTGCTGTAATGAAAAAATATTGCCAGAGGAAAACATCGACTTCATCCAATGTACCAGCATCCTTGGCGGGTATATTATTATGAACTTATATATTCTTTATTTTCATCTAAGTATCGAGTTGCATTTTTTCAAATCGGTAGCTTCACAGAAACATGCACACTAATAAATATATATTAATTAACGGTAATTAATTTCAAATTATGAGCAGTTTTAAGTTATGTAAGTTTTCATCCCCCCCTCCCTCCCGGATCTCTGAGGAGTTCAGACGTGTTTAACATAGTCCCCTATTTCTAATATTAATTAAAACTTAAAAACAAATTTCAATAACTTAATAATAAAACACAAAAATTCGGAGTGCATAAGTGCAAGGAGCTTATCCCGACCGGAGCCGACGCGCTGACGCATCTGCAACTTCAACACCGCCCATCGTACGCCGCCCACCGCTCTCCACACTCCGCCTCCAGAGGCGTCGCGCTGTGCACCAATCACCAGTGCTTGTGATCAACGCGAGGTACGTCTTACTCGTCGTGCTCGTTGCCAATTAGCTATCCCTTGCAAAACCGGCTGACCACGGTCGCTGCATTCGATCTGCTACAGCTTATGCTCGCCTGGTACTGTGCATTTGTATTAACTATAAACATGCCACTGGATCGATCACCGTTAAAAAATCCACCACCATCTCTTGGATTAACTATGCAACACTCGGACTCTGAACCAAATTTAGCCTTGTCAAGTGATAACACGGCGGCTTTTCGTAAGAGAAAGTATTGCAGTGACTTACCGGACGAATTTTTATCAATGCAAGATAAATTCACTAACATGTTTATAACACAAAAACGCGAACAGGATACTAAACTGTCAAATATATTAGAATGTGTTAGCAATATCAAGCAACAAAATGATGATATAAGGGAATCAATCAAGTTTATGTCGGAAAAATATGATAACTTAATGTTGCATGTACAAAATCTACAGGAGGAGAACAAAATGTATAAAAAACGTATTCAAACACTGGAGGATAAAATTGATGGATTCGAAAGACTGTCGTATACTTCTCGTATTGAATTACGTAATGTTCCGAAAAAAGAGGGGGAAACTAAAGAAGATTTGGTTAATATCCTGCTCAAAACAGGTGAAGTAATAGGAACAACGATACAACAGTCTGATGTAAGGGATATTTTTCGCATCAACACGAAAAACCATAAAAATAAACCTATAATAGCCGATTTTACGAGCATTTTAACCAAAGAGAGAATTATCACGCATTCAAAAAAACATAACCGATTAAATAAGGACAAAAAACTAAATTCGGCCGATATAGCAATCGCCGGTCCGGCTGTACCCATTTTCCTTTCGGAAAATCTTCCCCAAAAAGTGAGACACCTATATGCTTCAGCCAGGATATTCGGCAAGGAAAATAATTACGACTATTGCTGGACAACTGCAGGAAGAATATATCTGAAAAAAACAGAGCGGGACAAACCTATCGTAATCAAAAGCCAGGAAGACATTGTTATATTGTTTAGATTTATCTTTCCTTGTTTAATTTTAATTTTGATTACTTTTTCCCATAAAATATTAATAATATCTTTTTGTGCATATATCTCAATTTACACATACAAACACACCAATTACTTATCCACAATACACGACAAGAACACTACAACCAAACAGCATACATACTACACTTATAACATTCTGCATAAATGTCAAGTTTCTGTTTTAAAATGTATAATAAATATAAGAATATATAGATCAATAGCAACAGCCGTATCGTGGAACAAAACACAGCTTGGTTTTGGCTGTATATCACTAATACACACTATTATTTTGTCATTTATAAAGGTAATGTTGTGCTATTCACATTGCAAATTTGCTCATAGTCATTGTAATACATTTGCTATGAGCAAAAATCCCTCGAACTATCGTATAACTAAACTGAATAGGTACTTGCTTCGTTCTACGAGCTTTGTTTTTCTTACATAATAAAATTCAATTCGTTATCTGACATAAGTATGACACTGGATGTAATGTCATCTTCTGAGGCTACCACAAGCCTCCCAGAAAACTGTGAGCAATTATTAGCCAACTTTGGATCCACTAAACTAAATATAATTTGCCAAAATATACGTAGTGTGAATGCAAACCTCGCCAGTTTCCAGACGTTACTAGCACGAATTAACATAGACTTTGATATAATGGTACTAACTGAATGCTGGTTACAATATAATAACTATATTCCCTCTCTACAGGGATACATACATGTATCATCCACCAACCCGTATAACCAGAATGATGGTGTTGTTGTCTATTTTAAGAATAATATTGATAAAATATCGGTGGAGGAACCTCCACTGAAGGATGCCAGCTCTCTTTTGATCAAAATTGGAAAGGATACTGCGGTTTTGGCGATCTATCGACCTGACGCTTTCCGTAATTGGGTTGACTCTTTTTTTCGATCACTGTATGCATTGCTTTGTGACCTGACTTCCTTCCAAAATGTGATCTTACTCGGTGATATCAACATAGATATATCTTCCTCAAATACCGATGTAAACTCAACCGAATATCTCAATTTAATGGCCCAACTAGGTTTCCTTCCATCTCATACATTACCTACCCATAACCGTACTTGTTTGGACCACGTATTACTCAAAACCAGTCTCCAAGCGTTCACTATTGTTGTTGAGGCCACAGTCACAGACCACTTTGCTATAATGGTCACTCTTTCTAAAAAAGTGCAAAGCAACTCATCTCTTCAAATAAATAGAATCGATGAAGAAAAGTTAAGTGCAAGTCTGTCAAGTTTCGATTTTGGAAAGATCTATCAACATACTAATCCGGACTACGCTATGGAATATTTTATTAACACCATCCGTGATTGCCTAAAAAATGCTACCTCGACTTACACCTCACCTCGTAGGCGCCAAATTATCAAACCGTGGATGACCCCGGGTCTCCTCAAATGTTTGCGTCAAAGAGATAACCTATACCGTAAACTAAGAAAATGTCCAAGTAGCGAGGTTCTTACTATTTCTTATAAACGCTACAGGAATTTTTGTAATTTGTTGTTAAAGAAAGTCAAGCGTGATTATGAAAGGCGGGAATTTGCTAAGGCTGGAAAAAATCCAAAGCGTGTTTGGAATGCAATAAGAGACATTACCAACTATTGCCCTAAAAAAGGGCCATCCCACGATTTATTGCATTTGTGTTCATCTCCATTAGACTCTGCTAATAAGGTTAATTCTTTTTTCATCGATATTGGCAAACGTCTAGCTGAAAAAATTGCCCGCCCAAGCTTTGATGCCAGCGCCATATCAACTGTTGTACCTCATAAACTTAAAAACAAATCATTTGTGATGCTGGACACAGACGAGGGTGAGGTTGAAACAATTATTCTATCCCTAAAGTCTGATAAAGCTGTTGGATGGGACGGTATCTCCGCAGGCTTACTAAAAAAGTATCGATGTCTGCTTGTGCCTCCTTTAACTAACATAATAAACTCGTGTTTTGCCGCAGGTATCTTTCCGAGAGTTTTAAAACGGGCGGTAGTGCAACCTATCTATAAGAGTGGTAATCGTAGTCAGCCTAATAACTATCGTCCCATATCGATCTTATCTTCGATCTCAAAAGTTTTTGAGAAACTCCTTAACATGCGGCTTATGAACTATCTTGAACAGAATAGCATACTGTCGGATTCACAGTTTGGATTTCGTGCAAAAAAATCTACAACAGATGCGCTTTTGGCAGTTACTAACTTTGTAACGCAGAGCCTGGATCAGGGCAAAAAAAGCTTGGTCGTCTTTCTCGATTTGCGGAAAGCATTTGACACAGTTTCCATACCTCTACTGTTAAAAAAGCTTGAAAACATTGGTATACGAGGAAAACAACTCTCCTTGTTTACTAGCTACTTACACGATCGACACCAATGTGTTAAATTGTCAAATGAGATTATCAGTTCCAATTTAACCATCACTTGCGGCGTTCCACAGGGGAGCATAGCCGGTCCGACCCTCTTTCTTGTTTTGATAAATGAGTTGTGTAATCTAAGGCTTCCGAGGGGCAAGATAGTCACTTTTGCTGATGATACGGCTCTTCTCTTTACTGGCGATACCTGGGAAGATGTGTTTTCACAGTCCCAGATGGGTCTTCATATTGTCTGTGATTGGCTTCGTCAAAACTTACTCACACTAAATTGTGAAAAGACTAAATACATGACCTTTGCAATAAAGAACTCTACTCTACCTTGTGGAGACATGTATAAAATTAGAGCTCATTCCTGCGATAGTCCCAACAATATTCGGTGCTCCTGCCATGTCTTGGAGAGAGCAGAAAGTATTAAATATCTCGGCATACTCTTCGACAGCAATTTAACTTTCTACTCTCACGTACAGTCTCTATGTGGCAGAATACGTAAATTAATATTCGTTTTTAAAAAATTACGCCATGCTGCTGATAGGGATACTCTTAAGATGGCTTATTATGCCCTGTGCCAATCATTGATAACGTACGGGATTGAGGTTTGGGGTGGTACAGCTAAGACCTGTCTTATCGAATTGGAGCGGACGCAGAGGTGTCTTTTAAAAGTCATCCACTCTAAACCTTATCTCTACCCCACCATAGATTTATACAGACTCAGTGGCGTTCTCACGGTCCGTCAACTCTTCGTCTTGCATATTGTCTCAAGACAGCACAAAGTGACAAAAGTCTCATCTGATACCAATAAACGTCACCGTAGCTATTTTGTTGCTGGCACAGTTGTCTGCAAAACAGCTATTTCTAAGAGATTTTTGCCTTTCTTGGGACCCTTTCTTTACAACAAGCTCAATAGAAAATTAGATTTCTATAGAGGTGGTTCGTGGTCGTGTAAGAGAAAACTTGTAAAATACCTACAAGCACTTACTTATATAGAAACTGAACAATTGTTGCAGATTTTATCATAATACAATAATATTTACTCCCCCCCCCCCCCCCCCACACACATACACACACACACACACACACACACACACTCATACTCACACGCATACCTACATACACACACTCTCATATACACACAAACTGCCCATAATTAGTCGATGCTTACCTAAGAAACCCTTAGAGTATCATTGTCTCGGTGTAATGTTTTCTGTAAACAATGGGGGCCTGGTGACCTGTAACACGGGTCTATGAACCTACACGGGCACCAGTCTCCCACGAATGACGACATGATTATAAAATTCGCCTAAGATTTTGTGTAAACCTTTTTTGTCATTTGTGGTGAGAAATAAAGTTATTTTATTTTTTTATTTTTTTTATTCATACTACGACTCATACTCGCATTGCCGCAGCATCTTTCTCCTCGCCTGGCAAGGACTTGTGCTAGCCAGAACCGCCTGGCACTCTACCTACTTACTTTAAATCTCTTAAACAAACACATATATAAATTTCAACTGTACAGAATAAAGTTTATTTTTTATGTTTTTATTACACACCTTCTGGTTCGTCTGGCAGGTACTTTTGCTCATCGTAAACGTCTGGCAATTTTTTTTTAAACTTAAAAATGAATAAACTCCATTGTATAAAAATTTCAAGCTTACAGCAACAAGTTTTTTTTTTTAATATTTTTTTGACACTTTCAAAAATATACGGCTTGATGACGTGCAGGGCTGAGGAGTGTCAGACGATGCTTACCGTACTAAGCATGCTATGGCTTATCACCATAAGAATTTCTAGCCTTACAGACAGACTTACGTTATTCGGAGGGTTCAGTAGCTCTTGGGCTATAAGAATAAATATAGTCAGTGACATAAAATAAACGCCATTCTAAATGTGCCAATCTATATGATAAAGGTTTCAGAACTTCACTGTGATGACGTCAAATTGCCGAAGCAAAATTAATACATCAAGTTGCAACACAGCGTTTAATCGGATCATTCTATTTCCTATCGTCGTTCAATAATTAATCAGGTGCAATCAGGACGGCTCGAGAGCCAACATATCTCGCTAATTGCTAATGTCCGTCCATCTGTCTGCTAATCCGAACATCAGCTATTTTAGTTACTATTCAATTGAGTTAACACATCAGGTACGTGTACTACTAATGTATTGCCTAAGATAAATATGGACTAAGCGTATTTCTCGCTCGAATTGGAGCGCCCGTCTGGGGAAGTAACCTCCACCTTACAGGAAAAAGCCTTCAGTAAAATAACACAGCGTATTGGTGGTGTTGTGTTTCTGTCGGCGAGTTAGGTTCCAGGGCTTGACGGGGTCAGTGTAGGCAGCGGCGCGAGTGATATTTAGCAAGTATCTATAAACCATGGTGGACTTAGAGTATAAACCAATTGATATAATATGCTCTAAGATGGTGGCCGATTGCTATCAAGTTGTCTTTAATATAGACCGACGAGTGATATTAGTAATTCAAATGTTCGACTTTATAATATCTGGCTCAGCTTTCAATTAAATAGCTGCTGTCAATTCTCGACAGCTTATATAATTTTAGGAAGTTGATTAAATTATTGGGGTTGCATGTTTTTTTTTCGAGTATTATTGTTGGAGTTACTTTAAACGTTTACTTAGCTACGGAAGCTCTCTTAAGTAATATTGTTTTACCGTTCTTGCTACACATTTTAATAACGGTCCGTTCCTATTGGTCAAACTGTGATAGTAAATGGCCCTTAGCCTGACTTGGTAAATAGACTATCCAACAAAAAAAAAACAATTTTAAACCTTAGTTTCGGAGTTTAGCGCGTTTAACCAAACAAAGTAACAAACTCTTCATCTATACTATTATATAAAGAGAGAAAAGGATACAGCCAAAACGGCTGGACCTAGAATGATTAAAGGACATTGTTCTGCGTCCATACATTGTTAGCCTAAGAACCAACAATCATGAAATATTATTTTCTAGGTTCGAAATTGCAAGTAAATGACTGTAAAAACAAAGATTATTGACAGACACTTCTGAGAACTTAAATTATCAGGAAAACTAAATATTTTTTGAGATTATGTTTAATATAAAATGAAACATAGGTCAACCTATGAACTTAGTTGAACTCAGTATGAATTGAATTAATATTACAACTAATTCAGTTTTATTCGGTGCGATTTTAAAGAATAACTTTTAGGAAAAAATTGGTTAGGTAGGAATCATGAATAAACAGTTTTTATTACTGTAGTTTTGTTTGTTATTTTTTGACTATTTTTCACATAATTGTATCTTATTGTATTTTATTTGTATATCACATGTATATTGTGTAAATATGCAGCGTGATCAGCTGCTCTTGAATAATTTGGCAGTATGATCCACTTAGGATATTGTAGCACAGGTTCTCTAGCACTTGGTAATACGGTCTCTGCTATTTGGTAACATCGATGGCATATTAGATAGCCGAAATAGTTAAATTAAAGCAAAAAACAATCCCAAATAAACACACACAACAGGAAATCCGAAAGGAGAATCCACTTCCCTTCACTTGACAACAGTCTGTCCTTATCATGCTTAATCTATACTTCTATACTAATACTATAAAAAGGAAAGGTTTGTATGTAGGAATGTTTGTAACGAATTGGCTCAAAAAGTACTGGACCGATTTTAAAAATTCTTTCACCGTTTGAATGCTACATGATCACTGATAATTTATGGGCTATAGTGTATTTTCAAAAAGTTAGGGTTCCCTAAGAAAACTTCGATAATGTGACCCAACGTGTGTAAAAAATACCAAAAAATAGCCTCATATCGCGTACGCTGCGGAAGTCATTCACTATAGAGCAAAGAGATATACTAAAGTTTATAAAGGATACCAATATCTACAAAAAAGTCCACGATACCATATGTGTAACTATTTGAGTTATGTCACAACTAGAGGTTGCCCCTGCTGTTTCACCCGCGTTAATTTGAAGAAAAATGTTTATAGTGAGTCAAACTTGAAATATGGACATAGGCTGTCGCAGACTTTTTTACAGAACTTTTGATGGAGAAGAATTCCGTTATATTTTAGTGTGTAATTTTAACCGTTTACCCAGCGCACGCAATGGAATCTCACAAATAGAATATTTTTACACGTTTTTGCAACATCTATCAACGATGCTCCGCTGCTACTTCTCGTAGCTTGGTTATATATAGCCTTCCTCGATAAATGCACTGTCCAATACAAAAATATTTTTTTGAAATCGGAACAGATGAGCAATATTGCATTCGGAACGGGTCCTAAACTACGCAACGAATTTTTTACTTGAAATTGAAGATTTATCATTAATATGAAGAAAGTCATTGTGATTAATACAAGCCTCTGTACAAAAACTATCGTCTACACTACAGCTCTATACCGAAGCAAAGCGAGGGCGGGCCACTAGTATGGAATAAAAAAACAGACTGATGTCAAGTTTTCAAAAAGCAAACACGATTAACCAAGTGAAGTGCGGGCATTAGGAAGAAAGAGTATTTTGCAGCGCTGCCATAGATTATACACATAAAATGGTAGTCTCCTAATGATAGTTTACTTAACTGGAAGTGTCCGTCACAATCTAAATATTGATAATTATCGCAAAAAATATACTAAGAATTATCATAAATACCAAATTGGTGTTGGTTCTTAGGCCAAATTTAATATTGTCCTTTGGACAGTAGGTTCCCTACTATTGCCTAGACAATTCATTTATGAAATTCAGCCACTTATGCGTAAAAATAGCAAAAAAAAGGCGTTTGTTTGTAAAATCTTATCTCTTGGACCTATTGACTGCAAATTTTGCATAAACATTATTTAATAGATGTACACTAAGACTGTTACATAAAATTTTTACACCTACCCTTATAAAATATTTCGATATTTATATTCTAATAGTTTGCGAGTGCGGAATGTCATTGCCACTTTTCCAATATACCAAAAGTACTGAAAATGTATATAGAGCAAGAAACTTATATTAAAAATCTTAGCATCCACATACCAGAGCTTGTGACGACATCTGAAAATTACGAAGCTGATGAATATCACCAAACAATCACGAGCTCTATACATGACAGCCTTAAAGACATTAATGGCTTTAAAAGCAAGGAAAGATGCATAATCTTGTCAAACAGAGCACTAAAGCTTATGAAGGAAAGCTCTTATTTGCAAAATAAATAAAAATTAAGCAAGGCCGATAAGGAAGATTTGAAAAACTTCTATAAAATTACAAACAAAGAAATAAAGAGATGTTATAAAACATACAGACTTAATACTCTACAAACTCACATCGAAAAATCAAGATCGGCCTAAAAAGATGATAGAGAACTACTGAGATCAAAGACATGGATTCCATCGCTTCAAACCGGCTCTACCAAATGTATGTCCAGATTATAAATATAGCTACTATATTTTTATTCAAAATTCTACAGTCAACCAGACCAAACAAAACAAGCGAGTACTGCTACATATATGTATATAGATTATAAAAAAAAACACTCCGACCGCAGAGTTCACAGAGCCTGAATTCCTTAAACAACCATTGAAGCTTAAAACCGAAAAAGCCCGGGACAAGATGAAATTACAAATGAATATAATATAAAATTAGCAAGAACCTTACTTTTGACACTTATCACGCTTTTGTGGAATAAAATACTAAAAGGAGGTAGTGGTGCCAGAATCCTAGATGAAATCTGTCATTGTCTTACTCTACAAAAATGGTAATCCAGCGGATATAGGTTATCGAACAATAAGCCTCATGCCTTGTCTATACAAACTATTTTCTTCCTGTCTGCTCGAGAAAATATCACCAGATATAGACAAGCACCAACCGATTGAACAAGCACGATTCAGAGGAGGATTTAGCACAGTAAATCACATACAAGTGGTGGACCAGGTGAAAGAGAAGTATTTGGAATTCCGGAGAACATTAGGATATGACTTTCATCGACTACAGAAAAGCCTTCAAACTCGATATCGCACGACAGCATCTGGGAAGCATTGAAATCACAAAATATTAGGACTAATCCATCAATATTCTGAGAAACATCTCTGCCCACAGCACAAGTCAAGCTGAATAGAACAGGTATAAAAATAAACATAAACAGAGGCGTAAGACAGGGAGACCCGGTATCTCCAAAACGTTTTATAGCCGTTCTACAGCATATGAAGGCTTTACCGTGGTATGGGAAAGGCATCAACATAAATGGAATTTATCTAATCCACCTAAAATTCGCTAACGACATTATCCTATTCTCGGAATGCTCTACATCCTCTCAAACTAAATGAGATGAAAGAAGTATTACACCAAGTCAGTATAAAGGTGGTTTTAGAAATGAATACGGAGAAAACTAAAGGGATGACGAACGACCACAAGACACCTATTTTGGTCAATAATAACTCTCTCGAATATGTAGAAAACTATGTTTATCTAGGCAAAAAATTCGAGCAAAGTAGACCGAAGAATAGCCATTTCCTGGAACAAAAACTGGGCTGGTAAAAACATAATGAAATATTATTCAAATCTCAGCTTCCACTATCTGTTAAGAAAATTGTTTTGAACTCAGAAATTCTGCCATGTCTCACTTATGGTTGCCAAACCTGGACATTTGATAGAAAGGAAAACAGTAGGTCTGAGAATTGGACAATATTTATTTTTCATCCCCCAAAATGTTAAGGATTGTAATGCTCGATACCTGTCTATAATAAAAATAAATCTCTGTTCGTAAGTCTCGCTAAAACTCAAGAACGGCTGAACGGATTCAAACACAAAATCAATTCGATATTATTATTTTTTTTTGTTTCCTCCCAGGCGTGGGAGCGGCTGTGAAATCCTCATGGATACCCTACAGCCTGCTGCAAGGTTATGTCAGACTCTTACTGACTAAAACACAACCGTAGTTCATGCTTACAAGCTTCATTTGAAGCGATCATCCCCTGAGAAGAGGATGATGCGGTTTAACCGCCAATCTTTTCAAATACTTATATAACTATACAAGTATTATTTAGTATATGTATATATACTTTTTATAAAAACGTAACGTTAGCGCGAATCAGAAGCCTTTGCCGTTGGTACTCGCGGTAATGTAACTAATGATATTTTATTTTGTTTTTTCAAATATTTTATTTTTCAGATTTTGTTGCAATGGTGTTTAAATAGGTATATTAATTTAAACACCTATTTATCTAGTATACAAAAAACATCAATTTGTTTAAAAATTGTTTTATAGTTTTTGTAAAATAGTTTTAGTTGTTAATTCCTTTTTTTAATTTGGTAAGTTTTTTATCCCGGAGTTCCCAATGGAACGGGAACTTCACGGTTAAAACCGCAGGGCGCACCTAGTTACCACCTTTATATTAAATATATTAAACGACTAATATAAAATAAAAGTATAAATTTAAATGACTTAATATACCATACAGTAATACGGACGTCTGCCGGGCTGTATCAATGCTATAAGTACTCAAAAGTGAAAAGTTCAATATATACGTATAGTAGGTAAACGGACATACATATTTCTATTCCCATACGGCGAATAAAACTGACTTTTGATCTGAAATAATATGTAAATCATGATATTGTTTCCGATTTATATGCGTCCGTATTATACTGATCTTGGAGAATCTGATACAATGTTCAATTTATGTATTGTGATATGATAAGAATACGGTGGCACTGCACCGAAAACTGGTATATGCATCGAATATCTTTTAGTTTAGTATTATTATCGTTTTCGCGCTGGAATGTGGGCGAAAGAAAAACATCGAGTTCAGCAGCTGTAAACTTTCTCGAGCAGATAGCAGAAGCCCGGATAGTGGAAGACACGGGTTCGAATCCTGTCTGAGAACTAACCCGAGTGGATTTTTTCTAGTAAATTGTTCTTTACATTAAAACAACTAGTAGTTATATGCTTTAATCTAAAAATATAGTAATTTAGCAGAAGCTTGGAGACAGCACATTCGGAAAGTGCTGTAAGTCATGGTCTGATAACCTGCTGATTACCTGCTTTTAATATTTAAATCACAGATCGGTATAGTATAATTAAGTCATGATTTATCCAAACCCAGGTGGGGTTCCACGTGTGTAATTAATTTTATACCAATATAATATGACCTCGATGAGGAGCTCGATGGCGCAAGTGGTAAGCACGTTCGGCTGCGATCGTTGAAGTTAAGCATCTTTCGCAGTGGTCGGTCATTGGATGAGTGGCCAAAAATTTACTATCTCGAGCTCCTCCGTGCTTCAGAAGACACGTTAAGCCGTTGGTCCCGGCTGCATCTGCAGTCGTAAGCACCCACCAATCCGCACTGGGCCCGCGTGGTGGGTCATATCCCAATCTCCCTATTTTATCCATAGGGAAGGTTTGTGCCTCAGCAGTGGGGA
The DNA here is from genome assembly GCA_902850365.2 of Chilo suppressalis. NCBI lineage: Eukaryota > Metazoa > Arthropoda > Insecta > Lepidoptera > Crambidae > Chilo > Chilo suppressalis. Next base: position 9,003,996 of record OU963903.1, on the reverse strand, counting down.
CATTAATAGGCTGATGATGATGATGATGATATGACCTATATCACTCGGGAATAATGTAAACTACATTACTGTTTATTATTTATAAAACTTTATTGACCACAAAAGTCGGTACAAAAGGTGTACTTCATGCTAAAGTGTTCTCTGCCAGTCAACTTTTCGGAAAAATTATAGACACAAAGATTAATATTAACTACATAAATTACTATAACACACATACTATACAACAAATTATACATACACATACATATTTTTAGATAAAATACACAGATACAAATAAACATAATGATGATAATTTAAGTTAATGATCAATATTATTTCTTATATGCTTGGCAGCAAATAAGCGTGAACCTTGGAAAAATAATTTTGATGGGAGATTTTCTGATAGCTAGATCTATTTTACTAGTGTAAGAATTTTTAAAATCAATTACTTTCTTCTGTCAAACAAGGAAGATGTCTGTTTGGGCGCTTCCGTTTTCTTCTATGCTCCAAACTTTACCTTCTTATGAAGAAGATAAATTATAACAAATTTCGTACATCATTAATTAATTTTAAAGTTAGGTTATTGAATTCCGTCTTTCTGTACGCTGGGAACTTTTATTCCCATATGAGCTAAGACGTAAATTATAAGCCCCCTTAGCAATACAGGATACGTATTCTTTTAAATCAGCCAATTTCCATCGGAAGTTACCGCTTTGTATAAAGAGATAACTACATCGAACAGTTAAAATGTTCCAATAGTTCCTAGTAATATTATCGTATATTTTTGTTTATACATATTTGGTTACAAGTCTTCTTTCTTTTAAACATACTTAAACAATAAAATCCTGTATAGTTTCTGGAGGAGCTCGATGGAGCAAGTGGTTAGCACGTTCGGCTGCGATCGTTGAAGTTAAGCAACTTTCGCAGTGGTCGGTCATTGGATGGGTGACCAAAAATTACTATCTCGAGCTCCTCCGTGCTTCGGAAGGCAAGCCGTTGGTCCCGGCTGCATCTGCAGCCGTTAGCATCCACCAATCCACACTGGGCCCGCGTGGTGGGTCATGGCTCAATCTCCCTATGCCATCCATAGGGAAGGCCTATGCCCCAGCAGTGGGGACATTAATAGGCTGATGATGATGATGATAGTTTCTGAGTTACATATCTTTAACATAGTGTACTCACTATATCTGTCTTTCCATTTACACATAAGTATTTAGAATAAAATTGTAATTACAATAAAATTTATTTAATTTTAACAATTTAGCTTTAAGAATAAACTGGCCTAAGTACGTGTTTTTATCAAATTGTGATTAGGATAATTCAAAATTATTAAATATCTCCATGAAATAAGTAATATTAGAAATTCAATTATAAATAAATTATTTTTTAAAGGGTATTCTTATGATTTTATTTAACTACAGGTATAGGTTGGACACAAAACTTTATTGTATTTTATTAAAGGGATATAATTTTCTGATATCAGTTAATCTAACAAACGATTAAGCTCTAATCCGCTATGATGTTGTCATTTAGATAAATCGCATGCTAATGCATTATCAAACATTGTGTCTGTATATCAATAAGTAATAAAGCTTCCATACATCAGAAGGTCGAATTTCCATGCAAATGAATTTTGTAGCGTTGCGTGGTATCTCAGGCCATCTTTAATAACCATAAATCTACAAATGGAACCGTTCAATTATTTATGGCCTAGAAAAAACCACGACGCCATTTCAATTCCGAATTGTGAAAATGTAAAATCACCCGTTGGCTTAAAACAGTAACATTATATGGGAAGAAAAGATTATTGTTTAACTGCAAAGTTTTGCAACAAAACAGCGTAATAATATTTACTTATATTAAAATCAATTGTGGTTAGTTGGTCTCGCTAAAACTCGAGAACGGCTGGGCCGATTTAGCTGATCGATTTTGATTCATAAATGTTTGTCGCAGTCCAGGGTAGGTTTACACGGTGAGAAAATATTGAAAAATTGCAAGGAAGATGGTAAAAGCAACAATTTTATTTACTCATATAAATTGTTCTATCTTCTTCCCTGTCAAATATTTGACGTTTATCCCTTCGGTACGGTAGACTCGGGTCCATCATTTCTTTCACATTATTGTAAGCGGTACGAAGTACGCCGGGGTCAACTAGTTTTTTTTAATTTAATTAAAACCTTTATCTTATAACGTACCTACATACCATAATGAACAATATTGTAAATTCAAATTGAAACAAGAATACACTAAACCCTTTAGCCGATGAAAGCATTTCAATATCGGTTTAACAATAAAACAAAGCATTATATTTTGGTCAAATTCGAAAATTTAAGTTCAGTCTAATTCGCGACAAATCAACAACCGCAAACGAAATCGCTTGTCAAAAGCACGACACGGTTTTGTTAAACGTTGTAATTAAAATTGAATGAATAGAACAGAAAGATTTACACAATATTGTTTCTTTGAAGATAAACTCGGGAATTTATCCTGGGAAACGGATCGACAATTAAATCGGTCCCTCCCTCCCTAGGGACAATCTCTAGGGACTCAAATTATGTGCGCGCATTTATCTGTTCCTAATTGCATACTAGTTTGCTAATTAAGTAGCCTGCCTTTTATACGAATGAGGTCATTTGTAACTGTGGATTTAAAAAGTGTCTATAATTAAAGTGAATCGAGGTTTAAGTTGATCGTATGAAATTGTTACATCAGTGTCTTGATAATCATTAGATTATTACGGTTAGATACTAACTTCTACTTTTTTCATCATGCGTCAACACTCGGATACCTTAATTAATGGAAACGAAAAATTGCTTACACGCCACTTTCGTGTTGCTAAAAAATAACTTAATTTCAGTTTTTATTCAATGTTAATTTTTAAGCAGCACCAAAGTATAAGCGATTTTGCTTTTCCACAGTCGATTATGTTACTTTTGGAGGAGACATTCAGAGTGCAAATATATGCCACGGATTCTAGATTCGAGTATATGAATACTTATAGTGAGAATTATGAAAATCAAAAAGCGGGATCTCTTTAGCTCTTTGAATATTCTCTTCACACATCATAATATGTTTCACAGTGGATCATTGTTTGGGCCACAATGCCCATCATGGCATAACAAATGAAAACTTCAATACCTACCTACCTATCACACGGAGGTATCTATTGGTGAATTGATTACGACCGGCTTATTTGTATAGTGGATGAGACAATGCGCGCATGCCTGGCCGCCAATGTCCGCCAATATGTGTTGTTGTGAGTGAATTGTTCCTCAGTGTTGGCTGTAGCGGCGATAAATCGTCTAAAAACAATAGCACATGGGAGAGCGGCTAACGGCAGCCGTCGGACGACATAAATCAGAGCGCACTAACGCCACCCATGTCGTACGTCGTACGGTATGGACAAGCGTGTTGCAAAGTTCGTGTAGATAGAGTGCAGTTTGAAGTATTCAAAACACTTGTGTATTACAAAATAGGAAATGTATACCTACCTAACTAAGTAATTAGTTGTTCTTGTTTAAACAAGCTATTGTAGTCGATTTATGTCAAGCGGAATCCATAGTGTAGGTATCCTTATCATGTGCACTTTGCCTAGCTCGAACTTTTCCTGAGCTCTGGTAAACTGAATCATTGCAAAAACGCAAGACCCTTTCTCACCGAGTCGGTGCGGGCTCGTTTCATGTTCCGAATCTGTACAGATTCATTACCAAGTACCACTTCTAGACCGGCTCAGTTTCGGTGCGGTGTTGTTACGGTTAGCTACTAGTCGAATGGTTCGGTAGAACTCGTTACAGAGAACTGTGTATCTGCCCGGTAAAGATTCTTAACAAAACTACTCAGCGAGGAAGCTCTCCTTTAATTAAATGCACTCGGTAAAGTATCTGTACAGATTCAGTGCAGACACGAAAACGAAACGAGCCAGCACTGACCCCGCTAGGACATCGCCTAAAGTAGATATACACCAACTCCACGGGATAGGGCATTGGGTACAGACCAAAAGGCTTGATGGATAGCGAGCGACTGGACTCCGCTTTCAGTTATAAGGCGGGGTATGGTAATAGGCTTAGCAATGACAACTTGTTATATTTTAATTTAAGCATACATATTTGATTTTCATGAATGCAAAATGAATCAAAATCCAAGCAAACAGATCTTAAGATTTATATTAATAAGAGCTTAGTTTTATAAAGGTCGTGTTGCACTTATAAGTAAATGGAATAACGACAAACTATCAGCGATGATAGATTATAACGTTGCGAAAGTATAACACAGATACACAATATGTACGTACAGGTATATTGGTTGGCATAGAAATAACCTAACGAAGTGATTTTATGTTTACATGACAGCAATTTAACAAATATTTTTCATTAGAATTTAATATTGTAAATCATAGAGAGACCTATTCTGTATCTAGGATTCCTGCAAAAATAATGGTGATTGTAGAAAGGCTTGCATGCGAACTATGTCATAAATTACGAAATCTACAAGAACATTGCTGTTGGCACATAGATCAGTTAAAAGAACGGACACCCCCTACATCCTACGAGTAACCAAAACCGAGTTATCTATGGTGCTTATCAATTATTTACACGTGTACGAGCATAGACAGGGTTCTCTGGCCGAAACGTTACCTAAATCGAAATTATTTCTAGGGTTTTGTTGGAGACATGCGCAAAAAAATAGGGATATACTCGTATGTACCCATAGAATTATGGATTTGGTAAGCTATTAAGAAAAAGTTTCAAGGCTGAGGCGACCTAAGACTACGAGTAGGTACTTTAGCCGTTTATCTTAATAACGTCTCTGATGAAATAGAAATATAAAATGTTTCAGGTGCTAATTTTGCTTGCAGTCTAACGGCGCCCAAGGTTTGTCAGTTTCCAGATAAACATTTGGACCGACTTTTTAAGCTCTCCTTACTAACATATGATACCCACGTGCCGTGTTATTGTTGTGTAATCAGTAATAGGGTATTTGACAGTATTAAAAATAAAGTGCCAATTGTTAGCATCTGTGTTTAGAATTGGCAGGGGTTTTTACTATTTTTACAAAAAAAAATATTTTTTCTAAAAACCCACGAGAGAGATTTATTTATTTATTAGAAAACACATACAGCTATTTTAAGATAATAGTTTTCTTATCTATTGTCACGTGACCCAAAACGCTTGGGATTGGCGGAGCCTAAAATTACGTCACACGCAAGTAAACTTCCGGTTAAAGTGACATTACATTGTATCGTTTGACGTTTTAATAACAGTCGTGTGACGTCACACACTAGTAAGACGCCATATTGTCCAGAAAATATTTTCGCGGCAACTTGCAAATGGAGTTTTTGATTTGGTAATTTTTACTGAAATACACAACAGAATGATGAATATCCATATTTTTACGGACTCCATAAACATTAGTCAATAACGTGAGATCGTTTTCTAAAACTTTTATTTAATTTCGAGACAGAATAGTGCAAATATATAGACATCATATTACGAGGTGATATCGGCATATAAGTAATACAATAATAACTTCACTACAATTTTATTGGTAATGAAGTTTTGATAGTATTCGAAAACTTTGCAAAAGAATTACATTGCGGATACAACCAATGAAGCGCACATAAATCAATCTGCACTAGCGCCATCTATCCAGTACATACAACCACCAGTGCTGGGATAATCTACGGCTGATGTGACGTCACACAAGATTATTTCGTTGTTGCAATTATCTAATAGTTAATAAAAATCCATTGTTATATATATATTTTAAAGTTCATTTCTAAATAATAATAATTTAATTATACAAAAATGAAAATTTCTGAAATATTGTAGTTTTCTTAGCTTCCGTAAGATTAAGAAAAGTAGTTTAACGGTAGTCACTAGATTACGTAATGGACCCTGTACTGTTCTCCATCGTCATTTTCAAAAAGATAGCTAGATGAAATCGGTATTGTTTAGCCAAGGGAAACAGGGATATTTTTTTATTAAAATATATATAATATACATATAGGTATATATCCACGGCATTTAACTAAATATATAAGAGAATTATGTCAGCTATTTATACTGATTTAAATAAAAATAGTAAAATGTTACCGGGATCCTGGATCCGGGTATTCCTAGGTGTATTAATTTTTCAGTACCCGGGTACTATTTCATTGTCCGAATTCTTACTAAGTTCCGCCTTAAAAATAATATTAGCAACTTTGCACAGCAAACAATTAAAAAAACACATGAAGAAGGCGTTGGGGTTTTTAAAAGAATGCAGCAAATACCCGGGTATGGAAAGAAATAATATTTAGCCGATACCTGGGTATTGAAAAAGTCAGCTACGCGAAAACTCTAGTTAGCAGGTTATTAGTTTTCGTATGGATAGATACAGGAATGTTTTCTGTTCTTCGTACTTCGTTAACTAACATGCATCAGACAGTTGTTAACTGTTTCGAATGTTCTCAGCAGCTGTTAGTTCGACAGTTGTAGAAGAACATACCCCACGGGATATGCTTCAGTGTGCTTGACAATGTAAGTTAACTATCAAACGATATTGAAACTAATAGTATTCAGTTAAAGGGGTTTGGGTAAAAGTGGCTGGATTTTCAAAGTCTGCGGCCACGAATGCTTTATTTTTTAATGAATAGAACTAAAAAAAATAAAAATAAAATATTAAGTCATATATCTGTAAAGTACATCGAAGCCAAGATATGATTTTTTTAAAATAGAATAATCGTAAATTCATATCACTAAATCTTACGTGCTTTTTTGTATGAATTGTTGTCTAAAACATACCATTTAAGTTAATAACGGTTTAACAGACCCTTTTTTGTCTGGTTTGACCGCCTCAGCCAATCACGTCAGTCTTTGGATGGAACACTTAGGTCTCGTGTATGTGAAGATCATGTCAACTCTATATATATACCAGTGTAGCTGTCCGGCACGGTGCATTGCGCCGTGCCGGATAGCTCGGGATCCCCACGGGCAGGGTCATGGGACGGGCGCAGCCAGGGCGCACACTCGTCCTCTCCTGCCCACTCTTCTTCGGCGGGAGGGAGCGGCCAGGGGATCAGCCTCCCGCTCCCTCTCGGCTGCCTCATTCTATGAGAGGACGTTCCTGCTGGCGGAGGCAGCCTTCCATGCCGTCTCGCTACTGAGCATCTACTATGCTCCTCAGCGAGAGGGTTCCGCCTCCCAGCGCCGCGATTAGGTCGCAGCGCTGCTGTAGCTAGGCCGGGCACTCCAACAATGTGTGCTTGGTCGTTTCGTCCGGGGCGCCGCAGTGATGGCATTGCGGCGTTTCTTCGGCGGTCGATACGGTACAGGTAGTAACCGAAGCATCCGTGTCCGGTCAGTATCTGCACTGTGCGGAGAAGGGGCCGCCACACCGGCTTAGCGCAATGCCGACCGACGCCAGGCGAACCGCCTCCTCTACCGACTTTGCCTTCGCCGCTACCAACGTGTCGTCGGCGAAGCAGACAACCTCCGTGCTAGGAAGAAGGCTGCCTCGCAACACCCAGTCGTACACCAGGTTCCAGAGCAGTGGACACAGCACTGACCCCTGGGGTACCCCTGCGGCCATGGCCCGAGAGCATACGCTTCTATCGAACCCCTCGTAGAAGACTGACCTCCCCTGCAGGTAGTCCTCCATGATGGCTCGCCGGTATGGAGGCACGCAGTGAATAGGTAGTGCCTCCATAATACACTCGTGGGGGAGACTGTTCTCTTCTTCTTCTTTCAACGGGCGTTTCCGCAACTCGACGTCCTTATGGCGCCTGTTTTGCGTTAGGAGGGTGTATAGCCGGAATCACTCCAGCCAGCCCAGCTTCATCAGGAACGCCCCCAGGGCCTTCACATTTGTGACTGCCTCTTGGAGGTTTCCCGGTGAGCCGAGGTATTTCGCCCAGTATTCGGCCACTCCGTTGCATTCCAGCAGAACGTGAGTAGCTGTTTCTTCTGCCTCCATGCATCCTCTGCATAGAGGGTTGTCCGTGACACCTAAGTTAAAAAGATGTCTGTTAAAATATGCATGTCCGATAATAGCACCTGTTGCCATGCGCAATGTGGGTTTGCTTAGCTGTAGAAGAGTTTTGGAGAGGACAGCATTCACCCGTGGCAAAGCGAGCTTGCTCTGCCTGCACGTCTCCAGATCGAGCCAGTGTTGCTGGTGTAATGCGGCTGTGTGCTCGCAGATTTTATTTACGAGACAGCTTACTGGTATCGGGGCCATTGGTTCGGGACCTGTTGGGGTCGAATCGGACCCCTTCCGGGCCAGCTCATCCGCAGCGTCGTTTCTGCGTGATCCACTGTATCCCTTTATCCATTGGATAGTAATAGAATTGCTTTACCCTACCGTGTTTAGGGTTTGGTGGCATTCTTGCAGGAGGCTCGATTTGACTAAACAGGCATCTAAAGCTTGTAGGACTGATTTGCTTTCGGACAGTATTCGTATTTCCTGTCCTTTCAGCTTGAAAAACTGTGTTGTACGGGCTTAAGGGGAAAGCGATATGTATATTGAGGTCCTCAGAGAAAACACCCGCGCCCGTGCCCGATGAGGTTTTAGAGCTGTCGGTGTAGATCATGAGAGCCTTGTATGATACCTTGGGATCGTTGTCATCCAGTAGATGTATACTGTACTTTTTGTCAAATATAAAGGCAGGTATTATTTTGGGGGGAAGACTGTTAAAGGCGCTGCGGATGTCTAGCTACACCGCAATATCTCCCCCGACGAGTGGCCGCCTCGGTCCACCCCTTCAAAAGGGCCACCACCTCCACCGTGGACCAGATTCGCCGGAACCCGAACTGATGCTCTGCCAGATTTGGGTCCGGCTCCCTCAGGTGCTCGATGATACGCCCCGCCAGAATTCTTTCAATGAACTTCCCAGCGTCATCGAGCACCAATGCTACCGCGGCCCAGGTACTCTAGGTACTCTAGGTACTCTAGATCAAGTTTTTGATCCGTTTTCTTTTTTTTCATTAATGTTAGCATTTAGAAAGCGTTACCACAATACTAAACATGTATAATAATATCAGGAGATAATTTAATGAGCTTTTATATCATATGACTTTTGGTAGAATTCAAGATCAAATATCTTGGTTCCGATATTAGTTATGGAACTACTAAGAACAATTCACATATATAGTACTATCAAACAATCATAAATAGTTCAGTGGCCGCTGAAAAAAAAATCAAGCCAACCTCCATACTAAATTACCCAATCCCCTTTATAATTGATTAACAGAAATTAATGAAGAAGGAAAAAGTGAGGTTACAAGAAAACTAACGAAGTGTCCCGTGCATTATAAAGGAGTCTGTTGTATAGGAGCCCCCCTTAAATATTTATTTTCATTTAATGATTTATTTTTAATGTGAATATAATACTTAATATTCAGTGAATATTTCAAGCGTCTATCTGTTGCTGTTATAAATGTAGAGCACAAGCGGCAAAAAAAACAAGTTTGATGTATGAGAGCTCCCCTGAAATAAATTATTCATTCTGTTTTAAGTATTTGTTGTTATAGTGGCAACAGAAATACATCATCTGTGTAAATTTCAACTGCCTAGTTATCACGGTTCATGAGATACAGCCTAGTGATGGAATCTTAGTAATAGGGTTCCGTTATTACCCTTTGGGTACGGGACCTTTAAAATATGTGCGAATCACGATTAACTTGGAATTTTATGGAATAAAATTTAATATACAAGTTTCAACATCACGATAATGGCTTTCCACCACAGTTAGTGACAAGTGTCGTCAAATCTGAGAGCACTCACTCCTCGTGCCGAGTCTCAACGATCTCAATTATTAAAATATCCGCTTTAATACAGCTCCTGCGTCCAAAGGAATTCCTGAGACGATAATGTTGCTCTTAATTACAAAATAAATAAGATTTATTAAAACAGAAAGGCTTTATTACAACAAATCTGACAAAGAAAATGTTAAACCTACTCTGCTCCATTTTCATTTGTTTTGCCTATTGAACACTCGAATTTTTTAATTAAGTTATTGTAATCAGCGAAAAGGGTAGGTACTTAGGTATTAAGTAGTTATAAACTTGTTATAAGAAATGGTTTCATTACTGTTTATTGTTTTACCCTTTAGTACATTGAAATTTACTGTTTTATTAGGTACAGAATTATGTTTCGATTAAGTATTTTATTGATACTATATTTGATAATTCAGAAATTTCATATTATGAAAGTAACTTCTTACCTAATATCTTGTAATTAAGTTAACTTTGTCTTTATTTTTTGCCTTCGCGTCGCTTCGGTGTAGGCTATTTTTTGTTTTAATGTGACACAAATAACGAGGCCTTTTGGAATTTTCAAAATCTGTTTAGTAGATGAAATTTGGAGCATAGCCGTAAAATTGACTGATTTGATGTTATTTTTAATAAATTTAAATAGGTAGATACCAATTTTTGTAGATAACCATGAAACTTTATTTCCAAGAATTCGCAACATTTTAAAATAAACCTTAAAACCCAATAACAAGTCCTATTCAACTGGGACCACACTGTTAAATTCAGAGTTCTTTTGTTCGTTACAAAAAATAACTTAATATTTGTTATAATACAATATTTACGACATTTACATATCGAATGCCGACACGTTTCTTCTTGTTATTCAACGTGGAAGTCACTTATGTATGACGGTGTGCGAATCACTATCTAGATATGTAAACTTGGTTTTACAGATTGCGTCCGACTACGTTAGAATATCAATATCGTCTTTGTAAACAGAACAGTATCGCTTGACATAGACACTGGAAATATATACCAAATATAGCCGAAATACACAAAAAAAACTGTGGAGTAGGTATAGTAGCCAGAAGTGTTTCTGGAACATTGAAGAACCAATAAACCTTAAAAAAAAGAGCGTACTCCTTCCTCAAAGGCCGGCATCGCATTTGTGATACTCCTGGTGATGCAGATGTCTATGGGCAACGGTGATCACTTACCATCAGGTGAGTCATAAGGTTGCCACCCGTACTTTATTATTAAGTATGGAACGTTATTTTGGGTACTTGTATTCTATTCTTTATCTAAACTAGTACTTCGCAAAAATACTTTATTTTGTGTGATTATAATTCTCGAGGATTAATTTTACATAAAACAAAACGAAAGAAAAAAATAAATTCTGAATTCGATTAATATCTAATTACTTATTTATTTTTACCTAAATGCTGTGCATAATTTTTTTAGTAACAATAATGATTTATTAAAATTTGCTAGAAGCAACGAAAAAAATATGTTTAAGCATGCTAGTAAGGTGTAACCTTTAATATCCAATGTACCGTATTTGGACACAACTTAGGTGGTAACCCTATAGCCATCTGCTCGTAAGCCTCCTATAATATAAAAAAAGAAAAAGAAAATGTGAATAAAAGTTCTTCGAATTCTTTAAGTTTAAATTTTTTCAGAGCTGAATATTAAGATATTGTTTATCATCAAGCAAATACTAAAATAAAATTTTAGATTATACATTCATAAATCACTCAGAATATAAAATCTCTATTCGTATTATCATAATTGTATGTGGTAGTTTTAATATTTTTATGTAAGTACCTAAAGTATCAAATATAAAATTTACCATTCAATTCTAATGAAGTCAAGCAAAACTCAAGAATACAAGATCTCAGCAGACATACAACTGTTTACTTGCGCATTTAATAAACAACATAAAAGATACGTGAACATAAAGCTATAAAATGTTATGGCAAATATCCGTGGTATTCATATTCCTGTTCAGTTTTTATGGGAGCCGGACATATCTTTGGGTCTCGTTGGGTTTATGTGACCTTTATGGGTGACGCCGACGACGACGACGGCCGCTCACTAAATTCTTACTTTTACGCGTTCATAATCAGATTTCGTTCTTTCGTTGTTTCCAAATTTGGTATTGGACCTACGATATACAATTTTTTATATTGTTCCTTACGTTCTATAGGTCGAACAGTACCCTTAGCACGTGTCATTCGGACTCAATGACATTTCGGACTCGCAAACTATTGGAATTAGATATTAGTTCGTGCTAGCGGTACAGAACAATCAGCAGAACAGATTGTAATCACACTAAAATTATAAAGGCGAAAGTTTGTGAGTGTGTGAGTGTGTATGTTTGTTACTTCTTCACGTCTAAACTGCTGGAGTGATTTTATTAAGATTTGGTATGGAGTTAGCTGACACCCTGGATTAACACATATGCTACGTTTTACTGCGGGAAAATATCCCTAATAAACCGCGGGGCACAGCTTGTGGGCCATATAATAAAGATCATATTTTTATATCTAACAATAAATTCATTAAGTTTCTGACTAACTGAAATGGATACATTCTTGCCATACCTATTTCTACACTCGATCCCCATTCTTACAGAGTGAAAGGAAGTGGAGTTCGATCGCGAAGATTATCTGATGATGCAGCAGAAAGTAAAGTGATTATAGTAATCACACCTTACCGGTTTTGTCTCAATCGTCTACCCCGTGGAGCCCTGGGACCTTGTCTCAGTCACCAATGTAAACACAACGCAAAGGTATAACATACAGGCCTCTGCTGAGTCCTCCAAGCGGCGCAAATATTTAGCTCTCAATAAGAACTACATATTTGTGCCGTTTGGTGTTGAGACTTTGGGACCAAGCACTCGTTCCTTTTTTAAGGAAATGTCTAAGATACTCACCGATGTGACTGGTGATCAAAAGGCTGGCAGCTACCTTGGTCAACGGATTAGCCTTGCTATCCAACGAGGAAATACTGCCAGCCTATTAGGCATCATTTCTGACGGCGGCGCTGTGGCTGATATATTTTTTATTTTGTAAATTGTATTTATTTAAGTAGGTAAATTTTAATATATTATTGATTTAAAAAGTTTTGAGACATTAAGAAGTTTTAAGCTTTTACAATTTAAATATTTCTATGTCAATAAACAATTTAGCTATTTTGCTAGTAGAAACGCAAAGGCAGTGTTAATTTACTGGAATTCCTTGAGCCACTAATTTCTTCTATCCCCTCCTCTAATTTCTCCACCTCTATTTTTTGTTGCTTTATTATTTGTGTGGCGTTAATTAAACATTTATTTATTAATATTTACTAGCGTCCGCTCGCGTCTTCGTCCAAGTCAACTTCAGTTATTTGAGACACCCTGAAGAACCTAAAATTATTTTGCGATAAAAGGTATCTTAATCCAGGTCATAACCTATATGGGTACCAAATTTCAAACAAATCCATTCAGTAGTTTTTTTGTGATTAAGTAACAAACATGCAAATAGACAAACATACAAACTTTCACACTTATAATATTAGTAGGATCGTTCATAGGAAATAATAAATAAGATGGAAAATAATACTCAAATATGCCAACTTGTGTCGATTTAATTTGTAAATAAATCAATAGAATCTTGCATTCAAGCATTACACATTACAAAATTTCTTAGATAATTACAATGATTTGCAGGTACCTAACTACATGTTTGGCAAGTAGATATATGATGCCAGTTACACTTGTGAATCAAATTCTAACAAGGTATATCCTGAAAAAGGATACATTATTATTATTTATTGATTGAGCAGCAAATTATATAGGAAGATATAAATGAAAAATAGACAACGCATATAAGTGTTGAAAATACCAAAAGTAGAGAGAAATACGTATGTGCATTTAAGTGATAGTGGAAAATTCATAAAGAATCTAAAAAAATGTTTTTTCATGTTTATAAGAATTAAGTGTTAAAATATATATACATATTATCATAAGCATATATTCTATTTCATATGAAGTTTCACCCCTAAATTAAAATTTGAAAATTACGTTAAGAAATACGGTTTTGATTTTTTGATTTAAAATAAATAATCTCGAAAAAATGAAAAAAAATATATTGAGATTAATGTAAATAACATTCATATTAATATTAATAACAGATAGTGTCCAAATACATTGCATAAAAAATTAAAGGATTTTAAATTACCTAAATAAAAGAATCAGAAACGAGATTTAACATACCTACCATTGCATTGTAATATTAATTAGTACTAATTTTATTTTAAAGTAGGCATCTAGTAGCAAATAAATTATTTAAAATTGACACTTTAACAGAAATGCTTTAATTAATGATATAATTAAGGGTAACAATAATTTAATTTTAAATTTCTAACACTTTTTATTAGCAAAAAAATTTAACCTTGTTTTATCGAGATCAAATAAATTTTGTATATAACACCGACTGATAGAGTTTTCATTAAATTATACTTATCAAATAATAAATAACTAACAAAAATTCATTACATTTTAATGCATTGAGTACATATGTAAACCGATAGCCTCATATTCTATCTTATTTGAGGTTTGGTTATGCCTCCAAATGTTATTATTTCTATGATATGTAAATTGAGCTTTGAGCCAAGGTAACAGACTACGGAACTGTTTTTCAAAGTATTTCACTAGAGATAAAGTTAACAGTAAAAAAATGTCACCGGTAGATATTTTCTACAAATATTTACACCGTTACAAGTACACCGATCAAAAACGATTTACAATTTTCAAAAAACTTTTGAATTTTAATGTTTCATTAATTTGTATTGAAAAAATAACAATAATTTTATTAAAATACAAAAGTTCCAAAATATTTTATCAATTAAATGTTTTCAGTTCATCATAAAGTTTTTGATGTGAGTGTGTGATAAAAGAATATATATATTATATATAATTAGATAATATTTATTTAAATAAGATAGTTATGAAGACATTATAACGACACCAAGAAAAGGCAGATACATTAAATAAACTTCAAGATAATAATAAGGCGCCTAAGTATTTAATTACTTAAAGGTAACAATAAGTCATTGATTGATTGACCAGTAGTTGCAATTATTATTATTTTATATTCGTCTATTTATACATTAAACTTAAAGTTTATCTAAATTATGTACAATATGTTGCACTTTCACTAATTTCAAAATAAACACCACAAGAGTTTAAAAAACAATATGGATATTTATTAACGCCAAGTTACCCCGACAATACTGTTTACTTAAAAAATAATATTTATCATTTTTTTCTTAGGAAAGAATCATATGTTTCATCACTTTGTATTCTTTCGCTGATTTGGCATTGTTAGTTAATGGCAAATTCATTCATTATAATAGTGGAAAGGTTCTTAAATTATGCTCAGTATCTCACATATCATTTGGAAAATCTTTGGCACTATAAACTTACGACTAAAAGTCTCTTAGGCAGAACCAAAGATCTTGCATTGTTTGCTCTTACATACTAATATCCCATTTTATATACACCGACTAGCAACCCTTTACCGATGAAAATTTCATCTCCCTCATTTAACGATCAAACTCGACCTCAAGTCGTTTCCGTCGCAATTTTCATACACACCCTGCAACATGTGTCTTAAACTATATACCATTTAAAAGTCCCGTCAAATTCTACGTTCGGTCATACAAAGTCGTTTACTTCAGCTTGCAAAGGATTGTTAGTTTTATCGACACATTTTCTAATGGCGTCTAGGATGGTGACTATTCGTCTGTCCAGAGCAGCTAAATGTGGTTCCCAGAGAATAGGTGCTACTGGATCTATCTTCATGGACTCCCGAAGGTATTTCGAAAGTGGAATTCCGTTGTGGAACCTATAATTAGATTAATAGTATCAGTGAAGTTACTCGTAATGATACAATATTGCTTCCGAATAAATAAATGCAGCACGTTACTGATAAAATAGTTAAGAACAGAAATTTGGAAGTGTTGGGCGTTAAAAAGGTTTTTAAGTTTATTTACAATTCATTAAAATTTAAAAAGAAAGTTTGCTGATTTTAACCAAAACGATGCCTACATGTTTAACTAATAATCCAGACAAATATAATATCGAACAAGAATAAAATATTAATGTTTCGATAATAATACAAATAGAACAATTTACTTGAGTAAGTTCCGCAATGTGGTGTGCCTGAGGACACAGCACTGCAGTAAGGGCGCGAGGATGCTCAGTTCGTCGTGGAACGCCTTCCCGAACGCTCGTCCTTGGTCCAAGTGCAATGTGAACGTCTCATTGCCGAACATTCTAGGAACAAACTCAACGTAAAAAACCTCAACAACTAACTTAGCTATCATAAACAGACACATTCTTCATTATGAAGATATTATCATACATTAAAAGTCCCAAGCCTGGTTTGATGTGAAAATGCAAAATTATTGTAAAGATTTTATTACACCTTGAAGTCTATAACACAAGACAAGAGTCTTTTTTGTTGACCGAAACGTGAATTTACTTATAGAATTAAGTTGTAAGAGCTTTGATAATTGAGATGTCTCTTGGCTGCATTTCATGCAGTCTTCTAAAGTGTTGATACAATCTGCATTACATAGGTATATATATAATCTAAATAGCTTCAGAGCGCAAAAAATAATAGTGTGCGCTGTAACAACAGTATTCTGTGGTATTGTAATTCTGAATTGTCTGAGGTCACCGGTATCGAAGAAAGGGGTTTAGAGTCATACATCGCATTTAATTTGACACCAGGAAAATCAGTGAAAGGCTTACAGCCGTCAACTAAAAATGTCTTCGCAACTGCATTCCACCT
Source organism: Chilo suppressalis (assembly GCA_902850365.2). Taxonomy (NCBI): domain Eukaryota; kingdom Metazoa; phylum Arthropoda; class Insecta; order Lepidoptera; family Crambidae; genus Chilo; species Chilo suppressalis. Next base: position 8,987,447 of record OU963903.1, on the reverse strand, counting down.
ACACTCGACATCTGGTTGAGTTTAGTAATATGACACAACTACTGAAATTGGTGTGGTTTATAACCACGATGCAAGTGAAACTTTTTAAGTGTTACCATAACCGTATTTTTTTTTCTAATCGTAGACATTTTACTGACATTATTCGGAAAAATGTTTAAAATTGATGTCACTCCGGCTTATTAAAAAATAATAATAGTCCTTCCACAGCTGGTAATGGATCCCGGGCCGCCTGAGTGGCTAACGAACTTTCTACCACTAAACCACCGATGCTTGTTAATAACGTTTGATTTTTTAATAACAGTCAAAATGTAATGTCATGTAAAAGATGAACAAAAAAAGTGTGGCGATGTAATAAAAGTTTCACTTTAAAACGGTCTAAAAATATTACGTACTTGAAGGTTTCGTAGTGGTGCCGGTCCATATTGCCGGTGAGGAAGTCGAAGACGGCCATGTCCATAAGGTCGAGCAGCCGCCGGCCCGAGTCGTAAGGCGCCGTCGTCCGCACCTACACAACAAGGGGCCTACTCTGAAACTATCGTGAATAAAGTTTCAAACTATTTCGAAACCTACTTTTAGCGTACGTTTATACGTTGCACCACGCGTATTCCGTACCTTTAGCACGAACTAATATCGAATTCGTAACGTTTGCGAGTCCGAAATATCATTGTCAAATGTGTACTGATTTTTAGTTCTCCATACGTACTTGGTGGCGCTGCTGTTCAAGTTTTCATACAAAATTTGACATTGACATTTCGCACTCGCAAACTATTCGAAAATGATAATGGTTCGTGCTAGAGGTACTGAATTCAAACAATGAAATACGTATTTTTTCGTGTAGTAAATAAAGTTGTTTCGAGTCGATCTATTAAAATGTGCGTGCAGTGTCACGTTACGTCGCGTCGTGTGTCGGTGTGAACTGACGCTTACATGATTGTATTTTTATTAAAATACTCTTTTAGTGGGTCGATGCATAATGTAAACCGGCTCCGTAACGATAAGGACAAAGAAAAAAGATAATTTATTGCGCTAAATAAATGTACAATCAGTGTTTTAGCTAATAAAAATGATTGACGTTCGTAAAAACTTAAGAAATAAATATGGTTGTTATAACTTCACTTTCGTATCCCTATCGGGGCTGATAGATTCAAAGCAAAGGTTTAAATATCAGTATATTATTGGTCCATGGCTCAATGTATCACCTGAGTTGATTTCAAAACTAATTTATTCATTTATGAACTTCACTATATGCGCGCACGAGGATTACAAATTGTTATAATCCATGTTTTTGAAACACACTAGTTGAACACAAGAAACGTTCTTACTAAGGTTATTTTAAACATTACTTGATGATTTTCGATCATTAATAGGTGCAAATCAAAATACAACCCTTGTTACTTCAAAGTACATATTTCTAAAATATATTTGATCGAATTCTTAGAGCTAATTGAACCTGAATTACACGAAACTTCGTTTAAGGACATACAGAGTAGATCACCAGGTGAATCACGGCACGCTGACGCACCGAACCGCGTGAGTAATATTAATGTGCACATGCGAATATGAATGCTAACTGCACAAACGAATGAGACGGTAAGATTCAGGATACATCCTACATCAAACCTACATAAAAGGAAACGACGTAAATTATTTAAATTTCTGATTGCTGCGCATTTTTCGAGCTGATTTTTGATGTGGAGCTTCTTTTCGGTAAATGGAAGAATTGAAACGGACATGCGTCACGAGCGTCACACGAAAAATATAAATATATATGTGTTTGTGTGTGTGTGTGTGTGTGTGTGTGTGTGCGTGCGTGCGCATCTCTTCCCGGTGAGCATGGAAGTTGGAGGGTAACTTGGCGAAGGCTGAAACGCTTCGAGCGTCACGAACGTCACGCGCGACAATATAATACATATATACACATATATGAGTGATGCCTGCGCTGCTCCATTCCCCTATACCTTATGCACCGCCTAATGTTAGGTTATTTAACAAAAGAAACTTCACTTCAAATGTGTGGACACAATATTTTTTGTACTTAAAATTAATACGGACAATTCATCTCAATTAAGAAATCTTTTTGTTGATTGTGGGAAAACAAATGCTAGATTTCACATGTAAACATTTTACGCAGTTAATAAGATATTTTACACCAGTCAGTAGTCTTTGGTTAAGTCGAGTTGCACCAACTCACTTTAATAAACTTTAACTGTTCAGTAAAGTACCTACCGGTTAGGAAAATATGGGTTACACCATTTCACGATGGTCACAAATGAGGTCATAATTTGACAGTGATAATTAACTGTCCAAAGTTATAGTAAATTTTAACTTTAGCTATCTCTGTGGTGCAACTCACACTTAGGTTGGTGCAACTTACGCTATGTGTGAGTTTAAAGTAACTCAGTTTTATGGTTACCCACAAAATGCTTACCGTATCGCAATAATCAGACTGCAGTTCCCATTGAGCTTTTCTTCTCTTGTGATAAGATCTTCTCCATGGATGTCTCCATACCTTTAATTATATTTTCTAAGATAAATTTTAAATTGCAATAAGTGGCTTGCTGCGTTATTTTATTATTATTATATTACTAACTTATGTCCGCAACTTCATCCAAAGTAATTTTAGTTTTTGTGAATTCCAGAGCTGAACCTAACATTCTGGGATAAAATGTAATGTAAAATGAAATCCGTTCAGCCGTTTTGTATGATTGAGTAAAGAAAAATAATTTTTTTTTCTTCGTTAATCAGGTATATTCTTTTTTCACATAATATAAACATTGCAGAGATATATTGATTTGAAAAGTCGCATGACGTCACGTTTTGGTACAATTTTCACATAAAAGTGACGTCACGAGCCCCCACTTCCAAACTTTGACGCGCTATAACTTTGTCATATTTGACATATTTGTCATACACAAAGAAAAAATACGTGTCCATTATTTTTTGATCATCTAACATCTAACTGACGGACTAAATAGAATTTCGTTTACTGTAGCCCGTCATCACCCCTATTAAATTGCTGATAGCGTGTCCCATGTCACAGTAGTACTAACACTTCCCGTGGAAGCAGAAGTTGTTCGCGGGCGACACGAATAACGTCTTGAGGATGTCACCTTCGGTGACGGGACAGATCTTAAAAATATGGTATTATTTAGTTTAGGTATACCTTTCGTTCAGCCAAATCGGAAGACGGCAAGAACGCAGCAAAGCTCCCCTCCAACATATCCGGGTTGCCGCAGATTGCATGTCCCGTGTCACAGTAATACGAACACTTCCCGTGGAAACAGAAGTTGTTCGCGGGCGACACGAAGAATGTCTTGAGGATGTCTCCTTCGGTGACGTCATAGATCTCCGTAGTCATGTTGAGCACTCGGCCCACGACCGGCATGGCGCGACGGAAACCTAATATCCTGGACGTAAGATCTATTATGATGTACGTGATATTCTATTTCTGTAATAATAATACTTGAGTGGGATGAATTATTAAAGATCAGACAAGGAATCTTCGTAATAAGATACACAGTGCCGATCCCTATATTCAGTCCTTACTTAACCCACATCGCGGATCCAATGCAGGTTGATGCAGTCGGTACAAACGGCTTAGCATTCCTTCCGAAGCACGAAGGAGCTCGAGATAACAAATTTTTGGTCACTTATCCGATGATCGGCCGGCGAAAGTTAGGTACATAACTTCGAGAATAGAATATTTGACACGCTAACTACTTGCGCCAACGATATCCTCTTTGTTGAGCATAATTGAATATTTATTTGTTTAAATACAAAGACATTCATATACTTTATATATCATACTAGCTGACCCAGCGAACTTCGTACCGCCATAAAATTAGGGGTTGGTGGTAGAAGGGTGAAAATTAATGGTTAGTATAAACTCTATTGACGCCAAATCATTAAAAAAAAACAGAAAAACAAATTAGGTTGGACCACCATTATCACCCAGGCGTATGAAAAATAGTTTCCGTCCTATTCTCAGTCCTACTGATTTTAAACTAAAAAATTCATAAGAATCGGTTAAGCCGTTCTGGAGGAGTTTTGTTACAAACTGACACGAGAATATATTATCTACTAGCGGCCGCCCGCGACTTCGTCCACGTTAATTTTTGTTTTTCAGACTCCCACAGGAGCCTAATACATTCCCTGGATAAAAAATCTCCTATGTCTCAACCCAGGTCCTAAACAAAATTTTATCCATCCGTTAAGTAGTTTTTGCGTGACAAACTCACATTTATAATATTAAATATGATTAAATAGAGACAGCTCGTTAAAGATACTTATCTGCGTACGTCAACACATATATTTTTGAGTGTATGTTTGATAAGATAAGGTCTAGTCTGCAATTAGTTTGAGCTGTCCCTGTCAATGGCCACATAAACTCCGATATTAATATTAAACACCTATAACGAAATATTATAACATACATATTATAATAAGATTATTTAGTGATAATATTAAAAAAAATGCACCGCTGAGTTTTTATCATATTAAAATGAACTAGAAACCAGCAATTTTTAAGATGAAATTTGTAAGGTTGTAGGGTAATTTTTGGATCTACTGTGTCATAGGCTATATATTTTAACAAAAACTCAAATCTACAACAAAGCTAAGCGAGAGCGAGCCGCTAGTTTTAAATAAGTATATAGGTACTAATGAAATATTAGAAAACACAGCAAGTACCTGAATGTTCAAGGTATCGTATAACAGTTTCTCATGCCTGTCCCCATAGCATGGGCACCACAATTTACATTATATCACGTTTTTTTATCGCGTCGAACTGTCAAACTCCATAGTAATTTGACAATTGAGCATGATAAAAACGCGATATAAATCATATCGCGGTGTTCATGCTAGGGGGGCTGGAGCATCCAAATTAAATTGATTTTTTCCATTAAAACTTTCTTATATAAAATATATAGGTAGCACTTTAGTCCCCAAAATAAAATACAATATTTTTAATGTATTTCTATCATTTCGGGTTTATTTTTCTATAATACTTGGAATTTGGCCCCACGCAATGATGACGTCAAACTACTAATAACTAACTAAAATAACGGTGTTATTATAATATTTCAACGATATAATGCAAGTCCTTTTAAAGATATGTGTAGAAGTATTTTTGTAGGACGGCAAGGTGAAGATATGTCTGCTGATATTGCAGGTTAAAATGCTGAACTCATACCAGCATCTGGATTTGGGTTTGACGTTTGGGTTCGTTATTGGTCTTTCCTAGTTATGAGCTCTTCTGGATCTGACCTCTTCTTATAAGCCTTGTTCTGGTGGATATGAACCATTTCTGCTTTTGACCACTTTCTTATTTGTCTACCTTTGTTACGGTATGCAAAAATACGCAACTTTTTTTGATATGAGTATATTCGTGTGAACGTACCGAACGAACAAGAAGTAACCTTTAAAATAAAAAGAACTCTAATACTTGTAATATAATAATTATCACCACATCAAAAACAGAACTTTATTTATTTATTTGATCACCAACAAAGTTACACCTAGACATTTCTTATTTACACATTTATAGTATGACACTTTATTAGTATTTATAGATTGTTATATTCTTTTAACATACATTTTTATCCTTTTGCACACTGTAATAAGACAAAAACGAATCCAGGAACAGTCATTTTACAAGGTAGTCTTATGGCCCGGCTAGACGCTCCTCTTGGCTGTGGCACAGTTACAGTTGCCATAATTTAGTCGGACTGAAGCGCGGCAAAACCGTGCAAGCCAAGTTTGCGCAGTCCATTTTTAGCATGTCAACGATCGCACAAGCCGCGCTTCTGGGCCTGCGCGAGCTGCCGTCCATACACACCCACTTAACTGCGGAAACTGGTTTGCCCAGGCATGCTCACTGGCAGGCAAGAAGGAGCGCATAGCCGGGCCATCAAGTAGAAGTAGTCAAAACCCGAAATCAACGTACGCAGAGGTAATCATTTCAAGAAGTCTTTGGCAAACGTCTATCCCTGTATTCCTGCTCCACCAACCAGCTAACATGAGATGGGTTGGAATCATATATGCCTTTATACTATATAGAAAAGTATCGTAGTCGTAAGTCATTTAATAAAAACACTAAATTAGTGATGCCCTACGGTTTCATCCGCATTAATTTGGGGAATAAATTATAGTGGGTCACCCTTAAAAGATAGACATAATTATGCTGTCGCGTATTTGCGAGAACTTTTTAATGGTAGCAATTCCGTTATACCGTTTCCATCATGATTTTTGTGTAACTTTATCCGTTACGCAAAGAAAGCTCACAAATGGCATATTTTTTTCCGTTTTTTTGCAACATTTTTCATTGGTGCTCCATTACTATTAGTAAGAGTTATTTATCGTAGAATTTTTGAAATCGGACCAGTAGTTACTGCCATTATCGCGTTCAACTAAAAAAACTATTCTTCTTTAATAATATGACTATAGATTGGAGTCTTACCTGTCGAGATGAAAAGCAGCTATTTCAGCGTTGTGCCTTTCGTAGTCGGAAAAGTAGAAATGGTTTGGTAAAGTTTGAACGTCTCTTGCAAACCTGTGAACAAGGATGAAGACTTTATAATTTGTGTGATTAATATCAAAACTTAAGAAAAGAATATTTTAATCTAAAGAAAAGTTTACTAGAAAAAATCCACAATGCGAAGAGATGGCGCTGCCTTGCAGCTTAACGCTAGGAAAATTTCGACGCGGCTAATAGGGCCGTGGTAGCATAATGGTCAGTGCATTCGCCCGGATTGCGAAGGATGCGGGTTCGAGTCCCGTCCGCTGCCTGGTCCGCGTGGATTTTTTTCTAGTAAACTTTTCTTTAGATTTAAACATCTAGCAGTTAAATGCTTAAAAATAAATAAAATCATAACTATAATTGCTATTTCTTCTTTCAAATGTTTAATACTTGAAAAAGTATTCATTTGACATTGTGGGTTACCTACAATGCGAAGAGATGGCGCTGCCTTGCAGCTTAACGCTAGGAAAATTTTGACGCGGCTAATAGGGCCGTGGTAGCATAATGGTCAGTGCATTCGCCCGGATTGCGAAGGATGCGGGTTCGAGTCCCGTCCGCTGCCTGGTCCGCGTGGATTTTTTTTCTAGTAAACTTTTCTTTAGATTTAAACATTTAGCAGTTAAATGCTTAAAAATAAATAAAATCATAACTATAATTGCTATTTCTTCTTTCAAATGTTTAATACTTGAAAAAGTATTCATTTGACATTGTGGGTTACCTACAATGCGAAGAGATGGCGCTGCCTTGCAGCTTAACGCTAGGAAAATTTTGACGCGGCTAATAGGGCCGTGGTAGCATAATGGTCAGTGCATTCGCCCGGATTGCGAAGGATGCGGGTTCGAGTCCCGTCCGCTGCCTGGTCCGCGTGGATTTTTTTTCTAGTAAACTTTTCTTTAGATTTAAACATCTAGCAGTTAAATGCTTAAAAATAAATAAAATCATAAAGAATATTTTGTATGGTTTTTCCATGGCAAAATATTTAAATTTGAGTGATAGCGTTCAGAGGGTTGACATCGCTGCAGAAAATTCTTCTGGTTCGTCGGATAACATGACAGTTACGCATGGCCACATCCGTATTTTTAATTAATATCAACGACTTGCCCTGTTTTGTAAAGAATAACCACGAAATAGTATTGTTTGCGGGTGACAACTTATGTTTAAAATTAAACGAAGGCAATCACAAATTGACGACGTGAACAAGTCTATTTCTAAGGTAGTCCACTGGTTCAATGTTAAAAATTTACTGCTAAATGAAGGGAAAACTAAGTGTTTCAAATTTGTATTACTTAATGTCAAATTCCAAAAAACCAATGTAAATATAAAGGATCGAAATATGAGCCTTGTAGACACAGTAAACACAGTGTTCTTAGGAATCACACTAAATTCTAAGCTACAATGTGGCTTACATATTGATAAGTTGTCGAAGAGACTCAGTTCTGTAGCATATGTTGTAATGAAAATACGTCAGTTAACGGATATAGAAACTACCAAATTAGTCTACTTTCGTTATTTTCATAGTATAATAATGTCTTAAGGTATTTTACTGTGGGTAAATGACGCCGACATTCAAACTATAGTTGTGTTGCAGACGAAGGCTATTCGATCAATCTATAATCTTAAAGTTAAGGAATCCTTAAGAGATAAGTTTAAAGAAATAGGCATAATGATGGCTGCATCACAATACATATATAAACACTTATTATTTGTAAAAAAAATAGGTTATTTACTAAGAATTTGTGAAAACATACACTTCATACTAGAAGTAAAAATAATTAAACTTTACCTACTACAAGGCTCTACAAAATAAATAATTCGTTTGGAGGTCTCTGTGATCGCTTTTACATTAGAGTCCCAAGCAATATTCAAGAGTAAAGTCCGATTAATAAATTTAAATCGACCATTACATTATAATATCACTTGTTAAGAAAGCTTATTATAACGTGTATGTTTATATTACAGACAAAATACTTGGGTTTGAACTGTCCCAACCATTCCAACGGGTATTTATATATAATATATATTATGCATCATGTGTTGACGATACTACCTACTCGTATAATTGAATTTAAAAGCTGTATTTATAGTTGATTACTTAAGGAAGAATATCAGACTATTTAAGAACATTTGAATGACAAAACGGCGTGGTCGTGGTTTCTTCATTAATTTTGAAAAACAGCACACAAAACAACACTTCAAAACAGGGGGGGAAAACAGCCCTTGCTGAGTTTCTTGCCGGTTCCTCTCTTAGTACAAGGTCTCCTGCCGTAGATTTACGACCCGATGGCGTAGCTTCTATACATTCATGAGTGCTTGTAACAGCCTAAACCGAATAAATTATTTTGATTATTAAAAACAAATTGCCAAAATTATGAGGAAAGGTTGCACGAGTATTATCATTCTGAAATAAGCTTTAAGTTTTTTTTGTAATTCCCTTAAACTGAAATGGTATTTTTGCTATCACTTGTATCTTAATACAGCATAACTATTTACATAACCATTTACGTTTAAATAATAATTTAAAAAGCAGATATTAGGCATATACGCATATCATAAAGAATTTTAAATCTCAGTCAAATACCTACTTACTTCAGATAAAAGCTTTTGTTAAAGCAGGCGTTAACCGATAGAGCACGCCTCTGGCAGATCTACTGCTAAGTCGAACTCCCTGAGGGTCGCTACTTATATCATTATCGCGCTGAACAATCAATTGGCATAAAGTATGAGTCACGTCTTAAAAGAAAATTTATTTGCTCAGGTACAGCTGAGTTGGATATTTAAGATCCACCCAGTAACAGCATTTTGTAATTATGGATAGCCTTATTAAGTTTCAAGAATGCTCAAAATGTAATTAATTTAGTATTAAAACTACTTTATGATGAAACTTACACCTTTATCCTCAAATATAGTACATTTTGATTGATGTTATATAATTTTATGAATAATCCTTGTAAGGAGCTTTTAAACTCATAAGTTTATAAGGATTTAGCTTATAAACTTATATAAAGCTACTACGTAAATTGGTAGTAAAAGTAATAGCAGGCTGTACACAAATGTAAGTATCTTACATTTTAATTAAATTGCTGCTCAAACTCTTTGTCGAATCGTCAACTTATTGCTAACGATATTTTTGTAAATGAAAGAAAATAACGAAAACATTGTATGGGTATTTGTATATGGTTTTATTTATACCAAAATGATAAAAACATAAAAAAGACCTCTTAACTTCAGCATTCTGAAATAAATTAAATTATAATAACAAAGAACATGACACCGAACTCCAAACATGACGAAAATTTAAAGTGAGTTACACAAATCCATTAGAGGGATATCAAATATCGAGTAGACCTTGTCTTGTATGATAAAAAACTGGGGAAAGTTTTTTGTTTATTAAATAAAAAAATAATGTTATTTTAGGTACCTATGGCATTACAAAAAATATGTTACAAATTTAAAAATGCTGTAAGATTAATGTTATATTCAATATATATTTACCATACAAAAAAAAACAGTGGTTATAAACCTCTTTAGTGTTGGACTAAAATATCTCTTATCTATTAGACAAGTCCGTCCGTCCGTCTGTGGTGCTGTTTCAGCGGCCAAACCGTAAGAGATAGATAAAGAGAATATTTAAGTTATAAGTTAAGAATAGTCTGATAAGACTACAAACCGGATTTGAGTAACGTAGCACTTCCGGTTTTCGAGAAATCATGAATTTCAAACGAAACCACACAAAATCTCCGAAGTTCTCAGTTAATTAAATATACATTTTTTTTTAAATCAGGTTTTGGTGAACATTTGGTTCACTGGTTTGCTAGTGTTTAATATAATTTAGACATTTGAATCCTTTACTGGATATAAGGAACTTTTATGATCTTCCTTACAAACATTCTACCTACTTGAAGTATTTCAAATACATTTTTAAGCCAATATTTTTCTACTTAATAAAGCACAACACCAAATCAAAAAAAGCGGCCAAGTGAGAGTCGGATTCGCCCATGAAGGGTTCCGTAGCAGCAAGTGACATAATATAAAACCTGCCCCCTGCGCGGTCTGCACCCGTTACCGATCAAGCCTAGCCCCGCGCAAATTATAATTATTATTTACTTATGAAGCACCTATTACAGATTTATTATTAGAAAATAATGGTTCACGGTTTATGTTTATGTTTATCAAATTAAATGTATTATTTTTATATTTGAGTTGATTGAATGAAAGGTAAATAGCGGTTTACAATTTATGACGTATTAAAAAAAACTACTCACTAGACCTCGTTCAACCCATTTTCGGTGGAAGTTTGCATGGTAATGTACATCATATATTTTTTTAGTTTAATCATTCTTTCATTTTAGAAGTTACAGGGGAGGGATACACATTTTACCACTTTGGAAGGTTCTCTCGCGTAAACTATTCAGTTTAGAAAAAAATAAATATTAAAAACCTCAATATCATTTTTGAAGACCTATCCATAGATACATCACACGAATGGATTTGATTTAAAAAAAAATGTGTGCGTGTACTAGTGTACACACGTAAGAAGTGAAACTTCTTTATGGCCTTATTTTTCGAAAAATGATCTACATGCAACTTTCCAGAAATTGGTTAAATAAAGTTAAATTAGATAAAGTTTAAACAAAATGATTTTATTATCATAGACATGAATACAAATTACTGCCTATGAAACTGTTATGATTAGTATCGCTGGGCGAGTATCGCTGAGCGAGTATCGCTGAGCGAGTATCGCTGAGCGAGTACCGCTGAGCGAGTATCGCTGAGCGAGTACCGCTGAGCGAGTATCGCTGAGCGAGTATCGCTGAGCGAGTACCGCTGAGCGAGTATCGCTGAGCGAGTATCGCTGAGCGAGTATCACTATGCGAGTTATCTTTAATAACTATTGTCACTCAGCTACAAACGAGTAGAGAGAGTTCTCGCCGGCGACAGTGTAATCATTCAGCTATCAACTATTAATATAAAAAAAGATGGCGCGTAACGGAAAAATGTGACGCGTAACCGAAAAATGTGACGGTAAATTTTTTTCCAACGCCGATAAAGAAGTTTCACTTCAAAAGTTTCAGTTCTAAGTATGGGGAAGCCCCAAAATTAATGTTTTTTTTTCTATTTTTCTGTGAAAATCTTAATGCGGCTCACAGAATACATCTACTTACCAAGTTTTAACAGTATAGTTCTTATAGTTTCGGAAAAAAGTGGCTATGACATACGGACGGACATGACGAATGTATAAGGGTTCCGTTTTTTGCCATTTGACTACGGAACCCTAAAAATACCTATATTTTAAAAACGAATAAATCTTAGATTGTTTAAATTGATAAAACTCGATATGACCATTTTAATTGCATTCAAATGCGTTACTTAATCACTTACATGAAACAAAATCTATAAAACTGGGTATTAAATCGCGATTCGGTCAGATAGGGGCACTCCGGGTAATATAACGGGACGGCCATCCGATTTATGTGCCTCCACGAGATCGCCAGCGGGTTACTAAATTTTAAAAAGCTTACGTCCGCCTAATGTCTCAAATCGAAGCCAACACGGCCTGTGTTTTATTGGATATCAAGATGGGCAACTGCACTTTCTCCTGCAGGAGAAGCATCGACCGCTATAAAGTTTATATGTTCTTTGAAATAGTGTCGTGTCAGCTGTAATTTCATCTTAATGTTGTTATGCGATTTGTAATACTGTAAGCCGTGACTGTAAGGAATCTTTTTTAAAAAGACATTTTGAAAAAAACCTTAAGAGTATTTATTATTAAAGTATTTTTTTTAAACAAAATAGGCAATGCGTTTGTATCGATTTGTTTGTCAAAATCAGCAACTGAAATCCACGTGGTCAATAAAAAAACGCGATTACTTCGACTTAGAAGCAAGTTCAGTGAGAACACTGAAAGAAGTCTGTATGATTCTGCGTGTACAAGCTAATTGCAATAATAAGCCAGGGCCAATGCCTTCGAAAATAGCAAAATTGGAAAAATAATTTACAGGCGATTTGAAGTCAGGACAAAGGTTTACATTATGAGGAATAACTTATCTAACAGTTTCACGAGTATTGTCATTCTTAATTAAGTCTAAAATAAGCTCAAAGATTTTTTTGTAATAGAAAAATATAGCGATAAGATTTTTTTTCGGTGACGTTGCAACGTCTATCGAAAAAAAATGTAATAGCAAAGTTGTAGGTAATTAAAAGATCGACCACTGTATGGTTAAATATTTTGCACAAAACTAAAAATAACTTTGGATTTTTATATCTACCATTAAAAAATTTGGCGAAATTTACACAACACGCTAAAATATTTATTTTTACTCTTGTTTTTTGATATTTTCATGAAAGAGTAACCTTATGTTCAATCGAAAAATCTCAAAATAGGTGGTTTTTATGAGCTGTACCCCTAGCACGAACCATTATCGAATTCGAATAGTTTGTAAACCGAAATGTCATTGTCAAATTTTGTATGGAAACTTGCACAGCAGCGGCAAAGTACGTAAACAGAACTAAAATCAATACACATTTGACAATGACATTTCGGACTCGATTTCGATTCAAATTCGATATTGGTTGGTGCTAATGGTACTAGTTGAGGAGCTTTTTGTTCGTTTTACTTTCCTTTGTTTTACCTTAACTTTCTGATTATATGCATAAAAAATGTGTTAATACGGATATTTTTTTTTTTGAAAATGCAGAAACATCACGTCATTATCGTCGTTTATTCACTATCTGTTACTTGTAGTATGTAATATCTATAGATTATAGAGAATCGTGACGACGCATTTGTAATTTCTAAGATTTTTTTTCTGAGTAATTTATATTTAACTAGCTGGCCCAGCGCACTTCGTACCGCCATTGAAAAAATAGGGGTTGGTGGTAGATGGGTGAAAATTTAGGGTTGTATGTATTTTTGTATGATGTATCATAAAAAATTAAAACAAAAAAAATATCTAAACACAAAACAAATACGAGTGGACAACTCTTAACATTTAGGGGGGTGAAAAATAGATGTTATCCGATTCTCAGACCTACTGAATATGCATATAAAATTTACGAAAATCGGTCGAGCCGTTTCAGAGTAGTTCAATTACGCACACCGTGACACGAAAATTTTGTATATTAGACACTACCAGAAAGTAGAGATTCCAATGAAGAAAAAAATAACCACCTTTTTTAAGAAACTTTTCTCCGTGATATTTTTCGTTTGAAAATAAGGTTATTTTTTCGATACTAAATCAAAATAAAATTAAGAGAAAAACAATAATATTATAAATTAAAAATTAGAGCATATTTAGGATATGAAAGGAAAGTTTTTGACAAATTTTGCGGATAATATTTGTAGGACATACAATAAAATAAGGTGCGCCTAGCGGTCGTTTTAATTTTTTGCAAATATTTTTAGGTTATGTGTAAAAAGTGTAAATACACAAATTGTAGATAATTTGATTACATTAAGCCAAAGATTGATATTCGATAAGAATTGTAGTTTGATCCCTTTCCACCCTTAAAGAGTCACCCCTCCTACGTTTTCGGACTTGAAATCGACCATAGGTAGATTATTTCCATTTTTATAATAATATTTCTTTCCTTTGAAATGAGTTTCAATCTGTTCTGGATTTGTTTGGTCTCAATAATTTATTATTGGCACGGATCTATAAAGCAAATGTGAAATCTATGTAGGTGTTGTTATTGTTACGGTCACAGACAGATCGAAATAGATACCGCAAGTGTATGTACTTCGCGTGATAAAAATATGTCAAAAAGGTTGACGGTCCTCCTATAATATGCTATTGTACTTTTTCGCGTCACCGTTCTCGGCACTGAATTACAATAGAAATTTAAAAAAATGTCTAAGTGACAAATCAAGCTGTAAAAGTAATAGAATTGAAATGGATGAACGGGTCCAAGCTTTTCCGCCACCGAATCTGTTCTCAAAATCACTTAATATGATCGTCATCTTCTTAAATCTAGGTCTGTGGTTATGTGGTTGCAGCGGTCTTACAATACATGTACCTAATTTTGCACTACTTTTGCAACCCCCTTACAAATTGGAGATACGTGAATCGTTTAAATGACTAGCTATCAATGATAAGAATCAATACTCGTATTTGCAAAGCGGAGAGTTTTTTAATCACTGGCCTCTCCTTGAAGTGCCCAGAAAAGTTACAGACTCAAGGGGTTAGACCGGCGACGTATCGAGTGCTCTAGGATTCACAATTCACAGGGGAGCGATAAATTAGGCGACAGGCGATAGTAACCCTTCCCCTGCGAGCATGCGTTAGTTTTATCGCCGGCGAGTTAGGGTTATGGGTGGCGATATTTCCTTGCGTAGTTTTGTCTACGGCTAACTCGATCCGTAGCATAACTCAAGAGTCCATTTGCATTTGTCAGGGACGTTTTTTGACCTTACTATGCACAGTGTATGTATATCGATTTATACAAATGAATTTAAACATTATAACTACATAGCAGCAATTATGAAAAAAAAATGCAGAATATTAATTAATTTGCAAATTGTTATCCTTTGAGGTTTATTTTACAGCATTACTGAATGTGAAAATGGAAAATATATTTTCTGAATATCGTTTAATATTTATTTTTGTCTTTATCCACCACGTCTTCTGTGGGTCTCTTGAAAATTGAAAATTTCTGTTATTAATAAAAAAGTTAATAATAAAAGTGGTTCTTTTCTAGTGCATACAGTTCAAACTACATGAACACGAAGGAACCTAGAATCAAAACACCAGTCCAGGTTATACACAATCACGGAATTTGATAAATATGAGGTTAGGTGCACTGGTTTCTTAGTGATCGAGTGTTTTTATTTTGAGGCGATAGTTGATTGAACTTAATGTCAATAATGAAAGAAACTCTACGAGCAACAAAGATAAAGTGCAAGCCATTATCGACCTTAAATAAGATGATCACTTCATTGAATTTACAAATAGCTGACAATGTCACTAGGCATTCTCTACTAGTCGGCTGGAAAAGTAGTGGAGAATAAAAAAGACAAATCATCAAGATATGGTCCACAAAATCCAAGCTGTGGATGTAGCCTAAGATACTCATACCTGGAGTCATTGAGATATCCTTGAGTAAAGACAAGTTGGATTATTAATTCTTTTTTTGAACGATTAGAATAACTTTAAAATTGTTAAATTAAGCAATAAAGCGTAATGTGATTTTTTTATATATAATTGAAAACTTGACATACCATGATTATTTTGAAACTTTAGCTTTAAATTTAACTGCTAGGTCGGCATAAAGCTCTAGTAATTTAATTACTGCAGAAACGCAAACGATCATGCTACAGAAAAAAGTGCAGTCTTCGTTACCCGTATCAAACTTCGTTTACACATTACATTCGTTTGTACATTCGTACACTATTGTAAGTTACGAGTAAGCATTTTATCATTAGAGGATAAATAAATATCCCATTCATTCCGATCGACTCAAAAATAATAAAAAAACTAGTTATGCCCTGCGGTGTTACCCGCGGTTTATAAGGGATATTTTCCTGCAGTAAAACGCAGCCCATAGTTAATAATTAACACATAGTTAATCCAGGGAGTCAGCTAACTTCATACCAAATTTGATTAAAATCGCTCCAGCCCTTTAGACGTGAAGACGTAACAAACATACACATTTACAGACTTTCGCCTTTATAATATTAGTGTGATACTCCAAAAAAAACAGAAGAAAGAGGTGCTATCATAGAAAATTCTTGTCATGCTCAAATTCCCTATCGTTGACAATAAATTATATCTAATACGACGTGAAATATTCTGAAAGGGTATAAGAATAAAATTTTCATTGTCAAAGAGTGAGGCTGGAAATCCACTCGCGGGAGTGTCGCGGAGTCCCAGTAGACACCGGTATCAGGTAGCAGGCATCATTTGCTTCTACGTATTGCAAACTTTACTTGAAGAATTCTGAAGTTCATTCGTATCGATAAAGAATACTATCAAGCTATTTTTGGGGTTCCGTACTCAAAGAGAATAAGCGGAACCCGGAAATGAAATGCAAATATACTTTATACAAATAGACTTATTGAAACCGCTTTTGAATCGTCCAACATTTTTTTCTAGTAAATAAATATTTAAGGGGTATGGGAGCCCCATACAAAAAACGTGATGATTTTTTGCCATTTTGTACTCTATATTAATAACGGTAACAGGTGGACGCTTGAAATATTCACAGAATATTTAAATTCACTTTAAACATTTAAGTGGGGATCCCATACAACAGACGTGATTTTTGATATTACAATAAGTGTCCATTATTGTATAGATAATTCGTGACCTTTCATGCGCAAGTCCGATTCACACTTGGTCGGTTTCTTTTTCATCTAAACCTCCAGCTGCCAACAGCACGAGTGATATATTTGGTATCGCAAGCATCTTTAGGCTTTGGCAATGGGCATTTAGTACTTCTGTATTCATAATCAGTGTTACTCGTTATAAGTAAGAATATCATAAGATAGCCAAATACATCCAAATCTGTATGTGAATTTTAAAGTTTAGGTGGAATAAAGAATCGCAACGCAGAACGAAGTTCACCTACCTACCTATGTTTAATGTTAAAAAGAGAACGACCTTTTCAATCTTTCTTTTTCATCTCATAGTTCTATTTCGAAGCAGTTCCTAATTTTTTGGAAGCTTTTTGACGTGTTTTATGATAATCATTTAAATATTACTCTAGTTTTTGGCAGTGGTGTAAAACGCACGTCAGAATTATGTAATAAGGGTAAATAAAACTAGTTTCAATGGGTTAATGCACGAAATTTTATTTATTTATTGACGTTCCGCAGCCTTTTCAGGTCTTTCTGACGAAGCAGACCTGAAAAGGCTGCGAAACGTCAATAAATAAATAGAGTTTAGTGCATTAACCCGTTAAAACTAGTTTTATTTAATGAGTGATGTGCGTAAAAACCTAAGAAACAAATATAATAAGGGTAAACTCCTCAGTTCTTATTAGAACCTGCATTTTCAACTACCTAATCTAAGTGGTTGTCCTATATGTACCTACCTATAGATCCAAAATTATTCAAAAACCATTCGTTCTAACCTTGAAAAGGTACTCAAAAATTTAACTTGACCGCGCTAGACAAATAAAACGTTCAAAAAATCCTCTCTAAAATATAAATCGAGTTGTTGTTAAACCAACTTAGGTATTACAGGACACGGCGCACTTCCATCGCTAGTTTACTCGGAACTTTAACAATGGACGCGTGTAGTAATACAAGTAGAGAACAGCACTCATGCTGAGTGTGGGCAAGCTAAGCCGATCGAAAGAACTCCAACTTCTGAATAGACGAACGACTAACAACAGCTGGAGGTGACGTGGAACTTTCGCAACTCCTTCAGGACAAGGAAAGTAAAGCTCTCCTGATGAACTTTGTTCGGAAAAATAGGGTTGCGTATAGGCCAGACTGGCTGATCGTTATCTCATCGTATAAGTTGATATCTGACGGTTATTCTAAACGGAGTCGTTAAAAAGATTTCTAGAACTTGTTGAAAACATTTTTTACGAAACATACCGTAGGTACCGTTTTACATACGTGATTTCGCATCTTTTCTCTTAAGGGAGTTGGAAAAACATTATATTATAGATAGTAGGTGAAAGGCTTGAAATATATTTGTGTAAGAATAAATTGTACAACGTGCAATTTATTTAACACGATACAAGATATCAGTATCGATTCAAATATTTATTTTATCAATGATATCAATGATTGCAGAAACTTTTTATATTGATACCATCGTTATTAACAATGAATATAAGTACCTTATTGAATATTCATGCATGCATTTATATATATCCGTACTTTGGTCATAAAGTTTTTGACAAAATAATTATGTAAACGCGGTTTCAATACCTCGACTGCTAAGATCGGAGCGACTGTCTATAAAGATCTGATTCTGATAAATAATATGTGTTGTTTAATAACCCCTCCAAGCATTAGAAGATGGCAAAACCAAAGTCATCATAGAAATCCACCATTTCTTGTCGGTAAACGAAAAAATAGTCTGTAGGAATACTTTTAATAAAAAAACACAAAAATTATTATTAATCAGCCATAGGTTACATCCTTTTAAAATGTACTACAAAAATCACGCATGAACCAGTACAACTTAAATAGACTACGCACAAAATACAAACCATAATAATATAAATTATAAATGTTCTAAATCATTTATGTAATTATGATACCAAACTTGGTATAAATTGAAGGCAGGGGATAATATAAAATTACAAGCTTAAGTTACACCTAAATTAAATTGATTGATTACTCGCAGAAGTCGTATAGTATTCAATTAGTTTTACTAGTTAATATTTCGTGACTTACCTCATCGGCTTGAAAAGTGCTTGGATCCCGTTTGGATAGTCGATAATCAATTTGAGCTGCGTCCCACCTTCCTTTTGTTCTGTCGAAGATATCAAATTCGTTTTATTAGACATACAAAAACAAAATAATATAAAGATAAATTTATTTTATTTATTTATTTTATTCTTCATGCACATACTGTACAATGGCGGACTTAATGCCGTAGGCATTCTCTACCAGTCAACCATAGGGTGTTGTGGAGATTTTAGTGGCAGGGTGCACAACTGAGGTGGAGATCACATTTAAAGAAATATTACTCATAATAAATATATAACAATAACATACATAAATAAGTAAATATATACAAATTATGTAACTAAACATATACATACACATACATATATACTTCATATAATACATACATGACGACAAACTACTTAACGAAACGCTTGTTCCAATAAAAAGGTTCGCAGCTTGGTTTTAAAGGAATGTTTGTTGGGGGACATTCTAATGTCTAGCGGGAGTTCGTTCCACAAAAGTATAGTTTTCACGAAGAAGGAAGAGTGAATGATATCGGAATTGTGAGATGGAACGACTAGTAAACGATTGAAAGAAGATCTAAGATTTTTAGTATGAGAGGTACATAAGTACTGAAACTGAGAAGTGAGATAAGGGGGGGCATTTGGAGAATCCAGCAAAGTGAACAAAGTGGTCATAAATCTTCAGAGTTTCTATTTTTTCGTTAGGAAGTAACGGATTTGCGTATAAGGGTGACATCAACTGTTATATTAGTGTATGTAGTAATTTATAAATAGATTATACACCACAAACAACATTAATTTACTGATTAACATTAGAAACCTCAAAAATTATTAATAGAATAATAAATTATCATTACAATTATTTGATGAACCAGGAAAATTTAAGCATTTGTGCTTTGCGAATTATTTATTCACTAGTCAATATTAATGTTTTCTACAACACATAGAAAAATAAATAATTTAAAGAACTGAACTGCTAACGGCCAAAATTAAAAACAAAACAATTTCAAAAAGTAATTGCGGTGGAATAGTCATTTTGAAATTGTGTTTTTCTTATATTATGTTCGTTGTTTGGCAGTATAATCGTGTGTATTTTACACGACTGTCCAAAAATTAGTGTAATGTATTCAGGGTTCATGTATGTGTGTATGTACAATTCTTTATTCCGCTATAACTTCTAAACGCCTGAACCGGTTTAGGTGTGTTTGATTTCGTTCAGATACTTTCACCATCCCGGGTAACATAGGATACCTAAACTATTAAAATTGAAATAACAGTAATGTCAATTATTAATGTTAATTTAAAAAAAAGTCTTCTAATTATTACAATAAAGGTATTATTTGAAAGGTCTTATATCAAATATATACATTTTTTTAGTTAATTTTTAGCAGCAGTCGTTTTTTTATTTTAATTTATTATTAATATTGTGATATCGCACATATATAATTAGTAAACTTTTCCGTATGCCAATATTCAGCAGTGGGTGTCGTACGGCTTAGATGATGATAATGTCGAAACTATTTATTGTCCAATAGCCCAATAACCTTCTATTAAAACGAAAACTATTGAAACATCAGGCTGTATAAGAAACCTAACGCAATCTATATCCAAAAATAACCTCAATGCAATGGAGTCGGGTCCGACAATGAAATCCATTTAAGTGGTTTAAATATTTAAATCCAATCTAAAGTAAAGGGCGTGATTGTTGTGGCACTATTGTCCGTCGGATCTGCCCCGACTGATTGCGGACTCGACTTCATTTAATATACATTTACATCGCGGTTATGGACAGGTGGATAGAGCCGTTCTTTCTTCGAGACAGTATTCAGGAGCGGATTTACGTTGAGGCTTGGGGGGCTAGAGCCCCGGGCCCCGCACCGGTCATCCCATGAAATACCGAAAAGATGTTTGACCTGTACACGTATCCCTCCCTTCTACATAAGAAAAAGTTCTTGCCAACAATCCAATATATATAGTTGCTTAGAGAGTAACATAACGTGTTATGTATTAGCTAACATTCCCATTAATGCATATTATGCATAAAAGCGGAATTTAGAACATTTGGGAATCAGATGATTTTCATATCCTTAAATGGGCCCCGCATCAATTTCAGCCCCGGGCCCAACCATTTTTAAATCCACTCCCGACAGCATTGTATCATTATCATGGTAAGCCTAGCTTTTTACCACCTCAGCCCCCGTAGCATTAGCACCGATATAGAATTTTATCGACAGTCAAATTTCAAACTCTATTTTGTTTTATATCAAAAGGGTGGCAAACAAGCATATGGCCCGGCTGATGTGAGCTGACACCAAAGTCTATAGTATAGACGCTTGCGATACAAAAAATATCACTCGCCCCTTTGCCTGCCCTGTCCCAATCCCCTACACCGTAGAGCCCTGGCACCTTACTCACAGACGGAAACACAACACCAGCAAAAGCTAGAATTATATTACTGTAGTTTTCTGTAAGTTGGATGTTACTTCCCCAGAAAGGCGCTTTAATTCGAGCGGCAGAATCGCTGTGGCCTACGTCACTTCATTGTAGTTTGATAGTCAATGTCGATGAATCGCTTTATCATATTGCGTTTTAGTGCTCATGTTAGGGGGATGAGATGGCAAACACGATACCTATATAGTCGATCTGAACTGATCTGCAATGCTATTGTCAATCATAACGAACCGCCGCCGTGACTGCGACATTATCAGTCAGATCTATATCAGAATAGCGTCTAATTCTTCTGCTTTTCTAATTCTATTTTCATTCTTCCTAGTTAAACGGTGGACTTCTATTTCACTCAATCAGACATTGAGGAAATTCTATACATTTTCCGTGATGTTGTTTCCTCTTTCTCTAGTTCATCGATCTTCTAAAATAACATGCGTTTCCCTTATGTGATCATACGCAGATGACATCATGTTTTTATTTATTATTAAATCATTATATTAACTGATAGTCCAAGACCCATCACAAATACACACAATACTGTGTATAAGCGTGATGGGTCTTGGCCCATTATTACACACAGTTATGTAGTACAGGAAAGATCTGTGCCCCAACAGTGGGGACAGTAGTAGCTTGATAATGATTACAATGAGTGGATATAGGATATCACTTATTGGATGGATTTATATTTTAAAAAACCATCAGAGGAAATTATTGAAAATAATTATGTCAACATTAACACACATGTTTGTGTACACAGATATAT
This sequence comes from Chilo suppressalis, assembly GCA_902850365.2. Taxonomy (NCBI): domain Eukaryota; kingdom Metazoa; phylum Arthropoda; class Insecta; order Lepidoptera; family Crambidae; genus Chilo; species Chilo suppressalis. Next base: position 8,965,350 of record OU963903.1, on the reverse strand, counting down.
TTGTGACACGAGATATTTTCCGTATTGATTCAGTCATATAATTATTTTGGTTTATTAGCATAAGATTATCATGCTTTATATATAAACAATCCCACATTGTTAACATTTTGTTTTCATTCGGAAATTGCTAAAATAATTGATATATCGTTTTTCGTCATTTTATATATATTTTTTGATTAGTTTTAGTATTTGAACTAAGTTTAACAATGACTTGGCGGATCCCCATCCGAATAAAAATAGGCGAAAAAAGTGAATGATTTTTCACGTCATTTCACGTCACAACTGTCAGTTGTTTCGATGCGTATTTTGCGTAGTTGTGTAATTTTACTTATGCTTATTATTACCTTTGTTCTACTATAGAGCTAGCAAAAAAAAAATTTCCAAAGAATTATTTAAATATAAGAGAACAAGACACAACAAAAAATATTTGATCTATTAACCTTATTGAATAAAATAAATGAATATTGCACCTAATAAATCTAAAATATATGGACGAAAACTGGACAGTAGTGTTATAACCACAAAGCTGATTTAAAATTTAAAGCCAATAAGAACTATTTACATCATCGCTTAAAATTGAATTTATGCTAGTCCGTTAGATTTCGCTAGGAATGGGAAAGCCCCTTAAAAGTTGCCAGTGCTTTCTAAGTTATACAAAACCGTTATTGGGTATTTATAAGGACTACCATAAAAGTAAAATATTTAATATTATATTTTATTTTTTTAAGCATTTACTGCTTGTTGTTTAAATCTAAAGAAAATTTTACTAGAAAAACTTCCAAGCGGACCAGGCCGCAGCCGGGACTTAGTATTACTAATACTCATTCAATAAGCCCCAAAGAAAGCACTGTAAGGTTTATGCTATGCGATACTATACGTATCGGAGTATATTTTTATAACAAAACGTAATATTAATGCTAAGAACCCCACTCGATTGGGAGATTAAAATAGAATTTAAACCAAAAATAATAATAACATTCTTTATTGCACACAACAAAGGACACATAGACATAAACTTGGAAAACAGAAGAAAGAGGATACAATGGCCGGCCTTATTAATAAAAAGCAATCTTTTCCAGGCAACCTATGGTGTATCGTGGAAAAGGAATAATAAAAAAGAAATATATAGAACGGTGCAAAAAAAGACACTCGAGATATAATTACATAAATATAGAATAATTAGCAAGGGAAATGGGATGTTAATTGAATTTTAGGTAAGCGCGCTGCCTTATGCACGCGCATTTTATATGTCCAAGTTTCGTCAGAAATTGTGACATAGTGATGCCTAAACCCTTAAGCTTCTTCTTCGGCATCCATAAGCTCTGCCACGCTAACGAAGAGTAGAACCACTCGAATTTACAATTATTTAAAAAGCGCTAAAAATGTTGAACTTTGTTTTTATTGTATCTATTTTATTGTATGTTATTTGTATCTAAGGTAGTTACCTAACGTATCTATGTAAGCGGAATAAAAAAAGAGCAACTTCAAAATAATTTGAAAGTGAAAATATGAAGGTTATGGACCAAAATTGAGTTATTGTACTTTTTGTTAGCGCGACAGGCAGCTGTCCCTAAACATAATATACAAACAGCCATGAATCGGGTAAACCGTTGTACTAACATATCTCTCCACCACGGAGGTCGTCAATAGCAAAAAATGAATCACAATTGGTCAAAATTGCAATGATTTCTGAAACGGATTCTTACCAGCATGTATAATAGGTAAAGATGACATATCCTTGAGGACCGCGTCCACTAACACCTCTTCTTCCTCATAGAGCTCATGCTGCGCTATCCGCAGCTGGAACTTCTCCAAGTTGGAAGCATTTATACTGCAACAATAATCTATTGTTAATAAATGATTAACTTTTAGTATTAGTCAACCCTTTTTTTTATAACACAGGTAAAAAATGTTGTTTATAGACGACGGCGCCTTTAAGAGGCACACCGCCGAGCGGACCTCACACCTGGCTCCCTCTTACGAACCCCCCAGTGGCTGCCCACCGAGGACCCCGCAACTCTTACGGGCGCTTTACGGCATAATATCCGCTAAAAAATTTCTGCGAATACCTTCTACACTGCTTAATGCGAAGCCGCGGGGTCCCCGTTTAGGGATTCTACCACGAAGTATTTGTCAACCCTAAAACAGGTATTATGCATATAATTCAAATAAGGCTCAATTATTATTTTATATAAATCCTATTAATTTTGAATAGTTCCTCCATCTATATCTTTAAAAATATTTTAGAGCAAGAAATTAATTATTGAAAACTTGTGGGAAAAACTTGCGTGAAATTCAAATATCTGAAACGCGACCGAACGGTTGTTACGCAGAAACACATAACGACAAATCAACAAACAAGCGCCATGTTCACAGGATATGTGAGTGCGCGCGCACCAAACCTACCAATCTAGCTGTGGACTTGTTTGTTTTGTTACTATGGACTGTGACGTCACACCAAGAGTTCCAAGATAGCGAGCGATTAAAATACCCGTGAAAAGTTGCTATTTTTTTAGACACATTAGACTTTTTTTGATGTTGAATATTTCTATAGCATGTTAAGGGAAAGTAAACTGGAATAAAAATAATAATCATGCACATTTATATTCTTTTATTTTTTAAGCATGTAACTGATTGATGTTTAAATCTAAAGAAAATATAACTAGAAAAATAAGAAAGACATGTGGGTTACCTAAAATGCGAGGAGATGGCGTTGCCTTGCAGCTTAAGAATAGCTAGAGGAATTTCTACGCGGCCGTCAGGGCCGCGGTAGCATAATTGGTCAGTGCATTCGCCCGGATAGCGAAGGGTGCGGGGTTCGAGTCCCGTCAGCTGCCTGGTCCGCGTCGTATTTTGTCTAGTTATATTTTCTTTAGATTTAAACATCAAGCAGTTACGTGCTTAAAAAATAAAAGAATATAACTATAAAATGCTATTTCTTCTTTCAAATGTTTAATACTTGTAAAAGTATTCATTTTACATTGTGGGTTACCTACAATGCGAGGAGATGGCGCTGCCTTGCAGCTTAAGAATAGCTAGAGGAATTTCGACGCGGCCGTCAGGGCCGCGGTAGCATAATTGATCAGTGCATTCGCCCGGATTGCGAAGGGTGCGGGTTCGAGTCCCGTCTGCTGTCTGGTCCGCGTCGAATCATGCATATTCCCTGTTGGGAATAACAATGTTGTCAAGGGCACTTAAGAATTACAACAAAGCCCCAAAAACTACACAATGTCACTAACTAAAGCGTAACAATCGATTGCTTTATTGTTAACCTGTGCCTGAGCGCTAATGATTCTATGGATGTCTCAATGATGTTGGGGTTATCGAAACGTGCCATGAATGAAAACGACAAATTCATAACCGTCGCACCAAGAGCGATATCTAAGTTCTTTAAAATTTTCGCACACGTAACCTGGTCGTTAACGAGATTTACATGGAAGATTTTCCGATGGCGTGTTGGTTTTGGCTGCGTGGAACACATAAGTGGACGTGATTTGCCTACTACCTGCAGGTGCGAGGCTTCGGCGACGCCGCGCAGGTTGGAACTGAATACTAAGGAGCCATTGTAGCGTTCTCGATTTGTGGCATGCCCCGATAACCTGCTTTTAGAAATCAAGCCGCCAGCAACTCGACAATTTATGGACTCTCTTTTAGTGAGAATTGTGCTCGCGACAAGAGAGAATTCCAAAAACAGCCATGTTCCCGTTAAAGTCAAAGATGCGTTTGGAATTAATAAATGTTCCACATCCGTTGATCTCATTTAAATTACAATTTTAACAGATTGAAATAAACGAGAATTTCATATCAATTGTGACCTGTACGCCCAAGATTAACATATTTGTAAACAAGAAACTGAGCAACATGACCTATAAAACGAACAAATGATAAAGAATACTTTGTACCAGTCGGAAAATCATACAAGACGATCGCATGTATCAAAGTAAGACCTCTTCATACGACATGAAATCAGCTACAAGGGCCTCATCATATCTTGAGCAGCGTTACGAGGAAGCCATCACGCATTCATTCCATTTAGTTTTATTGTCCTAGACCCGCGCTTATCTCAGAGGTTACAGGATTTTAAATAAGATTCTTCGTCGACCTACAAAAATTTGCCTTACAAGATAAAGAAAGGTCGGCTTTTACGTAACATAATAATATAGAATCAGCTTGTCGTGGAAGTATGATATGACGGTCCTATCTGTAATACAGGACTAGGAAAGCCTTATAAACGTGTGAGCGTATTAAAGTGGGAACGGTGTGTGATTTTCTTTCTATTCTTTGCAATTTTCCTATGAGATTTCGCTTAATATTTGTTCTGTCGAAATTACGTGAACCGCTAGAGAGTCGCCGCGACCAACCTGTTTAGTTTTGATGCATAGTTCAGTGTTCGTAGCCCACAGTGAATGAAAAGCCTGAATGAAGGACGTGGGCCTTTATTGCAATGAATTTTACAAGAACACCAACATGAAATTCGCTTGTAGAAATGGGATAAAATGATTTCGTGGGAATGGGGAACGGACAGCCTCTTGGCAATGTTCGCGCTATCAAAGTTTAATTGCAGCAATAACCAAGTAACTAACAATTTAATTTGGCGACTCGCGGTACTCTACATAAATTGTACTCTTGGATGTCAGCTGTCGGCAACTTTGGACAATTTTCATCGTAATGTCCTCTCTGCGACGGTTTTCGCGTAATCGTTTAAATTAATATCATTTAATGGGTTGAAATTTTCATTATAAGTATCTTGCTGGCTTAGCTTTAATAGTATAAGTAGTGAGTACCTATTTGATAAAACCACAACGCAAATCCAAAGAATATTTTAATTTTCACTACCGTCTATTTATTCTTGATTCGGAAAATGTTTTTCATTTTCCGAACATTTCCCGCATGTTCAATCACCTCTTTAATTCCAAGTAGTAAGGTTGGACCGATGTCCGTTCTCTGAATTACAAGATAAAAGGTGTTGTAATTTTAGCAGTGTGACAAACGGGAAGAAAGTCCTGATTTTCAGCACTTTTTAATAAAATACTACTATAAAATAAACCACTTTGTGTTAAGCAAAATCTAATTACTAACCTCGGTTCTAGATCTTCCATTTCTCCAATAGTCGGGTTTTCCGGTCGCAACACGTTCAAGTCTCGATGTGGAGGGACCACGACCTGATGGTCTTCCAGTTTTCCTTGCAGTTGTTCATGGAGGATTTCTTCCAGATCTTCGTATTTGTCCGATGGGGGCGCTGGGGTGCGTGGCTCTGGCTCCCCACCACTGCTAGTTTCGCTCGGCGCGGATTGCTCGTATTCTCTCGAACCATTACTGCCGTTGCTGTTGACAATGGATGACGTTTTTATTATACTAAAGCTTGATATGATAAAGAAAAATTATAGGCCATGCTCGAAGGATTTCACTACGTAAGAGAGTCTAATAGGATTTGTCGCCATATTCTGGAAGATTTTATAGGAACATGGAGATAGTATTCCAAAAGATCACTAAGTTTGCCGACATATTATCTACCCATCTCAAGTGTTAAATGACTTGAACCAACTAAATTTAGTATAAAAAACATATTTTAATAGTCTATACTAGAATATATACTTCTATACTTATATTATAAAGAGGAAAGATTTGATTGATTGTTTGTATTGAATAGCCTCGGAAACTATTGCAGTGCTATTTTGGAAAAAAAATCACGCGCATACTCTACTCTACTCCGCGTCAGATCCGCGCGTAAAAATAGTAGTCTGTAAAACTTTCAGTGCACTGCTGGACCGATTTAAAATAAAATATACATTTAAAATCCTACATTAAAAGTTGGGATTCCGTATGAAAAATCTATCCCAGGGTGTGAAAAAATACCAAAAAATAACCTTATATCGCTTACGCTGCGGAAGTCATTGACTATAGAGCAATGTGATGTACTAAAGTTTTATAGAGGACCTAAATATCTAAAAAATCGTCCGCGATCATCATATGTCTAATTATTAAAGTTATGTCACATCTAAAGGTCCCATGCCGTTTCACCCGTGTTAATTTGAGGAAAAAGGTTATAGTGAGTCAAACTTAGAAGATGGGCATAATATCCTGTCATGGACTTCGTTATAGAACTATAAAGGGGATCAATTCCATGACGGAGTTGATTCCATGACGGATTGACTGATACCCTTTTTTTGTAACTTTAATCAGGCAACGAAATCTCCCAAATGGAATATTTTACCCGTTTTTGCAACATTTTCCATCGATACTCCGCTCCTATTAGTCGCATCGTAATATTATTTAGTCTAAAGTCTTCCTTAACAAATTCAGTATCTAACACAAAACTATTTTTTAAGATCGGACCTATTAGTTCCTAAGATTTGCACGTTCAACCAAAAAAATGGTGCATTCGGTACAATGGGCGATAAACTACGCAACAAAATTTTCACTATCAGTTAAATAAATGTTCATGGAAGGATTCGAATTATATAAAGAAATTCATTGTGTATAATACAAACCTACACTACAGCTCTATACCGAAGAGAAGCGAGGGCGGGCCATTATAATTTCATAATCATAAGTGACAGAATTCATCCTCAGAACTCAGTAACTCAGTTACTTCGTGATCATGACGCTTGCTTGACAGTGCCGAAATATCAGAAACTCACTAAAAACAAGGCACATGGTAACAATCCCATTAATAACATATATTACTATAATGTTAGTGACCATGAAAGTTCGTCCAAACATGGTCCAAACAGTTCGATCATTGGAGTCAGTTTAGCAATTTAGAAATAAAATTGTCTAACTATTAGGTACATTGTTCCTAAACTATAAGCGCTTGCGCTGCTGGTTTCTTGCAGTAATTGATTCAAATATATAAGCCGCGTTAAGATAGCTGCAACGCAATATGCAATGTTATATTTTCTATAGGAGCAATAACATTTACTTGTAAACACCCACAATCCACGCCAAATCCGCGCGTCCAGTCTGAAACGAACTAAATAACTATTGATTATAATTTAATTTAACAAAGTCGAAGTTTGGTAAAGATATGAAGATACGTAGTATTATTAACGAAATTAAGACAAGAATTTAATATTACTTTGACAAAATTGGAAAATTTGGCAGCAAAATAAGTGTTTAAATAAGACCAAATATTTATCTTTATCAAAGACACGGATACTTAAATAAGTCTCTTGTTAAATAATGAAGAAACACAATGTTAAAAATAAATAGAATTCTCATAAAATTAAGCGTAAAATATTGTATAAACAATTATCATAAAGTACTTTTCTTCCGTGATGTAGCAAATATGAGTTTTAATAAGAGAAGCAAAGTTATTTATTACTTTTAAATGAAATATACGAGTACTCGCAAACAAAACATTGAATGGCTTCAATTAGCAGGTACTCTTTACTATTCCAAACAATGATATCGATAAATGGGAGCCATCGTGAATAGACCGCTGTATTAATTGAATAAATCAAACAATTTCCACTCGAAGGGTTTCAAATTACCATTGATGACGGCAACACTTGTACACTGCTATTAAAACAATAGATTAACGAGGAGATAATGTACAGATTTATTTCAGGACATCATACATCAGATTTTGCTACCTACAAATTTTATACAAATTTTTATACTCGTGCAGTGTTCGTATACATTGAAGATATATTTTGGAAGATGTCTTTTATTCGATTAGTAATTTATGTAGACTACATAATTGTTTTTATATTCCGAAATTTTTTTTAGGAGACGGAAGTTTTTGAACTGAAAACTTGTTTAGCGGCGTTGTACACTTTTTTTATGGGTAAAAAATGTTAAACTCGCGTCAGGACTCGTGGCGTAAGACGAAAACAATAAAATTGGAAAGGTTGTTGACTTTCAATATATTGTACGAAACATAGTTATATTTTATTTTATCGTATTATAATAATAAGTCTAACTAGGACGTCCAGGTGAGACGACGTCCAGCTTTATTGGGAAGAAAATGCATTTTTTTACAATAGATGTCGCTAGGTGCGCTTAAATGTGATTTATGTAAGTTGATTTTTCTGAGAGATAAACTTTTTAATGTAATATAAGTTATCATGTCTGTGTACGATAGCGCAATACTGATAACTAACTTGCAATTCGTGCAAAATTATTCCCTAACCATTCCAAAAAATCAAAAGTGCACAAGTTTTCACTTCTGCCAGCACTCCCGGAGTGCAACCCGTCGTTTTTTTTTAACTAGAAGAAGAAGGAAGAATCTCCTTCTTCTTCTAGTTAATTACAATTATAAAAGAATATAAATTCAAGGTATATAATGCAAACTGTACCTACGGTTGCATACTTTTTACTAGCAGCGCTAAGTAATATTCAGGTGATTTTATAAATATTTAACCAAACCAACCATGCTCTCAAACTAAATACATATTATGGTCGCTTGTATTGCAATAACTATACTTTTGGTACAAATATTCCCTAGTACATTAGCACAGAATTCAAAAACCTAATAAATAGAAATTCGACTATTTAATAAGGTAGGTAAGTAAGTATGCACATTTATGAACCCTTTTTGAAAACAATATTATTCAATATTCTATTGTAACTGCATTACTCAGTTTTATATCTTACACTAAGATTCAACTTGGATTCAGCTAATCCTTTACCGTATGCGATCTGTTGTTTGTTGATGGGAAATAGGGTGTACATTTACACTAATATCACATTACATCAACGTACAGAACGGTCACGTTTTGAATGCGTTTCATCGCATAGCGGTAGCAATGGAAAATTGAAGACGAATAGGCATTTTAATTCTAAAATAAAACGAGTCAGCTGTTCCGGTGATGGTGTCTGATTGATGTTTGTTGTCCGATTTCAAATTTACGTGTGCGTGTGAGATGAGAAAAAATGTAATGGTTTACTTTATTTTTTACAAATATTAGAAATAGAAATAAAACAAATATTAGATAAGTAAAAAGAAATGTCTAAAGTTTGAGTAAATGATTATAAATTCCTTTAAAAAAACGACAAAGTGCGAATGCGTCCAAGGTATAACATTTGAAAAAGGTACCGAGATGTTTTAGTACTTAGAGCAAATACCTTCGAATAAAGCATGTTGTTTATATTGTAAAACGGCAATAAAAAAAACTTTAAATTAATTACGCTGACACACTGATCTGGCCACTGCTCTCCAACGAAGGCTTCAGATGTCATGTTTTGTACAGAACCCTAAAAAGTCGTAATAGAAATCCTAATATTGTGTATTTTCTGTAGTGAAACGCTTGGCAAAACATTTCCCCGTTTTTTTTTACTGAGTAGGTTTACCAGTAATTACCATATTGTGGTAGAAATACCTGGGCTCTTTAATAAACTGATGAATTATTTTTTTAAATTAATTAAGCGTAAATTCATGAGATTTACTGAAGATGAGTTTCAGAATTTCAATTATTCTTTATTTTTCAAGAAAATTTCAATATTTTCGAGTTCTTAGTCCTCCTGAAAAGTTTTCAACCCACTTATGTTTCAGTAATTGTACTTGAATGTGGTGTTTACTTGTAAGCTAAAGCTAAAAAAATATATCTATATATTTTATAACTAAAAAAATAAGTCTATGATTACCTGTTGTAATAATAGACTTCTTTTTAAATGAAATGAAAGGGCTTTACATGTTTCTATATTTTATAATTGGTATTATGATTTTCATATAATATGGGAGCTTGGATCAAAACAAAAGTGTATAAACTATCTTTACAGAATTTCAGAAATTATCCTATTATAAATACAATATAAATACTAGTGATAAGTATTATTAGTATCTATTAATAACTAAGGAATGTAGGTACGTAGTTCTATTCTTATGTTGATAAATACCTATGGTTGCGTATATTAAATTTTTTCAGGTTATCTATTCAAAATGGAATAGAATTGCATTAAAAAAACACTTATTTGAAATCATTTTTTGAACCTTTCGAATTTAGATGAGACAATCTCTTAAGGCTCTAAAGATGACATGACAGCAAATTGTGTAGTACCTAGTTACAGAGCTTTAAATTTTTATTTTTTTACAGCAGAATGTCTATTAACTATGATTAATTGCTAATAAAGTAAAAAAAAATATAGAAAAATAATAGTGAAGGACATTAGTTTGTGCACGCTGGGGCCGATTTCGTCGATGTCCTTTGTTAAATCAGTTTTTTATATTTTTTTATTTTATAGTCATATTTTTTATATAATTTTCATTTGTAATGGAAAGTGACTTCATGAGTTTTCTTATATGGAAGTAATTTTTCAATTTGACGACTCTGTATATAATACAGGGAGATAAAAACAGCCCTTGCTGAGTTTCTTGCCAGTTCTTCTCAGTACAAGGTCTCCCGCCGTAGATTTGCGAACTGATGGCGTAGCTTTTCGACATTCACAAGTGCTTGTAACAGACTATACTGAATAAACTATATTGAATTTTGAATTTTGATGTCGAGTCACAATCATAATAGAGCCTTTAGGGACAGTTCATAAATGACTGCAAGACCCAAAATCTCAAATAATAAAAATATAGCCCCATACTGCTCTACTGCAGTGCAATGGGCGGGACACGAAGAGAGGAGAACCGATAGCCGGTGGGGTAGAAACATTCATGAACTGCTACCATGCTTTAGGCGACGCTCAGTGGGCAAGCCCATCACGAGATGGACCGACGATCTTGTGGAGGTCGCAGAAAGCCGCTGGATGCGAGTGGTGCAAGACCGATCGGTGTGGAGATCCTTCGGGGAGGCATATACTCAGCAGTGGGCGTCGTACTTCTGATATGGTAAGCTTTTAAAATAGTCAGATGTTTGACGAAACAGGAAAGAATCTGGAATATCTGGTAAGTACCAGCGCTGACGGATTTTTTAACATAAAAATGTTTGGTGCTCCGAAATGAAAGGAATGGACATCAAGAAATTACAATTACCTTTGGAAACAATTAAAATGACGATATTTTAGTTTTGACTTTAGTCACCAAAAGTCAGAATATTCTATTTGAGGCTTGCGATTTAGTCACCTAAGGCTATTTACACGGTCTACTTCTCTATAAATCCCGCGTACGCAAAACGGAACTAGATGCTTTGCAATATGATATCCCCCTTACACACGCAAACTGACGTGAAGTTACTGATGACAAACAATGGTTGTTATAGTGAAATGCACTCATTAGACCTCTCTCGTGAAACAAAGGATGTAGGTGCATGCCACCCACCGTGCAGAATGACAAAGCCGATAGAACCTATGTTTGTTACCTCTTTTACATCCTATTCTTAAAGCTTTTTATGGAAAGCAATGGCTTTCGTTCGTCAAATAATAAAGAGTTAATGTTCTGGTACATTAAAGTTGCTATGAGAGGGTCTGGTTGTGCCTAGCTCAGCATACTACTTAGTCTGAAGAGAACCTTTGATTTTTTTATCTATCTTATGGTATTGGCATCAATGACCGACAGGAACCAGTGATAGATATTTAATGAAAATAAGTCCAACTCTTATTCCTTATCCAACCGATCATTAGATATGGTAATAACGAATTATAGACGGTCGGTTTAATTTAATGTCTATTTTTTTGAGTGTTTGCTGTTGGTCATGGATGACCTTTACAGCGTCACCGAGTTTAGGGACGGCGAGATCCTAAAGGCGAAAATTGACAAGTGCCTCTAGAGGTATTCCAGGCGGATGGCATCTCCCCACTTAGTAGGCAAAAATAGGGTCCCGATTATAAAATATTTTGGTCACCTACCCAATGACGGCCTTTGCAAAACTAACTCGCGCAATGGGGCTCGAAGGCTTCGTAGTATTCGCTATACGAAGAGAAATAATCAAAACATTTTGTGGTGCTTGTACTACCGGTATATTATAAGTACTCCTCCTAAGATTGCTCTCAAACAAAGACAGTGCAAAAGCACTCTTAACTATATTTTGTTCCCCATTGTGAATGTACCAAGTATTGTTCTGGAGCTAAATGGTATTCAAAGATATCACATTTTTAATTTGTCCAGTGGAAGTGAGGACAGATTAATTAATGCGTTGTTTCACGTCAAGAAACCTTGAGTCCGACCAGCGAAATTGGGAATTCCAAGAAAGAATTGGTGAAAATTAAATTTTGTAATAATTCCAATTCAACAATAAATATTTCATTATTGAGTAAAAGGCAAAATTTTAAGACACTAGAGACAAATAAAATGTTATTTGTTAAGACATGTTTGTTAAGCTTCCGCGCACTATGATAGATAATTATTAAATATTTCTTACTAATGAGCCCCAAAGGTTAAGGCTTGTTTTATGAGATAATTGGGTAACAGATAGAAATTAACACATTTTACATTATTTAATTTTATTGTTTTAATTAACTATAAAACTTGCTTGCTTACTTTGAGCACACAGCTTAAATTAACCACGTGAAAAGATAAAATCTCGGTAACAATTACAAGCTTGTAATTGCATTAATAAAAAGTTTTAACATTTCATTTATGAATTTAATATCTTAAACTTATAAATAAGAACTACATACTATATTCTAATGATAGTTCTTGTTTGTTAGTTGGAAACACCTAACAAGCATTATGAGATGAATTTCTTTACATGTGGGAAGGTCTATGCTAAGTAGTTTGATATTTAAAGACTACATCTGTTTTTATTCCCAATAACTCAGTAATGTCGTGCATCCTTCTTTTTCGGTAAATATGTTTTCTTAATAAACTAGGTATACATATATTGTAAGTACTAATAAAGGTCTCTTCTACATTTCTAACCAAGAAAGTCAAGAGAGAGTCTTGTAAATAAGTCGGCATAAATGTTATGTATTGTGTGCGGTTACACTAGAAATTTGCGTTTGGATGTAGAGATTGTCAACATTATTTCTGTATAGCAAACGAAAAAACATCATATTTAAACTGGAAGTAGTAGGTTTTAGGTATCATCGAAAAAATTACAATTGTACTTTAAACACTATAAATTCATGTATTTTAGGAAATATTCCTAATTTGAAATTAGAACACAAATTATATAGTAAATTAGAAGTAAAGATTGTGGATGCAGAAAGGTTGGTTTAAAGTGTTCTGTTATATGCACGAATTATAGCGGTACCTGTAGTAACTCGCAAGTTCTATCACCAGATAGCGATGATAAAGAAGAAACGGAGACTATAATTGAGCAAACATATGATCAAATCGAGCACAAAGAGGATTGCGATGATATTGATACTCCCATCGCGGATGATGTAGATCTGTGACGTTTCGATTGGTACTACAGACGATGAATTTGCAACACCTGGTCCATCGAGAACAACAAAGCGAAGGAGAATACGCTAAATTTTAGCACATTGAAATGCATGTAGGTTAGTCCTATTGGGGATACCACATTAAAAAAAACACGCCACTTACTCTACCTCAAGGTGGAGTGGAAATGAGTTTTTTTTGGCCAAAATGCGTGTTGGAGTACTACTTACTTAATACTTTGCGGCGCTCGTACGCCAAAACTATTGACTTTATAAAAAAGGTGGATACATAAATAGGGATGATGACTATTTTTTTTTTCGTTTATTAGGTAGATTATCAAAAAGCATTTGTCATGTATTTTTTCTTTTTTCACATAATATAAACATTGCAGAGATATATCGATTTGAAAAGTCGCATGACGTCACGTTTTGTTACAATTTTCACTTAAAAGCGACGTCACGAGCCCCTACTCCCGAACTTTGACGCGTTATAACTTTGTCATTCTTGGTTGATTGCCCAGTGAAAAATACGCGTCCATTATTTTTTGATCATCTAACTGACGGACTAAATAGAATTTCGTTTACTGTACCGCGTTATCACGTCTCTAGTTTCATTATGTATGTAACTCTTTTTATCGTAAAATGAATCGGAAAGGATATATTGCAATAAAAACTGCTTTTAGACGCCATTTTTCCAATATGGCGGCGCGAGCGGCAAAAATACGAGGTGGCAAAGTCGAAATTTGGAAAGAGCACCTCAAAATCTATAAAACTACTATTTTTTTAAACTCCCGGAAAGCTTTAACCACTATATTTCTCACCAAATGACTGTACCAATAAATAAGTTTAATTATTTATTTGTATCTAAATATATTATAAAGACACATATCATAGATACAAATGCTCGTATTCATCATACTAACATTTACAGCTCCGGCATTCGCACCCGGAACCTCAACCAGGCGAGCTTACCACTTGGCTACAGAGGTAGTCTAAAAAAATAAAGGCTTTAGTTTGTTTAAACGATTATTGCTATAATGGGTAGGGTGGACGATTTTTGTTGGCACAATGCTTTCATCATAGGCAAAGTTTTTGTAACCCAATTTCTGATAATTTTATCGATACTAACATGCCGCCTTAAATATATTTTGATGTTATCTAATAACGATAATGTATTTTGATGTAATTTACTGGGTTTTAATTAGTGTTTGTATTTTTATTTATTAGATTTGTTGGAACTCCATTGTGGCGTTTATAGTTTATAACCATTTTTTCTTGGAATGTTAAAAAAATAATCAGCCCACCAGCAATACACACAATCAGAATGATTTAAAAAGAATCTAATCACGCTTTCTTCTATTTAAACGAAGATTAAATAGATTATTATTTTATTATTCTTAGGCGAGCTAGTTAAACACATGTCTGCAGATCGCTACTTTTTAATTAGACTAACAATACTTATTAAATATGACATTTATTATGGCAATAACAAACTATCAGTTGAGTGCATGATCGTTGATGGTATATCATAAAAAGTATGCTCATATTAATTGCTTTTGTAGAGCAAAATACAAATGTACGTTTACTAGTAAAGAAGGGAGTTCAATGGCGCAGGTGGTTAGCGCGTTCGGCCTGCGATAGTGGAAGTTAAAAAACTTTCCTAATTTTCGGTCTTTGGATGGGTGACCAATACTTATTATCCTCATTCGTGCTTCGGAAGGCACTTTAAGCCGTTGGTCCTTCGTGATTCGCAAGGCACTTTAAGCTGCATCTACAGTCTTTAGCAGCCACCAAATCGCACTAGGCCTGCGTGGTTGGTTACGTTTCAAGTTCCTTATTCCATCCATGGGGAAGGCCTGTACCCCAGAAGTGGGGACATTAATAGGATGATGATGCTAGTAAAGTCTGCATACTATTTTTTATTTTTTATTACTTTAAAAATATAGGGAATACACGTTTCGGATAGGATATGGTCTTACCTTCTCTTATACTTTTCTACTGCACCAATAAAGTAGTTAGGGGCACGGCAGCGCCCCCTCCAATTCGAGTAAAATCAGCAGCACGGCAGCACCATCCTTTTCTCGAAAGAGTTCAGGCCATTTTCAACCAACTATAACTTCGTTGGCGACAAAACTAGAAGCCTGAATTTTCAGTAACTAAGTAGGCATTAGGGCTTTCAAATACCAGATTTTTTTGATACCGGTATCAATGCCGGTATTTACATGTTCAATACCGTTATCACGGGATTACGGTATTGACTATGAACTCAAATCAAAGGATATTAAAACGCTCTTTTTATTTTTAATCAGTCTTTATTTCCGTTACATAAAAGGTAACTGCGATGAAATTGATACTCACCTTTTTTTGATGTGTGTATGGTACATACACACATCAAAAAAGGTTGCGATCACTTTGAAAAATAGATTGTTTTTTGTGTTACTACGTTGCAGAGGTACCACGGCATGGGTAATTTAGCTGATCGACCCCGCAGCGGTCACCCAACTGTTTTGACAGCTGCTCAGAACAGCTACAGCAGACTTGAAGTTAGCACTCAGACCATTCGAAATTGCTTACACAAGGTTGGATTACGAGCACGGAGATCTTGGCGAGCACCTTTGAATTCAAGGGAACGTCAGCGACGCAGATCACAGGGCTAGACTTCGGCAAAACGAAGAAGACGAAGAGGAAAACTTTTGGCAAAACCGCCTCTTTGTTGACGAATTGCGAATCAGTACTCATCCAGATAACCGACGTGTCCGTGTTTGGAGAAGACTGGAGACTCTGAAAGGCAAAGAACAGCCACTGGAACGGTTCAGCAAGGCGGGAATCAGTGTCCTTTTGTGGTGGTATTATGATTGGGGTTAGAACGCCTTTAATCCCTTATCAAGGCTTCATGACGGCAGACAATACAAAGCAGTCACTATTGATGGAATTGTCAGTCCTTTCCGATTAAACCATGGGCAACAATTTGTGCTGGTTGACGATAATGTGCCCGCACATCGAGCTCAACGAGTCAATGCTGCTCTCCGAGAATACGAAATCACAAGGTTAGACTTTCCTACTGGCTCTCCTGACTTAAACCTAATAGCACGCGTGGGGTGCTCTTAAGCGAGCTGTTTGGAACCGGCAGCCACCACCCCAGACAGTGCCGCAGCTCCGGGAAGCTGCTGTTCAAGAATGGGACAGGTTACCACAAGAAATGCTGGATAACTTGATCCTCAGCATGCCCAGAAGGATCTCTGCATGTGTTCGAGCCACAGGAGGAGTTATTTTGTATAAGATATACAACAATTTATTATTAAAAGGTTTTTAAGTTTGGTTAAACTATCTTTTTATTTCTATCAAAGTTCTATTAAGTTAACCTCCGGCATGTAGGTACCTATTTGGTTTCTGTGAATTATGTAGGTAAAACAAATAGTGGGACTAGGATATACTTCATTTGTGTATTTCACAATCTTAAAGATGGACGTTGACAATGCAGCAACTGCCAGCCAATTTTAGATATTCGACGAATATAAGTAAATTAATTTAATACTTTCTATTAAGTTACTAAACAGAACATAGTCAAAGGAGTTTTTTTAATAAGAACTACTTAACTATAAAATTTACATGCATTAAATATATCAAATATACTAAATTCTCGTGTCGCGGTGTTTGTGGTTAAACTCCTCCGAAACGGCTCGACCGATTTTCGTGAAATTTTATATGCATATTCAGTAGGTCTGAGAATCGGATGTAATCTATTTTTCATCCCCCTAAATGTTAAGGGTTAAACTCCTAATTTTTTTTTTCAATTTTAGATATATTTTTTTTTATTTTTTTTTATGATACATCATACACAAATACATACTACCCTAAATTTTCACCCTTCTACCACCAACCCCTATTTTTTATGGCGGTACGAAGTTCGCTGGGACAGCTAGTATACATATTATACGATTTAATTAAAATTTATTATTTTTTGAAAAAATTAAGGCCCATCTGTAGCCTAGCTGTCCTAATAAATCAATCGTTTAGACCAAGACTGAGCTTAAATATTACTTAAAATTAAAACTGAAAAGAAAATACAAGTCCAGTACCCCTAGCACGAACCAATATCGAATTCGTATCGTTTGCGAGTACGAAATGTCATTGTCAAATGTGTACTGATTTTTAGTTCCCGTTACGTACTTTGTGGCGCTGCTGTTCAAGTTTCCTTACAAAATTTGACATTTCGGTTTGCAAACTATTCGAATTCGATAATGGTTCGTGCTAGGGGTACAGTAGTCTATAATTCTGTTAAGTAAGCGACGAAGCTTCTTTAACAGTCGGGACCCATTATTGAAAGCAAAAGATCTATTCATAAATATGTAATGGTGGTAAATGGGTTAACAGAATTATAGACTACTAGACTTGTTTTTTTTTCTTTTCAGTTTGTATTAGAAGTAATATATTTTCAAAAGTTATATATCTGTCACTCATTAACCATAAAAAATCATAAAATCGTAAAAAATGAACAAATCTAAATGAAAAGATAAAGTCTGAAAGATTTCAAATAAAGAACGATAGCAGAGATTTAAGAGGCCACCACACCCAATATCATATATTAAGTGGTAGGTACATAATATTAAAATATCTCTGTGTCCTTAACTCACACAAACAGTGTTATCAAGAAGACGCTGTCAAAAAGCACAGATAACAGTGAGATAGCGTAGCACGCAGTAATATATAGAGTACCCACTGCATTGACAACTGTTCAAAATATTTACATTATTTCAAACTCGAACTCAAAATCATTTATTCAGTTTAGGCCGTTACATTACAAGCACTCTTCCTTGAAACTCTAGAAGCTACGCCATGGGTCGTATATCTTCGGCAGAGACCTTGTACTGTGAAGAACCGGCAAGAAAAAACAGCCCTTACTAAGAAGTAAAATTAAATCATATTCTTCTTGGACATTATACAAAAGTTTTATCTCCTTACCTCCGTTTTTAGCAAGGTACGACGTAATTAATCATATTTTTAAGTACCCCACCACATTGATTTTAAAATATTGTCATTAAATTTTGGGTTCATATAAACACTGCAATCATTTATTTGACATCATTACCATGAAACTCGTTAAAAATCTTTCTTGTCAAAGTTCTTTGTTGTCAAAAAGTTTGAGATAAGCATAGAAATATTATTTTACAAAATAAAAGTAGGAGATTTACAATAAGTGTTACAAAAATGATATCCCTAGTTTTTGCTCCCTAACAATTAATACCTAATAATTATATAATTCTTTTCGTATGGTTTCAATTAGATTTATTTTTGTTATGCCTACTAACGTCTCACCATTTCATATTAGTGATTATCAGTATTGTAATTAGTCTGGAGTTGCTTTTAATCTGCTCAATTCCATAAGTTGACCATTTAGCGTTTCTTCAAACTAAATGATCAAGAAATAGGTAAACATACTATTTACATACATATATTGCAACTAAGTATGGGAACTTTTATGTTACTAATTAGTAAACTATTAGTAGTATAGTTTATTGGTAATGTAAACTCTTGTTTACAAAACAATTATTTGTTTAATTTCAGTTTTCAACTTACTAGAAATAGGTTAAATCGTTGTTAAGACATTAAAAACTACTTTAGAAACCTCAAGAAATAATTAACTATCGTAATTGCGATCGTTATCTTCCAATGCTTCCAAAGGGTCATTGAATTATTGATAAGATAATTCAAAATAAGGATAATACACGTGATTATTGTAAAGTAGAGAAGTAATGTACTTGCTTACGTTATTTAAACTTTTCGTTTAGTTTGTTTACTTGAATCGAAATAATGAACTAAAATAAACTTAAGAACCTTTTTTGTTTACCGGTTTGTTTAGAAAAATATTTTATTTTACATATATATTATCACTACTAATTCTTATTATCAGTAGGTAGAAATTAGTGATTAATTATGTCAAATGAAAATAATCACATGATGTAATATTAAAGCAATGAAGTCTACATACCGGTGTTCCAGCTTCACAAAATCCAAACAAAAGGCAAATTTTCACACATACACTACGCATATAAATTCATCACCAAACGAACCTTTTCTGGAGGAACCGTTTCCGGAATTCGATGTAGGCCGAGCGTCCCTTATCCTCATCGTCGGAGACTTTGACACGGCCGTGCAGCGGGACCCTGTGGCCGGACATGCCATAGTCCATCTGGAGGTCCACTATTAGCATGAGGGTGAAGAGGACGAGGAAGGCGCTGAGCGCGAGCGCTAGGCGCTCCTTCAGCTTCATGTTGAGCATGGTGCGCGCGGTCGAGCGGCGCGGCGGTGGTGTACTGGGCGCGCGCGCATGTTCGGGCGACGGCGAGCGCTTACAGTCTCGCGCGCAGCCGCGCCACCGGCGCCGCCAGCGCGCCCGCCACTGACCGCTTAGCCTGCGGGAGAGAGAAAACCAGTATCAGAAACAACCCTTACGAAATAACAATGCGGAAGATAATCACTGTTATCACTTTTTCATAAAAACTTTTTTTTATGGTTAGTTAAACCATAAAAAACTAAAATTACAGTAGAGCCAAAAATATGTTTTTACAATATTTTTAATGTACTAATATATAAATATTGAGAAGCTTGATGGCGCAAGTGGTTAGCGCGTGCGGCTGAGATCGTTGAAGTTAAGCAACTTTCGCAGTGGACGGTCATTGGATGGGTGACCAAAAATTTACTATCTCGAGCTCCTCCGTGCTTCGGAAGGCACGTTAAGCCGTTGGTCCCGGTTGCATCTGCAGTCGTTAGCACCCACCAAACCGCACTGGGCCCGCGTGGTGGGTCATGGCCCAATCTCCCTATTCCATCCATAGGGAAGGCCTGTGCCCCAGCAGTGGGGCATTAATAGGCTAATGATGATGATATAAATATAGCTTCCTTAATGTAAACATTAGTTTCAAAAACAAAATACGTGCATGGGTTCAGTTTATTCTTATACCCCAAGCCTACATACAGTGCGACCTCGTTAATATTATGACAAATCGGCAGGGAGGCGTTACATCGAGAAATTTGTTAAACTGAGGTTTGTTATAATGTTAAGTAGGTCTAAAATTTGCTATACAGAGGTAAAAAATAATTCGTCGATTCGTCGTAGGATTTTCGTTTTCTGGGGGGATAACGAAAAATTTGTTAAATCGAGAAAATCGTTATATTATATTGAGTTACGTTATAGGTGGTGTCACTGCATTTAAAAAAAGCTACAAAAAATGAATCAGACGCACTTTAAACACCGCGACCTGGGTTTTCTAGAATATCTAGATAGATTTTTAGTTTTAATGATTGGTGTCTTATGATTATGAGATGACCTCCATTAAGTACTTACTTTCTATAAAAAGAAATGCAAAATTATTTTACTCTCACTAAAAACTTTTGAATGATATACAGGGTAAAACTCGACCTATTCCTTGAAAGGGGTTATACTAGAGGTCATTAGCAACAAATTAAATCCAGTAAACTAGGGGTCAAAACTGGATGGTTACCGAGTTGTGACGGTTCTTAGAATTAAAAAAAACTGCCCTGCTGCCTAAAACCAGTAATTGAGGGTAATCTACTCCACTCTGAACATGGAATTGATACTTCTTTGAAAGCTGAAAATTTTGTGATCATTTTAAATTAAAGCGCTTGCCCAAAACTCACATAATCTCAGAAATAAAAGGACTTCAGTGACAATAATTTTTATTTTTGAAGTTATACTTCTTTAGGCGCGTTATGAAAAAATGATTAGAGTGAAATTTTTAGATGCGCGCGCATCACTGTAACCCAAAAGTAACAGCATGAAGTTGGCCGCGGGCGCGTTATGAAAAAATCATGTGAGTGAAATTTCGAGATGCGCGCGCATCACTATAACACAATAGTAACACCATAAAGTTGGCCGCGGGCGCGTTATGAATGTTAGTGTCTAATAAAGGTGGATTATTAACCACTAAGTGGTTAATAATCCACCATTATTAGACATCTGTTCGAAAGGTACTTTGAACGATCCACGGAGCTCCATAAGATGATCGCGTTGTCAAAAACAATGTTGGCACGCTCGTCGCCTCTGATCACTGTTTTCATATTTATAATATTTATCCACATGTTTCTAGTTTCTATATAGACACAACGTGTTTTAGTTACTTACAAGTGCTAATTACATATGGACTAATAACTTAAATTCAGTAGTGATTTTAATTGAATATTTTGAATATTTATTTAATTTTTCAAATTAAAACTGAACTTAATTGACTGTGTTAACTATCCTTTTCCAGTCCTTTTATTATTTTATGGTAATTATTAATTATTTGCATGCAATTAAAAAATATTTTTAATGATGCTAAAGAAGTATAACTTACACGCGCGTACATAAGTTACACGCATCCATTTTTTTTTTATTTTTACCGAGCTTCGCCGTAAATTATTGGAAGAAACTGTATGGAATTTGGCGCACAAATTAATAAAATGACTAACCAGTTTCATAAGCTTTCCAAAAAGGTACAAAAGTTATTTAGTTTATTAGCTGTTATTATTTAAATCAGCAAAAGAGCGATGTAGGGCCAACTTTTCATTTTGATTTGTAAATTGAATTCAGATCAAGAATGAATAAAATTCAATGTTGACTGATAAATTTAACGTGGTTTAAAAAAAACTGTACCTTAAAAAAATTACATGTCCAGTTCAAACTGCCTACCATTATTTCGTATGCAAGCACGGAGCCTACGACCTTTCCTACGACGTACTACACTCACTGTCACTCGCGTTGAAAGTGAGGTTTTTATTTGTTCGGCAGCTGCTACTTTCCTCTCCCTCAACTCTTAAATGGATGTCACTGGTATAACATACACTAAATCCTTCATGTGAAAGTGTACCAAAGATAAAGGATCTAAGGAAATCTAAGAGCCTAAATCTAAGGACTTAATTTGTTGCTAATCACCTCTAAGGAATCTTTTTCAACCCTTTCAAGGAATAGGTCGAGTTTTCCTGTCACGTATAAACAAAATACCTATATATCTATGTATATTATTAATATTAATATATTTATTATTCCTGTTCTTTTATTTTGTTTATGTTTATGTTATTTGTTGTTTCTCATGTTCTTGTTTCTTTTGTTGTTATTGTTATTGTTTTTAAACTTTCCGAAAACTGGCAAAATATTTATATACATATAGTTTTTTTTTCAATAGTTACATGTCAAGTAATTTATTGTTACTTAAACAACAACTGACACACGTGAACTATTGTATAAGAACACAATGAATAGCGGATTTTTAAGACCAGATACATACAATTCTCACGTCCGAAGGCTTTACTAAGAATACGTAAGGTAAAAGAAATTGATTTAAGTCTGTGATACATTATAAATTATACAAACGCAACTAATGAGTAAGTATTTGCTTAATACGACATTAAATTTCGTGTGAAACTTAAATTACAACATTTGAATCAATAAAAGATATTCATACAGTAATGAATTATTACACGTTACCTACTTAGGCTATTACAATGGCAAACTTGTAGACATGCAAACAAGCTATTGTTATTACTGATATATTGTTTAAAACTTTCATTGTCACTAAAATTATAGTAATTTATGTTATTTACAGGATTAATTGCTACCTTGTTTTTGCGAGTTGCCAATATTTGTGCACTGTATTGTTCAGTCTGTTCGCTCCGTGATCATGGCGCCTGTAGCGGTGCCGAAATATTGGGGACTTACGAAAAAACAAGGGACTCGCGAAAAAACAAGGTACATAGTAGCAATCCCGTAAATAACATAAAATAGGTGCAATAAAGCTATACTAACTCTAAATGATGTAATGGAAGGTGACTTCAGAAGTATCTCTGAAGTCATTTTTCAACTTGACGACTCTGTATATAACAAAACAGGGAGAAAAAAAAACAGTCCTAGCTGAGTTTCTTGCCGGTTCTTCTCAGTACAAGTTCTGCCGCCGTAGTTTTGCGAAGCGATGGCGTAGCTTCTTGACCTTCACAAGTGTTTTTAACAGTGCTTTTTATTTTGATTTTTGATTCTACACCAGAGGCCCAAACGCGAAGTTTAACAGCTCCATAATCGTATCGCAACGTAAAAGTTTCTGTGAAACCTAAGCTGCGCCGCTACCGGACGTAAGAACAAACTGGCTCCTTCCATACACAATTTGACGATGACGATACGATTACGGAGCTGTCAAAGTTCTTGCTTGAGCCTCAGCTCAGGTGTCTAACATTAAAAGCCTCCATCAGCCTAGTAATCTACTAATGTACTTCCCGTTTCAATTATCAACCTCCAGTAAATGGTAAGGTTATATCAGTTCTTCTTAGTCTTGATAACAAGCAACAAAGCTGTAGTAGGCCCACCTTTTTCGTTGTCGTTAGGTCTTATGGTGGTAAGTAATAGAAATTTCAACGGGTTCATTTTTCACATTTTTAATATTGAACGATTAATAACCATCTCCGCAGAGGATGCATGCTTATTAATAAAATGAAGCAACTTCCCATGTTCTGTACCCTTAGTATGAGTTTTACAATTATGAAAATTATGATAGTTTTCGTGAGCACGCACTCGTACTAAGGGTACTGATTTTATTGTTTTCGTTTCAATACAAATAAGCAGTGTTTAAATTCCAACATTAAATCATTTGGGTCTTCTTAAATTTTAATTATATTTGGTTACTTTTCACCAAAATGGACATAGAAACATAATTTAGAATTACGAAAACTATGATAGTATTCGTGAGCTCTCGTACTCAGGGCACTGGTATGCACTAAAGTGATCGACTACCTAGTAAAACCTACGTGACTAAAGCAAATAAAACACTTTTTGAATGGCTATAAAGTGAGATTTATTCGTGGACACGAGAGTATTGCGTCTTTGTTTTATTAAATTATCCTAGATTGAGAGATTCCTGACAAAGACTCTATGTATCAGTGTTTATTAATATACGCAGGAAACACTCATTTAATTCGGATCCTTTTCAGGCTTTTTGATTACTGCACTGTATGCTGTGTGTGATTATTTAATTTTTTATTAAAAACTGCAAAAAATTCAACCATTTATGTGTTTTAGACATAAATATACAAAGATTATATTGTGTAGATTTAGATAATATATCTAAATAAGTTGAGTTTTTATGTTACTTTTTACTCAAATAATTCAGTTACTTGTAATTTTCTTAATTGTCACATGTTGTTTCACTGAATTTAAATCAATCGCCATTTACTATCTAATATATAAAATTCTCGTGTCACGGTGTGCGTAATTGTACTACTCCGGAACGGCTCGACCGATTTTCGTGAAATTTTATATGCATATTCAGTAGGTCTGAGAATCGGACAACATTTATTTTTCATCCCTCTAAATGTTAAGTCCACCCTTAAGTTTTTTTTTGGACAATTTTTTTGTTTATATTTTTTTATGATACATCATACAAAAATACATACAATCCTAAATTTTCACCCTTCTACCAACAACCCCATTTTTTATGGCGGTAAGAAAGAAGTTTGCTGGGACAGCTAGTATACTATATCATTTAAATCGTGCAACATTTTAAAAGTCACCTTTTCTATGTTTTTTTCCTAAGAAAGATATAATGATACGTTAGTAAAATATGTTGAGTAATGCTATTGTAAAATAAGGTTCAAATTATGCGAGTCATCATAAAGAAGGCTTTGCAATCAGAACTAGAAGTTTCAGGTTAGAATTGTTAGGTAAGCGATAAACTGACATGTCTCGAATAACACAAGTAATGTTGAGTCATCCATCACAAATATCCTACATATAATAAAATTAGCATGTGAGTTTGTTTGCTTGCATAATTACCTACTAGATTACGGTCTTGGACAAATAAGCCAAGCATTATTAAATCAACTCGATGCTTTTGACTTTTTAACGTATTCTGTGAACGTAACGTTAAAAGAGGCAGGGCATAGCGGATTAGCCGCTCGAATTGGAGTGCGCGTTTGGGGAAGACGCCCCCCCCCCCCCCCCTACATTACAAAAGACCACAACAAAATATTACTATCTTTTGGTGGTGATGTGTTTCTGTCGGTGAGTAAGGTTCCATGGCTCCGCGGGGTAAGAGGGATTGGGTCTACGTCTAGGGTAGGCAACGGGGATGCGGGGATACATCCGCAGTCTTCTACCCTGAGTCGGGGCCAGCGGGCGTGGGTAGGGTAACTCGCGCCTGTATTGCACGACACCGCAGTCTGGGGGGGATTCCCACCATGTGCCTGGGAATCCCCCCGATCGTGAGGTGGCCTGGCTAACAGACGGGCCGGCCGGCGGCGGTGTGGTTGATTCCGAGTAAGGACCCCACGCCGCCACCGCTGGCAAGGAGGGCACATCCCGGAGTTTTAGTGGGTAGGACCCCCCCCCCCCCCCATCCCGAGCAGTCACTGAGCCAGCCCTAGGGTTGGCTGAGTGGGTGGACGGGAGGTGGCGGGACGAGTCCCACATAATCCCGTCGCCTACCCAGCGGCGGCGTATGCGTAACGCATTTCACAGGGTCAAAAAAAAATTTTGGTATCGCAAGCGTTTATAGCTCATGACAGCCGCTTACCATTAGTTGAGCCATACAATTGTTTGCCACCCCTTTCAATATTTTTGGTTTAATCTAAGACTTCAATTCATATTACAGATATTGCAATCCACGAAGACGCGCCCCACTATTCCTCCTAACAGTTTATAGTAAATGTGTTCCTGCTTCCGCCAATATTTGAGTGTTATCGGTACACACTAATTATCTATGATAATAATAAATAATAATATGATAATTATCTTTTTATCACTAATTATCCTTCAACCAAAAATTGGTGGGGCGCATCTTCGTGGATTGCACTATCTGTATGCCAGGATAAAAAGTATAACCCTGGGGTTGGCTGAGTAGGTGGACGGGAGGTGGCGGGAGGAGTCCCACATAACCCCGTCGCCTACCCAGCGGCGGGGTATACGTAACGCATTTAACCGGGTCAAAAAAAAAATTTTTGGCATCGCCAGCGTTTATAGCTGATGATAGCCGCTTACCATTAGTTGAGCCATACAATTAATTGCCACCCTTTTAATATAAAAAATAATACTTGTTTTCTACGCATATTCCGCGCCAGTCTACAGCATAATAGACACTTGTTATATCAGAGTATCACTCCAGTGATATCTCATGAACATCTGAAAACCAAAATTGATAGAAACACATCAACACCAAAGGATAGTGTTGTTTTGTGTATTTAGTGCAATCTTCGGTAAGGTAGAGAAAAGATTTATAAGCAGGATGTAAAACATTTTATTCGGCAGTAAATTTAAAACGAGTGATTGAACTGCATCATTGTATGAAAATTAAACAGAACTGTGGAATTATGTTGAAAATCTGACAATTGTGTGGCTTATTTAAACTGCATCGTATTATAATAAATGAATAATCATTGAATGTTTTCTACCTACACGTGTTTGCAGTGCGCATAACTTTTGAGGTCACACTTGCCTATAATCAATTAAATACACTTTGCACTCGTAGCAATAACAATAAACGCTAACGAAATAATATTCGATTTCGTTGGCCAATCTATAATCACTTATCAGTTTGAACTTCTTCTCATGAATATTACCTATTCTTATAAAACTCGGCTAATTTACCTACCTACCTTTCCATAACATTTCACCAATTAAAAAAAGTGCAACATGTAGGTAAAATAAATATTTTTTATAAAAGCAAATAACATTTTAAAATTATTTAGTGATAATGATGGTCTGTTTCTATATTGTCATCTTTTCTGAGATTTCAAGATTAATGATCTAGGTACTAAGCAGAAAAAGATACTGGTATTAGAATTAATATTGGGAAAAGGTGCTGTAAAGGTGTTTGACATGACAAACATAAAACTACACGACACTTTGACAAGAGAATATCGTATTAATTTCAATACGGCTAGTCTATATAATACTTACACATTCACAAATTTCAAGGAGAAAATACGAAGAAAATGTTAAAGGTCGATTTTATATTTTGAATGCGATTCTATTGAGAGTTATTTTTCTTGCGCGGGCTTAAAAGTGTTTTGGCAGAGAAGCACTCTTCGGTTGAAAACATGTTTTTATGTTGAATAATACTTTTGTTAGTAACGGGTCATACAATGAAATTCGGATCTGAGGGTGCAATTTGCGGTATAATGTTTACACACATTTTAGTTGTCTATCTCTCAAGACTCAAGTAAACAATATACTTGAAGAATATGAAGGGTGCGATAGTATGAGACAGATTTCAATATACCTTAAGTAAGATATCTTACTGACATTATAAATGTGAAAATTTAGATTGTTAGTAACTCGATCAGTCAAAAACGGCTGAGCTTCGAATTTGGATGAATTTGCAATATTAATATTTTTATCCTGGCTTAATATCAATTGAAGTAGTTTTTTTTTTGCAATTTTGATCCCCTTAAAAAGTTAAGGATCAGATATAAATGTAAATTTACATAACATATGGTAAATATTTTGTAAATGAACACAAAAATCTATAATGTCTCTTGTTAAAGCCTAACTTTACGATTCGTATAACTTGGCAATGGCATAAGCATACAATTAAATCCTAGCGGATTTAAGACAGAATCCGTTAACGGTTGATTTCTGTTTGGGCAAATTTAGATTAAGGCATAATTTAATCGCAACCGTGTAAAACCAGATCAGCATTAGATATATTGTTTTAAACTTGCATGGTCACCAACATTACAGTAATTTATGTTATTAAAGGGATTGCTACCAATCTTCCAAACAAGGTACATGGTAGCAATCCTATAAATAACATAAATTACCTATTATAGCATCAGACAATGCGAAAATATATGAAATTTATAAAAGTATCGTTATTTTTGATTAAAATGCCCGAAGTAATGAACATACTTATTCCATTGTGAGCTATCGAAATAATCCTACCACTTATTTGAGACTAATTAAGAGACAGGTACCACTCCCACGATGCACAAAACAATACAGTTACAATGAAATGCCAATTAATCTCTTTACAGAATCATTGAGAACACAAAAGCTACTGTTTTTGATGACATCATACTTATACAGATATACATAATATTGCCTTTATATTTAAGTTTTATACTTCTACTTTTGCAAACTGTTGAGAATTATTTAATAATAAATAAATACCTGCATAAATTCATATACAAAACTAGTGAAACATATAACTTAGACAGGAGTATAAATTTAATCCCGTAAATAACTTTTAGTACCATAAGCATATGGTACTAAAAGTTATTTACGGGATTGTTACCATGTACCTTGTTTTTAGCGAGTTTCAGTTACTCCGTGTTTATGGCGCTTGCAACAGCACCGAAATATCGGAAACTCGCTAAAAACAAGGTACATAGTAACAATCCCGTAAATAACTTTTATTACTATACTGTTAATGACCATGAAAGATTAAAACAATATATTGTATAATGCTTATATTGTAACATCAGTATTGTACCAACGTTTATGAATAAATTAATTCTATTCTCCTAGATTATCGTGAAAGGATCTTTGTAACTTATACCGTCCCTAAATGAATACTGTACATTGAAAATGAAATGTAAGAAAGGATTATGGGAAGCGTTTTGTTCAGCGAAAATTGCATTGCATTGCGCGGCGTAGTTTCGCGCATGCGTGCGTGTGCGTATGCATTTATGCTATTGTCCATTGGCTGGGCGCAGTTTCGTCACCGCTCAGGAAGAACCTAATAGATGAATATTGCGCATACACATTAGACCTACATGAATGGACGCGGGAAAGTGACGTGAGATTCTGTTATTTATTCATTTAGATTCACAAATAGAACAGCAATGCTATACTGTAAAATTTTGAAAATTATACAGAGTGGCACTGCTGTTTCCTCGACCTTCTAAAAAAAGTAAACAAACAAGAGGATTACTCTAATCATAAAAACTAATTTGAATAAGTATAAAAAGGTTGAGCGTGGCAACATTGAACTGTTTTCAGAATAAGTATATGCTGTCACCAACATTAAAAAGTTTTTCTTTTCTTAAAAATAAAACCAAATGAATGCACAAAAGATGAAAACAAACAAGTTACAGTTATTTTCGGAACTCGCATCCCGTTTGCTATTGCGAAAGTTTTACAACTGCCTTCCAGAAGTCATGTATATCCCTAATAATACTTAACAGGTGACGATTGTGATAATTTATTTTCAGAGAGGTAGGGCATAGAGGATTTGGCCCTCGAATTGGAGCGCCCGTCTGGGGAAGTAACCTCCACCTTACAGAAGATTATACACAGTAAAATAACATATGAATATTCTTTTTGTAGTCAAGTACATCTGTCGGTGATTAAGGTTCTAGGGTTCCATGTGGTAGGGGATTGGGTCGGGGTAGGCAACACGCGAGTGATACTCTGATATCGATAGCTTCTATAGGCTATGATGGCCGCTTACCATCAGGCGGGCCATATGCTTGTGTGCCACCCTTTAACCATAAAAAAACTGTTGACTGCCGACCGATATTTTGACGCCTCACTGGTAGCATTTTATTATCATTAACTATGAAATCCGCGACGAAAATTCTAAATACACAAATCAAAACATACTTAACACCGTTTTGCTATTGCGAAAGCGGTGAGTGTATTTGACACCATACCTGTCAATAGATAGATAGTCATAGAGTCATAGTAGAATATTTCATTAAACGTTATGTCAAAAATTAACTCCGTTATCTTTTTTATTGTTTTTTTTTTCTAAAAACCTTCTCCTAACAAAACAAAAAGTGAAGAATTATTCAATTTGGTTCAGTCGTTCGGAAGTAATGCGTTACATACTTTTAGAAGATTCATTTTTATATAATCCTAAATATGAGCGCAGTAAACAACATAGACACAATACTGTAGACAATGAACAGACAGATAAGCTCCATATTCTTTTGTTAGTGCAATCATTAGGAAGCGTATGGAAAATCGAGAGCATATTACGAAGAAAACAATAAGATATCCACTAATATCGGTCGAACAATGTGGACGCTAAGCGACGGCAGCACGCGACTTTTTAGCAACAAACAATGCGGTTGATAAGATCTTCTACAGATCTAATATTAACTGATGGACATAGAGAAGGAGCAACGCTCACTCATATATGAGGAGCTGGAGAACAAAACGGTATAATTACAGAATTAGTCACAATACGATTTTTTTACAATCCAGCGTTTTTGAGCCCTTTGAATTGGAACCTCAAGTCATTTTCAATCAATACCGCATAAAACTGTGTTAAAATTACTAAATTAAAAACCACACCCAATGCTCACTGTAGGTATGTCATTCAGTTTTTTACTGCGCCTGTAAAATTTATAACGTTTTGTTCGCCAGCTTCTCGTATATATAATATTATATTATTATATTTTATTAGTAGATAAATATATTAATCTTGTTTCAAAATATATAGACAGTAATCCAAAATCATAGTTCGTTTTGGAACTAATCAAGGTAGAAAGTGTGATTCTGGTTACTGGAAAGCTAATGGAAATTAGGAGAACAACTTTGAAAAAAAATATTTCTGGAATATGTTTTACAAAATTATGTTGCTAGAACTAATTCCAAAAAATATAATCAACCCCAAAAAATTACTGACTTAGGATATTTGTATGGAAGCTCAAAAATCAGGTCAGCTGAGAAATTACCGTTTTATCTCATAGCAACAATTTGTAAATCTATTTTACTACTTAACTCTTCGAGGTAATAACACCTTAATAATAATGGAGGTGTAAGTTTACATATTTATTGTTAAACATCTAAGAGTCCTTAAATTCTTAATACCTAGCTAATATTGTTAATACAGATGTAAAAAGTTTGACGTTTAAGCATAGACTTCATATAACGCACATTTTATGGGTTTCTATCCACCAAAAAAGTTACAACTTGTTACCAAATGTCAAAAGAGTCAAACCGAACTCAAGTTTTATGAGGAGTGCGTGTAAAAAGTTTCACGCTTTCGAAGAACCATTTCGCTATGAATTAAACGGCCTTTACTGGTAAATACCAGGTATATTGAGTACATTGGCATGAAAAAATATAACACATGAATATTTAATACGACGAACTCGATAATTCTGAAAATATAAAAAAAAATGTGTGTAAAATACAAAATGCATTTGTTTGATTTTAAAAACTTAACAAATACAATGAACAAATGTACTATTTAGTCAACTCTGTTTGTTATAAACACTTTGTTATAACTACAAATAACGTTTTTCAATAAGTAATACAAGATTTTTTTTATATTTTAACTGGCCGACCCGGCAAACTTTGTACCGCCTAACAGACAATAAATACCGTTATCTTTAAATATTTAGTTAAAATCAATTGAGGATTTTACCACCGAAATGAAACCCCATTAGGAAGCAAAAAATCTTATCGCGAGAAATGAAGATTCCCGCTTGGACTCTGTCGCGTATTATAAAACAAGACCTGAAGCTCGCTGCTTATCGTCGATATACAGGACATGCTCTAAATCAATCTTTACAATTAAAGAGAATGGATCGATCAAAACGCCGTCTGTCGCGATACGCAGGCGAATAGCATAGAAATAGCCTCTATACCATTAAAAAAAATTACGATTGAAGAAACCTACAATAAGCAAAATGATAAAGTGTACGCTCGCAGTTCTAAAGAAGCTGCTCAAGTGATCGGAAGAGTACAACGTGGTCATCATCCTGCGTCAGTGATGGTTTGGTGGGGCGTGTCTTATCAAGGAGTCACAAAACTACATTTTTGTGAAAAAGGAGTGAAAACTGCAGCCAAAGTGTTTCAAGAGTCTTGGATCATGTTGCGGAACCTCTCAGCAAAACACTTTTTCAAAATATACCGTGGATTTTCTAGCAGGATTCTGCACCTGGTCATAAGGCACGAACTACGCCGAACTTGTAAACGCAGAACGCCTGGCTTGAAACCAACATTCCGGACTTTATAAGAGTTGAAGACTCGCCCACGTCTAGCCCAGACCTCAACCCTTTAGACTTCAAATTATGGTCAGTTTTAGAGGATATGGTCTGCTCTAAATGACACGGCAACACTGAGTCACTTAAAAAATCTTTGGTGCAAGCAGTGGCGAAATTTCCCTTGGAAACAGTGCGTAAATTCATAGTGGCCAAACAGATTAAAGGCCTGTCTGTAGAAAAGCCACAGGTAGCCATTTCGAATAGTTTTTTTTTAATTTTTTTGCTGTGTCTTTAATAATAGTGTAGGTATTTTTAATAATATTACATTACTTCATTAAAAAAATACATTTGTAACAGATCTTATGGCTGATCTAGGTAAAGGCTCTCGATAGGCTTTCGATGATGCTGAAGACAATATAGGCAGGCAAATAGTCAGCAATTGCTTAGAGATAAAGAAATTTCAGAAAATCAATCCAGATTAGAATATTTTCTATATATGTTTCTCTAGATTTGAGTATGCTATTTTCTCATATTGTTTCTTTTTTCTAATATTTGTGTAGTTACTGTTTGTGTACGAATATGCTTTGAGCATGTGTAATCTGTGAATTGTGGAAGATGGCGGAATACCAAACCTAATTTAATTGTAATTCAATATTCTGTATAATTTATTTCCGTATTTTTTTCCGATATCTTAATAGTTATTCGGCTATTCGGAGCGGAGACGAATCCAAAAATCAGAGTTCAATAAAATCTGTCCAACAGTTGTTGAGTTATTTGTTTTATTTATATCAATGATATTACATATATTGGTTTATTTATTTATTACATCTTTGGAAACCATCAGTAGGTACCCTTAGCATTCAATATCGACTTCAAATAGTTGAATTCGATCTCGATACGCGTCAAATGTCAAGAATAAAAATTGAACAGCGCCACAATGGACGTAACGAGATTTATAAATATTCCAAATACTTCTTGATATTGGTTATGTAATTGAGATCGAATTCAACTAAATATGGGAATTCAATATTGGTTCGTGCTAAGGGTACTGATCTACATGTTTAAGTCAGCCATGGCTCATTCACCTGATTAGAACAATGGCTAGGAAAACCAGTATGTGAATGGGGGCGGTTTTTTGTAGCTCTCTGGATAATGCCATATAGCTGCGCATGCATAGAAGAATGCAGCGTGCATAACGTTTGATTTTATGATTTTATTTTCAAATAAACAAACGAGAAATAGACTTAAGGAGGAGAGTTATGAAAATTATAACATCTACAGCAGGTCATGTATGTACCAAAGAAATGTTAGTGATTTCATAACTTATGCTTCTGGGAAATAATCTGTGCCCTCAAAAATGGAGAACATTTAAATAAAAGAAGAAATGGTGAATTTCTGTGAGAGAAGAGTACCTCCACCTAAAGTGCTGACATCAGAAAAAAATATGCCATAACTATTAAATTAATCCTAGTTATCTCTAAAAAAATCGTTGATTTTGTTGAAGAAATTATGTAGATATTCACTGGTAAACTAAAAATATATAAATATATTAAATATAGTTACTATATCTTATTATTATGCGCTCCGCGACCGGGACACCGACAGGCCACTTTTAATTGGTTGAAAAAAACCGGACAAGTGCGAGTCGGACTCGCATACGAAGGGTTCCGTATCATTATCGATACAACAGTAGACACATATCGAGCAAAAAACTGCCAAAAAAATCACGTCTTTTTTATAGGAGCTCCTTAAATGTTTATTTTATTTTAATTATTTATTTTTAAAGTGAATATACAACTATATAATTTCAGAATATTTCACGCGTCTTCCTGTTGTCGTTATTAATAAAGAGCAAAAAACGGCAAAAAACACGTTTGTTGAATGGGAGCGCCCTTAAATATTTAATTTATTATGTTTTTTGTATTTGTTGCTATAGCGGCACTATACGTCAACAGGCAGACACTTTAAATATTAACAGAATATTTAGTTATGTATTCACTTTAATAAAAAATAATTTTATGAAAATAAAATAAATATTTAAGGAGGGCTTGCAATTTTCATATAACAGACGTAATTTTACGCCGTTTTTGGTATGGAACTCATCGTGCGCCAGTCCGGCTCACACTAGGCCGCTTTTTTTTCTTCTTAGTAACAACATATCTGTCACTGACTTATTATATTTTTTTAATCAATTCACAAAGCAACGATACTAAATATGTTTCATTAATTAAAAACTAATTATTTATTTTGCAAAATTTGTACTCCAATTCAACACAGGCAGTTTGAAATGAAATGAAATGAAGTATTATATATTATTGGCATTTAACTGCTAGATGTTTAAATCTAAAGAAAATTAAACTAGTCCCGTCTGTTGCCTGGTCCGCGTGGATATTTTTCTAGTAATATTTTCTTTAGATAAAATGAAGTATGTATTTGTTAACGGCCAAACCCGATTTTAGGACAAACTAGTTTTGCCTAGGCTAAACTAGTTCTTCCTATACGCGATAGGATTAACTAGTATAGCCTAGTCCAAACTAATTTGTCCTAAGCCCGATAGGATAAACCGGTTTAGCCTAGGCAAAACTAGTTTGTCCTGAAATCGGGTTTGGCCGGTAACATATTCATGAACTAGCTATATCATTTGCATAATATTGGTTATAGGCAAATTACTTTAGCAGCTCTGTTAAACACAAAATCTAGGGCAAATACTAATTGAACGTCGTTTATATTCGAATATCCATTTCAACACAAAAGTGACTATAACTTGGAAACCTAAGTATTTTGATGGAAATATATAATCATAAAAGCTTAACAGCTGAGCTAAACAGTTATCAAAAGATTGACAATAGCCAGTAACGACTGCCGTTTTAAAATAGTTTAATCGGTCCAATGACGTAAGTTACCTTTCATGGTACGGAGTTTTACGAGTTGATCTTACGTACGATCTTAAACAGATGCATCCCATGTATGGTCGTCTGTCTGAATGCTTTTTTTACAATAACTGAATTCACGTATTTATTTTGTAAAATTACCATGCCGCCCAAGGCACCATATTCTGTCCAAGCTTCTTTTAATAAAATAGTAACTGTCCTTCAACCAAAGAACGAAATTAATATCGGATTGAGAAAAAAAAATCAAATAGTTGCTCATTTTCTTTTTTTCTTTTTAAATGGTTCTAAACATGACATGATTTTAAAGTAGTTTAAAGTAATTAATGACTGATACAGACAAAATTTATTTTTTATATGTCACTAGCAAAACTGGTACCTACAGTTTCATTAGCAAATACGTATACTAAATAAATATAGAAGTGGAGTTCGTAAAGAGTGACAGTAATGATTAAAAAAATGAATTTACATTTAAAAACAGAGATATTATTTATATGTTTGACCACGTAGGAAATTGTACGATAAAGTATTTAAGTCGAGTTGAAATTTAAATGACAACATCCAAAATAAATTAATTTAGATAGTGGAAAAAGGCATGATTCGAACAAACTTTACTCAAACATTGAGTTTAAGTTATTTATTTGAAGAAGCATTTATTATAAAGAATATTTTCACAGTAAACTACAATTTTCTGAGATAAAAAGTATCATATGTCCTTTCCTGAAACTCTTACTATCTCTATACCTTATTTATACCTATCTTATAATTTGATTCAGCAGTTTAAGCGTGAAGAGGTAACAAACAGACGCAATTTCGCATTTATTATATTATATTATAGTATGGATTTATATTCAGTAAATGCAACGGTGAATGTGCCTATTACTTGACCTTGGCAACTTGCGTCAAGCTTCCTTCACTGCCAACAAGATATAAATTGGATCAAAACTGAATAATCAAATACCTATCTAACAAGTGTTTCAAACCTGTACTGAGAAAAATAAATGGCTTTTTTAGCTCCATTTTGCTTGGTACAATTGAGCTCTTACTTCTGCGAAAGTATGTGTTTTTTAGCTTCAAGGTAGTTGGTACGTAATTTTACTATATGAATGAATTCAGAAGTATTTCGGAATAAAATAAAATTTTCTTAGCACTTTCTAATATTTAAAATCATTTATTATAAACACGTCATCCAATCCATCACATCAGCCATCGACCTTATATTAAATTCTAATAACTCTACATTTTATAAAAGTTACGTTATTTTCAAAGCAAACCGCGTTCAACAGAGCGTTCTAAAACATCCTGTTCTATCACAAAATGACCTTGATACAGAAAAGTAATGTCAACATCATAATTCACGAATCGGTAGGCCTCTTTACCTAAGTATAAGGTCATTGCATGTTTGGTATACGCGTTCAATGACCAAATCGCTATGGTATTGTTATTTCAATGATCAATGTCAGGACCACGACCTCTATCGAGAAACCGAATCATATGGACCTAACATTTAACTTATTATATTTTTATGCCACAACAAATACTTACTTCCAATTAATTATACAAGCTTCAACTTTGCAAACGTGTACATAACCTCTCGCCCATTGGTGCGCTATTATTGGCCGATAATATCGGATGCGTTATTGCAATATTTCGTCATATTGCGTCGTTATTATTGCAGCAGTGTGTAACTTCGTAGCTGTTCTCATACATATAGTGCTAAAAACCAATATCGCAAAAAGCATCCAATATTATCGACCAATAATAAAGCGCCTATTACTCGGGAATAAGTATATTATTTGTTTATCACACAAACAAATCAATTCCCCTAACAGAATTGGAACCCAGGACCTTGGGAGCAAAAGGCAACCGGTCGTCTACAACTACATATTTTGATTTCCAGATTTTTCAGTTGTTTTGGCACGAATGGGATAGTTCTCGGTGTTCTACAGCATTTGATAACAATAAACTTGTTTAAATAAAAAACATGCCTATATTTTAGTTCTATAGCAGGTAGACAAAGTCGCAATATAGCCGAACAGCTTTATTATAGAGCAATTACAGTGATACTCGTAGTGCAAGCGTGTCTATTGTCATGGCCTTATCTGTACCTGACAATTATTTACAGTAACACGAAAAGGTTATAGGTGGTGTAAACGCAATAAAGGTCAAACTACCCATCGCCATTATAACCTCGAATGCATCAACATACCTGTTACTGTTTTTATAATAAAACGACATAATTAATGAAATTCGATTTCTCACCTTTTAAGTAAAAATTTTACCAAAACGTGACGTCATGCGACATTTAAAATCAATATTTCTCTGTAATGTTTTGATTATGTGAATAATGTTTTTGATAATCTACCTGATAGACAAAGAAAAAAAAGTCTATTGTCTGTTTTGTGTCTGTGAACTACAATTTTTATATTTGGTTTCAATTACCAAGCCAATATATTTTTATGAAATTATACTTAAGAACCGTTGATTAAGTGGAAAACTAGATAACCACATTTGATTGAAATTCCTATACCCAAAAAAAACGAGAAGAAGTCACTGTTAAAATTGCAAACAGTCCATACCCAAGAAAGTCTGTTCAAAACATAAAATTTAATTGTCAAATGTCAAGATTGAAAGGGATTGCGTTGCCTAGATTTAGAAAGTATTTACCTTTCCTAAGAAAACGGCTATAAAAAAGCTAGAGCCAGCTGGGACTTCTAAAACAGTCACTCAAAAGTCGGAATGAGCTTGCGTTGAAAGAACCTCATTTCCGCCACCGACTTTCTCAATACATTTCATTTAAATACTTTTCCCAACTCCAAATGCAAAGAGGTTTTAATTTTGCACTTTGCTATCTCACACGTGAAACAAGAGAATGCTTCTGGCATGAACGTCTTAAGTGGAATTCATTTCATCTTAGTATCCATTAACATTACCAAGCTTTTTGGTTCATCAAGTCTTTTATAAAAATAATGATCAACCATTAAATTGTTATTTATATATTTTATTGTAATAAGGTTGGAAATCATGCATATGACCCAATAATGAAGCGCCCGCCATAACCTTTAGAGACGCTATA
The DNA here is from genome assembly GCA_902850365.2 of Chilo suppressalis. Taxonomy (NCBI): domain Eukaryota; kingdom Metazoa; phylum Arthropoda; class Insecta; order Lepidoptera; family Crambidae; genus Chilo; species Chilo suppressalis. The sequence goes on along the minus strand of OU963903.1, from coordinate 8,927,259 downwards.
TCGTACAGTATATTATTACTCTTGCGCTGTTTTACCTGACCTCATCCCCAACCCCGTGAAGTCCTGGAAATCTAGTCTAGTCACCGATAAAAACTTAAGTCTTCTATACATCTTGCTGGATCCAGTATGCTGGACAGCGCTTTACACGAAAAACAGATCCTGTTTTACCACTTCTTTAACGTAACTAGCGGTCGCTCGCAATTTCATCCGCGTTACTTTAGTTATTGAAAATCCCTCAGGAATCTTAAACTTTACTGTGATAAAAAGTATCATATGTCTCAATCCAGGTCATAAACTATATGCGTATCAATTTCGTAATATTAGTTAAGACAGCTCTGTCCTGTCTCTGTAAGATAGTGCGTAGAGGACTTTAGCAGCAAAGATCATCACTGTGTTCTTTTGTAAGGTCACGGTTACATCTTCAGATGGCCGCTCTAATTCGAGCAGAAAACCCTCTCTATCTTTATTATTATTTACCTAAGACGTAGATTTAATTAAAGCATATTTAAGCGTAAAAGCATTAATATGGTTACCCTTTCGCTAGATCAAATGAAGTCTAATTACGCCAAGTCAACAGGTTTTCCAATCAAATCGGATGACTTTAATCAAAACCGCTCTATTCGTTACGAGTCACTCTTAAAATTTTAATTAAGCACTTACCAGTAATATGTCATGCATACGGATTTAATGAAAATCTAATAATAGATAACATTGAGCTAACTGAAACGTGCTCTTTAATCTTAATGTATCTGATATTTGCGTGTATAGTAAAATAATGTTTTTTCTTATACTTATGTTTTTAACTTATTCACTCCAAACATTGAACGGTTTAGTACAGTTTATTAAGATATTAAAATTCAATTAACACGCTTCATAAACTAATCAAAAGTTTTTCATTAAATTAACTTGAATTTAAAAAGTTCACGTAAATAGTTTGTATCTGTACCCTTAGCACGAACCATTATCGAATTCGAAATACGTCAAATGTGTACGATTTATTTTTAATTCTAGTTACGTTAGTTCTACTACGTTGTGGGTACTGCTGTTCAAGTTTCCATACAAAATTTGGCAATGACATTTTATACTCGCAAACATAACGAAATCGATATTGGTTCCTGCAAAGGATACTGTACCCCTAGCACGAACCATTATCGAATTCGAATAGTTTGCGAGTGCTAAATGTCAATGTCAAATGTGTACTGTTTTTTAGTTTCCGTTACGTAGGTTATGGCGCTGTGTTCAAGTTTCCATACAATATTTGACAATGGCATTGTGTACTAGCAAACGTAACGTATTCTGTATTGATTCGTCCTTAGGATACAGTAACCTTAGCACGAACCAATATCGAAATCGAACAGTTTGCACGTGGGAAATGACATTGTCAAATGTGTGCTGATTTTTAGTTCTCATTCCGTCCTTTGTGGCGCCGTTGTTCAAGTTTCCATACAAAATTTGACAATAACATTTCGGACTCGCAAACTATTCGAATTCGATATTGGTTCGTGCTTAGGGTACTGTTATATAAAGGTAACCGTTACTGCCGGACTGATCTATCAACGCACAGCTCAAACCACTGAACGGTTTGCGCTGAAATTTGGCACACATATAGTTATTATGATGTAGGCGTGCGCTAAGAAAGGTTTTAAAAAACTCATCCCCTTGAGAGTTTGTATGGGAAACTAATATTTGCACGCAGATGAATTCACAGGTACCCACTAGACGCATATAAACTATAATATAATTATTATTATTTTTCACTCGAGTATAACTTTTTTGTCAAAAATACTGCCAGTGACGACGTGAAATTTGCATGAATTCCACGGGGAACTGAACCGTGTGTACTGAAAGTGCAGGCATCATGTTTATTGAACAAACGATTTGGGAACACCCGTCAGGAATATGGCACCTAGGAGACTATTCGAACCGAACAACGATATTTAAATCTAAATGCACGAACAGTAGCATACTGGGGCACGATAATAGGTGAAAATTACAACCGATTTCGAACTCTGAACCCAAACACTAACGTTGAAAATTAAAATTGGATTATTTGGACAACAGTGCTATGTGCTATTCTTTAAGAACAAACTTACTTTTCACCGCGGAATTCGCCGGTTTGATTTGACATTTATATAAAATTCAAGTTTACAATTTAAATCACACCGCGGAGTCCGAGGTGAAAGACGAATTTGATCTTACAGAATAGCGCTACAGGTCTATATAGTCTGAAAATCTACTTTTAAATTGCAGCTTATTGTGAGATGTCGTTTTTTTATTCAACAACATCATATACATTGCTCTTTTTCTAATGTGTAAATCATACGTTAAAGCACTGTGAAATAAAAAAGCACTAGGACCGGGAGGTCTTCATTCATAAAGATAGGTAGAGTGTAAAATTTCTTTTTTCTTACATAAACGGACCCGGAATTAAATTTGGAATAGTTCGATGGGATGTGGGATATGTTGGCATCATCATCAAAATGATTTGTTATTTATACCTATTTTGAGGGTTCAAATAACAATAATAAACAAATCATTTATCGAGTGACGAAACAAAAATAAAATTAATTTTACTGAAACGGTCTTAGCTCAGTGTATGGCTCATAATGGGATATGGCGCTATTTTTAGAGGTTTATTGAAAATAAGAACTTGAGTACTCCTAAAATCAGCTTCATTAAGGTATTTCGAGGAACGATTTTGATGGAAACAGTAGGTAATATTGCCAGTGTGTCAGGTGGTTAATAAGGCGTGCAGCCACCAGAAGGCGCAGTGCACAGAGAATGCTAATGCCGCCGTCACTTCCAGTTTCACGGATGTGGACATCGAAAACGATGTTTATCGCTGTCACGCAGACGCATTTCGGTGAAAATGAATGTCGCACAATCGGAACCTCGTATGCGGCAACCTTGATATTGAATTATAGGGTAACTTCCAGTGATCCGCCTTGGTTTCGCAAAGGTGAACTGTATTTTAATGTGTGAATCACAGCCTATGTTACTCAGGGATAACGTAGCACTGTAATAGTGAAAGAATTACATATTTATGAGATCGCTATAGTAGTTTTTGAGTTTATTCTTTACAAAAAATACGAAAATACAAACTTTATATAAAGTATAGCAACCAGAAATATTAATTTTGATATCAGAAAATTTTATTTCCAATCAAAATAGGGCGCCTGTCTAAGGATTCTACCTCCGCCTTGTAGAAGATCACTAATAACACTAGGTTTTGATGTTTTTTCTACCGGTGAGTCAGGTTCCATGGTTATACGGGGTAAAGGCCATCCTTTATAATTATTACAGTCACGGTAGGCCACTCGATACTCTGGTATCGATAGTGTAACTACTTATATGCTATGGTAATAGCTGCTTACCATCATGCGGGCTATATTAGGTATTTTACCCTCTTTATAACCAAAAACAATTGTTTTTCTTTATGGTTCACAGAAAGCGTCCATTAATTTATTCAACCACATACTGCCCTTACTGTGAAGATTTGACAACATTTCTTACTAGAGGAACAAAATAGTACAGATCTTATCAGCAACACAACATGACAAACTCAACTTTGAGCTCAGTATAAATGGGAGCTCCAATATAAGCGGATAATACGCAGTATCCTCTGCTTCTTCTGCTTAGACTTACAAATCTAGACATTATTTTATTTTGGATATCAGACCAGTCACCCTCTGTTTTAAAATAATTGTTAGCCGACTCCAAAAAAAAGGCGGTAAGTACTCAATGGGTCAGTATAGGTATATTTATATACGTCTAGACATTTCTATCGGCCCGCTTAGTGTTACAAGTTTCAATAGTCTGTAGCAAATATATAGGTTGCAATATTTTTTTTTAAACTCACGAAATAGGTGGTTAGTAAATCAGCTTTAACCGCCCTAGTATGAGCACCGCGATATGATTACGATACGCGTTTTTATCACGCTCAATTGTCAAATTACTATAGAGTTTGACAGTTAAACGTGATATACTGTAAATTGTAGTGCTCATGCTACAGGGACAAGACTGGGTGAAACTGGTGAAAAACTTTTTTATTGATGTAACATTTATTTTAGCTAGGGACGGTCAAATCTCAAAGTGAGACAGGTGGGTCGATTGATGTGTCCGGAAGTATATATTTTTACAAGCTGTGCCCAGCGGTGTTACCTGCAGTTTATTAGGGATATTTTCCCTCAGTGATGTGTTAATCCAGGGTGTCAGCTAACTCCATACCAAATTTTATTAAAATCGCTCCAGCCGTTTAGACGTGAAGAAGTAACAAACATACACACTCACAAACTTTCGCCTATATAATATTAGAGTGATTAGTGTTCGCGCACATCTCCGAAATGCGTGGACCGATTTTGATGATTCTTGTATTTTTAGGTATTTAACTGCTAGATGTTTAAATCTAAAGAAAAGTTTTACTAAAAAAAAATCCACGCGAACCAGGCGGTGCGGGTTGGAGTCCCGTCCGCTGCCTGGTCCGCGTGGATTTTTTTCTAGTAAAACTTTTCTTTAGATTCTTGTTTTGTTTGAATCCGTTTTTTGGCGAGATGGTTCCATATAAATATTTAGAGTCGGGGCCATGCATGTTGATAAAACTGAGTTATCGTTTACTGCATGGGTTGGCATGGCACCTACACGAAATGTTAATTTCACTTTAAATGTAGTTTAGATATAAACGTAAAGAATTGTATTATTTCTTACTTTTAAAAGGTATTTTTATTTTTATGGAGTTGGTTTTTATTTTTCTTAAAAAAGTTGCCTAAGTTAAAAAGAGTCATACTAACATGATTGAAAAAAAAAATACATTATTAGTGATTATTTTATTGTGAGAAATCTATTTGGCGATGCCTCTAGAGAAAACTACAAACATACACAATTAATACAACTCTCCTTGATACAATAAACATACTGCTCCTCGAGAACTCCGTATCTATTTAAACTAAATTAATTGACCAGTATCTTTGCCAACTTTCTGCTGAATAAATTTTATTCTTTAGTATCTATTCAATACGCGACAAGCTCTACGTAAATAAATTATATGTAGTAAAGTATATGCAAATGCAACAAAATAAGTGTGACCTTTAACGTTCTATATTATCAAATACGAATGCAAATGAAACTTTTGTATTGTTTTTTTTCTACCGATACATAATCAATATATTTTTACATTAAGGACACATCGAAAAACCACTAAAGTTTGAATGATGCGTCACAGTTCGCCGCACATCACAATTCATCATTATAATTTTAAGTTTACATTTTATATTGTTTTCATGAAGCGTATCTCTAACTTCTGGGTCCATTTTGTTTTTGAGATGAGGTAACAAGTAATCTACAGTGCGTCTGCCGTAGATGTTGAGTGCCGTTGCCGTGACTAGCAAGCCGCGAGTGAATTATGGTTTTATAATAGAAGTGAGGACTTTTTGGCGGGATCGGGAAGCGTTTCTTTAGCAGTTTTGTTTTACTTCTTAAAAATTGTGTTGTGGCGGATGTTAGTGTCTAATAATGGTGGATTATTAGCCACTAAGTGTTCGGGATAATGGAGAAGTAGTGGCAAATGAAACAAAATAGCGGAAAGAAGAAGTCCACGGGGAGGTACCAGTAAATCCCCACACTTTTACTCAAACATGGTGAAAGGGGGATTGACTTGACTGCCACTTACTATGACTTGACTTATAACTTTGCCCACGAGTGCTATAGTATTTGTATACATTTTAACACTTGACATTGGCTAAATGCACAAGCTGTGCGAAGCCATTTAGAAAAAAATAATAATAATAGAAGTGAGTGTACAGAAGATATACTTACTATTTATATGAAATGTAATACGCCATATTATGGTTAATTCCAAACAACTTGTTTACCTAGAAATTTCTCATGTGTGGTTATGGCATTCATATAGTATATTTTTGTTATGTCATTTCGTGACTATATCGAATAAAGATTTCATTCAACGAGTACTATTTATAATCTCCATTCATGGTTTCTATTGTTCAAACACGTACGTGTGAGAAGTAAGCAATTCAGAGAGCTAATTTATTCACCGGCGGCGCTCGACGGACGCGCATTTGACGGAACGAATAGAATTACTTAGTTCTTTGCTTGCAGATTACCCAAAACCGACACGCATTTAAAAAGAATGCCCTAATGAGAATATATGAACAAAAATCATATAACAGGTAATTAAATAGAGTAGTAGTAGGTAGAATTGGATACTGCAAATTGAATTTGCATTATTACCTTGAAACTTGAACGATGTGAAACATCAATAAATCAGTATATAAATATTTCTAACACTCCCGCCAATCAACCAAAAAATTACAAAGTTATAGCGCGTCAAAGTTAGGAAGTAGGGGCTCGTGACGTCACTTTTAAGTGAAAATTGTACCAAAACGTGACGTCATGCGACTTTTCAAATCAATATATCTCTGCAATGTTTATATTATGTGAAAAAAGAAAAAATACGTGTCCAATTCTTTTTAATAATTTACCTGATAAACGAAGAAAAAAATTAGTCATCATCCCTATTACATCAAATAAAATTTTACAGGAGCAGTAAAATTGAATGACATACCAAGTAGCTTTCGACATTACATTGAGCTTTTGGCGTGATTTTTAATTTAGTAATTTTAACACTATTTTAGGCGGTTTTGATTGACATGAGTTGAAATTCAAATTCAGCTGGCCCAAAACCTCCGTAAAGCTGTAAAAATAAAGTATTATCGGCGCCGTGCTGCTGGCCGTACTACTGCTGCTAGTACGAGCGCTCCAGCGATGCCTGCACCGCCGGTCACCAGAAACAGAAAAATGGTTTTAAATTTTGGGATCGCACATATTATTTCCCCGTCATTGACCATATTATGGTCAAAAACCATAAGCGTAATTATACCGTTTTTTCCGCCATCTCCTCATGTGAGAGCTCCGTTGGCCTGATGAATTGATTTATTCAGAGACTGTAAAAAATAAGGATTTCTGTTTGATCCCAAGGCCTAACATAATATGTTTAGTCTATGTTTTATATCCATTTTCAAATACTGTTTTTTTCTGTATACATAAATATGTTTTTAAGTTTTTTGTCTTTTAAAAAATAAGTTTCATATACTTGTACTTATCTATATAACTCATAATAAGGATAGTATTTTTAAACAGTATGTATTACAAGTAATCGATTGTATCGATGCAATATTGGTTTTGTTTTGACAACGATAGTGAATTCGACCGAAGTATGTGACGACTCTAATGGCCGTTCCCAATACCTTATCCCCGATAAGATAAGCCGATGAGCTTACCAGGGAGAGCTTTTATCAGATATTGTGTTCCAAAACTTTCTAGAAACATAGGTTTACTTATTAATTTTCGCTCACCAGGGTAGGTTTTTATAAAAACTTTTATTGCAATTTGCAATATGAAAACTGGAAAGGATAATTATTTACAATAGACGAAATTTTAACAATGTTCCGAAACTATTCAGAAACTGGCCAGCTTTCAGTGAAACCTAATGAATTGATTTGTAAAAAAATAAATTGTTAGTAATACATAAACCTTAGGTATTATAACATCTCGTTACAATAACATTACAACAGAATGCTATTTATAAACTATGAACCTTGGACAAGCCAATGATTATACTGAAGTGCATAATTTTGTTTAGTACTGGACTCAATTAACATAGTTTTATACCATAAGGCACCTGGTGCACTAGACTAGACTTTAATACCTGCCCCACAGTAGCGGTATTTAAAATAATAATAGCACGCTACTAATTTGTAAATAATACAGCTGTATTAGAATTTCCCAGGAAACCTTAAAGGGCATACCATAATCCAAAAATATAAATAATAATAATAACTTGCGAAAATTTAAACAAAGGTATTCGGTTCCACCCTGAAGAAAAGTGCTGGTTCAAACAGACAGAAGAATATGCCTATAAAGGAAAGAATAGTAAGACAGTAAACAATTCAGTGATTGATGTTGAAATCAATAATAATGAGAGAAAAAACGAATAACACCATTAATTAAGGTCAAACTATTATTAAATTCACAATTAGAAATATTTGGAATATATGATTCAGGTTCAAACGTTTCCATAATAAATTCTAAATTAATAAAAAAAAAAGAAGAACATAAATATAATTTAAAATGTGACAATTTAATAACAATTAATGGTGTAAAAAATACGATTGGTTTGACAACTATCAAAATAAAAATTTTTGATATTGAAGAAAAAACTGATATACATCAGTTTTTTCTTCAATATCAAAAAACATAATTGATGGAGAAAAATTTAAATATGATAAATAAATAAATATTTCCAACACTCACACCAATTAGCCTAGCCCCAAAGTAAGCACTGTAAGGCTTGTGTTATGGGATGCTAGGGTAACGGATAGAATACATATACTGTACATATATAAGTATAAGTATATTTATATAGAAATACATATTAAACATCCATGACTGGAGTACAAATGCTCGTATTCATTACACAAACATCTGCCCCCACCGGGATTTGAACCCGGGACCTCTCGAGTCGGCGACACCATGAAACCCGGCGTACAAACCACTCGGCCACGGAGGTCGTCATATCTATGCAGAATCTATGTATCTATTTAGAATTTTATTTTATTTATTTATTTTTGTATTTTATTGTAACACGGTTTGTTTCACAAGTGTACACACCGCCATGTTCATGGTATAAACTCTACTTAGATTGAAACATCAACCTATGAATGTCTCCACTGCAGGGGCACAGGCCTTCCCTATGAATAGAATAAGACTACAATAGGTGCGGATTGGTTCGCTTACGAATGCAAATGCAGCCGGGACCAACGGCTTAACGTGCCTTCTTCAGAAGCACGGAGGAGCTAGAAATAATAAGTTTTTGGTCACCCTTCCAATGACCGACCATTGCGAAAGTTGCTTAACTTTCACAATTACAAGTCGAATGCGCTAACCACCTGCGTCATCGAGCTCCTCAAGATTGTAACATTGGCTGAAATTAATGTTAAAGCAGGTGTTTGTTGAATTTAAAAATTGTAAGACGATTTACTTTTGTTTAATACAATTAGTAACCCCCTTTATATTCACCTTGAAAACTTGCAAACTTTAACGTAGGTGTATTTCAAAACACGTAGAAACTATAAATTGCCACTATCCATTCAAGTCTCGCATAAAATATGTTTGGCAAACACACTCCAACGAGCGCTAATGTATTGCAAAACATGTGAAATATTGTCATCTAGGTATTGGTTCCAACAACGAAACAAGAATGGCGTAAGCCTGTCGTAAGCTAAGATCCAATTTTATGATCGTATCTGGGCCTCAATCTCGGTAAATAATCACATATTTACTCTTCGAACATACACATTTGTTTTAGCTTAGATTTCCCGATGACATAAAATTTTAATGAATCAGCGTTACGTTAAGCATGTTTGCTATCACGGTAAGTATTTGTGATTTGAAAGTGTTTCAAATGATACCATAATTTTAACATAAATCTTTTAATTTTAGGTTATATTATTGTTATTTTAACAATATTTCAATGATGACGAGATATTTGTCGAGAAGGAACCCTTCAAGGTAAACATACAATCTTAGTAACAAAAGGATTAAAATGAGGAATGATCTTATTTATTATCTCTGAATTTTTTTTTTGTAGATTCTTTTGAGCATTTTTTCACAGTAGATTATCCCCTAACATTGAAATTGGATCTATGTGACCTTTAGGAATTATACCATTAGGTAATAACCTTTATACAATTTAAATCACCGACTCGGGTAAGATTGAACAAGTGTAAATTAGTTTATTATATTTTCTTTTTTAAGCATTTAACTGCTAGTTGTTATAAATCTAAAGAAAAGTGTTATGTATTTGAAATTAGTTCAAAGCCTGTGCACATTGAAGTTTGAGCAATGTCATCGCGATTGTTTAAGTGTCCGTGTTTACAAAAAATCCCTAGAATTAAAAAAAAAAACAAATTATCAAATCATCCCACGACTTATGCATAAGTTAAAAGTAAAATAAATTATAATATGAAAACTTTATAAGAATTTTTAACGGTGATTGATTGATAATGCAATGTTTCATGGACATAAATTATACTATTCTTAATTTTATGGCGTAACATAAATTGTAAGAATGAAAAAAAATTAAACTCTTAAACCTGATTTCAAACACCTACTTATTTGTAAATTGACATTACGACGCTGAACTTTGTATATATACAAATATAAAAGCATCAATTATATTTTTCTTTGTACAGGCTGTTATTGTCAACTTGGTTTTAATATAAATTTAGCAAAGATAACATGGGCTTCAAGGCAAACTCAATCGCAGCACTTGACCTAGTGTTCTCTGAACAAACAAAACAAGTTTGCAATATTGTGTCGATCTATTTATAGACAAGTCTATATCTTAAAAAAAGAAAAGTATTTTTGAAATGAAGGGCAAGCCACAATATTATCACAATTTTAAGTTCAACAAGTGAAAGTACAACACAAAACAAAATAAAGGTAACATGTAGTTACCCACTCTATATTATCATCGTACAAAAATGCGGGCTAAAAACAAAGAAAGTAATTTGACACTGTTGAAGAAAACATGAAATCCTCTGATAACCAACAAAACTGATAAAAACGGTCAAATATTACGTTATTTACGTTCGTAGTACTTTCAATGATACGTTGTTTTGTTTAAAATACCCGAATGACACAGAAGGAGTGCAATGTTTTATTTTTTTCAATTACCTTATTTGTGTATTTTTATTAACTTTGTCTGCAGTATTTTCTGGTCAATGAAACCGTGCCCAATGCCATCATAAAACAAAAACATGATAATTTCATTTTGTTTTCTAGCGTTATGCCTACTAAAGGAAGTATGTTGTAGCCATAGGGAAACAGAAATGAGGAAGTCCGTTAGACTATTGAGTTGACACTGAAGGTAATCATAACAGACGAGACCATCAGAGTGAATGACAATAAAACCTTGTACACGAATACATGAAGTTCATTTTCGAATGACAAAGTGTGAGCTTTTAATTTTCAGTACGAGAAGTTAACTTGTATCAAAAAAAGTAATTGAATTATAAACTACTTTTATATTTGGGACGACCAGAGAACGGACGGTATCGATATTTTTTTATCTTAAACGTTATTGGATGTGGAAGTGTAATTTAATTGGTTGACTAACAAAACAGAAAATAAGACGTAAAACCACATAAAACATTGTTCATAATAATGTTCAAAAAGTACGTACATAATTTAATATTTTGAATCGGCAAATGAATTCAATTTAATTTACTATCATCAATTTTAACATTCTATGAAATATTAGGTTCCTACCAAGTCATTCCAATTGTTTTGTGTAACCTACAAAGCCAACATTTTGAAACAGTCGGCATTTTAGGTGGAAGTTACAACAACATCATCTAAATAGCTTCACGTATTTATAAATACAGTAGTAACAACTAAAATTATTGTGAAAATGTCGATTTCTTATTTGTGTGTCTTCTGCACTCAAGGTCACGTCGATTTACCGTTTTACATTGATAACGCTATTAATAGGCAAATTTGGTATTGGCTTGTAATAATCAGGAAGTCTAAAATAACATTTGCCCGAAACACCTAAAATATGTTTCATTAATTAATGATAAAACGATCATCTAAAGAAAATATTACTAGAAAAAAATCCACGGGGACTAGGTAGCAGACGGGACTCGAACCCGCATCCTTTGAGCAATTAAACCAAACAGAATTCTCAAAAAAAAAGTATACTATTAGAATGAAGAAACTAAAGTTTTGGAAGGATATTTTACTAAATCGAGACAATTTTTCTATTTTAATTAAGGTCGCAAACAAGTTTCTGCTCGTGTGTTTATTCAGCGTGGTTAACATTTTGAACGTATCGGTTGCGTACACAAATTATTGGCGCTAATTACAAGTGATATATTTCGGGAATCGTTTCTGACGCCCCAGACACTTTTCGTGTGAAAGTTGTAATTCCACTGAAAGCTACATTTTTCTCGACTACATTGTTTCAAAAATTAACTGCTGCTGTGCTGCATTTTCGAACTAAAAAATAGGTCATTAACGCTACAAAATTTCGATTGTTAAAATGGACTTCGCTAAACGCAGCGTTTATTCAACATCGTTAACTCCATGCTGCGGCCCCGATTCATAGCTATTACTACCCAACTAATATGGAATCTCCAAAAAAACTAAGTTGCTATTGTTGCACAAAAGTCCGTTACTAATTCGATTCGAATAAAACATAATTTAAACTACACGATACCCAATTCAATAAACCGATATACAGTTAGTTATTGATAATATAAAATTTACGATTGTAATTTGAATTTTAAAAGTCTTTTCTCATTTTTATGTTTTCTAAAAAGTTAGGTTTCTATTTTATCGCTTCGCTCTGTGATGGAGGCGGTAATTGAATCGTTCGCGCGGTTGATCGCTTGGCATTCTGCGCTACAGGTGTCGCCGCTTGTCTGGCTAATACCCTGTGACGTCATAGTACAGCATCAATAATTGTTACTGTCATATATTCTACCACACACAAACACACACGGTACCACCGAACATAATTGAAGGTGACTCTACCTTATATCGGCCGAGAATAGGCATTAAATTACAGATATAACAAATTCAGTACAAAACTAAGATTTTCCACACTGTCCATATTATTTTTCACTCATTTTCAGTTTGGTATTTAATGTTGTTGTAAATTAACGCTTGAGTGGGTGTTGCTGTGAAAATGTTTTTATATTTTTATTTAATATGATCGAGTATTTATCGTTTACCTATGTATATAACCGTAATGTATTTCTGAAACTTGAAATAACGAATGCATTGCGTTTAATACACGTTAAAACATTTTTAATTAAGTTGTTGGAGTACGTGTAAACGAGATAAAAAACTAACGATTAAATTGTAAGGTTCAGTTTTTCAAGTCAGTTTCTTCTGAATAAAATTCTGCATTTTAATTGACATTACTATTATTCGTTATCTCTTTTATTAAGGCTTTAACCGCCATACTCTAATATATCAAATTTTTACTAGTGAAACTGATGCTAGTTTAATCTAGCCTGATACCAAAAACTTTTTGTCTTTAGATGTAACTTTCGATCGAATAATTCAGAAAGTGAGTATGTACTGTAAACAATCCTATTAAATAATAATAAAATATTCAATAAAATAATGTCTTAGATTATTTACTTGCAATTCAATTGCTGTTTTAGAAATACTATAGTAAAAATTCATTCGTTTTATTGAAATAAAGTTTTCAACGCTTCTACATTCTACATTCAAGAAATAATACGGTAATATTATTTTGATTAGTTCCGATAAAACACTATACGCTCTATGGTTTTATGGCATTAGTCAATAACTGTAGAACTCGTAAGATTTATGGAACAGAATGAAATTGTGTAAGATTTTTACCAACGATAAAATAAATATAAAGTGAAACTAATGCCTTGTTTCTAGGAATTGTAGACATTTTTTGTAAAATTTTAAGTTACATACACCATTCATTAATATATAAAAAAACTAGAAATGTTATAAAACATTATGAAACCTTGAAATGTTATGAAACGCTTGACATAACATAATTCAAATCCAAAATTGTTTATTACAGACAACTAAATGGTCTATTAAATCGTTAGTAACAATAACTAAAGGGCTATGTTAGTATGTATTATTTTTAGGTTTCAATCAATGATGTTTCGATTCAATAATGTCTGTCATTTAAATATTGAATAAATTGTATCATAAATAAAATAAAATGTATTCTAAACCAAATGTCAAAATCAAAATGTTAAAAAATCAAGCAAAACCGCAGCAAAATTCTTCATTTCTTTTATGAAATCCCTGGAGAAGAGAGCTAATGGAATGTAGGCAGCCAAAATATCCTTTATTCAAATTTGGAAAAAAAAACTTTTAAAAGACAATACAAGCAAAATGATAACAACTGTAGTTAAATATTCTTTTAAAAGTATTTCTATAACTACAATAGTATAAAATTAAATGTTTAAAAAAAGGTCGACAACACTTTATTATTCTTGTGAGTTTGTAAAAAGCTTTTCATTAATGTAGCCTTTTGAAGCTTTTCATTTTATAAACAAGGGCGTGAAGAGTAGAAAACAATATAAAAATATAATAAAGAAATATGTAGTTTATTATTCTTACGAGAAAGAAAAACGCATCAAAATGGAGTTATTGTCTATATTATATTCAGTTTTTTTTTTAAATCTCTACCTACTGTCCAAGACATACCTACCGACCATTAGCAACCGAAGCTTTTCTCCTGTCATATTTTGGGTAAATATAATAGGAACCTTAAAAAGGAATACAAATCCAAAAGATTCGTCCATTCTGTGGTTGAACTGAACTCGTTTTTCTCTCAAACTCGCGCGCATCATCGGAAGCGGAACAACACGCGATGTTACATGGCTATAGTTATTTACCTTACGTACCAACGTTATACGCGAGTAGTCGTCATACGTTGTCTGAACGTTCGATATAGCATTCAATGACTCACGTAATATCATTGCGTACCTATGTAATTATACGTGTTGTACTACCATTATGTTTTGCTACTCGCACTTCTTGGTACTCCGGTGCTGTTCGCGTTGATAATATTATTATTTGCACTGTATGACGCAGCATTCGAAATAAATGTCCTCAAATTCAGTTGTATTGGTATACTGAGAATTCTTTCATTGCATATTCAGTAGATGGTGCCTTCATACTTTTGATTATTGTATGTACTTATAAGATTACTATGAGGATACTGCACTCGATGAGTCTCTTACGTCTGACTAGATTATCTCAATACCAATAATTCTAGGAATTATATACGATGATATAGTTCTTTAATCTTATTAGTTGCTTTGCATACGCGCAACGGATCACCAGATATAGACGCACCCCTAATCTGGTGTGAGGAGAGAAAACGTCAAAATAACAAAAGAAGAATGGAAATGAAGTTGAAAGAAATAAGTTTATGCGCTATCCAATCATTCACTTTTTAGAGCCTGCTCTGCGTTCAGTGCGAGCACGGAGGGTTCTATACCCAAAGTGTAATAGGGCCTATTACTAAGACTCCACTGTCCGTCTGTATGTCTGTCACCAGGCTGTATCTCGTGAAACGTGGTAGTTAAGACAGTTGAAATTTTTGCAGAAGACGTATTTCTGTCACTGCTATAAGAAAAAATACTAAAAACAGAAAAAAGAAATTTAAGGGAAAAACAAGTTTTTTTTTGCAGTTTTTGCTCGATATTGTATATGTATATTTAATATTAGTATTGAATAACACGAAATCCGATGCGCAAGTGCGCTGGTTTTCTATTTATTATGATCTTCCACACAGTCTTTCCTTTCCTCAGTCTTCGCATTCTTGTAGGCCTGTCCACATTCATGTTCATCATCTTCTCTGTACATGCCTCTCGCGTCTTCTCATTGCATATCCATACTAAGAGAGCTGATTACCTCTCAATCTTTCTGTCAGTGGCATGGGCCAAGTATTAGCGGAATTCTAAGTTCATGGACACTGCTGCCACTTTTTTTTATTCTCGTACAACTTAAACAAAATGTCAATGCAATCTTTGTTTTTTATTACTAACTTTAGGTTTTCTTTTACACAAAGGTGTGACTCCTTACTTTGGTTATCAGACCAAGGGTCGGAAACGCTATTTAAAATAACGTTTATTAAACGTTTCTAACAGTTCTTCGTATTGTGTTCTTTACATTGCGTTCGGAACGAAAACGAAATGGGAACGTTTTGAAAAACCGGTTTAATCCGCGGTGACGGTCCTGCGTGGGTCCTTCAGCGGAAAGTTTAAACTTGTTTATGCGCGACGGGGCTTTATTTTATTTAATCATTCCGATGCGCTTGCTGACTGAGCTGACTAAAGCGAACAATGAATCTTAAAGATTAAGAGTAAGTAGTTGATTCCATTGAATAGGATATTGGTACTCAACTGAACCGTCCATGCTTCCTGCACTATACACTATTTACTAAGAGTATACTCACGAGTTAATATCAATATTAACTAGGTACCTAGTCTTAAACAAAATTTAGTAAGTTACGAACGACGAAACTAAACCGTGATAGTGAGATGCCAATTGAATGTAATATTCATGAAACATCGAGAAACACCCAAAACATAAAATAAAAACGGTTAAAAACGTTTTGTTAAACGAAATCGGTATATTTGTTTTGCTCTTCAAAACCGTTATTTATAACGTTCCGTTCGAACATAAACAAAACATACTGTTCTTTAGGTATTTAAGACGAAAACGTTTCGAAAGATACACCGGGATCCGACCCCTGGTGATCTCCGGTCTGATGATCAGACATTTGTAACGTTAGAAGAATGCGTATGTAAGAAAATGTTATGTACCAATCCATTCGTCAATAATATTGACGTGGAAAAAGTGACGATACAAGATATTTCACAGTTTACCTACTCAAATGGTACGTACATAAATATTTTTGAATACTAACGAAGTAGACGCGTATAACAAGACAATGACTCGTACGTGCCCATAGCTCATTTCTTTAATATTATCTTATAATGAATTATTTTACTCAATCACGGCTTCTTTTATTTAACCATTTTCATACACATCCCTTTTAAGTTTCCCCCAACCAAAAGTGCATAATTATGTCTATGTTTCGTAAACGAAAATTTGCTCCAAATGAGTTTTGAACTTTTGATTTCACGTTTTGCAGTTGTAGGACGGCGTACCACGTGGTCATCGAACATTCAAATTACATTAATAAATCTATCAATGTAGGCAGCGTTATAAAAACTAAGCGATCAGTATTATTATTATTTAACAACAGCCACTTAAGTTGTTACAAAGTTGGTATAAAAAGTTAAGTGCACTTTGTATAGTAGAACGCATGAGGTCGTGAGAGACAGCGCAACATTATTCGTATTATTCGTGTAGAACGGAGATCGGCCTGTTTGCCTACAGTCGAGTTTTAATGCACTGTTGACTATCATAGTTGTTATTAGATCATTATAGTTATAGGTACTCTACGGCTTTTACGGTACCACTTTCTTCGATTTTCTTTTCGCATTTCAGGAAGTGTTATATCATATTTTATTTTATTATGTTTTCTCGAACACTACTCATAACATAAAACACTGTTTAAATGGGTATAAAATGCGTTTTTTAATACTTTTATGTAGTACATGTTATCATTTGTGTCTGTTTGTTATGTTATTGCAAAATTACTTTAAGGATGGCCCCTGAAATAATTTGTTAATTATAAAATTAAGACCACATTTTTATAAAGCTCTTACCTTAACCAAAAATAGAACGCCGCTCCGAGATTCCTAGAAAAAAAGAAAAAAAAAACATATTAAAAGTTATTCATACTAAAAAAACAAGGAAATGTATTCTATAATAAATCTCTTCAGCGATAACAGGATCATTCAGATCAAACTGCACTTGGGTAAGTTCGTTTGACCATTAAATAATTCACTTATAAAATTAATCAACAAAATGATATTATCAAAAATGGGACCATAAAGTCCCCAGAATTAATAAGTATCATTAATGGCGGTTAATGTTAACAGTGGTTATAAATACAGTAACTGCTGTACCCATTAAGGGCGAGTGGGAACCGAATCAGTCATTAGAGGGGAAAAACGGTCCAAAATCAAATATAAACTTGCAGCTGTCAGAGACTGAAACTTTCCGCTAATTGCCTAGAACTCCTTTGAGCCACTTAAACGTGACGGCGAAATAAAACGCGTACTAATTTCGCTTACGAGAAATGTAACCATCTTGAGTTTTTTATTCTTCTTCCAAATGTTACTGGGTGAAGACTTTGTGATATTTTTATGTAAGAGATACCATAACTGTATAATAAAACTTCAAGCTGTGGCATTAAAAGTTCATAACTTTGTACAAATTGACAATTGCTTAGGTTCAATTAATATTTAATGTCAGTAATTTGTAGAAACCACATATTTAAATAGGAAGAAAGCCTTATTATTGAGCAAAATACACTTAAACGTATTGCATTTAATTATACTATCTAAAATTTTGTGTTGGTGGTCCTTTTGTTATATCTCGGACGCGACATCTATTGTACAAAAAAATACATTTTCTTCGCAACAAAGTTGCCACGTGGACGTCCTTCATAGAGACTTATTATTATAATATGATAAAATAAAATATTACTTTGTTACATCCAATATATTGAAAGTCAACAACCTTTCCAATTTTATTGTGTGTCATTATGCGATCAGCCCACGTGTTTAACCTGACGCGAGTTTAACATTTTTTTACCCATACAAAAAAGGTGTACAACGCCGCTAAAGAAGTTTTCACTTCAAAAATATATACTTAGATGTCCGAAGCGCTTCCAGGCTTCCAGCAGTTATAATACAATCAACTGGACGTAGTTACGCGAAAACGTTCCAACCCACAGCGACCCCATTTTGAGATAAACGCAATTTTGTGTTTTAGCGGTACACTTTTTCCCTGTTATTATTTCAGGCAAATACTATTGGTGTTACTGTGGAATGCCAAATTGGTTATTGAATGATATGCATATTTTTTGTAAATACATAATACAAGGGGCATATAAATAGGTAAAACGAGTTTGAAACGTTTTCGCTAAATTTAATTTTGTATGAACCTTGTTAAATAGCAATTATGCATAAACGTTCCAGAACGAATTTAAGTGTATTATTTTATAAATATATCTAAAATAAATATGTAAAATAATAAATAACAATGAGGAACATACAAAAACAACAAAAATTTGAAAATGTATTACAAAAAAAATAGAACGTGATCTTTTGAGCTTTGAACCTATGCCAATTTGCTGATATGGTTCCAAAAGTTATCAAAAACTTATATTATAAACATTCAATTTTCATCATCGTATTCTATGATCTCGAAGTCCGGAACTCCACCAAACCCATCAACATCATCAGTGCTTCTTCAGAACAGAAGGCAATCCACTTCCTGTGCACCTCTTCCTACCTCTCCTTCTACCAATACATAACAATGCCCAGTATCATTAGATGCACTATGGATACCACTATTGTAGAACTAAGTAAAAAAGTTAAACCTCTTCAAGTTTACAAAATGACAAAGACTGATTTTATAGTACAACTAAACTGGAAAAGAAGATTATCAATAGGAAGAAGTTTACAGACTCATCTAAAGTTAGTTGGCTACATACAAAAGAAATTAAGTTGGATAAAGATATAATTTTTTCTATTTTTATGCGGTCTACGATGGAAGACGATTTCAATGAGTTGAAAATTGATAAAAGAATAAAACGAGAACTGCAATACATAAAAGAATCTGATTTTTGCTTATTGTGGCCTAACGACAAACCGATTGCTCCAGCGAAATTAGTGGACTTACAATCCATGTACCACTACATACCCGAGGATTGCCTTCAATTTTATAGAACGCTTCAAAGTTCTGAAGAAGCACTGATGATGTTGATGGGTTTGGTGGAGTTCCGGACTTCGAGATCATAGAATACGATGATGAAAATTGAATGTTTATAATATAAGTTTTTGATAACTTTTGGAACCATATCAGCAAATTTTTGGCATAGGTTCTAAACTCAAAAGATCACGTTCTATTTTTTTGTAATACATTTTCAAATATTTTTTTTGTTGTTTTTGTATGTTCCTCATTGTTATTTATTATTTTACATATTTCTTTTTGGTTTATTTTTATAAAATAATACACTTAAATTCGTTTTGGAAAGTTTATGCATAATTGCTATTTAACAAGGTTCATACAAAATTAATTTAGCAAAAACATTTCAAACTCGTTTTACCTATTTATATGCCCCTTGTATTATGTATTTACAAAAAATATGCATATCATTCAATAATCAGTTTGGCATTCCATAGTTAAACCAATAGTATTTGCCTGAAATAATTACAGGGAAAAAGTGTGTAAATTGCGTTTATCTCAAATTGGGGTTGCTGTGGGTTGGATCATTTTCTCGTTACTACGTCCAAATATACCATAGTTATTTATTTTGGTAAAAAATATCTTTTTCTCTAGAACATACTTAATAGCAAAAATGGATCAAGTATATGTGGATTGTTTATAGCAAAAAATTAGAAAATAATATATTATAATAAAAGGTTTCAATTTATTTAGAACAGTGTTCGCAGCTTAAAAAAACAGTATGGATTAATCTAAAAGGTTTCAAATTACATGGAACATTTTTGCAGAAATAAAAAATGTATAAAGATTTTGCAAAAACGTTCCAACCCACATGGATCATTTAAGAAACCATTAAATGTGCGTTTTATGAATTTAGTATAATGTTCCAAGACAAGTGGAACATTATAACGATATGTTATTCTATTAAGAGTTTTTAACAATATGTTTCAGTATGCATGTAATGTTTTTACTTTATTTTGAGTACACGTCCTTGGCATAATGGTGGGTTGGAACATTTGGGTTAAACTTTATTGATGAAACTAACTTAAAAATACTAGCATCTTTGTGTGCACATGATGTAATATGTCAAAAATAGTACCCTGGTTATGGTAACTCATTTTCGAGTGACTTGTGGGTTGGAACGTTTTCGCGTAACTACGTCCAACTGTGATCATGACCTCAAAAGAAATTGCAATGTTTAGACCATTGACCCTAATATCTATTATTAAATCTACGTAAGAAAGGCGGCAGGCGCATGGTCGGAATTTCCAAGCTTATTTTATTATACGGCTGACATTGACCTCATAACTATAAAGGCCAGTGTTAACATTCTTTTTTTTTTGGTACAATGAACGCACAGTTGATTTACTTATTTAATTATAATTCTCTTACATGAAGTTTAATGAGAAATATGGCTGCGAACTCGTGCTCATAACTTGCTGTACATATAAAATACGTTAGAAACAAAGGTGTTTACAATAAGCAAATATTTTTCTGTGGATATAAGACTACTAGGAGCTCGATTCGCAGTAGTTGGTGCGTCCGTCTGCAATCGTTGAAGTTAAGCAACTTTCGCAGTGGTCGATTGGATGGGTGACCAAAAATTTACTATCTCAAGCTCCCCCGTGCTCCGTTTGCACATTAAGCCATTGTCCCGGCTGCATCTGCCGTCGTTAGCATCCACCAATCCGCAGTGGGCCCGTATGGTGGGTCATGGCCAAATCTCCCTATTCCATCCATAGGGAATGCCTGTGCCCAACAGCAGTGGAGTCATTAACGGGCTGATGATGATAACACTACTATAGGTTACATACTATAGGTTATATACTATAGGTAATAAAAACAATTATTATTAAAGCAAAAGCATGCAAATACAGGGGTCTAGGCTCCGAATATGATTTTGTCCCATTCGGTGTCGAGGCCCTTGGTAAGTGGGGTCCTAGCGCTATAAGACTTTTTTATGGAAATAGCAAAAGGGTTAGTCGACATCCTTGGAGACCGAAGAGCTGGCAGCTACCTCGGACAAAGAATTAGTTTACCTGTTCAAAGGGGGAACGCTGCCAGTATCTTCGGAACCTTGCCTAAAGGGACTCCTTTTAATAATATATTTTAGTTATTATATTATATTTTTAAGGTGTTTAGTATTAGGTTCATTGTTACAGCATATATATATATTTTTAATCCATAAGTTTATATGATTTAAGTTATTACTATTTCAAGGAAATGACAATGAGTTCAAGTAGGCAATGCAATAACCTTGAACGGTGTTATATAATGAATTGAAATATTTGAACGTGTTTTCAATGTTAGTTTCTTGTCACTATTGTTATGCGTCGTAAATTACTCAATTTTATAGTCACATGGACACATCGGCTTTGCAATTTGCATTTTTCAAATGTCTAACGCATTTGTGCATACAAAATATGTGCTTACATGTCTATTTGAATAACTGCAAAGCATATTTAGTAGTTATAAAATATGAAATGTTAAACAAGTTCTAAGACATCTTTATTGTAGCTTGTTTGTCAAATTTTAATTAGTTAAAAGAAACATGTACTTTTTCATATAAATAATTTCATAAACACAAAAAAAAGGAATTTCCTACATCCTTTAAATTCAACATTTTTTTTTCTTTATGGCATAATTTTTCGGAGTAATATGCCTTCGCGTAACTGAACTTCAAAAAATTTAAGTTACTCAAGAACTGTTAATAGCACAGGAGCATGGTTTACGAACGCAAAAATAACCGGTTAAATGCAAGCTCGTTACTGACTTTTTACCCCAAGGCCGTAGACAGGTTGGAGGCTTTGTCATTTGACCTCTTACATATTCCGAAAAAAAAACAGTTTAAACCGTTTCACAATATCTCCGTATTAGAGTAGGTGGGTGTTATCGTGACGTTTCTGGGTTGAAGCGATATTTATCCTAACGTTATATTATTGTTTCCAAACCTCAAGTAATAGACTCAATTTTGCAATTAACGTGTCTATATGTACGTACTCAATTTAATATGTCTACCAGGTATTTTACTACTTGTTTTCAAGTCTTAATGATTGTTCAAGTCGATTTCAACGATGAAAATATTATACCTACAGACGCCATCGTCATTTTCGGGTTTGTAAAAGTGAAAAAAGAAAAACACAAAAAAAAACCTAGAACAAATTTTTCGAATTAAAACTATATCATGTTAATAATGAAATGACTGTTACATTACCCTTTGGGTAATTCATATTTTCTTTCTAACACAAGTTGTGTAAATTCTCTAAAGTTCAATGACCACAAAGTTATTACGACAATTTAATATGTAAACTGTAACATTCAATGTTACTGAACAAACATGTTACACATATTCAAATACTTCTAAGCGTAAATTTATTACCATTTGCGTAAAAATACTATTTGTCGTGTAATAAATGCGTAACATGTTAATTAATAACAACAAAAACTTATTGCTGAAAATTAATATAATTATACGTGGTTAACAGACCGACCTCTATCAGTCTATGGACTGAGGTTAGTCTGTTAATTTAACCAATATTATTTACCTTTACTTGTTCTTGATTTACATTATTACGTAATTCCATTGAAAGTAGTAATGGTCGAAATATTAAAGAGAGGATATCAATTCATATTCCAAAAAGAACATTAGATATAAAATCATACTTTAATAATATATTTTCCAAAAAAAAACTTCACATATCTGCTTATAAATATCCAATTTCTTTTACTTTTTGTAATTTTTTATTGTGTTTTTCTAATTACTGCTGTTTACCCTTTTAGAATTTTTAAAAGATGACAATCTAGTTTTGTCGTTCATAACTCTTATCTTCGTATAAGAGTATAATTCTTACATCCACTAGTCGTACAGCGGTTCTCTGATACCAAAAAAATTAAGTTTGAAAGCAAATAAGTACTTACCAACGGAATAGTTAAGTAATACAAGAAACTTTTTATCTATTCCGTGGTACTCATATAATCAAAAGAAAATGATGACAAGAGCTTTAAATCTATTTTTATTTATTACTAGCTGTGCCCCGCGGTGTTACCCGCGGTTTATTAGGGATATTTTCCCGCAGTAAAACATAGCCTATGTGCTAATCCAGGGTGTCAGCTAACTTCATACAAAATTTTATTTAAATCGCTCCAGCCGTTTAGACGTGAAGAAGTAACAAATATACACGCTCACAAACTTTCGCCTTTGTAATATTAGTGTGATTTTGTACCATGATAAGTAAATTAGCACTACAAAACATGTATGAGCCGTTTTAAGACCTCGCTAATATCGCGTAACATAATTCAAAATAAATAAGTATTAAGTATTTTTTCAATAACAAACGATTTAGCTGTGATTCCGTCAGCTAAACTACTAATTATATTATTTAAAATGAAACGCTCTTTTCTTCAAAGGTCATGATAAAGCTCGTACATTTTAATTTTACATGATAGGTAATTGACATTTTGGATACCTTTCAGGTCCCTTTGACACAAAACTGGGCTGTTGGCTATCAAAACACTCTAAGACATCGAACAGCTGCCCTCTAAAAATACATAGTAATATATTTTTAAATTGAAGCATGAAGATCAATTTAAAATTAGATATACTTCAACTAATAATAGTCGAATGTAAAATATTTATGTAAAGTTGTATACTATATGGATAGTTTGTATACCTTTATAAAGAGAAAAAAAAATGGAACAGTCTTTGAAAACTAGCTATCGAGGTTTTTTATATTTGCTGTACTGAATCACAGGAAGCCAGGATAGCCATTGGTCTATAATTAAGTTCTTACTGCATAAAATTAAATCAGTGTTGACTATCTTTTTAGATGGCAAATTAATAAAATTTGTGAAAAGTTTAGGCTATTTAGACACCCCGTCTACTAAGCTGTTTACAACGCTCACGGGCTGTTCTTAATACATTTCAATGTAATTATTATTACATAATAATATGCCAGGAACTGGAAACAAAAAAAAACGTAAAGAGGAAAAGGTTTTTTTAATGTTAAAAGGTTGGCAAACAAGCATACGGCCCGCCGCCCGCCGGCCTATGGTAAAGCCACCATGGCCTATAGATGCTGGAGGTACCAAAGATATCACTCCCGAATATAGTAGTTCTTATCTGCGCTGCGTCCATCTTACTCCGGTTTAAATAGTTTTTAGTTCTGTAGAATAGGACACGATACTTCAAAGTTCACAATACAAAGATTAAGAATAGATTATAACAGCCCTTGCTCGCAAAGTCTTAATGCGAACGTTTAATAACAATATTTCATTAATCGTTTCACCCTTTGTTATTGTGGACTTCCAGATAGGCAATATTTAGCATTTATTGTGGCAAAAGGTGTTAAATCTGTAGTAAAATCCAACAAAGAACCAAGGGCGGATCCAGAGGGGGGGTCATGGGGGTCATGACCACCCCCATGGTCCATCTGTACCCACTTTACAATCTGTACTTCACAATCTGTACCCATTATGACATGACCATGACTATACGACCCCCCCCCCCCCCCCCCGGCGCCAAAGCTGGATCCGCCCTTGCAAAGAACTTATCTTTCTATTCCAAAAGAAAGCCCTTAGAGCTACTCGTGGAGCCCTGGAATCTTACTAACCAACGGAAACACAATACCACCAAAAATAAGTGTTATTTTACTGTAGTCTTCTGTAAGGTGAAGGTTACTTAACCAGACGGGCGCTCCGATTCGAGCGGCAAATCCGCTATACCCTAACTCTCCTAAAGGTCATCAACGAACGCAGTAGTTTCATAAACCATTACAATCGCGGGGTTGCAATCACTATGGTGGTGTGTATCGGTACTCGTAAATTCGTACGAACGTAGTAATACTAGACTAGTTACAACGAATGTTGTATCTAAAGTTTTTATCATCAGTTCTTTATGTAAATGAATATTTTGTCAATGGTTTAGCTCCCCAAAAAGGGATATAAACAAACGAAATATGTGCTGCAACATTTACTTTGCCTATGAATAACAAATTTCCCTGAACTACAAATATTGTCCCGTCTTTTTTTTTGCTAGTAAACTTTCTTAAGATTTGAACATCTAGCAGTTAAATGCTTAAAAAATAAAATAATAACTACAAATATTGTGTTATGCATTATGTAGATTAGACTTTAAAAAACGTACGCAGAGTTCCTTCTGATGGAGACTGATATCAGTCTAGGAAATACCACACTTTACCTGATCAGTAACAATCGATTATCGTTCACATATTTTTGTTATTTATTTTTAATTCACTCGATAAATACTTTACCTACACAACACCACCACACAAAACTGTAAGTATCTCATCACAACGAAAACAGTTCGTAACAAAGTAACAAAGTATCACATATAAAAAAATAACATCTCAGTAGGAGCGGAAATTGTTTCATTACGATATTTAAGATAAACAAAAGACTAGCGCGTAAAGATATAAGGCATACTGTAAGCTGATCTGTAGCAATCAGTACAGTATGCGCGCGAGTCAAATGTTTTGAGCAAAAGCGCGATAGTGAAAGATCTTGCGCCCACGCACCCGAAGCTATTACGAGCGTGTCGCGGCCCTGTACCAAGGTCGCCTGGAATGCTGAAGAACTTCACGCCCTATTTCTAACCGAGCAAAACTTTTTTTTAAATACCATGGACCTTAATCTTTGACTATTCTCACAAAAACAAAAGAAAGCTCGCAATGAAAAGGATGGATGTAAAAAAGTTTGAGATTTAGCAAAGCTGCAATTAATTATGGTTCCTTTTTAAGATTGTCTACAGGATCCTTCCAAACTGAATTTTTATGATAAATTTGTTTCATTATATCTAGAAAAGTACCTATTTTTTTAATAATAGTTGTCTACAGAAATATACAAACTATACTACTTACGCAAAAACGGAGAAAGACGTAAACGTAACGTATATAGCATAGGTACCACCTACTTTTACGATCAAATGTTTATATCGTTTGTTTTATTGTATACCTACTTGCGATGCTGTTTTATCATGTAGCTGAAGTTAAAAAGATTTCAGTCTACTTGACAAAATACCTCTTTATCTATACTTATAATAAATCTGTAAAGGAGTCAATAGGGGTGATGACGGGGTACAGTAAACTAAATTCTATTTAGTCCGTCAGTTAGATGATCAAAAAATAATGGACACGTATTTTTAATTTGGGCAATCAACCAAAAAATGACAAAGTTATAGCGCGTCAAAGTTTGGGAGTAGGGGTTCGTAACGTCACCTTTGAGTAAATTTTCACTTATAAGTGTACTCAAACGTGACGTCATGCGACTTTTCAAATCAATATATCTCTGCAATGTTTATATTATGAGAAAAAAGAAAAAATACGTGTCCAATACTTTTTGATAATCTACCTGATAAACGAAGAAAAAAAAATAGTCATCATCCCTATTCTGTACATGAAATATATTTTCAAAATAACTATCAGGGGGTGATTAGTGATCAATACTGATGCCAAAAATGCAATCAGTAAAATTTTTGTCTGTCTATCTGTCTGTCTGTCTGTGTGTATGTTCCTTATAGAAACAAAAACTACTCGACGGATTTTAACGAAACTTGGTACAATTATTCTTCATATTCCTGGGCAGGTTATCGTATACTTTTCATCACGCTACAATCAATAGGAGCAGAGTAATGAAGGGAAATGTTGCGAAAACGGGAGAAGTTACTCCATTTTTTAAGCTTACGTCGCGTGCGCAGCCTCAATGGTTAAAGTTACATAGAAATTATGTATGACGGAAATATTCTACATAAAATTTTCTAAAAAATATCATGCAACAGCATATGTCTATCTTTTATAGTTGACTCACAATAACACGTGTAACTCCTGATAGCTTAGCAGTTCGGAGCATTCTGATTATATTTGTTTACTCTTACGTTTATAATACTCTCACTCATCCCTAATTTAAAAAAGTTAACATTATTACCTATTCAATAAAAAAAGAATCATAGAAATCGGTATAGAAACACCAAACTTATACATGAAATAAGCCATCGCGCCGTCGCACGTGAATACTGAATCATGCTATAAGGATTTATTTTTGTGTAACGGATAAGACAAAATGATCGACCAATGGGCGGTATCACAGTTTTATTTTGTGGTTTTCCGACAAACCTTACCGGAAATACCACGGGGAACCCGAGCTGATGAGGTTAGGGCTTGCCTGAAAAGCTTTTATTTGTGGCGTGATATACAATCGGTGCATTTGACTATAAACATGCGAGTGAGAACTGGAGATAACCCGGATGATCGTGAATTTTCTGATATATTATTAAGGATTGGTGAAGGTACCTTTCCACTGCTACACCAAGGAAAACTTATTCTGATGTCTGAATTATGTTGTATAGTGCAATCCCAACAAAATCTCATATCGTCAGTTTACGGTGACGTAACAAATATCTATATATATAAAACTCAAAGGTGACTGACTGCCATAGTGATCTATCAACGCACAGCCCAAACCACTGGACGGATCGGGCTGAAATTTGGCATGCAGGTAGAGGTTATGACGTAGACATCCGCTAAGAAAGGATTTTGATCAATTCCACCCCCAAGAGGATAAAATAGGGAATGAAATTTTAAACCGATCGGGCTGAGACTTTGCATGCAGGTATAAGAAGAATCATAGATGAATGTCATTGTGTATAATACAAGCCTGAGAACAAAAACTGTAGTCTACACTTCAGCTCTACACCGAAGCGAAGCGAGGGCGGGCCACTAGTTTAATAATAAAATTATGATAATAAATTGGATGTCTTTTCTTAAGTACTGCTCTTTTTACTTCATCATTTATCAGTTTGCCCGAGATTCCATATAAACAGATAAAATAAAGAAATTGAGAAGAATAAAAAACATGAGTGACACAAAGGATTTGATGATTCATTCACAAATAAGCAGACACTTTTACGAGTCATGACTGTTATACCTAATTGGTTGCTACTCTTAACTAAGGAAATAGTTGGAATATTTCTACAAGGTTAAGTAATAAGTATTCACATCGCCAGTATATGAAATTGACATTATTGAATCATTTTTATTTAGTTACTAGTGGCCCGCCCTCTCTTCGCTTCGGTGTAGAGCTGTAGTGTACACTAAAATGAGTCTTCATATAATTATAAATAAAACTGAAAATGGTATATTTGCCTTATCTATAGTTCTATTGACATCACGTCGCTCAATGGTTTTGCCTTCCCGGAACCTCTCCACTAACATTTGAAATTTATGGTATGGTATTAAAGGTCAAATTGACTTATAAGTATAGATAAGTGTTGTTTTTAACATATTCAGGCATTTTAAATTTTTAATTTAAATTTTTGTCTGCGTAAGAACCATTCTCGTACTTCAAGGAATATTCTAAAAAAGAATTATCGAAATCGATTCAGCTGTTCTCGAGATTTGCGCTTAGCAACACATTCAGCGATTCATTTTTATAATATAAATCTGCATTGCTTTACATGAAGTGAATTAATTGTTGCCTTCAAAAAATATATATGTTAATTATACTGTATAACCGTCAAGCTGTTCCTATTCAGTCACTCATTTAAAGACAGAATACAAATGCTATTTTGATTTTATCATTTGTGAAGTTTTAAATCGTTTTAAATCGTTCTTATTAAAATGCTGTAAAAGTCTGCACCGTTTCTAATCGACCGGAAATCCATTAATGATTTTAATCAGTCCGACAAACAGAGCTAGATTTAGATAAAATGCGTTAAAACCAGATTGCATAATGCTCAATACTTCTTCAGTGACTCCAGCCAGATTCCAAGGGCAAAGTCATAAACTCAACTATCTTGAATTTCGTGCACAGTATTTTATGTCGAAGCATGTGGCGTAATATTTTCGAATTAATTTTAATTTTCCCAAAAACCAATTCAAATTATTCGTAATAAATATTATTAATAACTCAAAACATACTATCTACAATATTCCCAATATAAGATTATCATATCAAAATCATAAATTAATAAAATAAACATAATTATATCAAAATTTCACAATAAAAATAATTTCAATTTGTTATATAATTAAGAAGCATTAGTCATATCAACTTAACATTTTCTTGTACGAGATAACTTGGATACTCTTATTTATAAGCCATAACAATCAAAACCTCAACAGGAGTTGACAATTTAAAATTAACAATTAAAACAAAAAGCTCCATCACGTTTTTCGTCGTTAAAATCGAAAATGCAAGTGAAACTATATCTACGGCAATGAAAATATTTAAAAATTAAATATTTGACCATGAGATATCAATAAAAAATGAATTTTAATGCTATAACAATGTGCCAACATCCAGTAGCGAGCGTGCTTTGTAAAGTCAACGATCTGAGATAGGTGTTTCGGTGTTTATGAAGAGCATTACCTTGTTAAAAAATAACTTATGACTAATTTTCTGTGCAACTTTCTTATTTTTTATCTGTAGGAACCTTCAACAAAGTTTTAGAAAACATAAAAAAGATGGACGAAATTGGTTAAGTCGCTCTCAAGTTATTGCGTGACCAAGGGAATGGATCAACATTTCCCTTGGTCACGCAATAAAGATACTGCACCAAAAAAAAAACGACGGGTGGGTCATTTGAAATCACGATGTATAGTTTGTAATCCTGAAACCAATACGCCAAATGTGATAGGTTAAGCTATGTATATTGATCCGTTATAATAACGATCTGTATCTAATATTTTCTCTGTTCGCTTAAAGGATAACATTACGTTATATTGACGATTGTTAGCTTGTCAACAAGCATATTTTCGTTTAAATGTCTAGAAAATTTACGCATTATATACGTAAGTACATGACAATTCGTGGGTACGAAGTGTCTAGACTGGCAGCGAGGCAGATAAGTCTGATGTAACAGTTTACTTGTGTTATTAGGATGACCTGTGAAAGTCACCGGGCCGGTTCCCAATGTAGTTGGCATTGCGTCTCCAGGGTTGCTACATAGCTTGAGTTCTAATAGAACAGAGGAACCGCAAAAGTAACACACGAGCGACAGCAATAACGCTATTTTTGACACGAAAACTAAAGTTCAATCGCAATTGCCAAATCATTTTCGATATTGTTCGTTTGGGCAACCATTAAGCAACTTTAGCAAGTTTCAGTTGATGGCACACATATATAAATAAATAAACACATAAATCCGCTAAGCGACGACATTATCTTAATTTTTGAAATTAATTAATAATATTAACTTAAGATTGACATCAGAAGAGTGACTGAAATAGAATCAAGATGATATAGTTTACCTTGTCTTTCGTATTAATGAAAAGTAAAAGGATTGTAATCGATTTGTCTTGGTATCATTATCGTACTTCCAAAGCTAGCGAAGCGTATTAAATGATTACGTACCGTGCAGACATTACGCGAGACATTTAATATTAATACTTTTACGAATATTGATTTATTTTTTATAGACCTTTTTTGAAGTAAAAGCTTCTTTAGCTGCGTTGTGCACTTTTTTGTATGGGTAAAAATTTTTAAACTCGCGTCAGGTTAAACATGTGGGCTGATCGCATCATGACACAATAAAATTGGAAAGGTTGTTGACTTTCAATATATTGGACGAAACATAGCAATATTTTATTTTACCGTATTATAATAATAAGTCTCTATCTAGGACGTCCACGTGGCAGCTGTATTGCGAAGAAAATACTTTTTTTACAATAGATATCGTTAGTTAAGTTGATTTCTTTACAGTAGATGTCGCTAAGTGCGCTTCAACGTGATTCATGTAAGTTGTTTTTCTGAGAGATATACTTTTTTAATGGAATATAAATTGTCATGTTTGTGTACGATTGCGCAATAAATAAATATTGTATTATACCACATACATGATAGTACTTTTAAATTGATAATTAAAGCAATTCGTGCAAAATTATTCCCTAACCATCCCAAAATATCAAAAATGCACAACGTTAATATTCAAGTTTTCATTGCTGCCGGAGGAGTGCAACACGTCGTTTTTTTTTAAAGTATCTATATATCAACGATACTATGATAGAAATGTGAAATTTTAAAAGCGGATAGCACTAACAAATACAATTAGTTAGGTTGAAGTAGGTACCACGCTTTGTGGTTTCAGTGTTTGCTGATTTATAAGATTTTTGTTTATTAGGTTACTGCTTTGCCAATTACAGTTTTTTTCTGAATAAAATAATAATACACAGTGAATTTTGAGTTACCTGAGAAACTTTACTAAATCCGACATCAATTTAGGTTATATTTCCGCATAAAATATATAGATTTTTTTAAATATATTTTTTCGAAAAGTTGTTCCACGTTAACTCACTTATTGTTTAATTATGAAACTTTAACAATTTTTATTGTCATTATTTGATTTAAATAACACTATTCTTAGGAGCTACGTAGTTGAAACGGATAATAATGCCATAGTTATTTTTTAAGGATATTTTGTAAACGATATTTTTAAATCAATATTTTTGTATGTGGTTGTAGTACTTTTACTGTTTATAATTATTTATAAATACGATTTTAAAGTTTTTCAAGTAGCTCAAAATTCACGTTGTAAATATAAAATGTTGATAGAAATTACATTTTTATTTTTTAAGCATTTAACTGCTAGATGTTCAAAAATAAAGAGGATTTTACTAGAAAATAGGTCCACGCGGACCAGGCAGCAGACGGGACTTGAACCCGCACCCTCCGCTATCCGTGCGGATACGTTAACAGTTTTTAAAAATCGTTAACAGCTAAGTGTTATTTAAATTCACTCGCCGAGCCTACGATTGTACTGCATTATCGAATCAGATCCGCGAAACGCAATAAACTGTTAAATGACCATTGCCGACTACTATCAGAGAAATTATTGGTTGTAGCGACAATAACCATTTTGAGGTCACAATATTCTTCAATACTTCATCTTTGGGTGGAGACGCAATTCTTAAAAAAGAATATTTTGAAGAAACAGCAAACTTATAAAAAAAGATATTCGCATTCTTTTTTTTTGATTAGTTTAAAACATACCTTTAAAAAACTTATTCACAGAAAACGACGATGATTATTATTATTATTGATTTCCGCGACGATGGCAAGAGACTTGATGGGATGACGATCATTCCTCGGAAGCAGGGTCGTCCTCTTGCGTGGGACGCAACCTGTGTGGATATGCTTGCTCTGTGCCATACAGGTAGTAACTACCTCCCTAGCTGCAGGAGCGGCGGAGCGGCCTCTGCCGAGTGCTCCAAGCGGCGCAAATATTCAGCTCTTAATGAGAACTACGTATTTGTGCCGTTTGCTGTTGAAACTATGGGCCCATGGGGTCCAAGCGCTCGTACTCTTTTTGAGGAATTGTCAAAGAGGCTGACCGAAGTGACTGGTGATCAAAAAGCTGGCACCTATCTTGGTCAACGGATCAGCCTTGCCATCCAACGTGGCAATGCTGCTAGCCATTCCTGATGGCGGCATTGGGGGTGATATATTTTTTACTTTGTAAATTATTTATTTATGTAGGTAAGTAGGTTAACAGAAAAGCTAGTTTTTCAGAACTTAGCTCGAATTGATGTCAGCTGAGAAGGTTTTGTTATTTTAATTATAAATATTCGTTTTTTTTTTGGTGTGATTATTTATTTTATTTCTATTTTTATTTTTTCGTTTTTTTTTTAATATAAAATTGAGCGATTAAAACTCACATCACATGTTCTCAGAGCTATTAGGTAGTTTAATTCAAATAAATATTATCATTATGGTAAACTAAACAGTCAGTGTGAAAATTGCTAAACAGGCAGTTAGGTATGCAGTTTTCACGCTGCCGATTATCGTCGTATGTCTAACCTAGTTTACTTGCATGAAATTAGTTTATCCAACTACATACTTACCTTGTGCATTTGAAAGCCAACGGCGTCATCATTCATGTCCTGATATTTTTATTTCAGCAATATCAGCATTAAACTCTAAGATGTTGTCATCAAAAATAATATTAAAATACTCAATTCGATATCAGGCTGGAAATCCAAATAGATATTTACTAAAAATCTACGTTTTGAAAGTTTCATATGTGGAGTTAATAAAACTATGCAAGGACAAAAGATGACAAGCAAAGAGCTGTTTTTATAGTGCAGTCGCTATATAAGTATGACAACAATCTAACCACCAGTTTCAACAATGAAACTCCAGTAAGATATACCTACAGAGCTCTGTTGCTTAGATATTTTATTATTTTAGAATATAATAACAACTGTAGCTAAAAACTGAAGCAAAGACTCCTCACTTTTGCTAGAGGTTGAATATTGAAACACTGGCCTTTAGCAGATATGAAAAACAAAAACTGTGACATTTATTATTTTTGCGTTAGCGTTGCTAGCACATTGCTCAATCCACGGTAGCCGTAAACGCAATACCACCAGCTGACGTTTTCTTAATCAACGAACAACTAACTGTTCCGGCGAACATTTTCACTTTCATTCTTCGTGGCCTCGCATTGGAGATCATCAAAAAACATTTGTACCTTAGGTACTAGAAAAAACGATACTATGAAAATTTTAATATGCATGCAATTGACATTTAGATTAGGTTTAACGGCTTGGAAACAAACATACCAGAATAGAGTTAACGTAATCTCAGCATTTGTTAGCAAATTGTACGCATCATATACGTATCCGTTTGTTTACCTACTTATAACTACTTACGTGCTCACGAATCATTTTAAAAGACTATAAATTTTCATTTCGTAACTTTCTGAATTTCAAGGCGCATTTTTACTAAATAAAATGAGTTGATGATAAACCTTCAACACTAAATATTGACTCCTACAGCTTGTTTAGGATTACAAACCAAAAGTAATCCTTTGGTTTAAACGGAACCTTATGCATGTTCATCCATCTATCAAAGTCTGTATCTGTATCTCTTTATCTTTTCTTTATATTTTTTTATACATTCTTTATCAATAATAATAAAGGCAGTTAATGAAAGTCTAAACATGAACTTGAATTAAACTCAAAAACTTATTGACATCCTTAAGTTCGTCTTGCGTCCCATTACTAAGAATAGCACATTCAAGGGTACGAAAGACTTGAATTACAAATATCACAGTCATTCCTAACGTTTGCCTCCACCAGTGTGGTGTCACTGTACCTCAACACTATCTCGCTGTTTCGACATAAAGATCATCAAAATGTTCGGTGTTGCACCTACTCGTATTGTAGAAATGTCGCGAGTCGTGTCGTGATGTTCGTGAGCCTCGAGCAAAGTTTACCATTCATCTTAACCTACTGCGGTAACCAAACATTTCTTGCATGAAAGAAATTTAATCACTTCTGTTTTTAATCGAATAACGCAGCGCAACCGCTAATAATCAAACAAACGGAACGTGTGGCAGAGAAATTGTAAAAGTAGTAACATTATGGATGCTAATTTAAACGCCTAGTTCACTTCATTGTACCTATGTCAACAATATCAGTTGATATAAGATAGTTAAGTCTTAATGACCATAAAAAAACGACCTTTTGATATGTATTGTTGTAGCAAAACAAAAGTTTACTTATATGAATTCTGATTTAAATTCCTCTATATACCTTTATTAATACCTATTAATAGTTTGACAGATATAACAGAACCAAAATGTGGAACGAATTAATAAATTAATCCCGGACAACTGACAATAATTAAATATTTAGTCTCTAACTAAGCAGAGCTGGTTCAGGAAAATAAATAAGATATCTAGAATATACATACCTTTAAATACAAGTATAAAAAATAGTTACATCGTTATCAGATGTTTGTGCTCATCATTACAAATGAATGCCCCTATCGGGAATCGGATCCGGGCCCTTAGGATCGGAAGCCGCTGCCGATGTACTCCAACCTGTCATCAATTTGTAACAATCATCATCAGTCTATTATTGTCCCCACTGCTGGGGCACAGGCTTTCCCAATGGATGGAATAGGGATATTGGGCCATGACACACCACGCGGGCCCAGTGTGGATGGGTGGGTGCTAACAACGGATGCAACCGGAACTAACGGCTTAATGTGCCTTCCGAAGCACGAAGGAGTTCGATATATATTTGGTCACCCCACCAATAACAGACCACAGCGAAAGTTGGTTAAATTCAGCGATCGCAGCTTAACGCGCCAATCACTTGTGCCATCGAGCTTCTCAATTTGTAACAATAAGTAGTGAAAAACCGGGGACTTGCCCAGGTGGGAGAATTGAACCATCCCTCAAAATTGAATTTAAATTTAGCGCAAACAAAACGACTATTCGTCGATTGGTCACATGCGAGACTGTTATTGTTGTGATTGGCGTCTCGCTTGTGATCAATAAACAAATAGACGTTTTGTTAGTGCTAAATATAAAGGTTCAAATCTTCCGACTGGGCAAATATCCCAGTTTTCCCCTACCTAAAGTTTACGTAAGTGTATCGTGACTTTGCTAACCAACATCATCATATCAACAATTGAATTAGTTACACTTTTATCGATATTGAATTCAGAGTTAGTATTATGTTCATATAATTTCATACACACATAATTCCCAAGTATTCACCATGCCTGACATTGATTTCAGTGTGAAATTTGTTGTAAAAAATTGTGTATAATCAAATGGTGTTTGATTGAACTTAAAAAATAAGTAAAATATCGTAATATATCCAAGAAGACAGAATGCCTTCTGGAGTACTGAACTATTATTTTTATTTTAACTAAGATTCATTCCCCAGGAAAGATTAAAATAATAATGATATGTATGTATACTTAATGACACTTATATTGTAAAAAAGTTGCCTTTTATTTTTTGAATAAGCGATTTCAAAAGATTTCGTCGAGTCCGTCGTCTTTATCAAGGCACCGAAAAACATAGGTATGCAGTATTATTGCTTTGCTCTACACATTATCAATAAACTAATAATTACAGGTACAAAATCACGTTAACTTTAATAACAAACTGTACCTAATTAAAATCTTATTGATCTAGCAGATTTCAATCTTGATACCCCATAACATGACAGGTAAAAAAACACGCGGATTTAGCGAGAATGGCATTGATACCAATTAAACTGTTGCAAAAACCTTGTCAAATGTGCAATAGTTCAACTGTTGGTTCTGACACCTTTACTAATTCTAATGAAATTAAATTTTGGCGCCAGAACAAGCAGTACTGGGTGAAAAGGACTCAGTAATTATTGTTTGAAGTAAATACACTTTCTACTGCTAAAACTTGTTAAAAACTGTGACTATTTTTGAAGATATTTTCCTAACACTGTTATTAGTTATCTTTAGATATCACCTCTATATTTAGATTTTTTCGCGTACCCTAGTAAATAATTTTGCTCAAAATGTTTCCCATTACATTTAATGTACAAAGAGTAATTAATGAATGAGTATGAAGCGAAAAATGTGCGTGCGGACCGGATCAAGCCTTGACTGCCTTATAGCGCTCTATTCTCTCTGTCTAGTCCACCTGTGACACGGCGGCATGAAGATAGATATATTTATTATATTTTGAATTTGAGCATTTCACTACATGTTTAAAACTAAAGAAAATTTAACCAGAAAAAATGAGTCCGGCCGTTACGCACCCATTCCGCGATGCCCCCGGCCGGGACGCACCCACAATGAAAATTTTGTTATTCCACTACGCCCCCGGCCGGGACGCACCCATTTCAAAACACCCGTTTTTGGTAGGAAACTTGAGTCAATACAATTGAAAATTAAAGTGTTTTTGAATTGATTCCATTCGGTCCAGTTAATCCCGTCTGAAAATAAGACCAAGTGAAATTTTACTCTGTTATAATTATCTACTCAAATAATTAATAAATACTAAGGATGAGCATGCCTCTCATAGCACAAGGTAACCTTATAGAGAGATGGTTTATTTTTTAACGAAGAAAAAAGTTTTTGTAGTAAAGAAATTTTCATTTTCACTTATATTTTTCCAATAAATACGGGGAAAATTTTATAAGGAAACATGTTACATAGTAACAGAAACGATATTATGTTTATGTCTTTTGTATCCGCACTATATTTAACTGTTATTTCAAATTGCTGTGACCTTTGGGCTAACTTATACTCATGACCGCTTCTGGCATAAAATATAAGCAGTTATTTGTAAGTCTACATACTAGAACTCTGTTAAAATTTACTGCTTGACTTCATAATATACAATTATTTTACTAAATATTTTGTAGTTTTTCTAAAATATTTTTCTTTTCTTCTATAAGAATAAAATAAAAGAAAAAAAGCGTTTTTGCTAATAGGTCAAAAGTAGATAAAAAAATCTAAATCATGCGATTTTTTTCCAACACACACATATTGTTGTGACGTAAGGTATAGACGTGATAGTCTAAGTTTAATAATATCATTCCTGACATTGTTTAAACATACACTAGACTAAGCAAAAGGCACGAAAGAGAGATTTTTTCGGAGTTTCGCATATCTCAATGACGGGTAGATGTTGGATAATCCATTATTAAGCTAATATTTACATAATACAAGAAGGTAGTTTTGGGAAAAATAATTTTATGCTACCTATAGTTGCTCGGGAAATGCTTATTGAAGTTATACTTTTGAAGTTATACTTCTTTAGGCGCGTTATGAAAAAATGATGAGAGTGAAATTTTTAGATGCGCGCGCATCACTGTAACCCAAATGTAACAGCATGAAGTTGGCCGCGGGCGCGTTATGAAAAAATCATGTGAGTGAAATTTTGAGATGCGCGCGCATCACTGTAACACAATAGTAACACCATGAAGTTGGCCGCGGGCGCGTTATGAATGTTAGTGTCTAATAATGGTGGATTATTAACCACTTAGTGGTTAATAATCCACCATTATTAGACATCTGTTCGAAAGGTACTTTGAACGATCCACGGAGCTCCATAAGATGATCGCGTTGTCAAAAACAATGTTGGCACGCTCGTCGCCTCTGATCACTGTTTTCATATTATTTATCCACATGTTTCTAGTTTCTATATAGACACAACGTGTTTTAGTTACTTACAAGTGCTAATTACATATGGACTAATAACTTAAATTCAGTAGTGATTTTAATTGAATATTTTGAATATTTATTTAATTTTTCAAATTAAAACTGAACTTAATTGACTGTGTTAACTATCCTTTTCCAGTCCTTTTATTATTTTATTGTAATTATTAATTATTTGCATGCAATTAAAAAATATTTTTAATGATGCTAACGAAGTATAACTTCTCACGCGCGTACATAAGTTACACGCATCCATTTTTTTTAAACGAATAAAAAAAATACGTCATTATTTTTGTAGGTACTACTAAGCGGGCTGGTAAAGTGTATGGAAATCCATTGTTAACGCGCTGTGTGGGCAAAAAGGAAAAAGTTTATGAAAATTCTTTTTTAATGTGCTTTTTTATTAATGTTTTATTCTTTTTTATAATTCATGTTCCGTGACGCATGTGGTTAGTGTAATTTTGCAGATTTTTCTATAGTTTGTTTTTAACAGTATGCTATGCTATTTGCTTTCTAGACATTAATTTTGAAAAAAGAGTAATAAAAGTAAAGGAGGAAAAAAGTTATAGCCTCTCTTATCATTTTATTTTATCTGAAATTTTATTTATATTCCTATCCACTCGCGACGATGCATATATATTATTGATAGTAAATATTTATTAACACTGCCTTAACAAAAAGAAACTTGACAAACAGTCACTGAGAACCTATTACTCGTGAAATCAAGAAACCAACATAAAGCTCCCAAGCAAAAGTATTAGATTAAGTTTTAATAACTGTAACAACTTTAATATAAATTTCAACTAATGAATTTTGTCTTTTATTTCCTCGTGGGTATAGAATAAAGCACTAAGTATCCCTCGACAGAAAGAGCTATTCCCAACTCAAGTGTATTAAGATACACCCTAAGACTACATTCTTGTTGGTAATTGGTCACTTTCTCTCTTCGGTGAACAGTGAACTTGTAGTAGATGTTGTAATATAAGTTCAACGTATAGCATGCAATGTATTAATTGTCACATAATCTAGTTGTCTATATAAAATACGATATCTATATAAAATTTTAGGTAAATTAAAAATAAAATAAATAGTATTGCCTAATTAAAATCACAGCTCAACTCTTTAAAATGACGCCAAAAACTAAATTGTTATGTCATTGTTAAATTGTGCATGGTCATTTTTCAAACCTATTGCTTACTTCCTATATAACAGAAGTATAACGTTAGGAATACAAACATGACATGTCCCATTGCCCGCTTATTACTTTGTTACACAAAAAATAAGTGAACACGACTGATAATGTTACCTTTGATTATTTACTCTCTAGATATGCGTGGCAGCGCAGATGACGTTGAAAAAAATATCAGCCAACTGCTTGACTCTAAGTCGTTTCCCGTTACTTAGTGTTCAATGTAACGCTGTGGGATAAGCACGTCAATTACAGAGTTTCGTGTTAAAATTATTGCTTTGAAATGACGAGATGTGTACGTGCGTGCTGAGATAAAAACTACTAACAAAGTCTGTAATGAGTTACTTACCATCGGTCAGTAACTCATTATTCACTTTAAAAAAATAAACCTATATCATCATATTAGTAAAAAAATACGATCTTGACATTTTCAAAGTGATGTATGTCAGTGTCTCATTACAAAATTCCCCAAAACAGTAAGTATGGCGTAATCAAAATATTTACCGATAGCAGCAGTGCGATGGAGAAAAGTATTTTTCATTGCCTCGAAAACTGGACGGAATTTCAAAAAATTAAATTGATTTTTGAAAAATCTAAAAGGAGCTTCAGAGTCTCGTGCCCATGGACATACTATATAACTAAGACTGAGTACTTTTACCGATGAAACGGGATGCGTGAGAGATATAGAACAGAGACCTTTAATTCTTTTCTAATAGGACGAATATAATTTTATCTATTGGGATCTGACAAAATTCGTGAGACACCTGGTGTTCAATTTTGGAACTAATACCGGGGTGCATCGCTCATCAAAACACATAAGTTATCATTAGTGTCATTAGTACTTTTGAGAAATTAAACAAAAAATGACGGAAGAATTAGGAATATTTAACCCTCGCAAGATTTCTAAAAAAAGAATAAAGTGTTGTGTGTATGGATGTGGAAGCAGTTTTCAAAAAAACCGTGAATTAACGTTTCATAAGTTTCCTAAAAAAAATGCGCGTTGTGTTTACATCAAAAATTATTTTGGTCAAATGGAAAAAGTGGACCAATTCACAGCATGGAAGAACGCTTTGAAGATTGACTGTAAAATAAATCCTCACATGAAAGTGTGTTCATTGCATTTTCTGAAAGACGACTATATATTACCAGGTGAGTCAAATTCGTTTTTTGAGGTTAAGCATGTGTGAAGTAGCATTTTACAAGATCT
The DNA here is from genome assembly GCA_902850365.2 of Chilo suppressalis. Lineage (NCBI taxonomy): Eukaryota > Metazoa > Arthropoda > Insecta > Lepidoptera > Crambidae > Chilo > Chilo suppressalis. The sequence goes on along the minus strand of OU963903.1, from coordinate 8,886,454 downwards.
CATTATTATTCCACTAAGAAAAGAATGGGACGGCAACAACATTAAAATGAAAGAGTTTCCTTGGTTTAGTTACCACAATTCAATAAATGTTTGTGTATACCACAATTCAATAAATGTTTCGCAGCTACCAGTCGTTCACCCTCTCGAAAATTGCGATTACTGGGCGTTGAACCGGACCATTCACAAATATCATTAATTGTTAAGACTATCATTATCTACCACTAATATTGATATTTAACTATTTTACGGTATTTCATCACGGTTTGACTAGGCAAATGCACCCCCGTCGGCGCCATATTGAATAGGCCACGCCTCCATGTCAGATCCCAATACTAATATTATAACGAGGAAAGGTTTACCACTTAGTGGTTAATAATCCACCATTATTAGACATCTGTTCGAAAGGTACTTTGAACGATCCACGGAGCTCCATAAGATGATCGCGTTGTCAAAAACAATGTTGGCACGCTCGTCGCCTCTGATCACTGTTTTCATATTTATAATATTTGAAGTGAAACTTCTTTACCGGCGTTGGAAAAAAATTTACCGTCACATTTTTATTCGGTTACGCGTCACGTTTTTTGGTTACGCGCCATCTTTTTTTTAAAAGAGCACTATTTACCTCATCCGAACAATTGCTTCATCTGACAACTTTTAAAAAAAAAGTATCGACAGCAAATATTCGTGTTTCACACAAGGTAAGGTAAGGTAAGGTAAGGTAAGGTAAGGTAAGGTAAGGTAAGGTAAGGTAAGGTAAGGTAAGGTAAGGTAAGGTAAGGTAAGGTAAGGTAAGGTAAGGTAAGGTAAGGTAAGGTAAGGTAAGGTAAGGTAAGGTAAGGTAAGGTAAGGTAAGGTAAGGTAAGGTAAGGTAAGGTAAGGTAAGGTAAGGTAAGGTAAGGTAAGGTAAGGTAAGGTAAGGTAAGGTAAGGTAAGGTAAGGTAAGGTAAGGTAAGGTAAGGTAAGGTAAGGTAAGGTAAGGTAAGGTAAGGTAAGGTAAGGTAAGGTAAGGTAAGGTAAGGTAAGGTAAGGTAAGGTAAGGTAAGGTAAGGTAAGGTAAGGTAAGGTAAGGTAAGGTAAGGTAAGGTAAGGTAAGGTTGATATGAGATTAGCTTAAGAAGATGTTAATATACCGCGGGCGCTTACGGACTGCGCTTTTGGTATTAAGCTTGATTTCAGTTTTCGTTATATAAGTGTTTTAGTAAATAGTATTAGTTATTAGTATTTAGGGTTTTACTAAGTGTGTTTTATGATTTTAATAATATGAGTTTATGTTTTTCTGATATGGCTTAGTTTACGTGTTATTGAATTTTTTGAGGTTTTTAATAATGTAGAATAGGTGCTTTAAAAATAGTTCACTAGTGTCATTTTTTGTAGCTATGTCGTTGAGGTTTTTAATATTTAGATTGTGCATACTGCATAAAATATTAAGATTAGTCCTGGTGGACTGGAATCTCGGGCAAAGGTAAAGTAGGTGTTCAAAGGTTTGAGGGCTGGTATTGTCGCAAGGACAGAAAGGATCTGGTGTTATATGGAATCGGTGCAGGTACTGTTTATTATATCCGTGGCCGGTTAGAAGTTGGGTTGTTTGGAATGAGACGGGGATTTTGGCAAGGAAAGAAGTTAGATTTGAGTAGGATGGGAAAAGCTTCTTTGTGTATATACAATTTTGCGGTTCTTCGTAGAGTTTTTGTTTTGCTATTGCAAGTTCTTTGTGTTTAATTTGTTTGATGTAACTGATTGGGAAATTTTTAAACGAAGGTTGCATATTTGAGAAGGCTGCTTTCTTAGCTGTTTGGTCGGCTAACTCGTTACCGAATATCCCTACATGAGCCTTAACCCATATAAAGCTTACGTATCTGCCTCCGCTCTCAATATTGTGGATATGCTGAAAAGTTTGGACTGTTAATCTATTGTAACTAGATGGGTTCTGTAGTTCTATGAGTGATGATAAGCTGTCGGAGATGATAAAGGCGGATGAATCTTGAGTTTCAATGAATTCGCAGGCTTTAAGGATAGCTAGTTGCTCTGCCTGATAGACAGAACAGGAGTGGTGAAGTTTATATTTCATTTTACTCACATGGCCGTCAGGTGCTTGAATGACAACGGCAGCGCCGACATCATCGTCCTGTTTGCTGCCATCGGTGTAAATATGTAAATCGATTGTGGCTGTGTTACATAGAATGCTGTCGAGTTCCTCCTGAGAATTCGCAGAGCTAAATGATATGGGGTTACGGAGAGAGGGGTGAAGTAGTGTAGAAGGGTTGGCTAATGTATCAAGCGTTATTTCTTCTGGGAGATATTGTGTGGTTGTACATGATTTAACTTTTTCGATTTCTGCTATTGAAAGTATTTTATCGGTTAGTGGTGGAAGGTCGGCAAGGACAATTGAAATCGCGGTGTTGGCGGTCTTGAAGCTACGATTAATATTTAAACAGAATGATCTTTGGAGCGATATTAATTTTTTGCATATGTATTTGTTTTTTAGTACTATGTGCCATACACTGCACCCGTAGGTTATAATAGGCTCGATGACTTGTAAGTATATGGTTCTTATATTTTCGGAGTGTACTCCCCAGATGGGGCGGACAAACATTTTCAACTTATTATATATAGATTTGGCTTTGTTTATTGTGTTGTTTATGTGATTTGTGAATGTTAGTTTTTGATCGATAATAATACCAAGGTATTTTATTTGGTTGTGGAATGGAATGTGTGTGTGGTTCATGGTGAGTCTGATTTTTCTTGCTTGTGATGTGAATCCTATTGCGGTTGTTTTATTGGGATTGAAGTTTAATTTATTTGTTTGCCCCCAGTCGTGAAAGATTTGAAGTGCGGTATTTAATTTATCCTGAAGTTCATATGTGCTTCTGGCTGTTGCAATCAGAAGCAAGTCGTCAGCATAAGCTTGTAAGTGACTGCCGGCAGGGAGGGAAGTGGTGAGTAAATCGTCTAAAATTAAATTCCATAGTATAGGCCCACAGACAGATCCCTGGATGCATCCGCGGGTCATAGAACGGCATACTTCACTGTCTGCGAACCTAATGATAACTTTCCGGTCTTCCATGTAATTTTGAAGAATTCTATATATATTATTAGGACAGCGCATGTGTTTTAGTCTTCGGAACATTGATGGCCACCAAGCATTATCAAAAGCAGCTTTGATGTCAAGTGAAACCGCCGCTACTTGTTGTTTGTTCTCTTTCCCGGTCTCGATAATGCTAATAGCTTGATGTAGAGCATGACAAGTGGAAGTCTGAAGTTTGAATCCAAATTGGGTTTCTATGTTGAGATTGTTTCTGTAGATGTGGTGAACTAAGCGATTGGTAATGAGTTTTTCCAGCAGCTTGCCGAAGACAGGAATTAATCCTATGGGTCGGTAAGACGCTAGATCCTCATAACTTTCTTTTCCAGGCTTGGTTATTATTTTAGTGACTGCTATTTTCCAAGTTTTGGGAAAGTATTGAAGCTGAAGGCACCTATTCATTATGTTAGTAATTATGTTTGGGCAATATTTACTGAAATGTAGACATATGTCAGCTGTAAGATGGTCGTGTCCGGGAGCTTTATTAGCGTTCATTGTTCTTAAGGTTTCTGTAATTTCCATAGTAGTGAATTCAGGGTCTGCATCGGTGTTCGGGGGTAGTCGCGTGAAATTTCGGATTGATGTTTGTTTTGTGTTGTCAGGAGTATCTTGCGGAAAAAGTTTCGTTATTAATAATTCAGCTGTTTCCTCAGCACTTGTGGTGTAGATTCCAGAGTCATTTTTAAGCGTATCTGGGGGTTGTGATAGTGGTTTTGTTTTAATAATCCTGTTAGTAATAGACCAAACGTTTTCTTTGTCTTGCTTATTACAAAATTGTCGGAAGTGTGTTGTAGATGCATTCTGGATTGCTTCAGCGTATTCCTTTTTTAGTTGTGCTTTTTCTGTTATTAGTTCAGTGAGTATTAGTTTCTTGCGAACGGCTTTACTTAGTTTTCTATGGTTAATTATGACTTTTTGTTTCAGATCATCCAGTGTGGCACTCCACCAGGGCGGACGTCGTGGCGGGCCTGTGGATCGGGGTAAGTAGCTATTGCATGCTTTTTGTATATTGCTTGTAGTTTGAATGATGTAGTGCTCTAGTTGTATTTCATCCATATTCAGTATGTTCGGTGCTTCTAAGGGATTGAAATATTTATCAAGTTCATAATGAAATTCGGTAATTCTAGTTTTCCATATATTAGGGTTGATATTATATTTCCATGTAGACGTTTTGCATGACCTAGTTAGTTTTGTTCGACCTAATTTTATTTCAAAAGTAATTGCATTGTGATCCGACTCGGTTATTATTTCCGGGTTAACTTTCCAATTATCTATTGTAGTATTGTAGCTATCAGAAATAAGGGTGATGTCTATGATTGAGCTTCGAGTGGTGTTATTTATGGTATTGAAGTATGTGGGTTCATTACCAGAGTTACATATATTAAGATTATAGTCTAAAAAAGTAATAATAATAATAGTAATAATAATAGTATATAGTATATAGT